>BCJC01000004.1:1650414-2292558 GCA_001600175.1 Erythrobasidium yunnanense
GCAGTAGATGTTGATGATGAGGCATCGTATGTGGATAGGAAGGTCCCACATAGGTGCTGAAGATATTCGATGAATGGTTTTGTCAGCAGCAGCTCGCCAAATGAGGTCAGGATTGACTGAGCGGCCCATTTGTATACCGAGATAGCGGAATTGCTCCTTCTCTACTCTCCATCCTCCTATCCTGACACGCTGCGAAGGTGCTCCGACCTCGTATAGAAATGTCTTCGGAGGACTGAGGGAGCTTCCAGAGGCTTTCTCGTAAATGATGACCGACTGCTGAAGTCGTTGCAGATCGGCATCTCCAAACAATCCAGCTACCATGTCATCTGCAAAGCCCAAAGACTGAAGAGCTGGGATGTCTTCCTGAAAGGGTGCCAGATTCTTTGCCCGAATTCCATGAAGTCGCTTGCGTAGTAAAGCAGCAAGTGGTTCGATGCAGAGAGCGAATAGAGATGGAGAGAGAGGGCTGCCTTGCCGTAAACCTCGCTGGATCGAGAAAGATKCAGAAATCCAGCCGTTCATGACGACTCTTGCAGAGGCCTTGCTGAGGCTGCGCATCGTCCAGCGGCTAAATCTAGGACCTAGACCAGCGTTCTTCATGACGGCTAATATGTACTTGTGAGAAAGACGGTCGTAAGCCTTCTCGAAGTCCAGGAAGGCCAGCATGCCTCCGGCTCCCTCATCCAGAACTTGCTGAACCGCTTCGATATTATCGCCGATCCACCGTGTAGGAACGAAACCTGTCTGTGATGGGTGCGTAAGCTTGAGAAGCTTGAAACACAGGCGCATATTCAAAGCCTGGTCCAAGATGCGATCATCGGTATTTATGAGCGATATAGGTCGCTTGTTGTTGAGCAGGTCCTTATCGCCCTTTTTATGAAGGAGGGAGATATGAGCGAGGTGAGAGACTGCCGGATCGGTCTCCTCCCCCAAAGCGTTCATGTAATCGACGAGGTATGGGCCTAGGATGTCCCATAATTGCCGATAGAAATAGAAGGATAGGCCGTCTGGACCCGGACAGCTGCCTCTGTTGCATTTGCCAAGTGCCTCCGTCAGATTCTCCAAATCGAAGTCCTTATCCATTTGCCTTGCTTCGTCTCTGGACAAACGAGTGGAGGCATTCTTCAGAAGATCACTGATAGAGGAGTCAGATGGGGCTTCTGGTTCACTATAGAGCTTGCGGAAGAATGAATGGCACTCAGCGAGCATATCTCGCGGATCCGTCAAAACCGTATTGTTTTCGTCCCTCAAACAAGGGATTAAGTCTTGATCGCGGACTTGCCGTAAGCGAAGCTTGACGGAAGAGGATCCGATCTGATATGAAGGAACCCGTGCTCGTTGTGAAAGAAGCCGGTGTTCTTGTTGCTGGGTTCTGCCTTCTGGGGCAGTCTCTTTGTCTAGCTCTCTAATGTGGAACGCTAGAGCTGTTTTAACGGCTCGCCAGGCAGAAATGGCATTAGAACCATCTTGAATGGCGGAATCGTACAATCTGACGATCGTTCGCCGTAAATCATTGACCACTAGTGGTCGATCAAGGACATCGTCCCGCAGCCGAAAGGTACCTTTGCCTACTRGTATAGCCTCCGGTATAGTGAGCCGCAAGCCGATGGGAAGATGCGTATGTTGTTGCTTGAAGCGTTGCAGGTGGAAAGTAGAATGGACGAGCCCTTCGAGATATGGTGAGACGAAGATCATATCCAATCGTCTATCGCTGCCATGAGATGCTCGATTGGTGAATAGGCGCTTCGTCGGATTCTGYAGGCGAAATGTATCGGTGAGGGAAGACTGCGAAATGATTGTCTGTAATTCTGGTCCGCCCAGATTGGCGCTCAAAGKATTCGAAGAATCGAGGAGGGGGTCTTGYACACAGTTCCAATCACCACCGATGACAAGACGTGTATCATCGACGAAGGGAGGAAGGTGCGTATTCAAGTCCTTGAGGAAGAGCTTCCTTTCTGTGGGRTTGACCGGTGCATAGGCAGAAACGAAGTGATAGGGATTGCCGTAGATGTCGAAGGTAGCATCTACGATGCGATTCGAGATAGCGAGCTTGGCAGCGAGGACGTTGACTGAGCGGGGGCCCTCCGCCAGGAACGAAGAAGAGAGCCGCCATAGGATCGCAGCCTGTGTAGAAGCGAAGAAGAGAGAGCCGAGGCCTTGTGTCTGAGCTTCTTGAGTAAGTGTTGTTACATCGGCATCGGACAARATCCCTACTTCTGAGAGAAGGAAAATGTYGATCACCGTTCGTTTTGCGTAGTGAGAAAAGAAGGGTATACRAAGTGCAGAGTGGRAAATACGCTGCACATTTGATGATGCGATGGTGATCTCTCTCYTCATGCAGAGGTGGAAAGTCGCCTTTGCATTTCGCCTATCCTGCGTGGACTTGGATCGTACGGGCTGGGACGAGGAATGCTGATGCTTGGGGCTCCTCTGTGCTGCTTCTTCGTAACCATTTGGAAACCTGATGAATCRATGGCAGTCGGAGCTCTTTTCCCAAGGATCGGCTCGWTACTCACAGAAGGCGGAACGCTGGTCTGAATGACTGCTGGACTTCCGCTTCCTGTGGCTTGCACAGCTGTAGCCGGYACTACCTCCATCATCTCCGTCTGCGGCGCTTTTGGTGCTGCTAGGGCTCYTCCAGGAGCGTGTGCACTGGTGATCGAGCCCTGCAAAACTGGTTCRGGTTCGCGWTGGATTTCGAAGTCGTCTATTGGCATATCTTCGGCATCCCATCCACTGTAAGGATCCGTGAACTCGTAAGCAGACTTGTAGTTGAACTGGACGGGCTTGTTGCSGTTGCGGCATCGAGATGGAGGATGATCGCGGTCCAAACAGTGCCAGCAGCGAGGTGCCTCTGTGCAGTCTTTACGCACATGTTCAGTGCTCCTGCAGAAGTAGCAAAATTTCGTCCTGGTAACAATGGTGATTTTCGCGTCTTCGGCCCAAGTCTCGTTGTCGACACGGAACGCGGCTAAGGGAAGCTTGTGTGATTGGGAGATATTGATCAGAAAGTCTGCTGTACGATTATAGACGCGTGTGCCCGCATGATGATTGACACGGAAACTGATCAGATCGCCAAACTTCTCGAGGTGAGCCTTGAGAGCGGCGATTCCCAGGGACGTGGGTGTGAAGTCTTGAACGCGTCCTGCAATACGCTCTCCTCCAACTGCAGCCTGGGGAAGTCTGGCAATCATTGCCGTAATGCCTTTGAGTGGTAGTCCATCTTCGATCATCCTATGGACCAGTTTCTTTGTATTTTCCGAGTCTTCGAGGACTTGTAGTATGATTGTACCATCTTCAATCAACGGTACAAAGCACTCTACGCCTTCTCCTAGCTTCTCCAGGGCTTGGGCTACATCCGGAATCGAAACCTTRGTGCCTTTGGGGATCGTGAAGGAGAGACAATTTGCCCGTTCTGACGCGATATTCGGGACCACGGATGCCACAGCATTATCGTGCTTGACTCTTGTAGCGCTAGCGTATGATTTTTGTTTTGACATACTATAGGCGTTTCCAGTGGTTCCGGCGTACTTTATATTATATACGTAAACTTGCTGAGGTATTCAAGCGGTTTCTTAGTGTAGTGGTGTAAGTTCTGCTAACTTCCTTCCGTTGGGGCTGTTCCTGACAATATCTGCAGTATCACTTCGGTTTCTGATTGCAAGCTACCGACAACTGGGGTTCGAATCCCTGAGAGACCTGCTTTTTGTTGCCGTTTGCTGCGTCGAAAAGCTTGTCGTAACGCTTTTTTCTAAATTTTTCTGGCGAAACCCTGGATTCTCGGTCGCAAGGGCTCCGAGCAGGAAGACACATATATATTCTGATTCACACACCTACAATACATCAGAAGAGACTTTGAAGCAGCCATCGATTGTCTTTTGCGGATGTTAGGACCCGATCTTTTTCCCGGCTGCGTAAAGCTCGGTCGCATTCCACTGTAAGCACCCGCAACAACTGGACAATCCTCAGGATACTTCATTCAATCAGTAGTCATCTCTCCTGAAACGGCCGGCTCTTCACTGTCGCGTATATGAGTGGCTTGGCATAGGACGCTTATTATCTCAGTCGCACGGCGCTCCGGAGGGACGTGTGGGGGGTTTTGCAGACACTTTACTTTCTGTAGATTGCGCTCGCATACCTCTTGGAGCACAAATCGCCTCTTGAAAAGTGTGCCTTGCGGTGCCTGAACAGGCACCATCTCAGACATCCCGGCAGGACGATTCTCGCATAATACGGGATCTCTTAGGCCTGAAGATTATGTATGTGGAACTATTCGCCAGATTGTTGCGGCGTCGTCGTAAGATATCAGCAGCTCATCAGATAAGCAACGGCACGTGAGGCGGGAGAGGTCCGATGCAGCTGCTCTCGGATGAGCTCTGTCTCGATCTGAAGCTGAGCGCATTCTTCAAATATTCAATATTGTTCAATCGGCTTCTGCGGCAAGCGAGCATCAACCCCAAGACAACACCCTGGAAGTCTGAGCGACCAAGAGGAAGCGAAAAGCAAGCTATGTAAATGAAATTTGCGCATCACATTACGACTAGGTATATGCTTCAACGGGGTGATTAAGAAATGATTAGAGGAGAAAATGCTACCAGCGCATCGAAATTTCTATTTCCTGTCTACGTCTCCTAGGGCCAAGAAGAGGTCTGCATCCTTACTAGCTACAAGCGATGAGCTTCTCTTGATACTCTGTGCAGTCGACAATCTTGCAGCCGATTTCGGAGAGGAGGTACTCATTGGCGTAGTAGCTGTTCTGGGCGTGACTGGGAACTCGTCAATAAGCTGTGAGTTCTCCTCATCGAGAGTAGACAAGCGACGATCATCGCCTATTTGCGAAGCATAGTCTGCAATATGTTGAGAAGAGCCGAATTGGTGCGAAGTACGCTTTACAGCGAGGGGAGCGGCATTGACTTGAATATCAGGAGGGAAGGAAGCTGTATTGGGCGAAGCGCTCGTAGCTACTCCTCCGTAAGGGTCCTCGTCATCTTCGACTACGGTAGGAGCGTTCGTAGGCTTGAGCATGCTTTGGCGCTTGACTGTGCTCGCACGGCTTTCGGATCTGTTGCCATTCGAGCCGATTGAGAACCTGCTCATCTCGATAGGAGGGAGAGTAGGAGCTCTAGCTAGATCGGACTGCTCGGCAAGTGGCGTATCTTCATCGTGTAGCAACTCTTGTTCCTGGCTTTCGGAGATAGCTCGGGAAGGAGCTCTAGAGGAAGGAAGGGCGATAGCAGCAGGCTCGACATATTCCTCAACGCAGTCGCGAGGGAAGACACCTCGAGCTGGCTGTTCGCCTTCCCGCTGTTCGGAAGAAAGGTTGCAGCCAAGGCACCCTGCGAGGCAAGTTGATTAGCACAATTCGGCAGACGTGACGGATGTATACGCACATCCATCATCATACGACATGACGATCTGAATCTTGTCACCAGGGAAGAAGACCAATTCATCGGGCATAGAGGGCTCAAAGACTCTCGTAACAATGTAGATCTTGCCTTCGTGGTTCGGATCTGCGAAAGGACCTTGTTGCTGTTGTACGGGTTGTGCGCCAGGTGAAGGTAGAGGAGCGGGAAATGGAGCGGGAGCAGCTTGTTGGTCAGAGATACGCGAACCAGCAGCAGCAGCGATAGCACCGCCAGCCAGAGCGCCGCCTACAGCACTAGCCAAAGCTTGATGCTGGTGAGGAGGCAGCTGAGTCGTATACGAAATAGGAGAACCTTCGCTTGATCGCATCATGCTAGCTTGAGGACCGTATTGTGCTTGAGGAGGGTATCCGACATGTGAAGGATCGTTTCCATACATGTTGTTGCGGCCGGCAAAGTTTGCGCTATGTGCACTGAAACGCTCCTGCTGATGTTGCGAGAAAGAAGGTGAACCGACAAAGCTACCAGGTCCGTACTGTCCAGATGTAATGTCTCGACCAGGAGACATGTGTGAAGTAGCGTATGAGCCGCGTCCTACACCAGCCATGTTGCCTCCGCCGCCCATCTCGTGACCCATAGGTACATTCGGGCTGTTCATTGCGAGCGCGCCATAGCTTGCCATGCCAGGCTTCTCAGACTGATATGGCTTCTCTCCGTTGTTATATCCATTATCGTAGCCGTTGTTGTGCAAATCATCGTATGAATCGACTTGCTGGTTGTAGCCGGACTGACGCTTGTTGCCGAATGCGCTGTCGTTGTTTCCACCAGACTTGGCGCCGCCTGCATACGGGAAGAGGGCAGCGTCCTCAGCTGCAGCCTTGCGCTTCTTCCTCCATCTGAGGCCAAAGAAGGCTGCAATAGCTAATACAGCAAGAACAGCAATAACGGCTCCGGCGATGGCGCCTGTGTTCGAGCTGCCTTTACTTGTTGCTGCAGTGTTGTTGCTGTCTGCATTGCTGCCGATGCCGGAGACTGAAGATGAGGCAGAGGTGCTGGAAGAGCGAGAAGAGCTTGAAGTAGTAGAAGTAGTGAGAGGAACGCGAGTAGCGGCGCGTGCTGTAGTCGAAGTAGAAGTAGTAGATGGCGTTGTGCTTGTGCTTGTTGTGGAGGGTGTAGTGCTCGTCGTCAGAGGTGCTCTAACAGCTGTTGTTGTTGGGCTAGCAGACGTAGTTGGGACTCTTGCTCGAGTAGTTGCCGGTACCGATGTAGTCTCGTCGTCTACAGGGACTACTGTAGTTCGCACGCGAGCAGTTGTCGTCTCCTCAGTCGAGATCAGCGGTGTTCGTGCTGCGCGCCAAGATCGTCAGTCGGCATTCAAGGTCAATGAAGAACGAGTTCGCTGGACTCACTAGGACGAGCTCTTGCAGTCGTAGTAGTCTCTGCGTCTTCATCATCGTCGTCTGGCACTGTATGCATCACACATCGCCAATGCAAAGCGGATCCGTGCGTGAGCTCGTTCGCGAAGCCATCTCGAGCGGCATGATGTCGGCCTTACGTGGGACTCTCTGTCGCTTGTCGTGCATGTATTGAGCGTGCTTTGCTGCTCTTCTGACCATCTCAAACTCGTGTTTTGCCATGCTATCGCTTTCGGGGGATCCAAACACTCTGCGGTAGCCAGACCCAGTGTTTGCTTGCTTGAAAGTCTTGAAAAGAGTGTGTGTCTTCTAGCAGATTGCTACTGCTCTCTCGTATTCCTTGTGTACTATCTCGTTTGTTTACTGAATTTATTCTGCTTCAGACCGGTCGTTGAGAGGAAAAGCCCCAAGGCATGCACCAGTAAAGGTCTGAGTCCCGAAGCTTGCAATAAATCTGACCCAGAGAAAGCAGGGAATCAGTGCACAGTTGCTGTTCGCGGTACAGATGCAAGCAGCTCTGTCATCTGAGAAGTGTCGCGTCGTGGTCGACAGGCATGCTAAGCGCGTTTCATAGCTTCTGCCAAGCTAAACAACACTAAGACTGGTTTATGATATGTTTACCGCACAACATCCTGCTCGTATGATCCATCAGAAAAGCAGACCTTGAAAAGAACCTTCGAAATCGATAAATTGCCTCAGCGGTCGCGTCGCCGTAGCACCAGTGCTAGATGCCTCGTCTTCCTCTAGCTGACCTATCTCATTCTGACCATTGTCAATGTCTAAAGAAGACCCTTCTTCCTCCTCATCGTCTTCGTCGGTATCAGGGTAGTACACCAAGCATTCGACCGTATATCTCTGCTCGGCGACCTTAAGTACCGAGACAGGCGGAATAGCCATCATTCGCCTCTGGTCTGACGTTCCGTTGAATGGTCTGGCTTTCATCGCTGAAGGCTGGAGGTCCTGCTTTGCACCATTCCCCGTGCGTCGGCCCCGCCCGCGCCCCTTCTTCTTCCGCTGATGCCTGGCTCGAAGCTGGGCTTCTGTGTATCCTTCTTCATCGTCCTGCAGCTCGACCCCGTCGAACAGACTGACTAGAGCACTCATGTATCGCTCCTCTGGAGTGTACATATCGATGAAAGCCTTCGAAGCAGCAGAAGCGGCAGAGGCAGCTGCTTTATCTGCGGCCTTACGCTCCTTCTTCCATTGCTTGCGCAAATGACGCCTGATAGCCGCATGAGCCTCGTCTTCCTCGCCGTTGACGGAAGTTGTCTGAGCCACGTCTGTTCCGCTAATCTCGCTCTTCACTGCTATGAATGCATGTACCGTGTCAGCACCTCCATGCCCCTCGTGCGACTCTACCATAGATGTATTGCAGGTAAAGAGCTGCAGACAGCTCTCATCGGACGGTGTCGATGTTGGCAGAGATTGGGGAGAAGAGGATGGTGAATGTGAGAGTGGAGGTGGCTCGTAGCAAGACGACTCGCGGTGTTTGGCTAAATAGTATGTCTCTGTCGCTTGAGCACGCCGCTGTGCCTTGGTTATTCTGGTTCCAGGACTGGTCGCCAGCTGGGAAGCAGTCTCGAGAGGTATACTCGGCCCTTTCTCATACGATGAAGAATGTAGAGAAAGAAGAGAGAAACGATGCGAAGCTTCTACAGGCTGAGTATCCTGCTTGTCGGTAGCAGAAGCGGAGTCGCCAACTTCCATCTCTCTCACCACCTTCACTTTTGCACCGAGGTCCCTCGCCATCCTCTGCAGAGTGATTAGAGAAGCATCCATCTCCTCTCTATCGATGCCCAGCAGGAGACCATTATCGCATACTCCGATCTCATAAATAGCTTCACCACCTCCTTCGAGCAGCCTCCACTTGAGCTGAGACGTCAATCTTGCGAGTCTATCTATGCTAGGAGCAGATGGAAGGCGCAGCTTGTACTCGATGTGTCCAGACCGATCAGCTTCTGGAATAAGGGATCGCGGCAAGCTATTCGCTTGCTTCGAGCTTGATGAGCTTGCTATCGGGGTAGGAGTAGCTGCCTCCCAGGGCTACAGACAAGATAGCATATAAGAATCAGAATAGGATTGGCTTTCTTCGCGTGAACGAGGTGGCCACCCGTACAGAGGGCATCCTGGGTGACTCCGAGTAGTCTTCTCCGAACATGATTGGATCTCCCTTGATGTTTATGTGTTCTATGTGGTGTTTCAATGTATGTGACTTCGTATCCGCAGTATCATTGTTGTCTTTCTTGTCGTTCGCTGTTCGGAGATGGTGGAAGGGAGACCTATGGCTCTTGACTCAGATCCAACATTTGGGCTAGATATCTGCGAACAATGTCGTCGCATCTACCACACTTCTTGAACACAACCAAAGAAAGCCTTATTCGAAGCGAGAGTGTACTGGGCAAACGCGAACGGACTCGTCAAGAAACCAGCTACTATGCAAGCCATGATCCTCAACAGCTCGCAAAGATGCAGAAGGCGCACCCAGACTGCAGACTTGATGCTTTCAGAGCAAACGCGGCTGCTCTAGATGAAAACGTCGCGAAGAACCGGTAGATGACGCTCATTTAGTTGCGTAAAGGTAGCAATTACTGAGACTTGAGAATAGATATACGGATATCGTGCCGTACGATAGCACACGCGTAGTGCTCGGTGCGCCCAGACAAGGCCATGACACCTACATAAACGCTTCCTGGATATCCCCTCCTTCTGTACTTTCGCAAGGCGGACGGACTTGGATAGCTTCTCAAGCACCTCTCCCAGAAACTTCTCATGACTTCCTCAGTATGTTCCTCACTCCCTCGAGCGATGCGACTGGGCAATCCAGGCCGACCAGTCTTCCGAAGACTGTAATAATGCTTACAGCATGTACCGAGGCAGGGAGACAGAAGTCTGCAAGATACTGGCCTGAATCCGTTGGAGAAAGCATGGAGGTGCAGCACCAAGTGCCGTCAGGCGGAAGAGGGAAGTTCAAAGCGGGCTCACTTCCTCCTATCACCGTCAAATGGGTATCTTCGACGCCTTCTTCTGCGAAAGACGAGAAAGCACAGAAGGGCTGGAGGACAAACAAGCTTCATCTGTCCTCTGATTCTCTGGGATCCGCCGAGATCAACCATATCGAGTACCTCGGCTGGCAAGACCATGGAGTACCTACTTCGCCAGCGGAAGTGCTAGAGCTCATCAAATACGTCGATTCGATAGTGCCTGATCCTGCAGAGTCCAACGTCATTCACTGCTCAGCAGGAGTCGGTCGGACAGGCACCTACATCGCCATTTCGACCCTGCTTCCTACGTTGAAGCGTCTGCGAGCCGGAGAAAGCCTTGAGCAGCTGTTCAAGGACTGGGAAGCCGAAAGAGCAGCATCTCCTTTGGGTCCACTTCCGTTCCCACCTATCGAAGCCCCCAAGAGCAAGCTGCCATCATTCCTCTCTTCTAACTCAAAGGCATCCAATGGTGATACTTATAGCAACTTCGATCCTGTCATGGCTGTAGTCGACCATCTCAGGGATCAAAGGACGACCATGGTGCAAACGCCTGCTCAGCTAGCGTTCATCTATGAGACAGCCAAAGCTGCCTGGCAGCACAAGTGAACGATAGTATTTGCAGTCCTTGAGGAAGTGCTCTGCTAAGGCAGTCTCGACCGCCATCTCGAAGGATTCGCTGGGCCGCTTACCCGCCAACCGGTCACTAGTAAGAATCGCTGCGATGAATGGCAACAGGCTTCTCGCACGTCTGGAATAGCGAACGAGTATCAAAGTACGGAGGCGCGCCTTAGATTCAGCAATTGGCGTATGAAGCGATCGATCAAGCATAGAGGACCGGTCTTGCGGGTAAGACCAGGTGCTCTGGCAGTGTCAGCTGCAGATACAGTCACAGTCGCTCTCTGTCCATACGCAAAGAATCGGCTGAAGCAAACCCTGGGCTGGAAGATATCATCGAGTCGGGTTTCCTGGCCGGTTCAACAGCGCATGTCCGAAGCTAGCCCCGCGTACTTCTTCCACTGTCATGGAAGTGGCAGATACTGCGCACTACTGCTGCCGAGTGATGTAACACTTGTCAGACATGGAAGTCTGACCTCTACTATAAAATGCGCTCAATCCTTCGGAATGCTCCTTGTCTTCGCTCATCTCATTCACTTCTCATTTCTAACATCACACTTCTCCACTACCCATGTCAGACTGACACTAACATGTCTTACGACCGTACATCTTGTTACTTACTCGCAACAAGGCATTCTCTCGACAGATTTCACCTTGAGCTCAGATGCTCCTATACAGTCATAGGCTATGAGCAAGAAGTAAGTATCAACTCCTCTCCACTTGCCTTGCCCGAATGCTGACGACACTGCGCCTATGTCGCAGCAGCTGAGAACTTCGAGACTGTCGTTTGACCGATCTGGTCATGAATATCACCTCTACATGTCACAGAGTTGGGTCATCATGTCTCCAAATACAAACGAAGGTAGACGAATACCTCGCAAGCCTCTGGGAGCACTGACAATTTCAGGACCCAAGCAGCAGCCGCTCTCCAATTGGGGAAGCTAGAGTGGAGCCTGGCCGGTCTCAGCATCTCCACAGCTACAACCTCTGAGAGAGACCATGTTGGCCCAATGTCGCCACTTGTCACTCAGCTCTAACTGACCTTCTCCTCAATGTAGCATGCAGATGCACCCATTCGCTGCTTCAACAACAACCCTGGCTTTCGAAAGCTTGTCGCTACGGTCTCGCTGCCGTCATCCGGATTTCGTGAGCCGCTACTTGCGCCCTCTGCGAGATCAGAGCCTGACTCACATCAAATCAGACGCGACTCAACTTTCGATCAACTGGTCGATGCAAGCGCTCGTCAAATTCCCGCACTGTTGGAACTCCATCTACTCCTGATACTGCCGGACTCAACGCTTTGGCATCGGGTAGCGCCATGTTTGTGCAAGCAAGATCAAGTGACGGTGTATTAGAAGCTGATCCTCCCTGTTCTGCTGTCCAGCCTACTACGTCCGCATCTACAAGTTTCAGACTTCTGGCAACGGCCGCAGAGCTACTATCCGAGGCTATCACGACCTGCCATGAGCTATGCGGACAGTTTGCCGCTAATCGACTCAAAGCACAAGGCCCAACCTGAAAGGGAGCCTACCTTCAGGTTCCGCTGAGAGCCTGTCAAGAATGGAAAGCGTCAGATAGCACTAGATATCGATGTAGACGAAGCAGACATAGACGAAGGAAACCCTGAGGAGGACGAAAGCCCTGAGGAGGACGAAACCGCTGATCAAGATGCTGGTGGTCTTGACGCTGCGGCTGAAGAACTCAACGAGATGGCTGCGCCTGCACCCAAGAAAGGGAAGAGGGTCCAGGGTCAGAATACCACGGACTTGACCTTCTGGGAGCTCGAGGAGGGCTACATCTTCGTGGAGAAGCCGAACATGCAGCGCATCAAGTACCACACTTCCCTTCCCGCTACACACGTATTCGCATACGGCGCGATTGTAGCTCTCAAATGAGATTGTCAGAAGAAAGGAGCCGCAAAGGACCGCAGGACGAAATAAAAGTCAGTATAGGCGACAATCGGATGCAGCTGGTCTCCTCGGAACAAGCCACCAACCCTGTAAAATACTCAAGAATGTGTTTGAAGAGGATTCCGAGGCTACGCCGGGACCAACCCCGTCAACGCATTGCAGACGTAACTACAACAGGTCACGTCCTGCGCAAATTCAGGCATCCAGCATGCTTGCTGAAGAACCGTGGGGCATGGCCTACGCCGGACCATGCTTTGAATGGCTCCAATCATTAATCAACGTCTATGGTGGCGCTTCCTTCTTGTGTGGATCACACAAAAGTTCGAAGAGCTTGTAATCGCAGGCCGTCTCACCATATGAGCATCGAATCCGATGCGCTTGGAATGCAAGACACGCTACTCCAGACAAGGATCCGCGTAGCAGCAGCATCGATGTCTAGCGGCATGAAGACTGTCGGGCCCTGCAGACGAACGAATAGTCCCCCACCGATATGTCACCGCTTGCTCTGACACAAGTACCGAAAGATGGCGTTCAATGCAAAGGCGTGGGAAACAGTATTTTCCTCATTCAGATAGCCAACAATGCCGAAGCTATGCGCTGGAACAAGGTTGAGATACGTATCTGACACTATGGTTTCTATACGCGCAGAGAGAACAATTCGAAGATGCTGAAGAAGTGTGAAGACCTGGAGCGCGCATCACGAGATCTCTGGCTTGCTGACGACACCATACTCCGACAATTTCCACAAATGGCTCTCACTTTACGACCTATTTTAGACAGAACAATCACCTCTGCTCTACATGAATTGCCAATCGGCAATCGGTCCAGAACGCTTGAAGCCTTGCAGCTCGAGAACGGCCTCGAAAAACGAAGGATCCACCTCGAGCGAGACTTGTACGATACAGACAAAAGACTAAGATTGATCCGACTCGAGGTGAGCGATAGTCCTAACCTGCATATATGAAGCGACTGGCTGAACGGGCTATCTTTCTCTAGACACTCACGACATCGTCAACAGTATCCTCCGATTCAGCTAGAGGAGCCAGGTACCCAATTCTTCCGCCGCTCCCGCCTGCACGCCCGGCACGTAGTTTTGCTGGTCTCGCAAGACTGGCGCCTTCCTACTCAGCTTCATCGCTTCATGAACATACGCTACCACCTTATCCACACTCTCTTCCGCCGCTCTGTATATCTGCATGTGGAAAAAGGCCTAGGAGCCGATCTTCGCCAAGCAGTACAAGAAAAATTGGGCAGAGATGGTAACAAGATTGTTGCCCAGTCCCGCAAGCTTCCTAATGCACCCTCCAGGAAGCAGCAAGATCGATCATTTCAACATACTCTAATGTCCCCTGTACTACGCCTAACTAATCCATCCCGCTCGTCGCAAAGGCTATGGTAGCCATCTCGGAAGTCGAAAGGATGGTGCGGCATGATGCCTCTGTATCGTTTCTGCGAGCGAAGGACCTACTGCCGCATTATGTATATCAGGACGAAGGCAACCTTGGCAAATCCGCGTGCGGACACGTGGCCGACCGCTCTAAGAATACGCCTCTAGGATATGAAAGGATCGGAGAATACAAGGGGTCCTACAAAGTTCCATCAGAGTCTCGAGACAGCTTCGGGCGACCGTATGTAGCGCGGCAACCTGTCCCAAAACGCCTTCTCCGCAGACCCTAAGTTAAGATACCTTGGAAGTGAGTCGCCTAAGCTGAATGTTTGACTTTGCAGTGCACATTCACTGAGTCAGGCTGCAATGCCGAGGTATAGGTCCAATCAGCTTCGTTTTGCTCTAACGCTGACCATCATAGGTGCATGTTGGATTCTTGTACTAGATAACAGCAACATATTATGCCTATCTGTACATGAAATGCTAGTTCTAGTGATCACCGTCTTGCGTGCTAATGGCGTTGTTCGCTTCCTGCTTGGGGGTATTACCGTTCGCGATCTCGATATCCTTCTTTTCAGGCGAAGCGGAAGCCGAAGATAGTTGCGATAATGCAGCTTGAGGGCTGCCCGTGCTCAGATTGCTAAGAGTCCGCCGCCTAGGTGTCGAAGTAGCGATATGTGCAGGAGAGACTGATTTTGCGGTACTAGCTGGTCCCAAGCCAGCAGCTGAGAGGAGGTTCTGAAAAGATCTTGATAGAGTGGGACTCTGGACTGGTGCGGCGGTGACTTTCTCCGATTCTGGCGGTGGTGCGGGGCTTTCGCTCGGTCTTGGCATAGACAATATCGCATCAACGAATGCCTTGTATTGAGGGGAGGGTCCATCGAACCTGTAACGGTTTGGGGACACGCCAGTCCGGATAGCCTTTGGATACGCCGCGCCATCGAGTGTAGTCGGCTGCCAGTTCGAGATATCGGGAGGATCGCCATCCGAAAGCTGCGGGCGTAGTCATTAGCTTTCCAGTACAAACAAGCTCGTCGAGACACAGCGCCTCACATAGCTGACGTCCGTGCTTTCCCTCTCAGACTGTACGCTTTGCTGTGATTTGCTAGCTATTCTATCCAAGAGACTGCTTCCCGCAGGCATCGCTTGCCGTTTGTTCGGTGATGGGCCCATTTCTCTTTCAGGCGACATCTCCATGGATGTCAAGGAGGAGGAATCGGAAAAGTCAAAGGAGGTTGACGACGCTGCTCGTTTGCGCCTTGCGTTGAGCGGTCTGTAGAACAAGCGTGTAAGTCGGGACATTGCTAGGAGCTGAGGCGTTTCCACCTACTGCCCGTACTTGTCCCTTTGCACTTTTGACCAGAAATCTAGTATGACTACCTGTTCAGGAACTTGATAGCGTAGTCCTTGCGAGATGTATTCTTCGGGTTTGTGCGAAGTATGTGAAGAATGATGATTGGAAGGTATGATATCGATGTCGCCATTATTCCTGGTATAAGGTTCTTTGACCTTTATGAGCTTTTGATGCTTGAGCTTCTTATCGGCCGTCTAATTGACCATCGAATCAGCTGAGCTTCGATGTTACCCAAGCAGCAGAATACATACGAATACACTGTCTGCATGTATTGGACACTTCCACCTTCTCGTAGCAGCCGGCAAGCCAACGAGCGGAGGTGACAGACAGTCGATATGCCAGTGAAGTTCGCAGAAATCGCAAGCGAGAATCTGTTTCCGTTTCGCTGGATTCGCCGGTTCACGGCACTTGTAGCAAACGACTGATCTGCCTGCTTTGTCTTTGAGCTTGTATGGATCCCGCTCTTCGTACCCTCCCTTGCCGGTTTTTCCGAGACCCGAGGCAGGTCGAAATTCGTTTGTATTGACATATTCGCCGTAGGTACCAGCAGCGACTGTATAAAGTTTACATATCAGTATAGATGTATTTTGTTCAAGAATAATCGCTTGCTCACCGTTCTTGAAGCTGGCTGTAATTTCTTTCGGGAGCGAGAAGGTGGTCGGGTTTTCGGTTTGCACCTTCGTTATGAGCTTGCCAAAGACTCCTGGACCTCTCATAGGCGGATTCTGCAAGTACATCATGCAAAGAGACAGTTAGTGGCTGCTTTGGGCGGCGATGAGGCTGCGGGACACGCACCCGTGCAGACTCGCAGACTTTGCAGTACCATGCATCGGCAGGGATAGTGTCTAGTTCTAGAGGTGGATCCAGGCAGGAGAAGTGGAAAGAGCGTGGACAACCATCGCAACAGAGGAAGTGGCCCTTCCCGTTGCAAGCCTCGCAGTAGTCGTTGTTGGGCTGTCAGGGTAACGTTAAAATGATGAGAACAGTTCATATATCGTTTTGAAGTGTCTGGCACTCACTATACCGCCATCCTCGAAGCTGGGAGGGACGGGTTGCTTCCCAGCGTTGGCCAAGTTTCCTGCGGCCACGGCAGCCGCAGCGCGTCTTCCAGTAGTTTGCGCACGACCTTTAGCAGGACTGCAACATGTACATTAGCACGATTTGCTTCGCCTGTCTCTGCGCTCCCTGCACGGGACCGACCTTATGAACTTGATATTCTTTTCGCGTCTTGGACGACCTCTCGTTAGCGGGACAGTCGCAGTAGCAGGCGCAGAAAGCAGAGAAGGTGGGAGGGAGGATGAGCTGGCAGAGGGCTCCATCGCCGTAGACACAGACATGTTGGCGGGCAGGGAGAAGGAGCCAGCAGGAGGAGCATCGGAAACGTCGTCGTTCATGGCCAGAGGAGGAACAGCGATGTCGCCAGAGCGTCCAGCCATCATGTCAGAATTGTGATCAGTAGCATCGCTGTCAGCAGCGAGCGCGGCCATCGACGACGAGAGAAAGCAAAGGGCAAGCAGCGGGATGGTCGAAAACGCGAAGCCAGATCAAACGAGGCGCGACATCAGCGCGGACAGTGATCCTGTTTATTCTTTCAAGGCAATGCCACCGCTTCTGAATGCTCAAAGATCATGCTGTTGGAAACGCAGTCGCCGTGATGCCCTTATACCAAACTGCTTCGCGCATTCAGCATACTTTGACGAGAGCAGTAGTATCATGTAACTCCATCAGCTGTTATACTGCAACCATTGACATCTCAGGTCGAGCACGAGATAATGCGCTAACTAAGCTGTACCTGCTGCTTTCGTAGTCTTACTACTTTTCTGTGCTTGACGCTTGTTGTACTTGACGCTTGTTGGCAGCAGAAGAAAGGTAGCGGCGTCGGGCCATCAGGTAGTTCAGAGCCTCCCTGCACTCTTCGCTGGAAGGAGCAGCCGCTCTGATCATGGCTTGGTAATCAAGGTATTGCTGGGCGACAGCCGATGCATCCATGATGACCCGACCATTCTCGTCGAGCCCGAAGCTATCTCTGATAGTCGCTTTCAGCATTTCAAGACCGCCTAGCTGTCCTAGATCCACAGAAGCGCTTCGGCAGCAAGAGTGTGCAAAAGGTTAGCCGGCGTTCCTCGTGACAATCGGGATATAATGTGTGTGTTCTGACTTACCGCTTGAACGGCCTATATTTCTCAGCTCCGCCCCAACTGTCAGATGAGCTTGTGCTGGCAGAACCAGTACTGCCATGACTATGCTTGGGTTGTTGTGTAACGTCAGTCCTTTTGCCAGCCTCTCGCTGGCTTCGTTTCGAGGGATGGTATCGCGTGAAAGTCCGAAGATTCTCAAAGTTGCCAGTTTCCTCGGGGTTGTCTTCGAAGAAGTCGAAGAATGTGAGACCTTTTACTGCTTGACGTAGATCGCGTTCGCTGCCTTTGCGGTAGGTGGGCATGTCGCCCACTTGTTCTTTCTGTCGATAGTGACCTTCGCGAAACATGATCTTGCTGCTCTCAACATCGTACTTGGTACCGCTGGGTCCGCTAAGCGGGTCTCCTTTCAGTCGCTCATACCAGTTCTCTCGTGATGCTGGTAGGTCCCCCTTGAAACCTCCCCTTGAGATGATATCTCGCTTGTGCGATAGTGTCAGCTTGTTACGGTAACCGGCATCACGACTGATATGCCAGGTAGAAACAGCACTCTGATCGCTCGCTAACGAGCTGACAGAAGCGGCTCTGTTGATGGTTTGCAATTGCTGGACACCGACACCCTTGCCTCTTGCGATGCTTTCGAGAATTGGTACAACTTCAGGGTTGATGGTAGCTCGATTCTTACCTGTCAGAGGCTTGTCCTGAGCCAGGCTGGTATTGCGGTACTTCTTCAAAGGGTCATAAACGCTGCGATCGCTTTTGCTGCCAGTCGAGCCAGTCGATTGGGTACGATTCTTGTACTCAGAGCGGGATGCCATACTTGCGTCACTGATGATGGAGTCAGTGGTGAAGAGCTGAGGATAGCTGGAAAAGACAGAGGGATGTGCTGACTATTTTGCCTCGCCTCTCCGGCGGCAGTCTTCCGCATACTACGGGCAGACTCACAAAGCATATGCCGACGGTAACAGCAGTAAGCTTTTACAGCAGCTTGTGTAGTAGGGACCTTGTGGAGACATGATTTCGCTAAATCTTCGTTGTCTTCAGCACATCTGACAACCAGGCCGGATCCCTTGTTGTCTGAATCATCTTTACGAAGGATATACTGGCATCTATAAGGCAGGACTGGCTCATTAGCCAGCATGAGCACGATCAGTATCCAGCTGGACTCGGGGTTCCATTCGAGATCTTCGCGGGACCAGGATGCCCTTCACGCGTTGCAGTATCCAGCATCTTCGTCTTCATCTTCATCATATGGCATCTCTTCTGGCTCGACGCTGCGAGCGAGCGTCAGCGGGACCATCGACCTCGAGATTGCCGGCAGCGAGAATGAACGGCTGATTGGCAAGATGGCCGTCAATAAAGATAGCGAGCACGAGTGCGTGCTTATATACGACGAAGTCTCCAAGGTATGCGAAAGATCTCTTTTCAGATTCATGTTTGGAGCTGATGAATGGGACACTCTTTCCTCGAACATAGACGTACACTCTGCATCGGCTCAGCACTACGACGCGTCTCTCAAGAACCAATAGGTCTGGCTCAGCAGCTGGCACCTCTCTCTCCACTACTCCGACAAATCAGCATGCCGTCTCTCCCCCTATTACAGCCAAGAATGCTTCGCATCTATCTTCTGCACACACGAATCGCAATCTCTCTCCTTCACCTAGGCCGCAACAGCATCATCTGGCCTCCCGAGCGGATGCTTCAGTCGGGCTAGGCATATCATCGGCTAGTACAATCGATCGTAATAGCAGCGGCAGGGCAGCCCTAGGGAGGAAAGGTTTGCCTCAAGCTTCTACAGCTCGTTCGGCGCCTGTTCCAGACGTGGAAAACTTCGACATGGATGATCGAGCAAGCGGGTCAGATTCCGACGATGTCGTCTTCGAGATGGACAACGGAATCTCACTTCCAGCTCATACAGCTCCGAATACCACACGCAATGGAGCACCTGCTGCACCTCCAGCAGCAGTCGCCAACGGCCAATCGAATGCTGGTCTAGGCTTCATGAATGCTTCTATAGTCTTGTCAGACGATGATGACGAGGACGAGGAGGATGAAGGAGACTTTGATGATCTTGCGAATGACTTGGAGGAATCGCTTGCGGAATTGGAACCACTTCCTCCGCCAATGACTGCTCCGCCCGCTGTGGTAGCGGTCCCAGCAGCTCAGAGTCGGACAACTCAGCATACTACCTCACAACAAGCGCAGCCTCCAGTGACGCAGCAACAAGCACCTACATCCTCGACGACGGCCTCGAAGCAGTGGTCAAAGTCTGGCGGAGTCGTAGACAGCGATATTGCAAGCAGTAGCGAGAGTGACGACGATAGTGCAAGTGACTAGTAGTCAGAAGTATGTACTCGAGTAGTTTCATTACCCGCAGGAAGTATCCCTGTTGTTGTCGACAGTGCTCTTCGGAAAGCTAGACTATGGCTACATTGATGATATCCTTCTAGAACGACTAAAAGCAGAAGACACTACTACTGACTCATTACTTGCCGCGGCTTTTAGCAGCTCAATGACGAGCATACCGTGCCCTTACGCGATGCCTGCCATGAGGCTCCCGCATCTCACAGCTAGATCTTCCGTAAGCTGAGCAGTGCCTCTGATTCGAGCATCCCATCTAGCAGTCTCCGGTGCCAATTGAGCGATACCCAATTCCGCTTCTGCATTTCCTCCGTCCGCTAGTCCAGCTGCAGCCGCGGCTGCAGCTACGTTCGAAGAAGCAGTCTCATTCTTCTCGTCCCTGTCTGATCTTTCGAAAGTGATTAGGCCTTGCACCTGATCTATCTTTCCTCCTTTCAAACGACCCTGAATGATCATCGTACGAGCCATTGCTTCGGCTGCGTATTTCGTCAAAGATAGAAGTTTCCCTAGACCTGAGAACGTGATGTTGCTATAGATCAGAGAGGCGGAAAGAAGGTTGTGCTCCATGATAGCTTTGTCGAGGACGTCTTCAGGGCCCTTCTTTCGCTTGACAGCATCGACCTGCATAGCTTCGCTGCCTCCGTTGTTCTCCTTGTCTTCATCGTCGGGAGTACCATCGTCTTCGATGACTACAAGGGTGCTTGGTCCCAACTTCGCTTTCTGATGGTCTGCTAGCATCCCGCTGAACTCGACAACGTCTTGAGGCTTGATGATCCTGTCTAGGAACATTGCACTCAGAATATTGTAGTGTGGTAGCTGAGCACTTCTCTCGTCTCGATATAGGGTAGCGAGCAGTCGGGATCTTCTGGGTCCGGCAGCCGAAAGGATTGCGCAGGTAACAGCTGCGCCGAGCATCTGAAGGCGCTCTCCTTCGTCAATTTCAGGTACATAGCTGGAGGAAGTCCGTCAGTCTTTCGAAGGACTATGGCTTCATAGGTCCACCCATACCTGATTTCGTGGTATTTCGAGGCAGCTTCTGGGAACTTTCGCTGAGAATCGTATACTCTCGCCTGAGAAAGCTTAAAGGCCACTGAACGAGTGGAACAGCTTCAGCATGTTGTGTGAAACAGAGTCGGGCAGTACTTACGAATAGTCTCTTGATCGTTTGTGCCTCTGATGAGGTTCTGAGCTCGGGATAGATAGGTTTGTGCAGAAACAGTGTCGTTCTCTTCCAATAGTAGACGGACGATGCGGACATAGGTCTTCAGTCTGTACTCGTCGGTCACGGATCTGTTACATGACGCGTAGATAAGGCCAGAATCAGCATGCTGTAAGTCAGTCGTGTCCAGAAACGGAGTGTCAACCTGTTGCTTGCATCCAGAGGGATACCTTGCAGCATTCGGGCTGCTTCCAACCACTCTTCATCAGCTTCGAGCGAGTCTGCCAGGATCTCTCTGAGCGTTATGATCTGGCAAGAACAGCGTAAACAGAATACCGTGAAGACGTTGACATCAGTATTCACCTGCTCCTCGAAGCTGGCCTGTCTGCTTTGCAGCGCTTCCAGTGCTGTTTCGGCTGCTTTCTGCTTGACTGTTGCATCTTTGACATCTGCGCTCAATCTCTTGACGAACAGCGCTCCCACTTGTCTTGAAACGACGAGTCCAACGCTGTCGTGCACTGCAGCTTTGATGAATTCGCCCAAGTCGCGCGCCAGCTGGTCGCTTGAGCCGGATCCCGATGAAGCGAGCGTCTTGTCGAGCAGCGACGTGTAGGCAGCAGTCTTGCTTCCGCTCGGAAGACCTGCAATCTCAGAAAGTGCAGACTCCATGATTTCTGGTCAAATCGGTAGCGATGAAACCCTTGTATATTGCTGAGACTCGACCTCGTACACCCTACAGAAGCAGTACAGCACATACACAGCAGAACTCTATATCATCTAGATATGGCGGGCGTTGAGTCATGGCACAGCGCAGTGGAGCAGATGGATAAGAGTAGGTAATCGGTGGAAATAGCACAACACGATGGGAGGATGAGTGATAGTGGGTTGGAGTTATGTATAGTATGCAGCCTATGCCTTCCTAGCTCGATTGGGACTCTGCCCATCCCTTCCCCTCGGAGTGGTAGCGTTAGGCGTGTTCGAGTAGCTCTTCCTCGGCGGCAGAGAATCATCCACAGCCCTCATAGCTTCATCTCTGAACATGTTGTCTGTTCTAGATGATGATGCCGCAGCTGCAGCTTGAGCGAGAGACGGAGGAGCTAAGGAAGATTGTGATTGTTGCTGAGTTGGCGCAGAAGGTGCTGATGCGCCTAGTTTCTGCCTTGAACGCGAAGGACGTACGTTGCTTTGCTGTTGCTGGGCGGAAGTGGAGGCGCGAGCATTTGAAGGAGCTTGATTGCTGTTTGTGGCAGACATCGGCGCTGACCGCCTTGGCTCGTTCCCGAACGGTGGTTTCCACCTGCCCTGGAAGTTGACTCGGTCCACTTCTGTCAGATCCGTTGGACTGCGAGTGCGAGTGTTCTTATCAGTATTTGTTGCGAAGTCTGGCAAGCTGGTGAGACATACCGCATTCTCAGCCACTGCATCCTAGGCCCGCTTCTCGCTCTTTCTGAGACCTTGAATCCGTATATTCTTGGGATGTACAATTTCATCGCGCTAGATTGCGGTGTAGTCCAAGTGACGGCTTTCTCTCCCTTATCCCCTTCTGCTCCGCCAACAAGCGTAGGTGTCGCTGTCTCGGTTCCTGGTGCTCCAACAAGCGTAGACGATGCGTTGCTTGTCGACTCTGGAGAGGCTTCTTTGGTATTCGCGTCGGCAGGCGAGACAGACGGAGATCGACCAGTGCCTGACCCGGCGGAAGAGGTAGACACAGGAGGTTGAGGAGGGTTATTGAGTACAGGAACGAGTTCTGGATGTTGTTGAAAGAGTAGATGAGGGAAAGTAGTCCCGAAGAAAGCGCCGTCGACTCCGTTGAATCTGCTGCTAGGAGGAGTATATGTGTCCAAGCAGTTCGGGCAGAATAGCTTGACGCCGTCTACGCCTGGCAAGTCGGATCTTCCTGACGGCAGCACCCTTGTCTGATTGCAGTACACTCGAGGACAGAAGCCGAAGTGCCCAGACTCGTATTTTGCGACCATTTGCTGCAGGCCTTGCCGGGTTATGATATATCGCTGGTGTATGAGGCCGTACAAGAGCTCGGCGGATGACTCCACTATTGACATATCTGGGATCTTGAGCGACTCCTCTTCTGTAAGGTATCAGACAAGTACATTCAGCTTGCTTGAACAGGCGGCTCCGATAGGACGCTTTTGTACACACCTGGATCTGCATCTAGTACCATTTCGAGTGCTTCCTTGTAGAAGGGAACCAGCTGGCTTAGCCCTGTCAGGTTGAAGTCGTCCTCGATGAATTCGACCGAGACTTCGGCAAAGTCTATATTCGTGTATGTTTTAGCATCCAGACAATTCATGTATGGGCTTTAACAAGGCGAATGTGCCTACATTCGTGTCCGGGAAGGGAGCAGTACCACGAGATCCAGGTCAGGCTGTCGGTACCGGATTGCGACGAGGATTCGCTTTCTGGGAAGAGAACATGTATCTCAGTAATCTGCGCTATAATCTACAGCCTTGTAATGTCTTTTCGGCAGGAAAATGACTGGATCTTCGAGGCAGGGGTGCGACTTTGCCAGGTGAGACGGGATCAGAATGGAGGAATAGGGTGGATGTGTAGATGTCCTTTGTGTGCGTTCTTCGTTGTCGTTTTTGGCCAACTCACCGTCGTACTCCTCTTCTTCTTCCTCTTCCTCCTCGTCCTCCTCGTCGCCTTCGACTGGCATATCGTGCTGCTGCTGCTGGCTTACGGCGTCGTTCTGCTGTCTCTGCAATTCCTGCTGGAGCTCCTCGTCCAATTCCTCGCTCTCATCTTCGTCTACCATCCCTGGATCCTGCTGCTCGTTCATCGCTGATGATCCCTGACCTTGCGCGGACGCTCCTCCTCGATGTCGTCCTTCCATCGGTGAATCTGCTTGCTGATGATGCTGTTGGGACCGCTGCTGAGCCCGCGACGAAGACATGCTGACCTCGGATGGTAGGATTGAAACCTCAAGGGCGAACGAAACAAAGCAATGTTCTGCAATGCAAGGCGATACGAACAGGTTGACGTCCTCCTTGTCTGTCGACGAGTACTGGACAGCCTCTCAATCTAACCGGTCCACGTTCTCTGCTGTTACGCAGCCGGACTGGACTGACCGACTTACTATCATACGGATCCGTGCATCTATGAGAGCGGATGACACGGGTGCTGCTCTTCTAAAAGAGCATGCGGAATAGCACAGTCGCTTTGTCAAGGCGCCGTTCTCTGCGGCTGCAGACAGGTCAGCAAACGTCAGTAAGTCTACAGCCTGAAGCCTTCGTGAAGTAGGGCATGATGATATTGTACAATGAATAACGGACAATGCCTTCTACAATGCCTTCCAAATCCTTCTATCTACAATTACCTTCCTATACGGTATTACAGCAACAGGCCTACGTGACGACTTCGTTAGATACTACCTTCCTTACCCATGTTACCTATAGTACAATTCGTGCTGTTGACGGGTCATGCATCAGCTAGGGCCAATCACAAACAGAGCACAGCGACTCACCCCATGATACGTCTGTCCCCCATTCAGCTTCACAGTCCCTGGAAGATGTGGACTGTCTATCGGCAGGGTCATACAGCCTCTTTCTTCGATGCTATATAGCTCTCTCCGCCGGCGTTCTGGGTGCTCTTGAGAAGACTGCCATTCTCGAGGCGCCTCCCAGCTGCTCCTTTGTGCTGCACTAGTGCTCGGCGCAGTGCTTCCACTCGTCAAGTCTCCCATCGGACTGCACGCGCTGTCGCCTTCCGAGTAGCTCTTTTCCTTCAATTCAAGATCGGGCAGACCTCCAGTGACTTCGTTGAAGGACCGCACGTATTGACATAAACATCGTCCTTCGAGCGGGGACGCTCCTCTCCTTCCTTCTCGATATCCTCCGTGATGTGCCAGGAATCCTCGATCGCCGCGCTCTTCGCCAGCTCCTGGTGTAGGTGTCCGTGGTGCCATTCGGCTCATCGTGCTACGCAGACAGTAGACGAAGCTCAAGAGGTATAGCGATGGAGTTACCGCTGAGCGATATGACAAGTCAGCCTCTTCGCTTGAAGGGCAGCATACGATCGGTACTTACCACAGGCTGCCCAGTAGAGGGGTCGCGTATGAGCGGGCTTCTCAAAGGCCACAGCTCCACATAGCGAGGAAAACAGGACCATAAACCATGGGATGGCGCACGTTTCAAACGCTGTTCTGATCAAGTTGTTGAGCAAGTGTTCGGCCCGTTGCGGCAGTCCACCCTGCTTCTTCCTCGACAGATTGTACACCAGCACCCCCGTGATGAGTGTGTCTACTGACAGACTCGCCCAGGTGAAGAGCTGGGGAAGAACCAGAGCAACCCAGTCTGTTTTGACCATTCCTGCAAGCACTGGCAGGGACTCAGCGTGTTTCCCACCTCAAGGTCGGAGAATCGACTTACAGAGACAAGCAAAGACAATGCCACTACCCGCAGCTGTCAAGATGAGGATAAAGCAACACGCCGCGAAGAGCCAGCTGCGATTCGCTAATCTCCAGCACCTCGTAGCCATAAAGCATTGCGTGAAGGCACTGAGATCTCTTATTAGTAACTCTCCCCATCTTTGAGTATAGAAGCTGAGAGCATGCTCACGCCGTAAGAGCTATCGGTAAAGGTGCAACTGCCCGACACGGTCTCGCACCCGACATCATCTTGAAGGATCTGTCTTGTCGAACGGAGAAGTCCGCCAGCTCCCACCAGCAGACTATTGTCGCCAGAGTATTTGCCGCACATGCTAGTCTGAGAAGCACCCGTGCGTACGGGACAGAAGAAGTGTTCGAGGAGTTGGAAGCGTTTGGAGAGAAGGACGCATAGCTAGGGTGTCGCTTAGGAAAGAGAAGAGGCCAAGCTAGCAGAGTCGCCAGGGAGCCAAAGATCATCTGCAGGCCCCATGCTATGACTGGCGGGACCAGGATACGGCTTGCATACTCCTGTGAAGCTACAGGCTGTAGCGTGTTCATCTTGAAGCTCCTGCAGCACTACTTCTCTCGTCTTTCTGACTTTCTCCTTCTCCGGTTTCTTCTTGATCCCGCTCCACGCGCTGCTTTGTTTGGCGTTGAGAGCTGCACTTAGGCCTGCAGCCTGACAGCAGCTGTCGACCAAAGAGACAAATATGACTGCAATCAGCAGAAAAGCATAGAGATATTGGTGCGCGAGATTGTTGTGTCAGGCAAATTTGACGGGATCGACAAATTGGCCTGTTTTGGGGACTGCAGGTTTTGTCTCCGGCATGCAGGCAGACCACCAGCATGCCTGCGAGTTGGCAATGGCAGAAATGATGATGATGATGATGATGATGGGACACGCAAATATACACAAACACTTCTTTGCAGTGGACCGGCCACGAACAGCCTAGAAGTCTAGGCACAACGGTCGCGGAAAAGATAAAAAATCTGAAGTAACCGATGATACGCGTAAAGAAGCTAGCGGATCCGCCTGCTATCATCATCGTCGTCCGTATCTCTGCTGCTCTTCCGTGGGCTGTTGCGAAGCGTGCCAGATACGACAAGGAGCACAAAGAGAGCTTGGTTAGCCAGACAATCATTTATCAAGCTCTTGCATGTTGAGCTCACTTGACGAGTCTTCCGTAGTGATCCTTGGTAAGAATGAAGTTACCGACATGCGCGATGGCAGACTTGGTGAGACCATCTTCCAGGACGCGACGGTACGCTCCTCCTTGTACGCTACTGCCAGATGTCAAGCCAGCCTTGCCATGCTTGTGGCATGTCATGACAATCCTCTTCGTCCGAAGGTTCGTGACAGCCCAGTGAATGCTCTGCGTGACTCTGTTCAAGGAGACAGAGATGGCCATGGGTGCTGCATCGAAGTGTAGCATGTCAGACCTGAATCCCACAATTATGATGGTATGGGTTGCTCACCACTCATAAAAGTAGCCAAGCTCATGCTGTCACAGACACCGTCCTTGCCTTCAGGAGTCGTGGCATCAAGTATAGCGACGGTGTCACCCTGTTCTTGTTGAAAAATAGACATTGTCCAGGAAGGGCCTCCATCGCCAATAATCTGCACGAACAGCATCAGCAGGGCGCTTCGGCTGATCGACAAGCGAAAAGGGCTCACCTGAGCTAGATGAAAGAAGCCGGGTTGGGCAACGGCCTTCTCGAGCATCATATTCCACGAAACAGCTGTGAGATCCGACTCGTTAGATATAGGTAGACGGGTGAAGCTGAATAAGAACGTACTATTTGATCCGCTGTCCAGCTCTGGCGAGGCCAAGAAGTTCCGTTGCCGTTCGGTAGCACCTAGTGTCACAAGCTCTTTAGTGTAGTTCATTGAAGTGTTCAACAGCGAATTGACCCACCAGGATGATCGCTCATATCGTCTAGCTGACCTTCATTCGCAAGCTTAAAAGTCACGCATGGAGCGCCCAAATCGTAGTCTTCAGGACACCTATCAATGCTGACAAAGCTCGTGGAGATGAGCTTGTTCTGTGTTTCACCGAGTAGAGACAGTCGACGGATTCCGGAGTCTTTGCCGTCCTGTGCAATGCCTTCTTTCAGGTCGGTGATGAGGGTTGAGTAGGCTAGTGTGGGTAGCAGGATGAAGGCAGAGAGAATGGAGGTTCGCATCTTGACTTGGATATTGAAGCGAGGTGAGGAGGAAGAGGAACGTTGAGGGTTGTACTCGAGGCTGGTCTGCCAAGCCAAGCGATTGAGAAGAGCTAATGAGTGTGTTGTGAATGAATGTGAAACAATTCCTGAACAAGATAGGTTGAAAGGGTAAGAAAGAAGAGGAGCAAGCTCGGGCGTTCGAGAAACTCAGCAGATACCCAAGCCAAACAAGCGCAGTATCGCAGTATCCTGGACCGAGTATGGAACATTCTAAACTAAGCCTTAGGTACGAATGTCAGACGGGAATGTAAAGCCAGTCGAAGAATTCAGGTCCCCCAGATTATGATCAGCTGAGAATGTAACCTTGTTTGTGTCGTGACTTCTTGATGTCAGTAAAGGGTCTTCGCAGGTCGTAGGTATGCTTGGATCAGCGAGAGCATTGCTTGAGAGCAGACTGAATAGGCCGTCGTAAGAGTAGACTCAAATCAGTATCGCGCCTACTTGCAGGGATGACTGACAGAAATTATCGTTTTTCGCTTTGTCGATTACATAAGTCATAGAGTAAGAGAAGAAGGCGGTGCTTGTATCGGCAAGGATAGTTCCTTAGCAAGATCAATGGTCGGGGTCTTGAGACCTCGTTTACAGCTTCGTTACTTGTTGGAAGGATTGAAGACCTCGATCTATGCTATTCTTGGGCCGGTAGCTGAAGTTGCGCTGACTGGCTGGGTTGCCGCAGTCGTAGCATCGGAGACGGAGCTCGAAGGGTCGGTCGTCTGGTTGGCGGCGACGCTGGCGTGCTTGCGGTCGGCTGCAATGCGCTGAGCCTCCTCGTGGACAGACTTGATGTTGTTTGAGGTGGAAGTGTAGAAGGACAGAGCTTGTTGACCGAACTCGGACTGGAGAACCTTGGTGTAGTCTGTTCGCAGGAAAGATAGAAGCACGATTAGCATGATACATCATACAAACAATAACGGAGGGAAGCGGCGAAACGTACAGTTCTTGCCAGTCAACCACGCCTTGCTAGCCTTCTCGTTAATCTTAGCCTTCTCGTCGGCCTGCGCGTATGCACCGGCAGCTTTCTGGCTGGCGCCTGTCTGAGCATCGAGCTCTGCGGTCTTCTGCTTAGCAGCTTCTGAGATCTTGCGGAAGTACTCCAAGAAGCGCGAGGTGATGCCGTGCTTCTCTGAATCGGCGAGTCGGACGATCAGTAATTTTAGAGGTGTTCAACAAAGAGGGAAGTACTTACGGTCGAAATCAACAGCCTTTCCAATGATAGGCTCGGAGAGGATGTAGCCAGAAGCGAGGTACTCGGCGACAATGGCAGTTCTGATCAACCAAGGTCAGACTGATGCGCAAGCCCTGTAGAGAGCATCTCACCTTGGCTTAGCCTCCTGAGGAATATCGTCATCGTGGTGGTGGTCGCCAGCTAGGGACGGGGTGTCCTCGTCGACAGCGTCGGATGAGACGTGGATGGGGGAGCCGTCAAGGGTACCGCCTGTTCGCAAATCATATCAGTGACTTATTCTACCTTTTGCTGCCTTGTCTCAGTACCGTTAAGCATGAGCGCGGTGCTGGCAGCGGAGGGCTTCTCGAAGACAACGGTCGCTTTTCCAGCTTCCTGGAAGTCGATAGACTGGATGGAACCGCAGAATGCCTGCACATAGACAGAGCCTTTTCAGCATTTGTTCCTCGCTTTTTTCACGTCGTTGAGCCGCAGCAGGCAGCTCGCTCGCATCAGCTCACCATGAACTTGTCAAGGGATTCCTTGGTGGTGGATGCGCTCAAGTTTGATACGAAAACTGTAGAAGCCATGGTTGTTGGGATATTTGATGTTTTTAGGAATCGGACCTGAGGAGAGTCTTGACGAGGGTCAGCAGAGAAGTCGACAAATGCAAAGTTGCAAAGATGGAGGATGTCGTACGTTTGGTGTGTAGGTACAGAAGCAGAGTGCGACGCCAATACAAACAAGCAAGACTTTGCAATATTCACGCTGAAGAAGCAGCGACGTCATCGCTTCAACCGTCTGCCTGGCTTATCTGCACTGCCTCGAAGCGACGTTTCTAATAGATTCACAGTGCTTATTGTCAGAGCACAGCTACGCAGTATCAGCCCGACAACGCAGCATTTGAGAAGCCCCTCAGACGAAGGTCCTGCTAAGATCCTCGAGAGCTCGAAGGAGAGAAGCATCATCGGTAGGAAGATTACTGAAGTCGTGCTCCTTGAAAGGCCAGCTCTTCTGGACATCGCAGACAGCGTCTTTCTCTGGAAGCTGTCCGTCCAGGAAGTAGCCTCGTATGGCTTTGGCTGTACATAGCGAAGGCTTCACAGGCAAGTCAGATAGTCTACCTCGTGAATTTCTCGACATCAAACGTACATGCGCGATTGAGCTGTGTCCATAGCCATCATGGACTAGTAGTGATCCGCCGAAAGCTCTGGCCATGGTCTTCGCGCTGTGCAGAGGTGTTATAGGATCCAGAGTATTACCAATAAACATAATAGGAAAGCTATGGAACGCATCCTCAGCCGGCGATGAAGATCTGTGTACACAGATCTTACTTACCTGGTCTCGGACAAGCCTTCCTTCCTGTTCCAAGGTCCGCGATATGTTTCGAAGGGTTCTAGCGTACAGTAAGCTTCATGAAATTATCAGCAAAACGAAGTTTGGACATCTTGTGCGATGCAGCCAATCACCTCTAGGCACAATCTGAAGGCTGGAACAATCCAATTTACGAATAAGCTTCGCAATGCGTGAGCTGATCGAGCGACTCACCTTGCCCAAATCTCGCCTGCAGGACTTGTTCTGCCCAAATCACGAATAGCCAATAACTGTTCATTTCGTTCCTGATATTTGGCACCGAGTGGGTCGGAGTCCATGCACTGTATAACATTCGCAGTTGCCCAGTCTAGCATTCCCGTGCTTTGCAGCCGTCTGCCAGTGAATAGATGCGAAGAGCTAGGCTTTTGCGGTCTGAACGAGCCGTGGAAAGCTTCAAAGAGGAGAGTGCCATTGCCGTTTTCGGCTGCTACTAGCATGTCGACCAGGTCTTTCCAGCTTGCCGGCCAGTATAGATATAGAAAGAGAACCATTTGTAGGCCCGTCGCATCGAGGTATCCGGACGCAAACTTGGAATGGGGAACGGGTAGTGGCTCCGAAGCCAGCCTGTTGGCAATTCGTGCCACGCTGGTCAACAGATTATCCGTTTTAGACATTTCGTCCTCGGCATTGGCAGCTAGGCTGCATGTTTCGGGATTGTCACGGCACTGCAAGCTAAGCGCTTCGTAGGTGCTCTGGAGGGCGAGTCGGCACTATACGCGCACGTAGAAGCATGACTCACTTGGCTGTCTAGCATGCAGATCGTTGCGGACTTGGCCCAGTCTGTGGTCCACAGCTTGCTATCGACAACGCCTAGAGTATGCAGTGGATTAGCGCATTCGAAAGCTTAGAAGCTCAGCTTACCATCAAGCACCATCTTTCCGACACGATCCGGAAACATGGCGGCGAAAGTTGCTCCCAAGACAGTCCCGTACGAGATACCCCAGTAAGTGAGCTTGTGTTGGCCAAGTGCGTCCAAGATCGAGACCATGTCCCTTGCTGCGAACGCAGTGCTTGCCGAGCGCATCATTTCGATATCTCCTTTCTGCATGCACTCTTCCATCCGAGCTTGATGCCCAGCCGCCAGTCGATTATAGAGCATCCGTTCGGCATCGGTGACTGTTTCGCCAGGCCGAAAGGATCCATTTCGTCCATTAAGAGGCAAGGTAGCTTGCATGACATTATAGTCGGAGAAGGCCGCTTGCTCATCAGAGACTGCACACACGAACCCAGGATATGACATGTTGACGCCTCGCGGATCCCATCCAATGATATCGTACTTTCCTTGGCTGCGAGTATCGCGTTGGCCAAATACACCTTTCGGAAGAGGGCGTCCTTACACTATTTGAGCGACATGCCTCGCAACCTTGCCTGCGAAGGCATTACCTGAGATTCCAGGTCCACCAGGGTTGAGGAGTAAGCTGCCTTTGTGCTCGGTCTTGTCGAATCTGGCTGGAAACTTTCGCAGAGCCAGATTGACTTTGCGAGGGTTCGATGGATCCAGGTACTAAGGCAACCCCGTCAGCATACAGTAATTCAGCTTTATTAGAAAGTTTTCTTCATACATTGATGGGCACGGCGAAGAAAGCGCATTGGAATGCGGAATCGTCAGGGCATTTAAACCACTTCAGGCCGTTTGGCGATGTAGGCCACAGAGCATCAGAGTTGATGGATGATAGCCTGGTCAAGTAAGCTAGAGAAGCACCGTGATAGCCAGCCAGGAGGACCGCGAATGCCGCTACTGCCAGAACGGCATAACCTGCGCTGCGAAGGATAGAGCTGGAGGCCTGACGGCCAGGCTGGGTGCTATCTGATCTCTTCATGGTGTAAATTCAAGAGGTGAAGCATCTTTGCCGTTTAAATTGCAGCCTGTTTGACTGTCGGACCGGTTGCGTCAAGATTCATCACGGAAGGCAACTCGTTTTCGTCAAGAGCGATGCATGCATCCTTCGTATATGGTTCATAGAAGCGTCTAGACCGAGTCTCCAGCCAAAATCGCATCATGAGGAGTTGGAGAAACAGTGAACCCATCTATGTAGGAACAATTTGTGCTGCATTGGAGCTTGTAACTTCTGGCGCGTGTACGTGCAGATACAAAAACAAATCTATCACAGCATCAATCTCAACGTCATGACCACTGTGGGGAAAGCCGCAGGCACTGCTCGTCTTTGAATGCACTATTGTTTACTTGTTCTTGGAGGACGTAGGCAGCAGCTGACATCACCTTACAGTGCCAGAAACTGGCGACCGCGTCCCTGACTTGCCGGCACAGTTTGTCTGGGGTGGGAACCTGCATTGTTTACATAAAGGCTCTACTTAGATCTTCGAGTGCCCGCAGTAGTGAAGAATCCTCTATAGAGAGATTTGAAAAGCCGTGCTCCTTGAATGGCCAGCTTTTCTGAACATCGCAGATGGCATCTTTATTGGGAGTCTGCCCGTCTAGGAAGAAGGCTCGTATAGCTTTGGCAGTACAGATCGAAGGCTTGACGGGTATGTCAGTCAGAGCATCTCGCCTGAGAAGGCTGCTAATCTTGCACTCACATGCGCAATGGAAGTGTGTCCGTATCCATCATGAACGAGCAGAGGTGCACCGAAAGCTTTAGCCATACGACGAGCGTTTTTGAGAGGAGTGACGGGATCCAAAGTGTTGCCAACGAACAGTATAGGGAGGCTGATAGGATGAAAACGTTAGCCGGGAATATACATTGCGATACGGGACTCCGGCTCGCCTAGTGTTCTGAAGACCTCGCGCTTGATCCCACGGACCACGATAAGCTTCGTAGGCTTCCAAATCACAGTAGACTGCCACGGCTTGTCAGTCTAGGCACCCAATAATAGCTTGAAACGGACCTCTGGGTATTATGTGCGAACTGCAATACAAGATCAGCTTGTCCCTTACACTCAAGTATTGAGTCTGGAGCTCACATTGCCCAGCTTTCGCCTATTGGGCTTTGTCTGCCTAGCTCTTGGAATGCCGAGATTTGCACATCCCGATCACGATATCTGTCCGGAAGCGGTTGAGAGTCTACGCACTGTATGACGTTTATAGTAGTTGATGCTCCGTAGCTCTGTCTTGTACTTGCTGGCAGTGTATGGGGAGGACTTGGTCTGGACGTCCTGAAAACCCCGTGACTTGCCTCGAAGAGCAGTGTACCATTGCCGCGTTCAGCTGCAGCGAGCGTGTCGACTAGATTTTTCCAGCTTGCGGGCCAATATAGATGTGACGAAAGTAATGTTTGCAAGCTTGACGCGTCTACGTATCCACTCCCAAATCTGGAGTGCGAAACCGACATAGGGTTGGTTGCTAGTTTGGCGGAAAGGGCAGCGACTCGCTCCAGCAAGATGCTTTCTGGATGGAGGCTGTCTTCGTTCACAGCGGCCCGACCTAGAGCGCATGCCTCTGGACTTTTGCTACACTGCAAGCTAAGCGCTTTGTAGGTAGCCTTCATGAATTTTGTAGGTAAGCGCTGCGCATGGAAGGAATTTGAAGCGCTCACTTGGGTATCCTGCATGCAAGAAGCAGTAAATTCGGCCCAGTCCGTTGTCCATAGTTTGGCGTCAGCGACACCTTGATTGGAATAAAATCATCAGGCATTCTTAGCGAGAGGGACAGTTATAGCGCCCACCATCCAACACCATTCTTCCGACACGATCGGGGAACATCGCCGCGAAGGTTGCGCCCAAGACGGTCCCGTACGAGAACCCCCAGTAGTTCAGCTTGTCCTCATTCAGGGCGTCCGAGATAGAAGCCATGTCCCTTGCTGCGAATGCCGTACTGGCCGATCGCATCATTTCGATGTCGCCAGCAGCCACGCAGCCTTCCATACGTGCTCGACGACCAGCGATCGATCTATCGTAAAGCTTATATTCCGCATCGCTGATGGTGTCCGTCGGTGAGAACGAGCCGTTGCGTCCATTCAAGGGTAAGGTGGCCTGCATGATGTTGTAGTCCGAGTAAGCCGTTTGTTCTTCAGAAGCCGCACAGCCAAAATCAGGATAGGTCATGTTGACGCCTCGAGGATCCCATCCAATAAGATCGTATTTCCCTTGCCTGCGAACTCTTTCAGTCCTATTTCACAGTGGGACAGCGTACAAAGACCATCCTTACATGATCGTCGAGAGGTGCTGGGCGACTTTGCCTACAAAGCCGTTGCCTGAACCTCCCGGCCCGCCAGGATTCAGGACTAAGCTGCCTTTATGGTCCTTTTTGCTGCATTCGGCGGGAAACTTTCGCAACGCCAAGTGAACTTTGCGGTTGTTCGACAAATCCAGGTACTACAACAAGCTCATGAGTGTGCCTTGTGACGTACTCCAGCGATCCTCGTACATTTATAGGCACAGCGAGGAAAGCACATTCGAACGCAGGATTATCAGAGCAGGTGAACCATTTCAGGCGGGAGGAAGTGCCGGTGACCCAAGACGACGAGACATCATAGGCTGAAGATGATAGTCTGGTTAAGTACGCTAGACCAGGTTTAGGATAGCGAAATAGAAACGCAGCGAGGGCAGTGAAAGCCAAAACCGCGTAAGCTGCGCCGCGAAGAAGCGAGATGTAGGTCTTGGTCTTGCGGCTGGGCTGAGGAGATTCGCATTCCTTCATCGTGAATATTCAAGAGTCACCGTCCTTTGCTCTGTAACAAGCTTCAGACCGAACCAATCTGATTGAACGAAGGCGATAATCTCGTGGATCAGGCGGTGAATATTGCGCAAGCAGGAGCAGCGATCGCGCAGAATTGTGATTGAATCAGTCGTCTAGACTGGAGCGAGTGGTGAGGGCTATCAGGCATGTCCCAGCTTGACAAAGAATCAATGCGGAAGAGACAGAGAGAGCATGATCTCCGAAATACATCTTTGCACAGTCGACCGCAACGAAATGAAACAACAACAGCTATACTACTCGTTGATGTTATACACGCTGGTGGCTCCCGACATTCTTAGTGGGTGAAGATATATGCCAGAATAACAATGATGAGGAGAAGCGCTACCAGAGAAGCCATCTCCATCTCTGCAGTGGAGCCATATAATGTCTTGCTATCTCTTGGAAGGTAGATGAAGTCGTGCGTGGACGTGCGGAGCATCGACCACCAAAGATGGATCTGACCTTTCGGATATAGCGTGGTACAATACCTGTAAATCGTTTGTAAGCGGTTTGTTCACTGTCGCATCGTTATCAGAGCTCACCCATCCTTGTCATTATACCATGCTCCACTTTGCACGTGTTCCCAGATGGTTCTGCAAACAATCGGAATCAGCCAGGGCTGATGAGGCACCATTGTGAGACGACTAACTTCTTCACTTCTGCCCGCAGCCACTCCTGCCACTCTTGCTCTTTTTCCGCTCGAACAGTAACAAGATCGACATCTTCTTCCTGCAAGACCGGCTGTATCATATGCTTGAGCACCATATCGATCTGGCATTCCGACGTAAAGATAGCAGAGCTATGCCCCGTCCCTAGATTTGGTCCGTATAGCGTGCAAAAGTTGGGGAAAGAAGAGTAGAACTGGAGCGATATCGGTTCAGCAAGCAGTTATAGACAGAGGGCGCAGTACTTACAGTACCTTTGTAGCTCGAGATGCCTCGCCCATCTCCTCGCATATGATCTTGAAGATCAATACTATTGCGTCCAGTCACTTTTAGCGAATGAAGGTATTTCTGAGCTTGGAAGCCTAGATTGTGGCAGTCAGTGGACACGACCTGTGTACGGGGTTGTAAACGTACCTGTCGCTGCTATGATGACATCCGCTGGTATAGACCTCCCATCTTGGGTGATAACGCCGTCTGAGGTAATCGCCTGAACATGTTCGCTCTCGAAGTCGACATTTGCTTGATGAACTGAAAGCATGGTCAGCGCGGACGAATGCTATTCAGATATCCAGACATACGTGTCTGTAGGTACCCATTGTCGAAGACAACCCGCTTAGCGCCGAAAGCGAAGTTTGGAACCATCTTGTCTCGGTATGCGGCTGGAGCTGCTTTGCAGATGCTGCACAGCATCAAACATCAGCAAGACCATCAGATCTCCGAAGTCTGCATGTACTTACAAGGCTTTCGAGATCTTCTCTTGTTTCGCCCTATACCGCTTTCCAGATGTGACTGACATAGCTTGAAAGCCTTCTTCACAAGCTGCAAAGAGAGCTACGCGTAGAAGCTTCTTGCCTAAATCGCTATACTTGCACAAGAAATCAAAGAGCCAAGGAAGAGGTAAAGTAGGTCGAGGTAGGTACCAATGTCGTGACGGCCCAAAGATAGTGAGATGCTTGACATGAGGAGCGATGGAGGTGACAACCTGTTGAGCAGCTACCCATACGAAGTCAGCGACGGCCCGCAGTCCAAATAGACCAGACATACTGCATCCATTGCCAAGAACCACGACGCGCTTGTGCTGTCATTGAGCTTAGCCTCAGTTCACCTTTCGCGCACGCAAGTGACATACCTTCAGGTCGAGTGTCTCGTCGTAAGCGCCTGTGTGCACGATTCGCCCTTTGAAAGTCTCTTGTCCTGGTATATTGATAGGTTTCTGCAGCAATACTAGTGTCAGCCGCTTTAGTCGAAGACCTGATACATGCGAGCTCACCGGCAGAGTCAAATTACCAACAGCAGATACCAAGATCTTACAAGTATGCATGATGGGTTCCTTCGAGATCTTGCCCGTAAGATCTCGGATGTAGACTTCCCATCGATTTGTCATTGCATTCCAAGCAGCTGAAGTGACCTCGCTTTGGAAGATCGTATTGCTTTCGAGGATATGGTATTTCGAAGCGATACGTTCGGTGTAGTCTCGGATGCTTGCTCCATCCATGAAGAGGTCCTCTTGAGAAACAAGGTGTGAGATAGGAGAGTGATATGGGAGAACAACATGAAAAGCTCACTCCAATACTCTTGTGCAAAGCTCAAGCTGTAGAAAGCAGTAGGAATATCGCAAGCAACGCCTGGATAGCGATTGTTTGCCCATCTGCGAGCGTACGAGTATAAGCTTCTGCGCATGTCCCATTCATGGTACGATGTATGCTTACACTCCTCCGAAGGAAGTAGATCTTTCGCTTAAGATCGAGGAAGGAAAGGTCAGAAAGAGAATATGACAGTTTCGACTAGGCCTGTCATACACGAGTAGGAAGTCTTGCATGCCCATACGCCGTCGAAGTTCTGCGATTAAGAAGCTGAGTCAAACTTCCTAATTAGCAATGTCAAGGTTCCTTACGGACTGCCATAGCTAAGCCGGAGAAGCCGCCGCCTGTCATCGAGCGTAACGAAGAGATCAGCTGCAGCTTGCAGCGAGTACGGCGAGTCGCCTTACCAACAATGATGACTTCAGGCATAATGTGAATGTGCGTTGCGATTCAATTAGTCTGTAAAGGAGAGGGATGGCAGAAGGAGGACAAGAGCCACTCCTGCTTGACAGAGCTGTCATTTTGAGCCCTAGTCTGTGGCTGAAGTATCACACGAGCCGAGCAGACCTTGTGACGCCAACAGATAGAAGCTGTCAGAAGCATGAATAGTACTCTTGCGAGCTCGCGGTATCCCGGAGCTGGAAGGCCTGCGAGATTCTTGACAGCTCGGATGGTTGCCGATTGGCTCACGTTCGACGCGAGCCACGTCCGGTAGGCTTTCCGTGGCTGAGGTTGCATGCGCATACGCTGAAGCAACGCGTGGGAAACAGACGAGTGGAGGTGGACGAATGCATGGGAAGCTGACAGAGTCGAGGGGCCGGAGGATGTCATCGAGGAAGCCAGAAGTGAGAAGAAGCCGTCGAACTGCAGGACGTAAGCCACACCCGTCTTGTCCATAAGCTTTTCGGAGGAGGATAGCGGTCTACTTCGTAGGTGAGCCGGTTGGACCTCGCGTTGGGTCACTGCATGTTCAGCGGGCCTGCGGATGATCTTTGGTTAGCCGGAGAAACTGTGAAAATCAGCATGAGCGAAGTGTGATTCGATATCGATGCTTGTTCATGGCAATTTCAGAGTACTGCTACAACCATTGCTCTATTGCATGGCTTTTCTGTCCTTTTCCGTCCATCTATGCATTGTATTTGGCGTCTCCAGCAACATTTCGGTGTGCTGACGATGGGTCGGTGCTGGATGAAGCAGCGTCTGTAGGTGTGCTCCCGATCAGCATTATTTCCTGGTTGGAACCTATCTCTCCTCGTACCTCCGGATACCTTCTCAGCTGTAGCCTGTACATTTCCGCCAATTGCACCTAATGCAAGCATCGCTATCAGCATCCTTTACAGAATCAATGCTTTCAAGATGCCTACCTTCGGTCGTGAACTGCTGGCCGATGGCGCCTTGCTTATCGAAAGGACCGCCTACAGCTTGTCTGCAACAATCGTGCGGTCAGCAACTACATCTTGATGCACTGAAACTGCTTGCAACGCACCCAATGCTGCCGGCTGCTCCATCCGCCTTGAAAGCACCTCCGATGGCTCCGTCCTATTACGCAGAAGGTATTAATCAGCTGGGAGTAGGAAGCATGTCGATGGACATGGATGTACCTCTCTGAAAGCTGATGCTCCTGATGCGACTGATTGCTGTTGTTCACGAAAACGCGTCGGGAGAGTCAGCGCGGATCCATGGTCATCTTGAAGGAAGAGCTTCACGCACCTTGATGCTGTCCATTATCGTTATTGCTGTTGGAAGTATGGAAGGTGTTTGTATAGAAAGAAGGAAGGTCGCTAATTCACGTTCAGTTAATGATTCGCATGACCTCACGGATCATCCGCCACTGAGTCTCCTCATCGTGATCGGCACGACGCGTAAACTAGTCTCGATAAAGTCCAGAATGCGTTGTATCAGGATGTACGAGACGATCATGATTAGAATGATAGTTGCTGGATGGAGAGCTGCGAGGGCTTCAACTTGAGTCTGCTTTCTGGGGTTTATCCGGGGTCGAGCAGGTGGAGATGCCGTACCGACGAGGGACGCGGCTTCTTCTAATGCAAGAACGCGCTTATATAAGTCTGCTATCTGATCCTTGGTGTTTGGCGCCTCGATCCTCTCGGCTGTAGACGTGCCTTCCAAGCCCGAGTCCGGAGGGACTGCCTCTTTAGATACTGCTGCAGGCGCCGGCTCGTCCCGCATCTTCTTCTCCACACTTGCATAGTCCTTCAAGACCAATCTTGAGAACAGATCCACGAAAGCCAGCTTTGTAGCCGTTGAAGCTGGATCCAGATCATGTTTCCCAACTCTCATTTCGCCAAAAGTAAGCGATATACTACGTTCCTCCTGCGCAGGTAGTTGTCCAGCTACTATACTAGCTGAGACCAGCGACCTGAAGAGATACGTCGAATCTAGCGAATTGTCCTGAAGCTTGCTTTCTTTCATTGTATCTGGATCTGTGCTTAAAGTCGCATCTGCTTCTGTTTCTTCTGACCATTTTTCATAGAGTAGAGTAAGCCAAGAGATCAAGATCGATAAGAGATGCTCAGGCTGATTCCCGAAGAAAGCTTCTTGTGCAGCGAATCTTTGGGAGAAAATGTCTTGTAGAGCAGGTCTATCTATCGGCGTCCGAATTTGTGAGCCTGGTTGTAGGACGGCTATGCGACCGAACTCTACGCTATCATTTGCCAATTGTGATTAGCTGGTCTTGCGTTATCCGATCCATGGCAGGAGGGGGACCCACCTTTGCATAGTGTCTGCTGAATAGCTGCTCGCAGCTAGGTATTCTTGAGGGATTTTCCAGTTATGCAGCATCCCGCCTTCATCCCCATTATCGAGCGACCAAGCTGTTCTCGTAGCTGGATCAAGCAACCTCGCCAATGCTTCTCCTACGCCCAGCTGGTCTGCTATGACTCGTGCAGAGCTCAAAGGCACCCATATATCATCGACTGCATCCAAGGCCATATAGTCAGCTTTGTCCATGTAGAAACAGCAGAAAGGTAGACGGACACGGTGCCAATCTGCCAAGATGGACATCATAGTCTGGTTTATGTAGATTGAAGCGTACGAGCGCGTCGAGCAGCGGTATTCCAGACGCGACGAAGAGCCTAGCAGCCGAGACGAAGCCTTCACTGCAGGATCCATAGCGGCTTAGTGAGCTCGTTCCAGACAGTCTAGTCATGAGTTGTGATTCACCCCAACTCTGGATCTAGTAAGCGTACGATCTCTACGTTGTTTAGCTGGACAGTGAGGCATGGCGTCGCAAGGATATTTGAGCGCCGGCTTGGGAAAAGCTTGAAGCGCATGGGCAGGCATATAGCAGTGGGAGTATCATCTTGCTGCGTTATCATCCCGAATCGCAGTTGGTTTCATTGACCTTGCTTGACTGGAGACCGACATGTTGATCGGCAGAAGAGCTTGGACGCAGCTGAGACCGCACTACAATCCTATACAGCAGCAACGTAGCATCGTGCGACTTCAATGCCACCATCTACAGCGTCGAAGCATCCATCACAACGCGACATTGCAGTCCGAGAAAGAACGACGATCAGGGCAAGGCGATAAGAGCGTAAGCAGAACAGCGACAACGTCACAACTATAGATGGCTGATACACAACCATATCAGACAAATGAGATGCAGCAGTCGAAAGAAGGGAAACCCCAACACAAGCTTACCGCGAAAGAGAAGGACGACATCATCATGGCGCGCATGAAGGCAAGAATGAGCTTGGAGGGGGATGAGCGTGCGTCCATCACAGCATATACTCGATTGGAAGAGACTGATGTCTTAGTTGCAGCCTACGAGGATGGTCAGCCTGCTCATTCTGGCCTGCGAGGAAACGTCAAGCGCAACATGTTCAGAGTCATCTGAAGTACAATCTCTTATCGTTCAGTAATTAGTAGCAGTCATAGTGTCAAGTCAGTGTCATGCAGCATATGCGCCTTTTGCCAGACCGAATTACAAGCATACAAATTCCTCCAGCTGCATTGCCTGCGAGATAGTCCGACAATAGCAAGGATAGCGTAGGGAAATCTCTAGCTCAAAGGAAAGAGAACGACGAAAGCGAGCTGTTTAGATGAAGCCAATCTGCGAAAGAAAGTCGAAAAGTCAGAAGAGCTTTAGAGTGATGAGAAATGAAGAAGTAGGCCCACCTTGTTGGCAATATCCAACGCATCAACCTCTGGGGAGAGGCGGATGTATGCCTTTTTCGTTCCGTCGGGGCTGGCGCACAAACTATCGTCAGCAAGTTCTTCGCTGGATCAGTCTCTTTATGATCCTTGGCTCACCGGATGAGAGTGTTGATCTTGAGAGCCTGAACGTCGTAGAGCTGTTTTACAGCCTGCTTGATCTGGCGCTTGTTGCTCTTCAAGCTGACGATGAAGACGAGCGTGTTGTTCTCCTCAATCTTCTTCATGGCCGTCTCGGTGTTCAAGGGGAATCGGAGGATGGAGTAGGCATCACTGCGGGGTTGATGAGGGATGGACTTGCGGGGGTACTTCTCGTGTCGGGAGAGTCGGAGGGCTGCAAACCGTCGTTAGTCCAGTTCTCATGCTGGTTGCAATTTACGCAAGGCGTACTTTTGGGTCGGTGGACTGCGAGCATGAAGCAGAGTCAGCATGATCCTCCACCATTGAACATGTGTATTGCTCACAGGTCGCAGAGGTGCGCACTTTCCTCAAGGTGCGGGAAGAAGTGCCCTTAAGGACGGCCTTCTTGGCTGGTAAATTCACATAATGTCAGCCTACGTCGACCACACCTTGCAGAAATCAATGATAATACGCACCAGCCTTGGCCTTTGCATCTTGAGGCTTTGCAGCGGCTGTTTGAAGTGAAGATAGACAGACAAGTCTCGCAGTCAGCGAATGTGTCGTCGAAGCTTCGAGCCAAGTAGCGAGCGAGCGAGCAGGCCAGCGCCAGCAGAGGTCCAGCAGCAGCGGCGTTGCTATCCCATCTCTTCAATAGCCATCTTGATGCCATTCCTGCTATCCTGCTATCTCGGCGAGCCTTAAACTTGCTCAGAATCCATCCGTTCTTTCTCGTTTAGCCATGCACGCTGCTGCTGCTGTCCTCGCTGTTTCTGTTGCTATTGCTGTACTCTTGATGCTCACTCTTTGTAGGTGCCATTGTTCTTGAGGATGTTGGTGTCGCGCGGGAAGAAAGAGTCACTTGGAGTCTGCAAACTTCCAGCTCTCCCAAATTTCAAGGGCGAGGAGAGGGAGAAAAAGAGCGCTGCAAAAAAATACAGCAAAAATCACAAGGATTGCACAGCTGATATAACACTCTCTCGTCACATCCTACTCTCAGCTTCCTCCTCTTCACTTGCTGCCCGCTTTTCCTGCAAAAAATCTGGCTTTTTGAGCGGGTGGCAAAACTCGCTGAGCAAGGCATGGGCATCATCTCGTCGCAGCTGTCTGCATACAGCGGGCCTCACTCTGTAGGAATCCACGATGTCGAAGTATCCCTTTCCAAGCCAGAAGTATTTGGGACCTCCTTGTTATCCGCAGAGACAGGCGAGTATGCCTTCCAGCTCGAAACAGTCCTCTTCTCCCTCTTCTATCCCTGCACTCCTTCCTCCTCATCATCTCGTTTATCCCACCCGTATTGGCTCGAGCGCCCGATCGGCAAAATAACAGCTGGATACACGCGATTCGCAAATCGGACACCTTCGAATCGTATATACGCATATATCCTTGTATGTTTGAACTGGTTCATCGGTGCAAGACTCGTTATTCCTGCGATCCAGTCGGCAGAGCTGAAAAGAAGAAAAGAAGGAAAGAAATGGCCTGTAGTCGTCTTTTCGCATGGCCTGGCGGGAAATAGGAAGTGCTATAGTCAATACTGCGGTGAGATGGCTAGTAGAGGATATATAGTGGCTGTCATGGAGCACAGAGATGGGACGGCGCCTTTTACGCGCGTCTTGGGCAGAGACAGCACGGTCAAGCGCGACCTACAGTGGATCGATCCAAAGACATTGCAGTGCGTGGACTCAGCATTTGACATGGTATGAGTACTGACTCGGTCTGCAGCTGGAAGGACGGCAGCAAGCTCACTTCACTCCAAGTCCGCGCTGAGCAATTAACGATGCGCGTATCCGAGATCGAGAAAGCCCTAGATGTCCTCAAAGACATCAACTCTTCTGAGACCATGAAGAACCTGCATCAAGCACATCAGCCTGACATGGACTGGTCCGCCTGGAGCGATTCTATGCAAGTCGATAAGAACGTCACTATGGCAGGCCATAGTTTCGGGGCAGCTACAGTGCTTGAGACACTCAAGGATTCCCGCTTTGGCAATACCTTCAAGCAGGGCATATGCTTGGATCCTGTATGCAGTACTTCGTCCTCACTCTCTTTCGCTAAACTGACACGCATCACGCTACGTAGTGGGTTGATCCGATAGGCCAAGGAGTAGCTACCGAGTCTCCTGAAGACACTAAGCCTGATGCATCGATGTCATCGGAGGAGCGTAAGAGCGGTCTTCGCGTACCGATCATCGTGCAGAACTCGCAGGCGTTCACGTAAGTTCCTGGTTACGTCTCGCCTTCTTTTGAGATTGCGCTGACTTTCCTACTTGCAGCGACTGGAAGGACCACTTCAAGAAAGTCAAAGACCTTGTCCTGGCCAACAAAGCTGCTGGCACTTCATACCTCATCACTATCCGTAAGTCTGCATCCGGATCTACACAACCTTCAGTATTGACTAACGCTGATCTCATAATTGTTCAGACAATACCGCCCACATCTCCTTCTCCGACTTCCTTCTTCTTCTTCCAACCTGGTACAGCTGGTATGCCCAGCGCTTCAGAGGATCCACCAAGACGCCGAAGAGGGATATGGACACTATCGTGCAAGCTAGTCTGGAGTTCATGGACCACTCGCAAGATGGGAAGCGGCCCCTGCTGGAGGGCAGCTCGACGAAGGAGACAAGTGCTCTGACGGTGCATGTTCCCGTCTAGAATGATTTTGAAGCAACGAAGGAATACGTGAGCAAGAGTCATACGACCTCATAAAGGGCTCTGTTCGAACAGCAAATCTCGATACAGGGGGAGAGCAGCTTTACAAAGGATCTCGTCCGATCAAAGGGTATCTGCTACGGTGTTGCTGCTCGAGCCCACTGAGGTCGCTGTTGCTCTCGCAACAGCACTTTCATCGAACCATGAAATTAAGAAACGCCTTTCCCATTCATAACCACCCAAATGGACCTCTCTGGTGCAGAGATCCGACCGTCATGGATGATATACTGAATCGGAAACAGGGCAAGAAGCCTAAGCATGTCAAGATGGCTCCGCAACAAGGTACTATTGAAGATCGTCAAGGTTCGACCATCTCCGTCACATCCAAAGCATCTACGTATGATGGGATCGATCACCTCGACACATTGCAGCGAACGCCATCGGGCCGTGGTCTATTCATCCACGACAAGTTGACGATCAGGCCAACGCCTCTAAAGCAGCGGGTCGCCGCTGTTCTAGGCCGAAGGGAGCCCGTGATATTGCGTAGTAGACGTGGCGACAAATACGAAACATCTGAATGGACTACAACTCGTTCTGGCAAGGATATGTGCCGCACGTCAGAGAGGACTATCTTATCGAAAGAAGTGGCAGACGAGATAGCTTCGCTCGCTGCGAAAGGCAAGGATGGGATCGCAAACAAGGACGAAGATGAGGATGATGAAGATGGTGATTATACCAAGAACGTGCCTGCTACAAGGAGAGTCGTACGTATGCATGCGCGTAAGAAACACCGAGTCAGGCGGTCGAAAAACGAAAGGTTTTGAGGAAAGTATCTATCCCACATATAGCCACCTCTTCGTTTGCCGATTTGGAATACTTTCATCCACACATGCTCGTCCGTTGAGATGCTGGAGTGTTACGGCTTTCCGACCAAGATATTGGCTTGCAGGCATTGTTCTGCCTCGATGTCGAACTAGGCAGCAACTCGTGCGCACGGCCTTCCTTGCTGCTTGTCAAGCATTTGCCGGTATCGACTCGCGCAGAAAGAATGAACGCGTCCGGGTTTTCTAGGCTATCTTGACTTGGATGTATGCTGAAGAAGCCATCTAAGCCCGGTAAAAGACGGACCCCTCAAACAGTTTTCTGCAAGTCTGGTAGATTGTTCCTGCTCTTGCATTGGTCTCTCCCTTCTCATCCTTGACTATATCTGCGCCCACTGTGATGCGCCCTGACGAATGTGCGATGACCAATCCTTCTGGATCGGCATGTTCTCCATTTCTCACGCACTCCTGCACCACTGAACCAGGTATTTCCGCCGCTACAGCAGTACAGATCGCCACTGTCATCGGTATAGCACGGTGCGGGTCTCCCGTCGAAATAGTCCGGACCAGTACATCCGCCTGTGTCGGATCTTCCACTCTTGCGCCAGAAAGCAGGATATGCGGCACAGGCTCTGATACGAAACATACTTTCGGTACACTTCGTACGGATTTGGCTTTCATCTCGTTTGTTGTTAGGCCCATCATTACGCTGGCTGTGATTCTGATATACTCGAGTTGAGCTAGAAGATGTGAATGAGCTGAGATGGCGTCTGGTAGCAATGTTCCGTCCGTCTTCAGGTCGCTCGCCTTGATGAAGACGCACGGATTGGCGCAGTCGATCAAGCTGACTGTGATATCGCCTAGTTCTGGGACGTCTCGGATAATATCGCAGACGTTGCCCGTAGGCAGAAGCTTGCCAGTACGTGATCCGCCAGGATTGAGGAAATCTAGCTTTATCCGAGCAGCTGTATTTGGAACACCATCGATTGCGAAATTGCCATCATAGTCCGGCAATCCAGTGTCAAGCAGAGGGAAGCTCTGAACGATACAGCTTATCAGACCTCCCCAGCATTGACCACAATGGTTACGACCTACCGAGTTAATGATCTTGCTGGTATTGGTGTTGAGGATACGGACTGTAGCCATTCCATATTCGTCCGACTTGTACAGCATGCCCTTCTCCACAGCGAAAGGACCTATTGCAGCAGTCATGTTACCGCAATTTGAAGCATAGTCGACTAGATCATCGCGGACGCCGAGCTGCAAACGATCACACATGTTAATACAGCATCTTCCCGATAGAATGGGCATTGCTACAGAGGCTCACCTGCACGAAAGTGAACTCCACATCTGCATCTTGCTCGTGACTCTTCTTGACTACGCATACCTTACTGACGGACGAGAAGCCGCCTCCCATGCCATCCAACTGTCTGCGGGATGCCGGCTTTTAGGACCACTTTCAATCGCGTTAAAGATCTCACACACCTGCCGTAGGGATCAGGCGAGCCCATAATGGATAGCAAGATAGGTTTCCAGTCGGCCCGGTTTGGCGGTAGGTCATCTTCGAGAAGCATCACGGCGTTCGACGTGCCGCCTCTGTAGAACGCAGCTGGAAGAGACTTCAATGCTCGCTTCGCTGCATGATGAACAGCCGGCGTCGAATAGCATCTTGTTGGGAAACGGGACGCGCGTGACGAGACGGCCGCTTGCATACAGCTACGCCGGGCTAGAGAGATGGGAGCAGCAACGAGACGTCCAAACAGAGTGGTCATAGCATCTGGAAAGGACAGCAGCGACTTGCGAAGCTGGAGCAATCAACGTGAGAAAGCACAAGAACAAGGTACCCGGAAGCAGTCGATGGTATGTGAAGTATTACGGTATTTCTCTACAATAATCGTACACCTCTAGCAGCTAGAATGTTGAGAACAGATAGAAACACGAAGGTTGAAGCAGATAAACCTCATTCACTGAGGGGTAGAGGGTTTGTATTCGGGCAGATATTCTTGGTCACAACATAGACGGAGCGGATGCAGTGCTTGTGCTAATGCTACTCTTGCGAGCGTTACGTCTTAGTCATAAGATGCAATCATATCCATGAGTCGTTTGGCAGGTTCACCCTCCCAGACAGCGCTAATCCAGATAAGAGCTTGTCAGCTCTGCTTCCTCTCTTACTCAATTCTTCAGGCAGCACTCACGGGACAGCCTTGAGTACTTGGTATCTGATCTTCTGCTGATCATTGTACGACTCGCTTCTCGCTTTAATAGATAGATTCCAGTATTTACCCATTGCTCGATCGATGATACCGTTGAACTGAGCTTCATCTTCGGACTTGACGCGCTCCAAGTTGTCGGCACTGCTTCCTATGAGAAGGTTGCCGACCTCATCAAAGCCGGAAATGTAGAGGTAGCCAGTAAAATCGGCTACTTGACCAGTAAGGACGTAGCTAGAACATCACACGAGAGAGAATTAGCATATAGTAAGGCATGTCGATTGTATGTTCATAACGCACCGATATGTCGGAGCAGGATAGGCCTTCTCGCACTTTTCGCATCTCCACGAATCCGTGTCTTCGAGCAGTAATTTCTTATTACAAGTCGGGCATGCAGGGTATGCAAAGTTGTCCTTCTTGACGTATGTAAGCGTTGCTCGGACACAGAAGAAATCAGGCTCTTCTTGTCCGCCTAGAAGACTGTCTTTGGCATCACCGATGTTGCGGAAGTTCTCGGGCTTCATGTTCCCGCCGCCGTTAGCGCCGCCTGCACCGCCCATTGAAGTGTATGCTGAGAAGTTGGCATTGGCACCGGTGTCGTCGTACCTGTATTATTCAGTACAGTCAGCCTAAACGTTTCATACTTTCAACAAGGAGAAGGAAGCATACCATCCCCGAAGAGCATGAGCTTCCTCGATATCCGGATCAGTGACCATCGAGCTGGATCCAACCATGGATAGCGATCTTCCACCGAAATCTCCGACTTTAACACCCTTGAACGCGATGACTGGGTTCTGGGTACCGTCTTCTCCAGCAGCGCTGAAGTTCTCCGCCTGTCTTCCCCACAGTGTCAGTCTCACTTGTTTCTCGCTGGAGTCAACTAGGACAAGTTCTCGTTTCGTGATCTACGGAATACGATTAGCGTTTGAAGAGGACATGCGGGAGTTGTTCGGCTTACAGGCTTCTGAGAAGCTTTACTAATGATCTGGGAGATCTCTCCTACTTCTTTGATGACTCCGATAACATCGCATGTGCTATTCGGCTCGACAGATTCGAGATTGCCTAGCTCTACGAACTCGAACTTGACTTGAGGTACGTTCTCCGTGTCGGTGCACTGTGGAGGATGATCAGAATAGTGTTCGGCGCGTGTCGAGCTGGAGGATACGCACCAGCGAGATTTCGGACTGGCTTTCCAAAGTGATTTCATACTCGTTGTTTACGTTACTGAACTGCTTCTTTGCAATCTGGATTTTTGCTTTCGAAACAAAGTATACTTTTCCTTCTTCTAGGAGGGTATAGAACGAGTCCACCGCATCGTTGAAACCCGTCATCTTGATCTCACCAGACTCATCGAGGAGTGTACACGAGAAGAGTTTTCCTTCTCCTCTCTGATTTGACCAGTGTCGTATATCAGACTTGTTTGTGACGCGTGCTTTAATGGTCCACTTGTTTTGATAGGGAGAAAGACCTTCGATGGGATAGATTGGATGAGACTGCCCTGAACCAGAAGCTGCAGAGTTGTTTCTTGCATTGTTATTATTTCCACCTCTAGCAGGCGCGTTTCTTGCTCCTCCTCCAGCGTTAGCGCCACCGCGTGCGTTGTTGCCATTTCGTACAGCGACTGCATTTGCTTGATAAGGGTTTGCGTTGCTATTGTTACTCTCTGCTGCATCACTGGAAGGAGCCTGTTCCAGCTGAGCTGCAATGTAGGCTTCTATGGCTGCTGGGTTGCCAATCTTGTGACCACAGAGGCCGACAACCTCGAGTTCGTGCACTACGATAATGCTATCGTACCTCTTGTTAGCAACTCTTCTGCCATCGACCAGTAGCCTCCCCGCTCACACTCTCTCCTTGACATTCTGGATAATGTAGTTTGTGAGCTTGACGAAGCAGTACTTTGGGATTTCGCCATTCTCGACCATGTCGTTAAGCGATGTGCTGAACATGCTCTGGATGAACGTCTCGGAGTCCTGAACACCATCCCTCCAGCGTCAGCTTTTCCCAGGTCAGTTTACGCGTTGTTTTCGCCAGACTCGCCGACAGGATGGCTCTGTGTCTTGCAGCAGGAGCTTCGCCGACTTGTTTTGTGGATAGACACTGCGCGTGTTTGTCATTTGTAAGTCATTTCCTGGCTGTTTCTCGAGCCAGGACGGGCTGCCCTCTACCTGGAAGATTGGGTTCTCTACGCAGACCTCGTTGGTTGTGCGGATCTCGCGGATGGCACCGACAGAAAGTGAAGACTCGTCCATCTCCATCTTGAATTGAAAGCTGCTTGAATGTTTTGTTAGAAGAGAGAAAGAGCCTTGACGCGTTTGGATCACGACAACTTAGAGCACAAAATTGAAAATACAACGTCGGGAGATTGATCATGCTGCTACATGATGAAGAAGATGACGCTCTCACGCTTACGCCCTGTTTATGCCGCTCCCTCGACCTCTGCTCGAACAAAAGCACGATCCGACCACATCGCACTGACATTGACCATTCGGAGCGGCTTCTTTGTGCAAGGGAGCTGTGGACTAACATATATTGACATGCTAATACACCCCTCCTTGTCTTCCTTCATCGCATCTCGTTCTCTCGTTCTTATCCTCTGACTGGGCCGGTCCTCAGTCCTTAATCCACCCCATCGCATTCGCATTCGCATACACTGCATCGCATTATACGTCGCTCATTCGTTCTTAATCGATATCCTTTCGCAAACATGCACCCCCTTTCGCTAGTATTCCTCGCTGCAATCAGCAGCCCTCTCGCATATGCAGCTCCCATTCCTCCTTATACTACCCTTCAGGCACTTCATACCCTATCCACTCATTACGCGACATCATCAACACGCTCTTTCAAAGATGTCGTTTCCTGGGTCTGTGATTTACCCCACATGAACAGATTCTGCGGAAAGTGAGTACATATCTTTCTCGACACGCTTAATACGATCTGAACATCCATGGATGTGAATCACAGAGCCCGCTCCTATATCGTTTCGCGCGGTCCAGCTCCTCCCGCTCCTGCATACCCACAACAGGTCGTTCAGATGCCCATTGGCAAAGTAGTCGGAACAGATCTCGGCAGAGTCACAAGTTACTCTCTTCCTTACGCTCAACCACCTACTGGACAGGCGCGATTCAAGGTGTGCATACTCAAACACTCTCTTCGCCCTGCTTTAGCTAACATCGCTGTGATGCTCAGTCCCCTATACCCGTATCCCAATGGAAGTATGTGTGAGCCTGGCTTCAAGCAAAGCGATGAGGTTCAACTGACGATTCCATCATAGACGCAACGCAACAGCCTTACCTCCAGCCTGTCCACAGGATGATCTTCTGGCTGGCAGGGCCAGTCTTGAAGAAGATTGTCTGTACATGAAGTGAGTCTCGACTGTTTCATGTTGCGTCTTTGACTGACGTGCCCGGCCGTTCTCAGCATCTACGTTCCCAATTCTTCTGCTGCGATCAAATCGCTACCCGTCTTCGTCTGGTAAGCGACCTTGACATTAATCCGACAGCCCTCGATGCTGATGGCAATGTTTCGGGGACGCAGGCTACATGGCGGATCTTTCGTTGCCGGCTCTGCTTCAGACGCAGAGATCGATGGCTCTACCCTAGCTGTCGAAGGCAGCATGGTCGTCATCACTGTCCAATATCGATTGGGCGTCTTTGGCTTCTTACGTCAACCTAGCCTCGGAATCAATGGCAACATGGCTGTTCTCGATGTCGTACAAGCACTCAGTAGGTCTCTCTATGTTCTGACACTTGATTAACTCAGCTGAGACTCTCTGATAACAGCCTTCATCAAGTCGAACATTGCTCAATTAGGAGGCAACCCCAATCTGATCACTCTAGCTGGCCATTCTTCCGGTGCGAGTCTCGTCAAGACCCTTCTCACGACCCCTTCTGCCGACTCGCTCTTCCAGCGCGCCATCCTCCAATCCGCGCCTCTCAACTACGGCGATCAGCTTCTTAAGACAGGAGATGCTCTTGGTGCTTCCTTCCTCTCTTCTATCCAATGTACCGATATCGCCTGTCTGCAGAGCAAGAAAGTCGACGACCTCTTGAAAGCACAAACCACGGTCTTCCAATCTGCTCCCTACTCAATTCCAGGTGTCAGCCCTTCTGAGCCTTTCAGACCAATAGTCGATGGAATGACAGTCACTCAGCCATTCATCTCTGCCGTCAATAATGGCTTGATGAAGAACACGAATAGACGGATCATCTTCTCGACAGTCAAGAATGAAGCAGGCCCGACTATTGCTGCTATCACGAGTGATCAGCGCGTAGCGAGTGCCGAGTATCGGGAATATATCAATGCCTTCACGGATGGAAGAGGCGAGAAGATCATCAAAAGTGGGCTGTACCCACCACAGAAAGGAGATGATGATATGGTCAGGAACAAGTTGGAGACTCTGAGCACAGACTGGATCTGGCGATGGTAGGGTGCAGCTTGGACTGGTTGTGGGAAATCACTGACTGTCGTTTGATTTATCAGTGCGAACCAGCAAAGCGCTGTCAACATGACGATGCATGCTCATTTCGGTAACGTGTACCTTGCAGAGTTCGATGTGGGCATCCCATACCCTTCCAATGTCGGCTTGAACTTCTGTAAAGGCAAAGTCTGTCATCAGGGTGAGCTACATCTGTCTTCACACTTCTCAACCCAGCTTAACTCATAATTACAGACGACATTGAAGCTGTCTTTTCGACCGGTCGAAACCTCACTCCCGCTCAAGAAGCTCTAGAGAAAGAAGTCATTGCACGATGGAGTGCTTTCGCGCGTACAGGCTCCCCAAACAGTGCACCTTACACAACTTGGAATCCCATTAAACCTAAGAAAGGAGGAGCAGCTCCTTCGCTCAACATGCTTGTATTGAATGGAGAGACGAGCTCGATCGTGCAGGAGCAGATGCCGAAACAGTGTGGTGTTGGAGGATTCTGGGGCAGGATCGCGCTGTTCGATGAGCAGATCTACGTTTGATGAGCATAGTCTAGCCTGTCACATGTCGCCTGTCGCCTTTTCGCATAAAAGTACTCAATTGCGAATTAGCTGAAGCCTCCACAGGATGTAAAGGCAGAGCTCTTTCACTTTTACGTATCAGTGTACGACAGAAATATCGCATATTCGTATCCGCTGCAGGCCATGTAGTCTCAGGCAGTACCGTTATGCTTTCTGTGTCTATGCTTTCTGACCAGTCGTCTGACAGGAAGCAGGCCTTCACCATCATTTTTCTCCCTATGTTCAGTTTCGACTTCCTTGTATCGGCCATCGGGCTGGATACTGAAAGTGTGAAGCTTGCCAGCAGTTATTCGGATGCCTTTCTCGGTTACCCAGCTTGCGGACTCTGCGTGTGAGCCGCGACTGGAGACAGACTTCGTATCAACATCCACCTTTTCATCCTTGGCAGTCTCATGAGCAGCAGCAAAGACGGCGTCGATCTCTTGAGCTGTCTCCTTCGGGAAATGATAGATCCTCTGGGATCGGGAATGAGACTGTCCGCTGGACATGGTGTGCGAAGACTTGAGGATAAGCCCATTGGTAGCCAGGGTGCGGCCATCCGACGACCGCAGCCAGACGTAAGGCTCCCTCGATGTCGACGTGACAGGCGTCGTCACACACTTGGAGTACACCCTTTTCAGGATACTTGGATCAGTGTGGCGGTAGGAATCGCGAACGAAGACGCCGTCACCAGATGGTCTTCGCTGCATAGTATCCGTGTAGCTGTATCCGCTCTCGTCGGATGAGGTTGATTCGATGCTGATGACGGAGTTGGCTCTTCCTTTGCTCGCACCTGGCTGAGGAGTGATCGTAACTCTCTTTGGCTTGCGACCATGATCACCTCTGAGGATCTCGTCGATGATAGTAGGCCTGTACCCGGCTGCCTGGTAGGCCGGCATGTTTTGGGGAGCAGCGGATGTGGATCGAATTGGCATTGTCCTTGCGCGAGAGCTTACTGATCTGTGAGGCTTACGTATACCGGATGTCTGATGTTGTAGACTGAGTATGAGAGAGCCAAGATGATCGTGGTCATGGGCAATGAAGCTTGGAGCCGCTGTTTCCCTTGTGCCGACGACGACAAAGGTGTGGACACTTAGCCCTAGCCCCGTGATCCCTCGAATGCGGATTGAGTACAAGGGCCTGCATACAGCTCGTTCAAGGAGGAACAAGGCCGCATCAAGGTTTCTTCTGCCTGTTGGCCTTCTTCGGCAGCCTACGCTTGATTCAAGGCTACATGGGTGTGGCTATCCTTAAGAGGATAGTTGGAGTAGTACGGGGAAGCGACGGCAACTGCAGGATGAAACGCATTCGTGTTATTGAAGGTCTCGTAGCATAGCCAGCCGGGTTGCGAAGAGCAAACATGGTGTTGTCGTTGGCTATATCTTCATGGGTTCAGAGCATCTTCGTGTTGTTATAGACCTGTTTGAAGTCTGTGAATCGCCAGGAGACCAAGAAAGTCTTTCTCGGTTTCTGCCTTGAGTTACATCGACTTCGACGTAACGCACCACCTTCAACCCAACTTACGCCTCAGCTTTCAACGAACAAGACCCTTCAGATAGCTGTACAGAGAGAAGCCAGACACGATGGGCAACGAATCTTACCAGGATCTTGTCGGTGAGTGCGAAGAAAAGCAGGAGCGAACGACGAGCTACGCGTCCAAGAAAGGCTGAAATCTACCGCACAACAGCACGTATCCACTACAGCGAGTGAGTCGCACGCTCAAACGCGTCAAACAGGGCCATCACCACTCAGCACTGGCCTTGTTTGGGGCTGATGGGATCTGTCATTGCGGACAACGGCTGACATTTGGATGGTACACGATAAGTCGCTATTCAGACGATATGTGGGAGTACAGACATGTCATCCTCCCGAAAGCGCTGTGCGTGCGACAACGTCGACATCAGCGATTTTAGTTGACCGTGTTTTTCAATCTTCGAAAGCCTCAAGCAGATCAAGCCAGAATACTTTGAAGATACGGGCGTGTTGAGGATATTGAGTGATAAGGTAAGTCGTACATACTACCGTATGCGATATCAAGCTGACAATTGCGTACCAGGAATGGAGAGGTCAGCTGGACTCCTCCTGATCTGGACAGGCTTTCTCTAACTCTCCCTCAATCCTTTTGCAGGCATTGGAATCACACAAAGTATGGGATGGGAACACTACGAAGTGCATGCGCCCGAGCCGCACATCCTGCTCTTCAGACGCGAGCGAGATTATCAGACAAAGTGAGTCTGCTCGCTGCATGTTTCAGCACTCAGCAACTGACTATATGCTTCTTCAGATACGGCCCTCATGGCAAGATGGTGTAGACACGATCATCCCCTTCAATTCGTCCTGTCTCGACGCGTCGCAAGTTTCTGTTTTTCATCGTTATTCTATACAGGCACACTGGTTTCGCATGACCCTTCAGTCTAAAGCTATCATACTTCGTATCATTCGGGCTGGGGAAGTCATGTTCTAGCCTGCTCTATCCGCATCTGTAGTTTTGGGCCGTATCGTTATTATAATCGTCGTTGCAATGCTGCATCTTCTCTAATCTGCTACACACATACTCAGTACTGACGCAGATCGCTTACTTGTTTTGCTTTGCATCTTTCCCAAAACCCAAAGCTCGGTATCGTGAATTTGGGTCATCCTTACACCAAGTCGCAAATTCAATCCGCGCAAAGGCTTGCAGAAATCCCACTGAATACACCGTCTGGCCATGTCCGAGTCTCCAGCGCCATCCCCATCCAAAGGCGCTGCGACAGGCTCGCTCAAATCGCGAATTGCAGCCTTTGAATCAGGCGCAGCGAGCAATGCGTCCTGGGCAAACACAAACAACAAAGATATCCAAGCTGCCAACATCAATACTCTGCGCTCCAAGTTTGACCGCGAGGACGATAAGCCGCTGAAGGTTACCTCTGCTTTCGGCATTGGCGCGCCTGCTCCCTCCCATGACCAGTCTTCGAACGCAGGAGGGAAGGGGACAGGTCTCAGAGCTGTCTCGCTAGGCGGTGGGAGAGCCGTCTCGCCTATAGGCAGTCCTTCAGTGGTCGTGCCTTCTCCACGAACCCCTTCTACCTCCCAACAGCGACCTACCTCCATCAGATCCACTTCTTCTGCGTCTACAGCAGCTTCAAGCAATGCTACGACCGTGTCCTCCCTCCTCCCTATTCCTCTTCAGGCCACACTGTCAAGCAGGAACAACAGCCTACTTTCCGATGATGCCTCAGGCCTGAAAACGCCTATGAGCAGTATCTCCTTGTCTTCGATGGCGGTAGAGACTGGATCTACAGTGGGAGACGCGTCTGTGCCGAACGATGCGGATGAAGAGCAGTCGCAGCCAGGAGCTCCGCTGAACGAGGTAGAGACACCCAGTGTCGCAGCCGCTCCTGATGCTACAGCTCAAGGTGATCCGATGGGGAGCACTATGGCTCTAGAACCAGGCTCAGCCGCACAGCTAGAGAAGGCAGAAAAGACAGGTATAGTGCCGGCACCTCAAGCAGATAGCGGCGAAGACATCAAAGTCTCGTCTGACGATGTGCAGAAAGCAAAAGATGAATTGGAGAGATACGAGAAGGAGGAGCCAAGTGCGCCTGTAGCAGATCAAGCTCTTGCAACTACTCCTCAGGACGTACCTCGCTTGGACATCGAGGATATTTCGGAACAACAGCTCACGAGCAGCGACAAGGCCGAAGACACTTCTCCAGCTGCATCACCTCTCAAGCGGACTTCCTCTACCAAATCGTCTCCTTCTCGACCGTCTTCGTATATCTCACCCCGCTTGAAGAGGTCATCTACCGCAAACTCGTTGGCCGACTCGCAGCCGGAGTCCGATCTAGCAGATACCAATCTGAATGTCTACGACGCGGATAGACTGGGTATCAATCCTCAGATACCTACTTCCTCGAAAGAAGCTGGACCTGCAGAACCTACCGGCGAAATGGACATCGAGAAAGCTAAGGAGATTGGAGAGAGCATGGCCCCTCATCCTGCACACCCTGAAGACGACACAGATGCGCCGATCGCTTCACCTCAGGTAGTTGCCGAGAGTGCAAACTCGGCAGATCCGGAAAGAAGGGATGCGCAGCCGGCCGATGTACCTGTGGATGACGATGAGACGGAGCTAGACGAAGCAGGAATGCCGAAAGTCAAGTGCTCAGACTGTGGCGAGAAAGTCTCGCTTCTGGCTTTGGGAGAGCACGTCTGCGCTCCTGCTTCCGAGACAGTATTGTCACCGAGCAAGGTGGAGCTTCCTCCTACTCCAGGTCAACAAGATGACCATGAATCTCATCTACTACACGCCCGAGGTCTCAGCCGGGAAGGCGTTCCTGTACCGCACGATGTGCCCTCAAGTGATTTCAGTCCATCACCTGTGGCATCACCGCAAGTGCAGCCGAGACCTCTGCCGAACCTAGACGACGCACCAGATGTACCAGAAGATGCGGATGAGAGGGAGAGCATCACTGGCAGCACTACTGAGGGAAAGCGTGCATGTGAGCCTACCAAAGTTCTGCGTATATCTAGACCAAAGAGTGACTGATCTTCGCAAGGATATACTACAGCCTTCGAGAATGTTGAGCGAGAAGAACCTGAAGAAGACTACATGACAGCCCTTACATCCCGCCGAGACTCGATGGACACAGTCGGCACTCGGCCCATGGTAGAGACGCCTTCCAACTCAGCTAGGAACTTGTCAGAGCTGGCCGAAGAGGGAGATGAAGATGAAGAGACGGAAGTTTTGGCTGTTGTCGACCAGCAAGATACGCCAAGAGTGCATTCGCACGTTGCTGCTGGGATCGCTGCTAGACAGCCTGACTCGCCAACTCCAGACAAGAGTCCTCGCTTCCCTGATTCACCGGCAACTACACTTAGCCCGCCAGATACCGCCAAACCTATCCTGAGTCCGCTTCCACCGTACGGAACAGATACAGATGGCGCAGGGACGAGGAAGAGGGCGAGCAAGCCTAAATCAGCCGGACTGGGAGACACCGACTCGGAAAGTGAGGCTGAGCCGGGTACCGTTACGATTATTCGATGAGTTAGCACGTAGCACAAGCAGTAGCAATGTACACCTCGTTATAGGCTCGATTTCGTTTTCAGTCAACAGCAATCATCGATGCAATGCGACGCAACGGCTTCTTTCAATATCCTTCCTTAAAATGGCTGCTGGGAGAGTGTGCATTTCCCGACCGAAAGTACTCCAATCAGGCAGAACGGCTCACACGGCCCCAGGGCGCTTCTTGAGGCTGGTATTACCTTTTCGTGATTTTCTCAAAACATACTCATAATCACATACTGTGCAGCCATCGCTAACTACGCCATACCAAGCACACTTGCCTTGGTTGTTCAGCGGCCCAAGCCAACTGTATTCGAGTTCGACGCATGAATGCTGACGTTCGCAGAAGTAGTTGAGGACTTGATCGTGTCGTATGTCTCTACCCAAACAGTGCCAATGTAGGGATGGTCTTGCAGCAGTTGTCTGTAGTCTCATCCAGGCACCGCAAGGTTCCTCGGTGTCTCTATCGATATGTGGACAAGGCATGTCTGGCACATGGTGTTTACGCTTATTTCCATGCGTGCCTTGGAAGCGCATTCGTATACAGGCTGCCGATGTTGGCAAAGCTTCTGTACGAGTCATCTGAAAAGAACGGTAAGCCATGAGCTGGCAGTGAGGTTCTGAAGGTCCCACGTTGGCCTGTAGTTTGACTGGTGGGACTGTTCAAGACACTGAAGTCTGGATTCCGTCGACTATAACGGTTAGAGAAGAGGTGAGCGTAGATTCCAGCTGGTGGGTAGTTGCCAAAAGCATCGCCTCAGGTTTGCTGTGCCGGCCACCAGAGGCAGATGCTACTACACCGTGTGCTACGGTCTTTCGCCATATCTTGCTGGACTACATCAACGCAAGGGAACATGCGAACGTGTTCTGCTTGATATGTGTGATTGAGACACTGAAAGTCTGAAAGGGAAGGACCAAGGCAGTTTGTCGAGAGCCTGCGACCGTGAAAACAGTGAAGAATCGCCCATGACGCTGCCATACAGACGAATAGCGCGGTGAACGCGTTACGAAAGGCGGCCAACCCAGTCTTCGGGAACCGTGTGTATAAGGAACGGCAACACGAAGCAAAAGGAGGGAGGAGATCAGGGGAATGAAGGCATGGTGTGTACGAGGTAGACTGATCTTGTGCTTATTCTGATACGATTTGATGGACAGGCCTTGCAAATGCAAGAGGGTTGGGTGTGGAGGTGGTTATCAAACTTCTTAGACGCAGCAAAAGGATCATACGCGTCCGCTAGTCTTTCATGTGAGAGTTGCGGGAAAGAAGGGAGGACAAGGAGAAAAGGCAGAAAAAGATTGCGGGAAGGGGCAAAAAAATGCTTTGTAGCGACCATTTGCTCCTTACTGGAATCGAACCAGTTACCTTCTGCTTACTGTGTAGTGATGATGGTTAGATGCTGTTGCAGAGCACGAAGGCGAATTTAGACAAACCTAGGCAGATATTCTAGCCAGTGAACTAAAGGAGCATTTGCTTTGCTTGTTGAAACCGCCTCCTGACATGTACACATATATTGTACAAAACTGAATTTTCCGCTGGAATAAAGGTCTCCGAAGCCTACAACGCCTAATGAGCATGTCATCCTAAGATATAGACAGTCTACCGTCTCCTCCATACTCTCCTACCGAAGCCGGCGTTGTCAAAGTAAATGACACTCAGTCTGGACGCTGCAACTGCACCTCCCCTATCCTGTCTCTTCTCCTCTGCCTGAACCATCTCCCTTGCGCGATCACCAAAGCTGAACCAGCTTGAGAGTGTGTTCCAGACGTATGAGATGGGCTTGTAGTCCCAGTACGACGTAGCCACGGGAACGAGATCATCCTTCTTCGTGTCCACTATCCTGGATAGGCGGATAGTGCTTGGCTGCCCTAGGAAGTCAAGCAGTATATCGTTTGGCTCTGGCTCCTCCTCCTCAACTTGAACAGGAAGGCCGGCTGCAGGGTTGGAACGACTGCTAGCAAGGGACGCGAATGTCCTTGTGGAAAGGAAAGAGATCGCAGGGAACGATGTATAGCCTTCATATATTGAGCTGGTATCTTTCCCAGGAGATGCATTGATAGTCGAGGTGGGAGATAGTGATACAGGAGAAGCTTGTCCCGCTGCAGCCTTCTTAGGCGTGGAAGTCTGCTCTAAAGGCGGAAGAGTGACATCGGTGCGGATGAAGTTGTCGAGGAAGCTAGTATCGACATCTCCTGACCAGTTGGGTACAAGGGACGAGAGGCTTTCCACCGAGTCTCGACGAGTCGGATTGGCACGTTGTACGAAGCCGTTGACCTGATGAGCTATTTGTCCCCCTTGAGTATCGTTCTCGTGAAATGACTCCTCCAGTATGATATCTCGCCGGATGACATCGACTATCTTGCCGCTGTCCATATCGACGAGGCAGAGGGAACGTCGAGGTGCGTCCAGCACCCGCTCCCGCAGGACCGGATTGCCCGGACGCGGTATGATGTCGCTCGAAGTGCTCATGACTAATGTGAATGCTGTGGACTTGGCTAGTATGGAGTTATGGAGGATGAGCTGACCAGCCGGGGTGCGATTGAGACAGTTGTGGCTGCTTGAGTGGATGCAGAGGTGAGTTAAGCTGAGACAAACTGATGCGGACATTGCTCAAGGCTGTGCGGCTGGTCAAGAATGCCCTAAGCTGAGGCCGGTCCGCGTGCGTATGGACCGGTCATCATCGCTGAGATTGTTGGAACTGGCGGCTTTCCCATGACGATGCATGATTCCATCATCTTCAGAGTATTGGTATTTTCTTCAACCAGATGCGCTGTCAACAGTGGCGCATTTGATTGATTGATTGATTTGGGCGAAGAGCAAGCTTGATTCTCGACATCTCAGCACACAAAAGTCGCTTCGGATGGCCTCACGCTCGTTAAAGCTGCCATTCAGGCAGTTAGCCAATGGCAGTACTGCTCCATGGCGAAACACCACAGCCGCGATGATGATGCAGTGCGCAAGCTCTTGTCGCCAGATCCATGCATTTCCTACAACAAGACAGCAAAGGATAGCCAATGCTCTACAAAAGAGAAGCTTCTCGTTAGGATCACTATCACCTTCTGCGATGCGGATCTACGCGTTGCGATTGCAAGCAGAGTCGGCGTCGGACGATATGAGCAAGCATACAGCTCTTTTCGCAGCTTTACTCGAGACAGGCTCAAAAGACAATGCAAAAGATCTTGTACAGCATTACGAAAAGTATGCAGACCTGAATGGCCAAGGAAAACAGCAGTTCTTGCAGGATCAAAAGGCCTTCGATCTATATCTGGCAGCATTAGCAATAGCGAATGAAGGGAACGCTGTCTCCAAGCTTGCGGAAGCATCGCAAAGAAGGAATACTCTACTTTCTCGGCCTGCAGAATTGCCTACGGAAGAGCCAGCACCTGCGCCTGCTGCTCAGCAAGAAAGGTCAGTATAAGTTGATCAGCTTGGTATATAAGCTGACATTGATATATGTAGTACACCTCAACGTCCTGTTCTCACCGAAGCCCAGCTGGCTTCCGCCGTTCTATCTCGCAACAACCCCAACGCATCCGTCCGAGTGGTCAATCGAGATGCATCCTCAAACCCTGTCGAGCCAGCATTACCGACATCCGCAAGTCCAGCAGCGTCCAACATGACACAGCAAATACAAAACGACCCTTCTACACCGGACGTAAGCAAGCCTGTAGAAGCAAATCCGACCGCTCCTGCAAGTTTAGGTGCCGCTTCAGCGGCTGCAGCTTCGACTACTAGCGGCGGATCATCCGGTACACCTCCTCCACCAAATCAGTCGGCAGCTTCTCCGTCAGCCAGGCCCGCCGCCGGCGCTTCGCCTGCAGCTGCATCTTCCAACGAGCCTATCAGGGTAGTCGTCGAAGAAGCCCGTGGTAATCTAGCTATCCGAGCAATAGCATGGCTAGGGCGGACTCTGTTCCTCACTTTCCTCACGTTAACCCTTCTATCATTCATGATCGATCAATCCGGCATTATGCGCGGTGCTTCAGGACGAGGTGGACCAACCGAGTTCCAGCCGCCTACAGCTGGAAAGACCTTCAAATTCAGCGATGTCCACGGTTGTGAAGAGGCCAAATCAGAGCTGGAAGAAGTGGTGGAATTCCTCAAAGATCCCAAGAAGTTCTCGGCGCTGGGAGGCAAATTGCCTAGAGGTGTCTTACTTACTGGCCCGCCCGGTACTGGTAAGACCCTCTTAGCACGAGCTGTAGCTGGAGAAGCAGGCGTAGTAAGTAACAACCTGCAGCTTCCTTTCGAGGCATACCTGACCTTATCAAAAACAGAAATTCCTATTCGCATCTGGATCCGAGTTTGACGAAATGTATGTGGGAGTTGGAGCTCGAAGGATGAGAGAGCTGTTCCAAGCAGCAAAAACGAATGCACCGGCTATCATATTCATCGATGAGCTGGACGCAGTAGGTGGCAAGCGATCCCCAAAGAACATGCAGTATTCACAGCAGAGTACGCCTTTCTCCTCAGCTGTACGGTCGGGTGCTGATCTCTTCGATTGCAGCCCTCAATGAACTGCTCGTTCAGCTAGATGGCTTCACACAGACAGAAGGCGTCATCCTTATTGGAGCTACCAACCTCCCGGAAAGTCTTGACAAAGCGCTTCTTCGACCTGGTAGATTCGATAGGCATATCGTCGTTCCTTTACCGGATGTTCGAGGCCGCTTAGCTATTCTCAAGCACCATATGCAAGATGTTCAGTGCGACTCAGGTGAGCTGACCAACCCCATCAAATAATACATGCAATCAAAGCTGAAGCTTGTTTTTCAGCTGTCGATGTTTCGGTTCTAGCTAGAGGCACTCCCGGCTTCTCGGGTGCAGAGCTACAGAACCTGGTCAATCAAGCTGCTGTGCATGCCGCTCGTGCTGGAAAGAGCGCAGTGGTCGGCAAAGATTTCGAGTGGGCCAAGAACCGAGTGATGATGGGTGCCGAGCGAAAGTCTGCCGTCATCACACCGGAAGACAAGAAGCTGTGCGTGTCCTCGATCTTCTGCCGTTTGAAACCGGCTGATAAGGATTCTAGGACCGCCTTCCACGAAGCTGGGCATGCACTGGTTGCGCTCATGACAGAAGGCAGCACACCTCTGCATAGCGTGACGTGCTTACCTAGAGGCGCAAGTCTAGGTCTTACATCCTTCCTCCCCGAGATGGACATCACAAACCACACATACACCCAGCTTATCGCTCGTTTAGACGTAGCTTTCGGAGGAAGAGCTGCCGAGGAAATCATCTTTGGGAAGTCAAAGTAAGTCCCCCATCTGTTATGTGACAAAGCATGAGTCTGATTGTTCGTGAACAGCATCACTACTGGCGCTTCATCGGACATTAGCCAAGCTACAAGGATAGCTAACAGTATGGTGCGGCAGTATGGCTATAGCGATGTAGTTGGACCCGTAAGCGCATCCAACAGTGAAGAGCTATCACCCTCAACGAGGTCTATGATCGACGGCGAAGTGCGCCGCATGCTAGAAGAGGCGAAACAGCGGGCTTTCGACGTGCTCACAACGAACAAGCAAAAGTTAGAGACGCTGGCAAACGCGCTAATAGAGTACGAGACGTTGGACAAGAGTGAAGTCCTTAAGGTGCTGGCGGGCGAGAAGATCGAGAAAGAGGTACCCTAGACGTAATTTGCATAGAATAAAATACCTTCGTGCAAAAATGGTTGTTGTAAACACTAGGTAAAGGTACAAGCAAAGATACTCATCGCTCAATAACAACACCGACCAAAGCTCTGCGGATCAGACATGCGACATGTCAGTCTTATGTGCTGAATTTTCTGGGCAATCCTGACTTCGAGGGTTTCGCATGCGCTCGGACTCGCCTTGAATGTCATCAACAGCAACCACAGATCATGGCTTTGTTAATGCCATCCCTACAGGTCCGCCGAAACAGACCTGAGGCCGGGTTGCCTCGCGTTTCCGTACAGAATACGGGTTACGTAGACTACCAGAGTTTTTCGTCGTGTAAGGAAGGAGGGAATAGGGACTGTGTAGGAGGAAAGTATGATAGTATTGCCGAACTTACAACGCTCCTTGACATTTCGGTAATTCCGACGCAAGAAGAAGGACAAATGTAAGACTCTTTAGGTGACCTCTCATCCTATCGCTGATGCGATCCAAGCGGTTGTTTTAATAAGAGTCTTTGGGTGTGTTTTTCTGGACTTTTGGCCTGTCTTGAGAAACATAGCAGAGCTTGCAGAGCGTAGGGGATTTTGGTATTGCGAGTCGCCTTTAAGAGGCATCTCAGCAAAGGTGATAGCGTCAACTGCCTCTCGCTGTATATCAAAGATGTTCCATCGCCAAAGTCGTAAGGAAAGAGAAAAGCGACTTGCGATAAATTTCAGGATTTCAAGGCTTGGGGTCTAAACAGCAAGAAACCATGGCGGAAGATGGGCCGAAACCACTGCCTAAACCTCCTGCTGCTGCTGCGCCTGCGATACCACCGCGAAATCGTAGCAAGATCCTGCGCTTTCTGGGCATAAATGTCAAGACTCTGCTGGAATTTGCACCCTCGCGAAAGACGAGCATGTACTTGACTCTGGCAGCTTCTCCCGTGGCTCTGTACCTCTATGACAGGAAATGCGCAGAAGAAGTCCTGTCTGAATACAAGAAGCGCGTTGCACATATGGCAGAAGCTCCTATGCCGTCTCAGGATGAAGCAGATGAAGACGCTCTGTTGAAATGGCCTCGCAAGATCTGGATCATGAGCACAAGAGTGCCAGATGACTTTGAAGAGGATAGAGGGAACCGGTGGTTCAAAACATATATAAAGGTAGGCTGGGCAAGAGAAAATATTGGAAAGAACGCACTAACGCTTTCATACTAGCCTGTTCTTCATGCTGCTGGGTATGACTATTCGTTCTTGAATGGTACTGCACCAGGAGCGCTTGGAAGACGCATTCGCGACCAGATTCGACTGGAGCGCATAGCCAATATGGCACCTGACGCTACGCCGAAGCTCGCGCCTGGCTCTGCAGGATATCTCGAGTCGCTTGACAAGCGGCGGCATGCCAGAGCGATGGGTCTGACTGTTCTTGTAGGGAGAAATACAATGAAGGAGTATTTCTGGGGGTTCAAACAAGGTTGGCTCGTGGATTTCGACGCGGTGCAAGAGGAAAGAGGAGATGAAGGGAAACTGCAAGATTTACGCGAGGAGCTAGATAAAGACGGAGTCTTCGATGTGCCGCTGCAGACGGCAGTAGAGGCAGACGAGCCTCTTGATGTATCGGAGTCGCAGCCGTCTTCTTCCATACCACAACATGCGCCCTCTTCACTCTTCGCACCACGTTCTTCCTACTCTTTCCTGTCTCAAAAGGCTTCTGCGCCCGAAGCTATGCCTGAAGTTCCCGAAACGCGATCTCTGATTGTCCCCGCTGCGACTGAGATACCAGCACAACCTCCTGTCCTCATTTTACCTTTCGACCACCCTCTCGGATATCTTCGCCATTGGCCAGTCAAGATGGTGAAATATCTGTTCTTCGAGCGGTATCGCGTACGACAAGGGTGCGAAGCTGCTCTGGCGATCATCAACGCAACACAGCCGGATGATACTTTGTCACACTTAAATACACTCGACGGTGGAGAATCACGCAGAGGCTTGCGTCAGATACAAGCACCTCGCCGGCTAGAGGACGTGATGCAGCACGAAGAGACCGCTACGATCGATGATGTAGTGACTGAAAACAAGAAGAAAGTCCGTAGTGAATGGCAAGGCGAAGACATCCCAGACAGTGGAAGCAAAGATCTTGATACCGACTACTATGCGGAATACCACTATCGCAAGAGCTTCACCGACACGCCTACAAACATCATCAGCGGGAAGAAAGTGTTCTATGATGAACTTCCAGAGAAGCTGAGGATTGCAAGAGAGCTGGAGAACCGCGATCGTCTGCCGACCAAGGAGGAACAGAAATACCCTCCACCAACGGAAGATACACTGAGGAAAGAGCGTCTCAACAAGGAGAAGAAATGGAGAAATGACTTCCAAGGGTGGTTAATGACAAGAGTAGGAAGTAAAGTCACTTGGGATCCGAGATTTGAGACTTTCAAAGTGCTAGACCTGGATTTGGCTAAAGAGGCGATACGGAAGCACGGCGTGGCGGGAGAAAGGAGTAACGAAGTAAGTAGCGAGTTTGTGTAGTTCAGTCGTCATTGTTGTCCATAGTAATACCAGCAACCACCTTTCTTTACTTGGCTTGTCGGGGAAAGCTGTTCTTCCTCACATTCCACAAGTGTTGAAGCAGACAGACAAGAAACTCATAGGATTAAAGAACATTACCAGTTCTCACGCCTGGGCAGTGTACTTCGAAAGCGTTAGCCTCATACTCGCTGAGCAGGAAATTCGGAGAATTGGAACGAAGGAAGCTCGCTATTACAGGTACATCAGAGTATTAGAAGCAACGAATAGGGTACAGCAAAGCATCATCTACATCATCATGCGCGCAAGTACGTCCCGACAACCCTGCAAGAAAGGAACGAAGGAATGGACGAGTCAGCTAACGATAGCGTCGCATTGATTGAATTGATATCGTCTTACATAGCGTGATCCCTCTCGTACGGCTCTAGCGTCAACTGTTCGTGAGGCTTGATCATCTCGGCTTGCATCTTCTTGACTTCTGCTGCGAAGACGACTTCTGCGGGCGCTGTCGAGTCGATACACGATGCTTTGACGGAGACGACGATGTGACCGCCGTGTTTGAGGAAATGGTGTCTGTACATCATTCAGCTTTGGACGCACATGAAGTATGATCAGGGCACGCACGCATTGAGGCCGACGATACGCGCTTGATCGGGCTGTGCGACATCTGCAAAGATGACATCGACCATCGGTACGAGCATTCGGTACTTCATAGGGTGTCTCGCGTCTTCAACGATTGGCACGACGTTTGTCCTCCTTCTCGCCATTCCGATGAGGTCTCTTCCCGAACGATGCGAGAATTCGACTGCGTAGACTGCTCCTTCTGGTCCGACTACATCCGCGACGTGCGAGACGGATGTGCCAGATGCTGCTCCAAGGTAAAGCACTTTTTTGCCAGGTGAGATGTGAATATCGTCCAGACCACCCAAGATACCGGCTGCCAACTTGCTTCTGAAAGGGTTCCATACTCTGTACTCGATCTTTTGCTTTGTTTCGTCCGCGCCTGTGCCCGTTGCTGTCTCTACGCTGATGCGCTTCTCGCCGTACACTGATTCTCCCGGTACGAGGTTCTTTGTGACGAGAAGATGTTCCTTGCCCTTTGCGATGAAGACGCCTGCATGTCTGTGTGGCTCGATGATAACCTTCGCACCTGCGCCTGCATTACACAAGTTAAGGAAAGTCAGCATTTTTGGTCGAGATTTTTGCCCAGGAAAAGCCAGCAAGAAGATGGTGTCTTTCTGCCAGGGCTTGATGAATGAGTTTGCCATACCTCCCTTTGCACCTCCAGCACCACCTCTACCGCCTCGAGGTGCGCCGCGACCTCTGCCTCCGGGAGCACCTCTTCCTCGACCTCCAGGTGCGCCTCTACCACCACCTCTGGGCGCACCACGGCCGCCGCCTCGTCCTCCAGGAGCACCTCGTGAGCTGAATCCGCCTGTAAAAGTATAGCGAAAAGATTGGATGTTTTTAGCGAGATTCTCGACCCAATTTGACGAGATGCAGCTTCACCTCTTCCACCAGCGCCGCCGCGACCGCCAGGCGCACCACCTCTGCTGCCTCCTCTACCACCTCCTCGTCCTCCTCCTCTGCTGGGCGGGCCTGCGAAAATGACACCAGAATCACCAGAAATTTCAGCCTTTTTGGCCATACTTTCGCTTCAGACGTCGCAGGCTGACCGTAAGCCATTGCTGTGGTTCGCTATAAGTTGAATAGTATGTGCAGAACCAAGAACCACGCCAATCTTGCTGTCGCTTCGGTATGAAGAAGGGAAGGCCAATGAGCGATAGCAGGCAAAATGGTCGAGCTTCGGAGATTCAGATATCCTGCAGCGATGCCTATTCTACATATGTATACGGTACACTATCCATATGCTATCTATCCATCTATCGACGCTGGAATACTGCCCATGCCTCTATGCGTAATGCGATCCCACGACCCAAGAACCCCCAAGCCTTGGGAGGCTAAGCTGACCCCAGAGCGCTCAAACAACAAGTGCTAAGAAACATTGGATGGCGATGTCGTGGGATCTTCTTTCCTGTGTCTGACTGCGCTGTTCCCATTCGCACATCGTCAACCATGCGGCCGACACTCGGACGCCTACGCTTACAAGTCGCACTGCTAGCCTTCCTGGCCTCACTCGTATCTGGACAAGGCATTAATCCAGTCTTACCAGCAGAGTATGCGCTTGAAGCCTGCAAGTCAAGCAAGGGTTTACTCTGACCAAGCTGTGCCCGTACATATACAGTCTCACACAGTGCCGATCAACAACGTTATCGTGGTCAAGCGTTGGAACAGATATCATCTATACAGCCTCCATCGTCCAAGCAGACACAGTTGGACCATACAACGAGATAGTCCTCACTCCGCTCGGCCGTTTCGTAGATGAAACCAGCGTGCAATGGTAAGTCAGGACTGCTAGCCCAACGAATAGCATCATGCACATGCTCAGACGTCTGTTCTATCAAGGAATGTTGCCTATCCGGCTGGCAGCAGTGTCGTGTTACGGATCAATGTCGAAAACAGGACGACGGAGTGCGTAACACAACTCTAGGCATGAACGTCATCTCTAGATACTGACATCCTCACGCTGTAGATACTCTCAAGCTGTTACCGTTGCGCCGGGCTCGGACAGGTGTCTGCCAGATCATTATTACGATAGGATCGGATCGCATGGCGGCAAGGCGAGTGACCATGGCACAGGAATGGTAAATGGAGGTGGCAGGAGTATTGTGAGCGTTGCAACCGGTCATGGGTAGGTCAAGAGTGTGCCTTTCGTACAATTCGGTATTAGTCTAACCTTGTCTGCTTCAGCTGGACCCTTGCGCTGCTCTTGATGTTGTCGCTGGCGGTGATACACGTAATGTGATGGACGGAGTCACCCAAGTCAAGTTACACCTGTAGCAAGCCTGCACTCAAATCGTAGACTACCGGCTATCCAGCTAGAGGGCGCCGGGACAAAGCAAGCGTATCTTTGGTCGACGGACAATAGAAGTAATCGTTATCCCAGTCAGCATGATAGTTCCATCGCGCAATACACCGGCTCGGTATGAAGCTAAGCATATTTGCACTTTAGATCTAAATTGATAAACGATACACGGTGTGGGCACTGCTACTCGATGATGTGCGCTGACTTCATATCCTTCCAAAGCTCGTCTCGCTCTCCACCTCTTCTCCATACTGCGCTTCGTCATTGTCGCTTCCAAAGACACCTCCGGGAACACGACCGTTGTTCCTCTTGCCGAGACGTAGCTGCCCAGTAGATAAGCGTCTTCGTAGCGTCTTCTCTGTTGGGCCTCTTCTGCCTACGGAGACGCCTGGTCCCGCACTTCTGGCATCGTCGTTCCTCTCGTTGTCCGAATTCAGATTGGCGAAATCGAACGCTCTAGGCTCTGTAGATGGTGTCGCCATCGGACTTCCATGATCTGACGATGACAGTCCCAATCTCGATATGATCTGCTTTCGCCTTTTCCTGGCTGATCCTGCAAGGTTGCTTGGCGATGAAGCAGGCGCGGAAGCAGCTCGTCTCGATCTGTCATTGTACTTCGCTCTTCTGTTATCTTCCTCATCATCGATGTCGTTATTTGTCTCATCATTATCGGGTAGCGGAGCATTCGCTTCTGGTCCACCGAGATCGATATCTGATTCCGAATCATCCGAACTATCTGTCGCGTTCTGATTGATCTGAGCTGAAGATGAGGTGTTATAGCCTGCAGCAGCTTGTTTGCTTTGCGCATGCTGTGCTCGACACTCGGCACGGCCTGCAGCAATTTGGCGCTCAATCCGCATCCGGTTCTCAATCATATGCAGCTATAGAGCGGTCAGCATGCGTAATACACACGTGATATGCTGACATACCTTTGGCCAGGTCACTAGCTGTCCGACCTGCAGCATACGTGCCAATTCTGCATCGTCTGGATCGCTTAGAAGACGGGTCCAATCGCGCAGTCTTGACCTCGGCCAGATAGTGACTGAACCTTCAAATTTCTGCAGGAATACGCCAGACCAGTTCTGGCCCATAAGTTCCGGCATGAGCTCCAGGTCCCGTATCACCTATAAGCAGCTTGAATCAGTCTAACTTGCGGACTAGAGCCTGCTTGTCTTACTCTGAAGTTCTTGGTGAGATCTAGTTTGAGGAACTGGATAGTATCGGGATCAGTGTCTCATCGATAGGCTAGGCGGATTTGGCAGCCTACTTGTTCTGCTGCAGAAAGGAAGAAGCCGCCTCTCCAGCCTTTACCTTTTCTATGTGAGACAGGTTTGCCGGGAGCCCCTCGAGGTTGGAAGACTGCAACGGCATAAGCCTTTGTCAATCTCCAGAGAGGCCCTGCCACTCACAAAACAGATGGATATGCGGGTTGACTTGACTGATGATGCTGTATGTAACGTTGAAGAAGAGATGCAGAGATTGCAGAGGTATATCGACACGAAGACTTCCGTCTTTATGTCGGCCTTGGAACTGCCACGGCTTGACGTTGCCGTAGCGATCTTTGGTCATGAGCACGACGGGGTTGAGAATGCCAGGTACTGCCGCTGAAGCTATGATGGCTGTAAGGATGAGGCAGTTCGGTGCCGTATGCACATTTAGCAGCTTTGTTGGTGAGTGGGTATCGTAGGGAATCACGGAAACGTTCAGTATCCTGTGCTAGCATTAGTCGGGCTTGAGCTAGCAATGTACGATATGCACACCTTCCGGTGCGCTCATACGCCTCCTTGAACGTCATGCTTCCATTCGTGAAGAAGCTACTCTTTCTAGCCCACTGAGCAGCGTCGAAGCGGGCACCTGTCTTCCACAGCCTCTTCATCCAGACTGATATTGGCTCTTCGCATGCTGTAATCTTCTCAGCTAGTTCCGGGATGAGCAGTCTGCGCAGCTCTTCATCCGTATGCGTGCACACAAAGGCTGCAACTAGTGCGCCAGCTGAGGTGCCAGTAATGACCTTGGCTGAGAAGGTAATTAGTCAATGACTCACACGAGGATACTGAGGTGCTCACGCAGCAAGTTGGCATCGAGCATAGCTCGCACAACTCCGAAATGGTAGTAGCCGAAGCTTGCACCTCCACTTAGGCAAAGCGCTGTTGAGCCATTGTTCTTGGTCACATAGCGGAAGAACTTGATCTTCTGCTCGGGACTCAGATCGTTGGTCTTGCGAATATACTCCAGGGAGTGCTCGACTGATCGGGAAAGGTCAGATTACTTTGTCTCACAAGGAGAGCTCATTGATTTACCCTCCGAGATGTAGTCTCGTATCCTGTCTTTTGTTCCAAAGTATGTCTCACTGTAAACCCGTGCGCTTTCGATACCAGCAAAGTTGCTTCTGAGGCAGACTTCGAGCACTGCACAAACGCCATCTGTATCGCCGCCCTCCCTCATCTCTTTGAGACTTTCCGTGACTCTGCGAACCAGGCCAGAGTCGTAATATGCATTGGCAGGCGTGCGTTTCCATGCTTCGTATCCGAGCACTGGGGTGATTTGTTTTAGACAGACCTCGAAGTGCTGGGCGGTATTACTTACGTTCATCTAATTGTATCGCAGTCTCCTTCCACTCAGTATACGACTTGGAACGGCGAAGCTTGAGCCGGAGCTGCCCAATATCCCCTCGCCAGCCAGAGAAGAGCTCAATGATGTTGACGAGTTGGCGAACAAGTATGTATGCCAGGAACTCGAGAGTGATGAGGGTAAAGACCAAGACGAGAAGCGGCCATCGCGAAACATGGTAAGCCCATCCTTCGCGAGTAATGTCTCTGCGCTTCTTGGAGCTTCGCCGGACCTTTTCGCGGATAGGTGCAAAGTCATTGACACTACTGATGTATTCTACGGCCTGCGCATCTGCTTCTTCCAAAGCCCTGCGAAAGGTGTTGATTGTGTCCTCTTCGGCATATTCCTTGTCGAATTCGGGCGGGCGTTCGCGCTGTAGCGAGAGTGTACTCTCGCGTATAGGCGAGTCTATCGGTGTGTCAAATCGCACTTTTGGTCCGGACTTCCATGGCAGGCGCATTGGCTGATGTCAGAGGGATGGTTTGGCAAACTGGTCGGTAAAGTGCCTATGAACATAAATCGATTACGGGAGTGTTTAGAAGCTAACTGGGATACACTTGAGAAGGTAGATTAGGGATCAATTAACGGAAAAGCTAACGAGCGTAGACTGCCAAAGAGCACCGACTACCGATACTCGATATTGCCTCACACCTTGTAAAGTCGATGCAACTAAATACTCTCCACTTAAAAAGAATCATTTGCTTTGCCAAAGAACCAATGCCAACTACCGCTGGGAAGATACCGCTGCTGAAGATGGCTTTGTTTTCGAGACCAGGCCATGATATTATCGCTTGACTTATACCTTGGCGTCTCGATTGTATTGCTGGTTGATCTCCTCGGCTGTGCCAGCCTCTTCAAACTTGTAGAGAGGCTCGAGTCTGGCGTTCTTATTTTGCTTCACGTAGCGCGAAAACCAGTATGGAAGCGCTACTTTAGTGTTGTATTTGATGAATACACCCGTGGGCACTGAGAAGATTTGGTCCTACAAAGAAGAATTAGCGTTGAGACCGTCCCGGGCGCCTGGAGATCAAACTTACGAGCTCCTCAAGCGTTCTCTGCTTTGTCTCGGGCATGAAGAGGAAGATGAGCACGAAAGCAGTAACGTTAAGTCCAGCGTAGAACCCGAAGGCACCGACTTGTGTCATCGCCAGAGCCATTCTTGGGTAGGTGATCGACAGAACAGCCGCGAAGCCCAGGCAAACGGTAACAGCCCAGGCCATACCGACCTCACGGTGCGATAGAGGGAAGACCTCCGCCGAATAGGTGAAGGGAACGGGACCTAAAAATCAAAGATCACGGTTAGAGCAGTCTTTCCGGAAGCATGTCAGGCATCCACACCTTCTCCTGGCGAATAGAACGCTGCGAAGATATAGATGAAGGCTGTTGGATGTATGCTAGTTAGTCACAGGACACTTGAAAAATAACAATCGTTACCCACTGGCAGTGACTGCAAGTCGAGTATTTGCATTCTCCCTGGGAATGAGGAATCCGAAGCCTGCGACCAGGAGAGACCAGGCCATGTTGGGGAAAGTGAAGAGTAGAAGAGTTCTTCGTCCATAAGTATCGATTGTGAAGAGAGCCTGAGATTGGTCGATTCAGCCCGATGAGCCAATGAAGCGTCAAATCTGAAGAGACATACCGGAATAGCAAACGTGAAGTTGACTGCCCCGAATCCAAGCGAGGCGTAGAGAGCCTGTCGGTTCGTTTGGCCAGCATCAACGAAGATTGAGGACGAGTAGAAGGCCTGTTTCGGAAAACAAAAAGTCAGTTGCGGTCCAGATTCAAGCAATGCGACATCAAACAGACGATAATGTTGATACCACACATCTGCTGAGCCAACATGACGACAGAGGCGGCGACTGTAGCTCTGCGAACGCGGGGAATCGTGAAAAGCTGAATGAAGCGCTTGGCTGGAAGAGCGGAGACGTTAGTATACGCTGCGTAGTGCAGGTAGAGGGTAAAGAATGCTTACGGTACGAGTCTCCGTGCATTACGCTCTGTTCAATCTGGAGTTGTACGTGTACGTAATAGAGATCGCGAGCAGCCTGGAGGGGGGAGTGACGCAATCTGACAAGGGATTGGAAGGCCTTGGGGTATCTGTTCTTCTTCATGAGCCATCTGGGACTCTGCGAGCGGTAACATCTTAGCGACAGCGCAGTGGAAATATAGCCGATCGCCCTACCTCTGGAACCAAGAAGATGAACAAGAGGGGTACAGCAGGAATGAACGCAGATCCCAGCTGGTATCGCCACTGCACTGGCTCGGGGAAAGACAGACAAACGACATTTGCAGCTGTTCCAAGGAAAATACCGAAAGCCGTCCACATTTGCCTGGGCAAGCATGCAGGTCAGTCTTCAGGCTCGAGGAATTGAGATACCGGATCGCTCACCAAGTCATTACGAGCGCTCCTCTGATGTTCGCAGGTGCATTTTCGGCCGCTAAGATGGGTACGGTTGATCCCTTTGCTCCCATACCGATACCAAGGACGAGTCTGACGGCCATCAAAGACTGCCAGGAGTGCGTAAAAGCGGATGCGATGGGGGTTACAAGGAGGATGACAGCCGTGATGAAGATGACGCCTCTTCTTCCGAAAAAGCGGTTGAGAGGGTCGGACAGCCAGCAACCTAGACCAGCAGAAGCAATATAAGGTGCTGCATTGACAGCTCCGATTCTCCAGGTGTCAAGCGCGGTACCGTTGCCGATACCGAACTCATTCGGGAAGGACAAGTTGGCACCGTTAGATCCAGTTTGATCCCATCCTTGTACTGCAGCGCCGATGGAGCACAAGATGATCGTCAAGTAAAGCGTAGCTGGGTGGCTCCATCTGTGTTTATGCTCTCGGTCGATGATTTGCTTCTCTTCGGCGCTAAGCTCGGGCATAGAGTCATAGGCAAGCTAGTTGGTGGAAGGTCACGAGAAGGGCAGTGTCAGCTTCCTTATCACTCGATGAGCGCTTATACACGCTAGATCGAGGCCTACTAACCGGGTTCTGAGCCAGAATCGCACCCTTCTTCAGCATGGGCAGATGCTCCGTGAGATCCTTCTGTCTTGCGAACTCCTCTACATCAGCCATGAGCGTGTTGCGGGGAATGCCAGCCAAAGGATTGCGCAATCGAGCTGAGACCTGGATTTCGGGCATCGGGCATCATCAGAATGGGCTTTGGGTCAGAGGACGTGGGCAACACTACTGCGTACATTGTTGTTGAGGTCAATCTCTCTTGTGGTGACATGCTCGAGGTTTCCACCGGCTGTTCCATGGCCGAACTTCTCAGCCTCGTCATGACCGTTCTTGTCGTACATGGCTCTGTTTGCGGCAGCCATGATCGTTCACTTGTCCTTTCGAAGTATCAGGACTGATTGAAAGAAAAGAGAAGAGGAGAAGTCGCTCAAATCGCAAATTTGAATTTGAAATTGCTGGAGATCTGGGAGGAGCGCAGTGATGTAGCTCAGGCGTGCCCCGCAATTGCAGAGCGCGCTAATGGGAGTTCCATGTGCTACATCCCCAGATTGTGGATTTGCCGGAGTGGCGTGTTTAGCTATAAATAGACCTGTCAGCCCCGGTAGAAACCTGGGGTAAATTGAGCAGTGAGGATCGCCAGCTGGAGCTGGAGAAGGAATTTGGAGGATCAGAAGCTATGTTCGAAGCCATCGAGGCGCGTTGGGCAGCTTGCACCGTCCTTCGAGCGGTAGACACAGTCGCAGGCAGGTCAGGCAGCCTTGCTTCGGCAGGCATAGCGCATGACGTCTTGCCTAATTCCCACTATGTGTGCCGAACTCTTATCATTATTGCTTGTCAGACTTATACTTTACTCTTGAGATTGTTATCTTGGCATCGCTAGTCAGATATCCTAGTCATCAGATCCAAATGGTGTCCTGTTTCCTCAAATCGTCGCCGAATCTGATGGCGACCTCTCTGGCAAGCTTTAGCATGTTAGATAGATCGAAGAAGACGAGCACATACCGACAAGTACAGCAGCGATGTCCCTCAGACTGAACAAGGCCTACCGTGACCGCCTTCCGCCATAAATGTGCTGTAGGATTCTCTGATTGCCCGATCAAGTTTGGCCCATTTCTCCATTCTATCCATGCTCTTGACATCGCAATCAACAAGGTACGCCGCTACATCCAGAGTTCCCGAAGACGGCTCGTTCGCTGAATTACGGATCCTGACAAACATCGAGCAATCCTTAAAGGTTGCCGATAGGAGGTACGCGATGAGCAGATCTCTTGTTGAGGCACCAGCATCCAGATCAGATTGCCCAGCAATGATCTTTGCGGCCCAATTTGACACGAAAGCCTGAAACTCAGAAATCGTGACAGGCCCTCCCAGCTGCTGCATGCTTGTCTGGTCCAGATTCTGTAGATCAACGTTCTCGCGCTGGCGAACTATCTCTTCTAGACCTTCGATATCTAGCGGGTCAAGAGATCCCTGAAGAAGCTTCAAGCGCTTTACGACCAAACTTGAGGTGATGAAGGGGACCAGTAGACTCGATAGCTGTTCTGCCATGTCTCCGTCGCCCTGTTGGAGAAGTTCGATCCGGCTGACCTGTAGGCCCAATCAGGGTCAGCATACTGGGGGTTTACGCAACCATTAACGACAACCTCACCTCAACAGGAGTGAGCATCTTGCCGTTCCAAAATAGTTTCAGATTGTTGCCTTTGCCTCCACTCGCTTGCCAGCTATTCACCAATGCATGAATAGCTCTCCGGACGCGATCCGGCTGACCAGAATACAGATCCAATGGGCAGTAATCTTCAGCAAGACTATGAGCAACTTCCTTGCCGGTTCGCCTATGGATCTGGTGCAGGCAGAATCTGCAATGCTGCGTCTTGATGTCGCGACTTGCATCTGATAAATAGTCTGGACGCGGTAGGAATCCCCATTTGGGCTGCAAGGGAGACTCAGTATGCTATCATGATGCTTACGAACAAAATCTCTCGCGCACCTTGATCTCCACACTGAATTGCTGCACGTTGCTCTTCTCAGTCTTTGGAGAACCGACCAGATTCTCAGCTTGCACGACATAGCCTCGCATGATGTCGATGCCATCCACGGCTCTTCTTGCAGCGGGTCGCACATGCTCAACGTGGTCCGACATGCTCTGCAGCCAGCCAGATTCGACGGGCAAGGACACGAGTTTGGGCGTTGCATGAGGCGGGAGGAGAGGGATCACTACTCTGTCTGTGAATGCTACAGACGCATCTTCTTCCATTAAGACCGCTCTTGCGCCAGAATTACTGCTGGATCCATGGGAATCGTTGGCCTGCCTGCTCGTCTTGCGAATCCGAAGAACCGTTCCATCCAAGCTATTATCGCGAGGGCCTGCATAAGCTACGACCAAGTTGGCACCTCCTTCAGCGACATATGTCCACCTCGAAGCTTCGCCAAGACTCGATGACATTTGTGCCAACAAGGACAAGCCCTAGCAGAACCGTCATGATGACTTTCCGGGGTAGATCATCTACAGACGTGAATACGTAATGCTGGACACGCGGCTATTCAGCTGCCAGCAACCGGTCATCACTCCTCCATGATGATTTCCTTGGCACCTAAATCTCGAGCTAATTTTCGTCTGTTCGCAGACAAGTATGTATCGCAGCGGAACACACTGTTCAATCACTACCGCTGTGATTTTGGAGTCGGCTCCCTTATCTAGTCGATACGTTTTTTTTCCCTCCACCAAGCCAACCTTTCAAGGCTTGCCTTTCTCCCCTTGAACGGTCTCCCGATGTGCATTGAAGCTCTACTCTGCACAAAGCCAGCGTCAGTTGTCGCGTTGTCGCGCTGTCTGCTCTAGCACGACAAGCCCGGCAGCGCGCGCCGCAGATAGAGCAAATCCTCCCCATCGCTGCACTCGTATAAGATGGCGCATTCAGTACGCTACGATGATGACAAGAAGGACTACGACCGTCGTTTGTCGATAGCGTCAAGTGCCTCGACCAGATCGGTTGCATCGCATGCTTCAAAAGCCAGCTGGGTGTCCACTAGTGACATCTCGATCTACCGAGAAGCTTCAGCTCCCGTTTCAAGACGCAGTACTCCAAGCACTTCCAGGCGACCATCAGCGGACACCACCGCCTCAGCGACCAAGCAGTCCCATCGGCGAACGTCTTTGTTCGCGGCTATGAGCGCCTACCAGAACTCTTCCCCCGTTACGATTACACAATCCTATCGTAAGCATCGAACTAAGGCGTATCACTCCCGAGGAAATCAACCACTACAACCTCCATAACGCCAAGTCTGGCATGCATCTCTACAAGAATGGTATGCTGTCATCGGACATTGCACCCGACGCACATCACGAGCAAGGATCTGATCTGTTGCCGAAGTCAGCCTCACTCTTTATGGTAGATTTCACCATCAGAAGATCAACCGCGTATTGACCCGCAGTATCAGACTTTCACATTGTGACGGCTCATCACAAAATGCCCTGGTCGTCCTCAAGGCGAGCCAGTTGCAGCTGATTACCCAAGTGCGAGTCAAGCTAACGGAGTCTTTCCAGTTAGATTCTGCCAGCTTCCCCTACGGTCTGCGAGAGCCCTACGCCTCGCATGCGGATCTATCCGTCAGATGGGACGCAACGGATCCATCACAAGATATAAGCAAAGCATACGTGATCTTCTTCATTCATAAATGGGGGACAAGCTTCGACATGACCGTGAAAGGCCGGAAGTCGGGATCAACTCGCCCGACAACCTTCTCTCTTTGGACTGGGCAGCTCAAGGAGAAAGTCATCCCTGAGACCTTCGAGCAATTGGATCAACAAGGCAGAGAACGGTGGCTAGGCCCAAAGAAGCGCATAGGGAATGACGAAGTCTACCGGGATTGGCTTGTTACCGATATCACCCTCGAATACGATGGCACCGTCAGGGGTGCTGTGCTGAAGCGCATAAGAGGTCCCACTACTGTAGCGCTTCCACCTCCTCCCGCTCCACCAACTATGAACCTGCGTACGGCCGAGGAACCGAAAAAGTCGTAGTCGAGGAGTAAATTTGGATTCTAGGCAACAAGGACTGTCCTGTGAAGGTTGATCTTATTGTCTGTCGTCTCACTTATTCTGCTACAACCTCGATGATTGGGCAGAGATCGCGTGCATTCATTCACGTTTAGAGCAGTGCCGTCAGGTCGTGCATAATGCCGGCAACTGACTTGTCTTCTGCAGGACTGCAGCAGCTAGCTCACCCTGAAGCTTTTCGATTGTTCGAATAAGGGTTGGATCCGTGCCAATACATTACCTTTCTTTTGGAAACACGACTAAGGGTATACTGATATGCTGACCTACTCTCACAATACTTGTATGCCCCTCCGCTGCTACTTGGCTTCTCACCCATCTGACCACCTCAGTCACAACTCCGGCAATTCGACGCGTACTACAGCTAAACCATCACAACGATGACTTCATCAGACGACAAAAAAGGCGCTCGCATCGGTGTACGCAGCTTATCTACGTGTTCGAGTTCTTCAAGTATATCAACAGCCAGCTCGGTCCTTCCCAGCAATATATCTCTCTACGATGTCAACTTCGACCTTCGAACACCGGGACGTACGCCTGCTGGTTCTAGGCGTGCTTCCGAGTTGAAAGGTCAAGGAGGCGAGAGCGGACGACCGCGTCTGGCCTCGACGGTTTCGTGGGCTGGAGGACCTTCTGGAGATGCAGAGACGATCCGTTCCTCGAGAATCATTGATGTGACTCTGAGGCGCATAGGACCCAAAGACAAAGCAGTCTACAAGAGATATACGTACTTCAAGGAAAGACCGAAAGGAGACTATGTGGGAAGGGAACTCAGTACTCCAAGTTTTCTGCCAGTCTCAGTTTGGGACTTTATGATCGACTTCACCATCAAGAGATCTACCGGCGATATGCAGCGCAGCATAAGTCTCGCCCATTGCCGTGTCTGTACGGCGACGAGGATATTCTGGCTGTTCTCCGACGATCTCAAATGAAATTGAGCCAAGCAGAACAGATCAAACTGCCTTTAGGCATCAAGCTGGACCAAGTTAGATTCTCATTTGGGCTTCAGCAATCCCACGCCTATGCCGCTGTCCTGTCTGTCGAAGAAAAGACAGTGGATCCTGCACAGAATGTTGACAAAGCCTACATCGTCAACTTCGCCTTCACTAAATACTCTGTAGAGGATTTCCGTCTGGATAAGATTCGCATTCAAGGGCACACTACGCGATCGCAAACCAAGGATGCCGAGTTTCGCCCTGACGCTCTCCATCTTGCAGCTTTGGATTCGATCTCGAAGAAACTGGTCAACATGAGCGAATCAGACAGAAGCATCTGGCTTGGCGACAAGAGAAAGAGAGGACAAACTGAGGTCTACGCCGATTGGATCATCAGGGATATGACCTTCACTTATTCTGGTGCCGTACTTGGAGGCGAAGTAGTGCGCGTCAAACCTTTGGCGAAACGTGTAGTACCCTTGCTGAATCTGCAAGAAGAAGCTCCTGGTCAGGTCAAGAGGAAGAAGAAGCAGCGCGGCCTGTTCAGTAAGCATTCAGAGAGATAGAGGGTTGACACTTGATAAGCGAGGGCGGCGAGCGAGACAGCGAGTGTAGCCACTTTTGGTCTCCGAATGTTTGCATCAGAACAGAGACTATCCTCAGAGTAAAGTTGTTCATACCTGACCCGGTGCTGACAGATTTGCGCGTTAGTGAGTCTCAACGAGTTTTGTCTAGAAGGGTACGACAGTGCTTTCGGATATGAAGACAGAGAGAAATTCGCATAGTTAGGGCTCCGGACGGATCGCCAGTTGTCATGCTGGAACAGCTCAATCAAGGCTTTCTGCCCCAATCTTGGGTGCGATCCTCCCTCTAGGCTTCGCTTTCCCCTTGATCGCTTTCTGATTGCCTGAACCTGAAGCGCCTCCACCTCCGCCGCCTCCAAATAGGCTGCTCATCAAGTCGCCTAGTATATTTGGACCTCCTGATCCTGCTGGCTTGATGTCAAAGTACATCTCTCCGATGATCCCGAGAGACTGTGAACAACAAAATCTTAAGCCGACAGGCGACCTTGAGTAGGATTTCAACGCACCTCTTTCACTTCAGGCTCTTTCAGCCAAGGTACTTCCCTCTCATACTTCTGCAATAAGTGCTGCCAAGCCTGTTTTCCAGGATAGACGGTCTGCATCTGATTCCCTCCGTTGTTTCCCGGCCTTCGCACGCTCTGTTCCGCTAGGCCTATCTCGCACGTCTTGACGACTAATTGTAGGAAGTTCAAGGACTGGATCTTGCTGATTGTAAGTTGCTCTTCCTTGTCGTTCGACGAAGATGAGGATGAAGCAGCGGACGAAGAGGGGACCTGCTCGATGATGAGGGAAGGGTTCGCAGCTGTGGATAGCTTGATGAATGACTCCAGGAATACATTCGCACAGGCTATCGAGTAGCCTTCGAGGAACGATAACACGCCTCGGGCGGCATATCTACCCAAAGTTGACGCTGAAGCAGAAGAAGATGGATCGGTCTTGAACCAGTCGAAGAGCAGAACGCAGAGTGCTTTTGCGGAATCGCGGGTCTGGGCAGCTAAAAAATGATGCTCGGCGCCTACGAAGTCGCGGTCTGGAAGAGCCAAGAAGCCAACGCTTAGATCTGCTGAGAATGATAGAGTTGCATCGGAACATACCTCTGTACAAGACTTGACCGATATAGGCGTGCAATGCTGCGTCACCTGCTGGCGTCTCGGGATTGCTGGCAGTCCACCTGTGGGTATCTCTCGTCAGCTAGATTCACTACAGAGCTAGAGGCACTGTAGGCTAGTATGAGATGCAGTCCACTCACGCGCACGCCTGGTCGACGATAGGTTTCCTCCATTTGCCTGCATTGCCCACGAGTGCGATAAGGTGTTGTATCTTGCTTCTATTATCTCCCTCCGAGCATTTAACACCTCTGCTCTTCCATGTATCTATGAGATACAGCGCGAGGTCTGAACCACCTCCGAACTCTCCCTTTTCCAACAGCGCTTTCGAGCCTTCGTACAATAGCTCTACGGCGTCTTTGGCACCCTCATCAAAAGGTAAGGCTACTTCTGTGGATGATGAAGAGGAGGATACAGCGGCTGCTTTGCTGGATGAGGTCCCAAACGATGAAGGCGCAGGCGTCTTTAGCAGACGTGAAGCCGTCGTCCGATATTTCTGATGGGCGCCGTAGAGCTCATTGTCTCGTAGCAAGTTGTTCAGAATCACTCGCGTCCGCTTGTCAATGGCCATCTTTCAAGTATGGGGATGGATTCAAGCGAGGTACACTTCTCGAGTTTTGGGTTGTACAACATCCCGAAGCAAAACAATCTCCTCGCAATCTACACAGCAGTACTTACTCTCCTTGCGAACGCATCCTTCTAGGGTGTCTAGTGCGAAACGTGTCAGTACAGCTCTTATTACATGACCTGAAGCAGCTTACCGGCTTGATCTTGAAGTGCAGAGATATCAGCGAGAAGACAAACATCTAAATGTAAAAGCCAAGCCATCAGCGATATCGGGTGAGCGTGACCTCAGTTCACATACCCTCAAGTCCTGAATCAAGTAGTAGAACACCCTCAATCCTTCCGGATCCTGCGAACTCTGTACATCCACCAATGACCCGATCTTGCTCGTTTCAAACGAGATGTGATTCTTGTTTGTCTTGACTTCGAGCTCTTGCTTTCCAATGACGGACTTTGTAGGCCATGCAGAGTCGTCTTCCCTATTTAGTGTAAGGTAGAGCATTGAAAAGAACAGAAGAATATGGTCAGCCTCCATTGTGTATAGAAAAGCAGGTAGGCATTCAGGCGCACTTGATGATCTCGCTCTCGTCGACCATGCGCTTGAGCTCGGCTACCGAGGTAGGTGATAACCACACTGAGGAAACAATCTCTGTAAGGATCTAGCTGCTTGACCGGTGATGGCGTCGGCCTACTCTCTTTACGGATCAGAGAGTCGCTTCGGTAGCTGTAGATTAGGAAAGACAAGGCAGAGGCCGCTCAAGGTCAGCTTGATCATCACCTAGATGTACGGAGTACCCGAAGAGCGTCGTACTTGGAGTTATTGGCGTAGCGCAGCCGTCCATTCGCATATTCGAATTCGAGAAACTCCTATAATGGCGAGCGGGTACCAAGACAGGCGACAGCATCAGCATACGATAGTATTGATAGTCCATAAAGGTCGTTTCGCACATGTCCGTAACGTCCTGTCCAGATTGAACAGCGAGGATCAGCTTTCTTTTGCTCTTTCCGACATCTAGCTGGCTTTTCATCGCCCACCTTGATGACCTGTGTAGTATCGCAAGTAGAAGTCGTCGTTCGTCGTGGAAGCTGCTGCGGCCATGATGGAAATTATAGGTGATCTGATGGGAGAAAGAGCAAGCTGATGAAGGCTAGGTGTACGGGATGCAACAGCAGCTGAACCAGCTTCCACGACGTTACAATGAACACTTCTACGATTGTGTTGAAAGCCTTCAATGCGTTCTATCAGCTTTCCAGGTTTCCTTACCTCCATCCAAATCCAACATGGCTGCATCAACGACTGCCGACGACACCGCAAAGAACAGCAGCGGTAGCTCATTCAAGGACAAACTCCATCATATAGGCGAAAAGGTCAGCAAGATCTCGCGGGTTGAGCGCGAAATCACCAACTGAAACGTCAACAATCGATGCAGCTCGCGCTCGTCCCGCCGACAGACAAGGAGGTTCGCGCCGTGCTATACATCTTTTGAAGCAATAGCTGAGCGTGGCTCCAGCTCTCCGACCGCCTCGAAGTTGCACGCGAACAAGGCGACAAGGATGAGGAGAAGAAGCTACTCATGAAGCGCGCAGCTGCAGGGCAAAACGCATCAACAGATGTGGAGGAAGCATAACGCGAGCACAGTCTTAGACGTGGACAGTACGTGTACGTTTCGGACTGGTGGAGTAGGCCGTATGCCGCTAACGACTACCACTTTGAGCAGATCAGAAAACCCTATGGCTATTGTTGGTGTTACTATTGTTGTTCTCGGATGGTCTTCGTAATCGTCTTGACAGCATCTACAGCTTAATAAGGAACAACGTGACGGTACACGCTTTTATCGATATCTGTTTCTGCAGCTCAACTTCACCTTCTATGATACTGATCTCCTCCTTGCCGAAATCATTACGCTGGTCAGGACGGCCAGTAAGGGTATACGTCTTAGCTTTTACACCACTCTCCATCCGGGACGAGCGAAGTCCGACGTCCAGATCCAAAGTGAAAGCATCTTTCTCGTGTCTGTTAGTGATGGAAAGGCATAGAGTACCCTCTGATTCGTTTGTACATGCTACTGCATCGATATAAGGCAGCTTGACGAAAGATGGGAGCCAGGAGGGATAAGTAGGACCAGCATAGGTGGGCGACTTGACTGTGAATATCCTAGATGTCAGTATAGTGCTTAGCTATGCCTCTGGAAGATGTATACCGTGGACATCCAATGCGATACCAGTCATGAATTTGCGATACAGATACAGGACGTGGTAAATCGTCTGTTTGAACATCCCCTTGCTGTTTGTCACTGTTCACAAAGAAGAGGATAAGTTATTAATGCTTGACAATGAGGAGGATGCGGAGTTACTGATGGGTGCAATGACATTGACTGCTTGAGCGATATTTGCCATGTGAACCTTCTGAGATTGCCGAATGAACACGTTAAGCTGTGCGAGTCTGCAATGTCAATACATAGACCAGTGAGACGAAGACATATGCTGCAACGTACGAAAGTGGTAACAGCCAGCGCGTCTGTAAGTGTATAGTGCATCTCTGCACCTTCTTCTCCCGGCGCAAGAACAGGATCCCAGACGTTCTGATCCACAAAGTTGAGAAGTACGGTTCAGTATCCATGTCAATGAGATATGTACCCTGCTGCTCACCCATTCGTCAAATGCTATCTTGGGTCGCTTCGTTAGCTTTCGCTGAATGCACGCTAGGTCAATGAGATTATGCGTAATTTCTATGGCTTTTTCGCTATACATGCAAGTCAGTCGTTTGCGGAAGGTAGATAGGTAGTTACCCACGCAGCTAGTGGAGCGAAAACGCCAACGTAATGCGAAGAAGGCGATTTCTGCAGTGTACACACAGGCTCAGCATGCATAACTCAGATGCAGACGACAGTGAGCTCACGGGGTCTGGCTTGTAGAAAGGCTCATATAGCGTGGACTTACTGTAGAGGTGTATCGAATGATAATCGACAAGATCGCACAAATCACGCAAGACGACCCAGTCCCATTCGTCGTTGCCTTCTTTCCCGCAAGAAATAAGCTGGATCGAAGGATCGATAAGCTTGAGAGCTTTCGCCCATTGCCGAGCTTTTTGAGCGTATTCTTGCGCAGACAGCTGGCCGATCTGCCAGGGTCCTGGTGGCCTTGCTCAGCCTACTTTTTTGCAGTAGTTGAGGTACAGGCTGTTCTCACCCCACATCTCGTCTTGCATTCAAGATTAGCACAGTATTTCATATGCTCGAGAAGGTCACTCACTGCCGAGTCCGATGTATTTGACGCCGTAAGGCTTGTCGTGCCCATGCTTGCGACGCAGATTAGCGTAGTACACATCCGCTGAGGAGTTCATGTAAGTCAACCAATTCATGGCTTCTTCCATCTGAACAGTCCAGACTGGATTAGCTAGTGAAAGCCGACTAGTGATAGTCCAACCGCACCGTTCCAGAACCCATGTTCAGGCATATGATAGCTTCTGTCCCAAGTTGTTGACACCACGCCATAAACTCGTCAGTGCCAAACTGGTTGGTCTCGACATTCAACCATGCGAGCTCGAGCATCTTGGGACGGGCTTTCTTAGGGCCAACACCATCTCGCCAGTGATAGTTGGACACAAAGTTGCCGCCTGTCAACTCTCAAGTCAGGAAGTTGCATCGTGGTAAGGTCGAGGTCGCGCAGTAACCAACCGGGATAGCGAACTAGAGGCGGCTACGCAGGTCATCAGGAATGGATGTGCAGGGATTGAAGAAGCTTCACTCGTACAGCCAGCTCGCGCATCGCGTTCAGGACATCTTGTCGAAAGCCGTTCTCGTCTGAAAGTGGGCTGCCTTCTTCATACAGGCCACCGTATATGCATCGTCCCATATGCTCAGTGAAGGCTAATATTCCATCATTCAGCTACACCCAGACATATCGGCGACGAGCTGGCTGACCGCTGTAGATTCGAACATCGATAGGTCCAATCTGGCGCGACACTGCTAACTGAATGCTGGCTTCCTGCTTCACGGACATCATTGAGTAGGATCTTGTCACATATGTTAGATATGGCCTACTCCTTCTGCTCTCTCGGCAGACGGAAAGGTGTCCGAGCAGAAACCCGCCGCCGGACGTCACTTCGAACTGTCCACCTTAGAAGCTCCACATGCTCCGGCTAATGAGTTTCTCTTGGTATTTGTAAATTGAAAAGGTTGCAAGGTCGGAGTCTCCTCTTCTCCATCTCTTCCCTCTTCTTCCTGATCCTCTGTTCTTTTCACATAGCGGAGCCTCTGCATCTCTTGACATCTCCCAGCGGTCGCGACAAGATGGTGCTCTCACCTGCACTTTACACCTTCCTCACTGGCCTCTTCGCCTCCTGTGAGTGAGATCTGACATGAGCTGCATTTTTGGTCGTTGCTGACGTAGATTTGCAGTGGGGTCATTCCTGTTCGGCGTGAGTATGAAGCCATACAGCGTATTCGGCCGCATTGCTGACCTCCCACTCAGTATGATCTCGGTATCATTGCCTCCATTCTGCCATCACAAGACTTTCAAAGAACTATGGGCCCGCGGTATCAGGATCCTGATCAAGGTCAGTACCCTGCTTTGACAGGTTGATTATACTTGCCCGAAGCTGATATGACCTCCATGTAGTTGGTCTGATCACATCACTTCTCCTGGTTGGTGCCTTCTTTGGACAACCAGCAAGCGGGTACCTCGCAGACAAATATGGAAGAAGGAAAGCGATCATATTCGGCTGCTGTGTATTCCTCTTGGGCGGAACCCTCCAGACAGCCGCTCAGAATATCGACATGATGATGGCTGGTCGAGTATGTATCTTGACAAGGTGAAGAGGGACGTCAAGCTAACGGGATACTCTCCAACAGTTCTTCGCTGGCTTCGGTATCGGCAATTTGGCCATGCTGGCTCCGCTTTATCAGAGTGAAATTGCGCAGCCAGCTATCCGAGGACGTTTGACAGCGCTTCAACAGTTTATGCTCGGCGTAGGAGCGTTGGTCGCTTCCTGGACAGGCTATGGAGGTTATCTACATCATGGAAACAGTCCTCTTGGTTGGCGTCTTCCCCTTGCGATCCAAATGGTTCCAGCCCTGCCCTTGGCCGCCTGCATCCTTCTCTTCCCCGAATCGCCAAGATGGTTGGCTCTGGTGTATGTAACATGACCTCGATAACTGCCTCCTGAACTGAATCTTGTCGCAGAGGCCGTCATGAAGAGTCGAAACAGACGCTCGCTAGATTGCATGCGAACGGCAACACCGCCGATCCAATGGTTCAATATGAATTTGAAGACATTATGGTCTCAATCAAAGAAGAACATTCCGATGTCAGCCCCCTGAAAGAGCTTTTCACCAAGAGCCACTATTTCCGGCCACTGTTCTTGGGAATCATCTTGCAGTTTTCTGTTCAAATGACTGGTGTATCGGCTATTCAGTACTACAGCCCGGATATCTTCAAGGCAGCCGGCTTCTCAGCGGAGAGAGCTCTTTACTTCCAGGGATACTCTTCCGTGCTTGCAATCGGTGCGCAGGCCGCTTGCATCCTCAGTGAGTATCTATTACGCAGAATGCTATACAGTGCTGACCATCTATCGTAACTATATTTCTGATCACCCTGCCCCGATCGTACCTGTACAGCCATCGACAAGGTTGGAAGACGCTGGCCTCTCATTATGTGTAACGTTCTCTCTGGCGTCTTCTTCGCAATAGAATCAGCCATCATCGTAATCTATCCTGCCGAGTCTACGAACCAGCATGCCCATCTGGCTTTTATGTACGTCCAAGCCCTCCTCCAGCCATTCAAGCGACGCAGGTACTAACGTAAGTGCAAGCATGATGACATGGGCCTACAATATCGTTTTCTCGTATGGAATAGGTCAGTTCTGTCCGGATGCTGAAGCACTTGCGAGAATGCCTGAAGCGTCGGCAAGAATGCTGACATGGCTTCATGTTTGTTTCACCAGGACCACTCTCGTGGATATATACAGTCGAAGTGCTTCCAAATCACCTTCGATCAACAGGAACGACCATCACCACGATGACAAGCTGGTAAGTGGTCCTTCGCTTTTTAGCTCGTTCCTAGCTCCAGGCACGTTGTTGATGATCACTGAACAGGGCCGCAAACTTCATGATCGCACAAGTAACGCCTCGCGCCTTCGCAGCTATCGGCTGGCGATATTACCTTGTCTTCTGCGTTCTATCGACTACAAACGCGCTTACGATGTGGGCGCTCTTCCCGGAGACCAAGAGAAGACCTATGGAGTCCATGCAAGAGTACTTCCGACACAGTGGATGGTTTGTTCCAGTCTCCGGATCGCCGAAACTGGATGCCAAAGATGTGGAGAACCGCGTGCGGGCTGGTGAAGCTCCTTCGGCCATTGTACAGAGGGAGCATACAGCAGGTCAGCCTGTCTTTAGTGATAAGACTGTAGATGAAGAGCGATTCGAGCGATGATGGGCTAGAGATAAGCAATCGTGCGCTGAAGTGTGGGAAGTTAAAGGCAGAGAAAGAGGAAGGAAACCAATAGTGTAGGCGCAAAGGAGTGTATATATCAGTAATCAATTGTGCGAAAGCATCGGCCTGCGAGATTTCCATTTTGCGAACATTGATTCTGCTCGCTTGCGCTTGATCTGAATGATGAAGACCACCTCCGCGCGGACCGAATGCGACTTCATCCAGGGCTATGCTAGTAACATACAATGACAGACTCGTCGGTACCAGACGCCGCGGCTCCAGCTCCTTCAAGATCCATCGTCACTTATAGACATCTTCTGGCCAAGAGCGTATCCTCGTCTGCGTGAGCGCGTCGCACGGCCTACAACTCCTCTGAAGAAGGCTGAATATGTCTCTGCTGCTTCACCACTATCGCTACTTCCCGCTGGCCTCGTCACTTCAGTCGACATCCGCTAAGAGCAATAGCACATTGCGACATCGATTCAGCATATGCGTATGTCTAATATACTAAGGATATTATATTGACGGCTCACTGAGACTGCATACTGGCGACAGGCAGTTCCAATCAGTCCGTCTGGGCCTCGACAACAGTGTCCCGCTAGCATGCAACCAGTGGGATCATCTTATAGGTGAGAGATCTTTACCCAGGCGTCCTTGCACCGGCACAAGCATCTGAACGGAATGCTAATACTCGCTTGCGAACTCCAGCGGTCAACTATGCAGCCAGGGCTATTGGTGTCAGCAAATTCATGCGAGCAGGCGAGGTGAACAACATCCTGCATATTTGAGACTTTGGACGCTGACCGCAGCGGCTTGATCCAGGCTCTCCGCAAGTTTCCTGATCTCAAAATTCCACAGTCCGTACAGGCCACTAAAGCTTGCACATGTCATGTGAGCTGACGAGCAATCCCTCTTTCTATTTCGTAGTGTCGCAACGTATCGCCTTGGAGATGCGGAACCAGCTTTCTGGGAAGACCCGCATCCTGCAACGCATAAGGTCAGTTTGCCAGACGAATTTTAAAGTTTCCAGTCTGCGATCACGCAGTCTCGCTGACCCTTTGTCTCTTCAGGTATCCCTAGAGCCGTTTCGTCGCGAATCGCAGAAGATCATGGCCATCTTCGCTGAATACTGTCAGGTAGTCGGTGAGGATTCGTGCACTATAGCAAGCTTGGGACCAATCAAAAACTGATTGATAGCTATTGACTACGACTCGTGCAGAGCGAGCCTCCATAGACGAGGCCTACCTAGATTTTACTCATGCAGTCATTAAGCTCATACTCGAATGGAATCCCGAAGTGGCCATTGTACCGCCAGGGTGTACTTTAGATTCTCCACTACCTCATCCTCCTCACTTCGTCTTGCGTGCGTCTGACCTTATTCCCTTGAAGCCGGACGAAGCTATACAGAAGCGGGTAAGTGCCGAATCGAAACCGCACATCGTTGACAAGCTGAAGCCCGAACATCATCTACAGGAGAATGAAGGCACATGGTCGGACTATGCATTGAGCATTGCATCTGAGATCATGCAGAGATGCAGGCAAGACATCAAAGATCGACTTGGCTATACTTGCTCTGCTGGGATAGCGGAGAACAAGGTTTGTCGGCTAGAACAGAGGGCAGTTCCAGTCGATTATTCCTGACATAAGGCATTACTGCTACCCTCAGTTGTTGGCGAAAGTCTGCAGTGCCTGCCGCAAACCAAACGCTCAAGTATGCAAAACTCCTCGATCGCAAACAAAATAGCATGCACAATGCTGACTTGTCGTCTATGACTATGATTAGACAGTCTTGATCCGCTCCGACGTGTCTCGTCTCCTATATTCTCTGCCTTTCAAGAAATTGCGCTCCTTGGGCCGCAAACTGGGAGAACAGGTTGCAGTAGTGTATAAGGTGGAGACGGTCGGTGACCTATGGTACGTACCTCTTTGAATCGTCGACATGTCTGCCTTATTGCTAAATAATCTTTCATTGGCTTCGAACAGGAATATCACCCTTGCTGACTTTCAGAGTCACTTTGGAAGCCAGGGCTCGTGGATCTTCAATGCAATACGAGGTACAGAGCATGGCGAAGGTGCGCGAAATCAATGAATGCCCACAGGCATAACCTGACCAGCTTACTCTTGCAGTCGTAGCAAGACTAGAGGTCAAGTCGCTCCTAACTCGTAAAGACTACAAGCCGGCTTTGACAAACTGGGAACAAGTGGTATGTAACTCAATTGCAGCTGCTTCCATTGACTTATCGCTGCTATTTGATGCGTGATCAGCGAGAAGCCATCCGCCTGAATGCGATAGACTTGTATGCTCGCTTGACTGAGGCGCAAGAACAGTCTCCTAGTCTATGGGTGAGCGGCTCCCAGCGTCTTGATGCACAGACGTGCTGAGGCTAAAACATCGACTCCGCTAGCCGACGACCCTTTTCTTCGGCTTACGACGCGATGACTACCGCTCACCCAGCCGACACCGTCAAGCTCCCTTCCCAAAGCCTCGCAATCTTACCCTCCAATACATCGTCGAGCAAGCAGAAAAGCTTGGCCGTGCATTTCTCGCTCAAGAAGAGAGAGGCTTCAGCAACATCACGAACGTCTCGCTTGGCTTTTCCGGCTTGGAAAGGGTAGAGCATGGGCAAGGTCCGATCACATCGTTCTTACAACGCTCAAACGACCAGAATCGAGTGAAGGTGGAAGGCTCAACCTCGCCATCTAGAAGAGCAGGACGGCCAGCATTGCAGAGCATCACGACTCCGATCGACTTGACAATGTCTGATTCGGAGGCTTCTGACTCCGGTCTGAAAGGAGACAAAGTCGTCATAGACTTGACGGAGGACTAGATAGAACAGTCAGAGTACATATTTCGATTCCAAAGTTTGTGCGTGGGTTTGTTGTTGTTTCGGTAGTACTGATAGGCTGGGTGAAACCCGGCATCGCTAATTGTAAACTTGCAAGAAGTCGCTTGCTCTCGCGATTGCACTTCGAAGTTACTTTCGGGTTGACTTCAGATGATCGCGTGCAAACGCGCCCTTCCAGCATGACGGCCCTCGCTGGCAAGAGTGTCAACGGCGTTCCCATAGCAGATGTCGTCCGCGAGTATCCTATGATCCCAGAACTCGTCGAGCGCATAGCATTTCGCAAAGTCCCAGCGCCGGTACTCGCTATTGAAGTATACGATCCTAGCTGGCCTGACCACTTCAAGGTTTTCGAAAGCAAGATACGAGGAGCCTTCAATTCGAGTGACAAGGGAGATGCACTAAAGGTGTCTATTTTGGCTATTAACCATGTTGGGTCGACATCCGTACCTGGACTCCCTGCGAAAGCGGTCATCGATATAGATCTTGTCCTGTCTTCTGTGGACATACAAGACGAGCCCTACTACGTTCCTCGGCTGGAAGAAGCAGGCTTTCAGTACCTGCTTCGCGAGCCAGCCTGGGTGCGTGCTGCGTTGTTTTGTCTGTCTTGGTTTTACAATGTGCTGACCTACAACGCTGTAGCACAATCACCGCTTCTTCGTCGGCATTGAGCCTATATCCTGCAACCTACACGTCTTCGGTCCTCGCTGTCCAGAAGTCGAGCGACATCGTATCTTCAAAGAATGGCTCATTGATCATCCTGAAGATCGAGAACTCTATGCGAGCACAAAGAGGGAGTGCGCACAGGCATCGAACGAGAAGGGCGAGACTGTGCAGGATTATACGCTCCGAAAGGATCGGTGTATACAGGATATCAGAACGAGGGCATTCAGAAGCTTAGGGTATGTAGAATATTGTCACGAATAGATCGCTGTGCGCAAGCCAATGTCAAAGTCAGGAGAACAGCGGCAGGCACTTGGGAGATCCTCAGATTGCCCTGTTACACGACTGCCGACTGGGTACATGACGACTAATGATGACAATTAGATTCTTGTGGACTGATTACTTCGTCCCTGAGCTACCATGGTGCCCATACTTCATGCACTAGGTACGAATTTTCGCGATTTTTATCCTTATAGGAATGCATGAGAGCATCGTATGCTTCTATTTGCTCTCTCATATAACGAGCTATCGGCATCTTCTGGTCTCCAAACTTTTTCTTTGCGGCTTTCAGGCTGAGAATTAGTGTACATACGTGAGCCTGCAAGAATCGGACTTCCAGCATAAGAGACTCACTGATACAGTAGATGTCGATCTTCCTTATCTTCCGCCAAGATTTGCACGCACCGAAGCCATCGAGTCACTCTGCCCATCTCGTAGTAACTTTTGAAACCAGACTGACGAGCTTGCGCATCTTGGGTAAGCGTAGCGGTCTCACCGAATAAGAACATGAATGGAGGAGGAGGGAAATTAGGTGGAAACAAAATGGGTGGTCGTGCCGACTTGACGGTGCTAGCGTTCGATGTGGGTGTAGCCTCGTTACGTTGAGCAACCTCGCTCTCGCCTCCGTCTCCCGTCTCTGTACCATCAGATTCAGACCCGTCGCTAGATGAGCAGTCGTCGGTGTCCATCTCCTCTTCGTCTGCGCGCTTCGCTTCGACCTTTCCACAGTCTTCGTCGTGATGGAAGCTTGCCTCACACAGAACGCTGCGGTCACAATCGGAAAATGAGGTTACAGCTTACATCTTGACGTCAGGGAGTCCTAGGAAAGGGCTTACTATCTCTCAGCGGTTCCTGCAGGTGCAGCCGGCTGATAGACTTTGACAGCGGCCATGTGGAACCCGCAGTTCTCGCTCTGACAGATAGCCGAGATCTTCGTAGGCGTGGATAGGACGTTCAGAACTCCTCCAGGCTTTGCGGACTTCGTGCTGCATTGCTGAAAAATGGAGATTACCGATTGGCGATCACTGACGAGGACGAAGCCTTCGCAAAGCTGTGGGGGAGCAGAAGCTTGAGGCGCAGACATTGAGTGGCTCAGTATCAGCAGGAAAGAGTCGAGAGAGTCAGAAAAGAAGGGATTCCAGCTGTTCGACCACCCAGACGGGAGGGTCCGTGCAGATTCGGGTTGGGTGTGATGAGCTTCTGACATGCAGGACAAACATCTGTTCGTCATAGACGATTGATGAGACACATTCGTATCTTGTTTCTTGTTCTTCGGTCCAAATAGGAGTGCTGATGCCTTTACCCGAACGCTTGCCGGCTCGCCAGCGCAGACGTCAGTATGCATGAGTGCGCTCTAATCACGAGCATGATGCAAAATGTATGTGGCAGATGAGAGAGACGGCGCTTTGCGTATGATGCAATTGGGCGAAGCAAGAAGGGCAGAGGAGGCCCAGAAGCAGCATAACGAGTTTGATATTGCAATATTGCGTAAGGTTCTTTGCTACGATACACCCGAACGATTATCACTACTCTCTTTAGCCCTGATCCGCTTAGAAGATGGGGAGATCGAAGCCGTAATCTGTTAACGACAAAGCAAAGAACTGTTAGCGAGGCTCAAATAAGCGGATGAGCAGGAGTATGCTTACTTGGCGGGGAGTTGAAGCGCAATCCTTGATTCAGTGCAGCAATCTTCTTGATCTCGTCCTCGGTGAGGTCGAAGGAGCAGACGTCCAAGTTTTGAGCCAGGCGGTTTGAGTCGTTTGACTTGGGGATCACTGCGATGCCACGCTGTGTAGCCCATCTGAGGAGTACCTGTGCAGGTGTCTTGCTGTGCTTATCGGCGATAGCCTTGATTGTGTCGTGCTGGAGGAGAGGAGGGGTGTTTTTGGCATTCTGCTTTTCCACGCCCATCTCGATGTAGGACATGGGTCCGAACGACGAGTATGCAGTGATAGTGATACCATGTCTCTTTGCCAAGTTGACGAGGTCCTCCTGGGTGAGGTATGGGTGGTGTTCGATCTGCAAGGTAGCAGGCATGATGTTTGCGTATCTCGAGATATCCCAAACGAGACCGGCGTTGTAGTTTGATACACCGATACTCTTTGCGTAACCCTTTTGTACGAGCTTCTCCATCTCTGCCCATGTCTTGTGCAGAGGGATTTTGGCAGGTGCGTGCACCTTTCCGCTCTTATCGGTGAAGGTGGGAGGGTACTGCACCTTGGGATCTACGTATTCGAGAGGAAGAGGGAAGTGGATGATGTACAAGTCAAAGTAGTCCAATCCCCATAGATCGAGAGAGATCTTGCACCCCTCCTCGGCGTGCTCGCCGTGGAAGTTGCTCCATAGCTTGGAGACGAGGAAGAGGTCTTCTCGCTTTACGATCCCCTCCTTGATGGCTCGTGCAACACCCTGTCCAGCTTCCTTCTCGTTGCCGTAGTCTGGCGAAGGAAGTCAGCTTTTTTGCGTCCTTCCTGCAAAGATATGAAATGGCCTACCGCATGCTCCGTCGAAGAGACGGTATCCAGCCTTGATGGCGTTGTATACCGTGTCTGCGCAGTTCTCTGTGACTTTCCAGAGTCCAAAGCCGACGAGAGGCATCTTGTTTGACAATCCCGCTGTCAGTGCCACCTCTGGCCGTTCATCATGGAATGCTCACCTCATGTCCGCTGTTGAGCTTTACTGTAGGTGCGACCATGTTGTTGATATTTGATTGATAGGTGGTGGTTGGAGTGGAGAAGAGAGATTGTTCAAGAGAATCCTTCTCCTCTTCTATCCTTCGATGATTCTCCCCGTTCCCTCTCTGATATCCTCCGGCGGCGTCGGGAGATATGGATAATCCTAGAATCCTCTTGGAAGGACAAAGTCGGTTTCCAAGGGAAACAATCTCTTTGATTCTGTATCTACTATCTACTTGATTGCACAACAACCATGCCCGACGGATCATCATCATCATCATCATCCATTGGACCATCCAGGAACCGTCAGTTGGAGCAGTCTCAGCCCGGCCGTTGAGCGACAAGTGTGGGGGAGGGCATACTGACCTGACAGTGACTCTGCAGCCGCCTTTGTCCTCAAGGGAATCAACGATGTAGTCTTTGAAGACAGACCTATGCCAGATGCAAGCAAACTGGGACCCTTGGAGTGCGGACACACCTTCCACAAGATCACCCGGCCCGACATGACCTAACATTATTATTGTGTGTTTGCAGCGTCCTCGTAGCTCCCAAAGCAACTGGAATATGCGGATCAGACGTACACTACCTCAGACATGGAAGCATCGGCGACTTCGTAGTGAAGGCGTGCGTACACCCTGAGACAGATATTCTGTGGCCCAAGCTGATGGACTGGTATAATGCAGCCCTATGATCCTGGGACATGAGTCCAGCGGTCTCGTAGCTGCTGTAGGCTCAGCTGTAAAGGACCTCAAAGTCGGTGATCGGGTAGCACTCGAGCCGGGCAAGATGTGCAGGCAGTGAGTGGACACTCCCTCGTACAGCATTTGAATGCAATACAATTGCTGATGTACATAATCCGGCAGCTGCAACGTCTGCAAGCACGGCATGTATGAGCTCTGCAAGGACATGGAGTTCGCAGCTACCCCACCGTACGATGGCACACTCGCTGGCTTCTACACTCTCCCCTCTGATCTATGCTACAAGCTGCCCGAGGTGCGCTGATTTCCCTCGATGCAGCGGAAATATCTGAAGCTGCTGACATGTCTTTCCGCAGAACGTCTCTATGGAAGAAGGATGCATGATTGAACCTCTTTCAGTCGGAGTGCAATCTGTAGCCAAGCTTGCGAAGCTAAGACCCAACGAGAACATCGTCATTCTGGGAGCTGGCCCTGTGGGACTACTCTGCATGGCAGGTGAGGCGCCCTTCTCCCCTTGCCTACCTTTGCACCCATAGCTGAACTCATCATGGTACTCTTACAGTCGCCAAAGCCTTCGGAGCGCGCCGCATCATCGCTATCGACATTAATGCTGAGCGTCTCGAGTTTGCCAAGAACTACGCTGCTACAGATATCTGGTCTTCTACTCCCAAGAACCAGGGAGAGTCTACAATGGCGTACGCCCGTCGCCAAGCTTCGGAAATCACTTCAAAAATGGGTTTCGGACACCCTACGTCCACAAACGCAATCGATGTTGTCATTGACTGTACGGGAGCACCGGTATGTATCGCTACGGGTATCTTTTTGGTCAAATCGGCGGGTAGATATATCCAGGTTGGAATGGGCCCTGATAATGTAGAGATTCCGTAAGTTCTCCCTTCTCTATCATGAGTAATCATTCAGCTCTTACTGATGACTGAATGTTCGATGAACAGCCTCTCTACCGCTCTCACCAAGATGGTCAACATGCAAGGCTCCTTCCGATATGGTGCGGGAGTCTATCAACTCGCGATCGACCTCGTCGCGCAGGGTAAAATTAACCTCAAGCCATTGATCACCCATGAGTATAAGTTTGATCAAGCGAAGGAAGCGTTCCAATGCATGATTGATAATAAGGGACACGATGGAAAGGCGCCTATCAAGTGTAAGTTCACCAAAATGTCGGAAGCCTTGTGTGGTTGGGAGAGCGGCTGATGCTTGGCTTTGTGCGTCGTTCCTGCTTACTTTCACAGGTATCATCGCCGGTCCAGAAGCTTGATTCGGTATGAGCGTCCGACCGTCATAGTTGTCACGAAGGAGGTCTGTAGGGCTAGGTTTCCGAGAATAGGTTTTCATGCAATGAGATATCCTTCAGAGATTCATACTCAAGTTTGCTGCCGCCGCTTTGCTTTGCCTTACTGTGTGCTGTTCTGCCTGCTTGCCGACACGCCAATCTCTGATGGAATGGCATCGTCGAGCCCGAACTGCTGGATCTTCAGCTACGATGACCTGAAGTATACTCCCTCACGCGCAGACGGGATCAGCTATGAGCAAGAGTGCTACGAGCGCGCAAAAGGCGTCGACCTGATAGTCAGAGTTGGAAGCATCAGAGTCAACGTGCAAGCGGGCTCCCTCACATATGGCCACCATCTCACGCATCATCCTAATGTTTGATGCTTATGCAGACCCATCCTGACGGTCGCGACGGCCTCGCTCTTTCTGCATCGATTCTACATGGTCCGGTCATTGAAGCAGTATCCAGCTAGAGAAACGGCAATGGCATGCTTGTTCCTCGCTGGCAAAGTAGAAGAGAGCTTGAGGAAAGTGGAAGCTGTCGTAAACTACTGCCTACGACTCGAAGACAGAAGAGCTGGAAGGGAACCTGATGTGCATCCCTCGAGTGAGGTTGGTCCCTTACACTCTTTTATTACGTTGTTAATGGATGCATTGCTGAGATGGTGCTATGTGTAGCCCTTCAAGAAGCTAGTCGCGCAGGTCCTGTATCTGGAAGAAGTCATCCTTGTGGCACTTCAATTCGACCTTACCGTCTCTCATCCACATCCTCTCGTCTCTCGCGCCGTCAAGCGATATACCGAAAGTGGTACTCTGTCAACCTCGCAAGGAAACGCTCTCGGAAGATGCGCATGGCAGATCCTCAGTGATATGTAAGGCTGGATGCACTTCAATGATTGCTGATAGCAGGCTGATATACATACATAGGTATACGACTCCTCTCTGCACTCTTCAGCCTCAAGAAGTCCTAGCAGCAGCAGCCCTCTTACTGGCCTATCACACCATAGTCGATCTCCCACCTTTCTCACAAGAGCAATACAGAGATGCTCTAGCTGGCCTGAGTACGGAAGAAGGAAGACCTATCTCGTTCAACGATATGAACATGCTGGAAGAAATCGATGCGGCTGTTTCATTCATGATCGATTGGTGGGCGAAAGCGAAGAACAATGTGTTTCAGGAGAATAGCAAGCGTCTATTGATGGTAGGTCGCCTACGCATGCCTCCTGGACAGTTCAGTTTGCAACAATGCCGACTGATGTGGACCCGTCTTCGCAGATCGTGCCGAAAGCTATCGACTTCAGCAAATTCCCAATCTCGGTCACCGCACAAACGCCAAAGCTTTCTTCCACTAGACCTCAGGCAGAAGACGCTCTAAAGGCAGCCCAAGACAATGCCCTCGCTAAGCAGGATGAGACGATGCAGCTCGATAGCCCGGTCGCACCACCGCTCGTCAGTCCGGATAAGGAGTACGAAGGACCGCCAACCCCTGGATAGACACATATCTCTGTAGAGATGGGGCAAGGAGAATCGATAGTGAGTATGCAGTCATGTTGTTGTAGCACGAATAGTTTACAAGATAGTAAAGGTAGCTCCGGCAAGCAACCAGAATTAGCCGTCTTATCTAGCTAAAACCCCGTTTACAAAAGTCTATATTATGATCTCATGTCCGCTGGCTGCTGGGCTGCTGGGCTGCCAAATCTCCTGTCCGCATGCCCTTCAGGTCTTGCTCTTTGTCTGACGACTGTACGCAAGCCAAGTATGCCCCGTGGAATACTCCTGAGCTTGCTGTGAGATGTGACCGGCAGCAATACTGCTTTACGGAGTATTTCTAGCTTTGAGAGCTGGTTCGCCGGTGGCCCTGCCTGCGCTTTCTGTCATAACGTGGTCTGCCTGTGTGTAGTCTGCATCTAAATCCATGCAGGATGTCATCTTGAGTTGCGTGATGACGACCCCGCATCTCCACCAAGCCTTGTGTCTGCTTGAGCGTGCTGTCCTGAAAAGTGAGTGCGATTGCAACCGCTAGAGCACGTTCTTGAGCTTGAAACCGCGAGCTACATAACGGAGAGTTGTAATGAGTACCGTCACGATATCATTGCGGTCACCGACATATGCGTAAAGCGTGCTTAATGAGGAGTTCCCTCTCGACTGGGTAGAACACTCTGGACTTTCGGAATGACCAGCTGCACGAACTGAACATTGGCATACATGGACCACCATTGTTCCATGGTCGGGTCCCAAAGGCCTTCGCTCGATGGCTGATCCAGCAATGCCAACAAGATGCGGAAGATCTTACCACGCTGTGATCACAGTCCGTCAGCAATGTTGTCGAAAGGTAAATGTGGAGCTTTGTCTCACCATGCTTTCGCCATTGGCTGCCAAATCATCCATAGGTATACCAGCTAGAGTATGGATGCCCTGACGACTCAGGGCATCACGTTCGAGGACTATGGTGGCATTCAGGGGCTGCACATCGGCCTTGTAGCTACACTGTGGAGTGCCCATGCTCAGATCGATGTATGTCTCAGGTCGAACGAAGCCATCGCTTACCAGCAAGAAGCGGACGCTCAACGCCGTAATGACTAGATTTGCTCTCTGCATGCCATAGAAGGCATCGTCGTCTGGATCGTTCGTACTAAGTGGATTCACGAAAGCCAAGCAGGGTGGAAGAGCTTCCACCAGAGCATTGATATTCTGTTCGGCCTGCGAGATCCAGCCCAGAGCTTCATCCACATCAAGAGGATATATAGCAAAGCGTCGTTTGACCCAGCTTCTTCGTCGACCCAAACAGCCTGCCATAGTCACGAACATCTTGACAAGCACTACGAAGGCAGTCATTGCAGAGACCCGTTCGATCGGCTGCGGAAACGCGCCGGCAGATGTGATGAGATCATCAGAAACTTCGAGAGGATAGCCAGGATAGCCTTCGTGTTCGTGTAGATGGATGGGTAAGCCTGCTGAAGCTTCGGTCCTGCAAGAGATTCAGTCAAGTCAGCAGGCGGCGAGCAACGTAAGCAAGTCGCATATCACTCACATGTCGATGGCAAATAGGTACCAGAATACACGCTTGCGAAGATTGATCTCGCAGAAATCGGCCGACAGAGTCGCAGGAGACACGTCTTCGTGAAGCTTCATCAGGTGTGACACTTGGCACGCTTCAGCTAAGAGAGTAGCTGCTTCGTTGGTGTATGAATTGCTTTGACAGAAGAAATGGCCGCTGCACCGACGGAAGGTCGACAAATTGTTAGCCGGGAGTTCCCGTCACAAGCGAAATGACCGACAATATTAAAGTCCCAATATGATATAGATTCGGTGATTCGTACTTGCGATCGTGGAGAAGCATGCTCGCCCGGTGACAATTCTTCTGTATCTTCTCTAGCTCTGTCCGTGAGCATAGCTCGGTAAGGCGTCCAATTGGTGACTGTCCTATCGTATAGGTGACTGAAAGGATATCAACGAAAGCGATCATTGGCGGGTGAAGGGGAACAGGTTGAAAGCGCACCTAATCCCAGCACAAAAGCTCTGAACTGCCTGTCATGCTTGTCGCGACGCGTTGCCAGAGCTTTTGCTAGGCTAGGTGTATGGCTAAGCGGACATAGCGAATGGTTCCACCGCAAGAAGAGGGACGTAAAGAATGAGAGAGTTGCCCAGTCACAAACATCGTCTATCTGCAAGTCCGGCGTGCGAAGAGCTGCGTAGAAGGTCGGTGTAGGTCTGCGAATAGATGTTGAGGCTGGTCCTGATTGTTGCTGTACCAGGGGCTGCTGCTGGATTGCTGACGCAGTCGAAGTCGGAGGGATGAACGTCGGTTGTAGGGAGCCTGCATGATGTGTACCACTACCTCTCGATCCACTCCTATCGGTGTCCGAGCCCATTTGGCCAGGGCTGTAGCCTGTCACCCAATCTGCCGCTTGCACGATGGTCCCGATATCCTGCTGCTGCTGGATTTCCTGAGGGGAGGTATTATCGGCTACTATACTCTCAGGAAAGGTAGGGCTAGCCGAAGTTGTTGGAAGCATGAAGTTACCCCAAGCCGAAGGACTAAATACGGGTTCACTAGGCTCGAGGTCGACTGCGCCGACCAAGGAAAAGGGGTTACTGTTGCTGCTCAGGAGGTCGTTCGCAAGTAGTAGATCTTGAGGAGATGATATTGGCTGCTCCTCTTCAGGCTGGACATCCTGTATATCAACCGAATCTCGCCTTTCCGCAGACTTTCCTTTGCTTGCACTTTGATGCCGGAAGAGGTTGTCAGTCACTGTTGAGAGAGCGTCTCTGATAAAAACTCATACTCACGCCTTGGAAGTGTCGTTCGAGGTCGTGCAGTTAGGCGGGCGACCAGGCCTTTTGTAAACGTAGGAGTAGGAGCAGCCAAGCTTCAGGCGGGAACAGTTGGAGCATGGAGCATCGCTGGGATCGTCCTCGGACACTGGATAGCACTTTGTCTGTGGAAACAGCAGGGAAGTCAAATCTTTTGTAATCCTCTTCCGCCGGGCAGTATTCTCTTGGGTCAGACCTACCTTGCGCTTCCTGCAAATGTCGCAAGATCTTCGCGGTGGGATGCCATTAGCTTTGGTATCTATCTTCCTCGCCTTGCTCGAACTGGCAGGCTGCGAGGGGTCCGGCCCGAGATCAGACATCGAGTTGGCTTTCAGCAAGAGGGACAGTCTGCTTGAGTACCGGTCGTTGCGACTTCTTAATGGCAGATCCGCTCGACGTTCTAGACCTCTCGTCTGAAAGGCTCTTGCTGGCCTTCAATTCACGCTGGGAGTGGTCCCAAGAGAGCAGGCTCCTCGTCAAGGTTGCGCCAGTCAAGAATGTCGCGCTACGTCCAAGTTAGCATAGAGGTCATATAGAAGCTGGAAAGAAACGCTGCTGCAGTCAGTAGTAGCTTGTCTGATTGAGAACAGACAGAAGCCAACAGGTGTCGCATGTTCAGGTTGACATCCTCCTACCCACAGCACATCCCGGTATGTTCTAGGCAAAGCACGAATCCGCTCGTCTTCACCTGTACAAGTAAAAGCTTCGGTGTTCTGGCCGACCCAGGCCGACGAACCTTCCGATGGCTCTGCTACTAGGGTTTGCAAGCATGTACTGATCTGCCTCACACTCACTATGTTACGGACAGACGAATGGTGGCTCAGCCCCGGTCAAAGGATCCTGCCTAAGTGCACTGAATCGCTGATCACCTCTACCCACCGCTGCCTCCAACCTGAACAGACCGAGCTTGCTCTTCCTCCTTCCACTGCTTGATGGCGGCATCCACCCTCGCCTTGATTTGGCTCTCCAGCTGCGGCTGATATCTGATAGCACAAGCCTTGAGTCCTTCAGCATAAGCGCGTTCGCTTGCTTTGTTCTTCTTGTAGAAGACCATATACGCTCTGACTGCCTGAGTCACAAGGTACTCTTGCTGATCTACAATAAGGTACGGAGGTGGAGGTGGGCTTCTGCTGCTGGCAGCAGAGCGGTTCGTGGCTGAGTTCGATGTGATGACACTCTCTCCTGAAGAGCCTGTTCGCGTCGACGTGTTAGCTGAAGAGGCATTCGTGCTGCTGCCATTGCTTGGGGTCGCCTTTTGCTTGCGCGGACTCGGTGTCCGGACATCAGGCGTTCCGTGCGAGGATTGCTTGTTCCTCCTGAAGAGTGGCATGTTACGGTGTCAGCGTGAGCATGTTAGCTCGAGCCTGTCTAGTCCCCTCCAGATCACAAGCCCTTTCTTTACCGGCAAGGTCAGAAAGAACAAAGGATGCGAGTCAGCAGCTCAATTATTAGTGATGAGCATATCAAGGCAGACTGTGATTGGCAGACAGTGAGCATATTGCGAATTCGTTCGATTGCTACGTACAACTAGAGCGGCTTCTGTGGCTCTGCTAAATTGATCTTGCCTTCGGCATCGTAGACTAATTCTCTCATCTTAACGCTTCTTAGATGATCGACACCCTTCGAAAGAGTGCAATCGTGGTAGAAGAGGTAGAGCTTATCCTTGAACTCGACGATGGAGTGATGTGTGGTCCAGCCGAGGACTGGATCGAGGATCTTGCCAGCATACGTGAAGGGCCCTAGCGGAGACTTGCCTACGGCATACACCAAGAAGTGCGAGTCGCCGGTGGAGTAAGAGAAGTAGTAGGTGCCTTTCGACTTGTGCATCCAAGCTGCTTCGAAGAAGCGTCTATCGTGGTCGTCCGCCAGGATAGGCTTGCCGGTCTCAGGTGCCAGAATGACGATATCTTGCACGGCGCCGTCGAAGGAAAGCATGTCCTTGCTGAGCTTGGCAGCTTTCGGGAAGAGAGCTTGTACGCCGTCGCCTTTGGGCTCTTGAGGCCCACCCTTGCTGGCATCGAATACTCCTCCATCTTGCCAGCATTGCAGCTGACCACCCCACAGCCCACCGAAGTAGAGATAGGCTTCGCCGTCATCGTCTACGAACGAAGCAGGATCGATGCTGAAGCTTCCTTGGATGTAGTTGGCTTCAGGCTTGAAAGGACCAGCAGGATCGTCGCTGACAGCCACGCCGATTCTGAAGATCCCCTCCTTGTCTCTTGCTGGGAAGTAGAGGTAGTACTTTCCATCCTTCTCTGCTGCATCGGGTGCCCATAGTTGCTTCGACACCCAAGGGATGTCTTCTGCCTTCAGCGCAACTCCGTGATCTTTGACAGGGCCGCCAGCTTCCTCCATCGACAGGACATGGTAATCTGATGATTCAGCAATCAGCTTGCTGTTATGGTCCAGTTTGGCCTTTAAGGGCAGCTGGTCGAAGCAAAGCCGTACACGACAGCTTCGCCTCGATCCAGAAAACCCTCAGGCAGGCAGCAACTCCGATTTACCGGTCATATCATATTGATCACCATTATCTGCAAGCGTTGGAATCAGCTGGGAAACGCCTGGGGCTTGGAAACCGTAGGAAAGGCATCCACCATTGAATTGAATGTCGGTCTCTCGATCGTGAGAAGGGTAGACATAGATCTTGCCTTGAAATACGTGAGCAGATGGGTCTGCCGTGTAGATGTGGTTGACCAAAGGAGTATCCATTTCGAAGATCTGCGATCGACAATCAGCAAGACGCGACCGTCGCAACAAGCTGATAATTACTGTGAAGTCTAAGGTACTGATAATCTGGCACTGACTCTTGCTATCTCGAACTGTTCAAGGCCTGAACGTGTGTTTCGTTCTCCTCCTCCCTTCCCTTCCTCTCTCATTGCTCTTTCTCTCGATGAATCTCGTATCCCCCGTTCAAGGAGGAAGAGCGGTCCCATCTCGGTCACCTTCTTTTCAGAGGGAAAATCATTTACGAGAAAATGTTACCGCGGGTACTTCAATAACCGGCGGCAGGTACTGTAAATTCGGCAGCTGAATCGCAACGCGTTGTTGATGGCGTTAAAGCACATGCAGACAATGAAGCATGAAGTGTTCCAGGCCTGGTTGGCACCCTGCGCGACTGCTTGGCAGATCTCATTGCAAGTCGCTTCGACTGCTGGGCAAAGAGCCTTTTTGTTGCGAAAAGCAAAAGCGCTTAAGCATAGCACGTCATTAGCTGAAAAGAAAGTCTCTAGGCTGTCAGATTTTGACAAGCGGATCAACGCAAGGAAGCTAGAAGTCTGAGAGGTTGTTGCGTGAAGGATGGATCATTATAGCCCAGACACAGTATAACCTATACACAACGTCATTACTGCAGGACCTATCCTTTCTGACTTACAACCCTGCTATCAACCTTTGATTATTGCATAGCTAACAACAGTCCGATCCGTGCGTGAGGGAGATGGGATGGTTTAAGATCGGAGGGAGTGTACTTGCTCGACGTTCTCAAAGTCCTCCTTCTTGGAATCATGCTCAATAGCCTCGGTAGCGTAGGATTTGCCAGATCCAGCAGCCATGATCTCCCTCTGCTGAGCATCGCCATCGAAGAGAGCGGCGATCTCCTCGAGGGAGAGAGGACCGTTCTTTCCCTTGGTCTCGATGACATAGAAGTACATGTAGACAACCTCGAAGGCGAGCCAGCAGGTGTAGACGATGTAGTACTTCCAGTCGAGAGCCTTGAGGGCAATCGGGTTGCTGTACTGGTTGAATACGAGGGCAGCGTTGACACAGAGATTCATGACCATGAGACCCTTGGCACGGATGCGGAAAGGCAGAATCTCGACGGTGTAGGAAACGAGGAGGGGACTCATGGCCAAGTTGTAGAAGAGATAGTAGAAGAAGATGCATGCTAGGACTGTGCGACCAGCAGCTACATTAGGATCTGCTGTGTCCTTGGTCTTGGCGTACATGGCGGAGGCGATCGTCCAGCACATGTAGGAAATGGTCATGCCGATTCCAGAAATGAGGAAGAGGAATCTGCGTCCCAATCTATCTACCATGAGAGCACCGAAGTAAGCAGTAGCCAAGTTGTAGAGCTGTAGCAGTCCGTTGAGAAGAGTCTTCTGTCCCTGGGAGGTGATACCGATACCCTCGAGTACCAAGTTGAAGTAGTATGAGACGATACCGTTTCCTGACCATTGACTGAAGAAGGCGATAGCGATGATGATTCGCATACGTCTGAGGTTTCCGGGTGTTTGGAAGAGGGAGAGGTAGGAGGAGGATTCGTTGGCCTCCTTCTCGAGTCTCAAAGCTTCCTTGATCTCGTGAACCTCGAGGGTCAGCAGAGGGTCCTCCATATCACCATTGCAGTGGTACTTGGCGAGAACCTTGACGGCCTGCTCTTCTTTGCCGTGGTCCATGAGCCATCTAGGGGACTCGGGGATGAAGAAGATGAGACAGAACTGGAGGATGGAGGGAAGACCTTGAAGGAGAGATGGGATTCTCCATGACCATGAAGCTGCTGAACCGACGATGCGGAAGGTTCCGAAAGTCGTCCAAGCGGCTACAATACTTCCAAGGTACCAGGAAGAGTTGTATAGCGATGTGAGAGGAGCTCTGTGCTTGGGGTAAGCAAGCTCGGTGATCAAGATGGGAGCCGCCAGGCATGCGAAGGAGAGACCGAATCCGATAAGGAAACGGGCACCAATGAACATGCCAATGTTCATAGCAGCAGTCTGGATAGCTACACCAACGAGCATGACTGTTGAAATACGACATTAGTAAGTCGATCGCATACTATAGACGGGATCGCAACTCACTGGAGGAACCAATAAAGATGGTAGCACGTCGTCCAAGCTTGTCGGCAAGGTAAGGTGCGAATGGCAGACCAGCAATACCTCCAATACTCTGGATGGCATTGAAGATACCGAGAAGGGATCCAGTAGGGTGCTTGAAAGTCTCTTGCCAGTTGTCGAGTGTCTGCAGACCGTTCATCATGGATCCATCGTATCCCTACAGGCACAGTGGCAATTTAGGTCTCGTGACTGCATTGCCGAACAATAGGGGAACGGAGACATACGTTTGTCATGGAGGTAATGAGGAGGAGAGCAATGATGAGGTTAAGTTTGCCCAAGGAGCCCTTGTACCATCTCGTGTCGCGAGACTGGAGGAGGGCATCGAGGTCGCTGTTCGAGGTTTTGGGTTCTTTCACTGCGTGCTCCAAGAGTCAGCTGTCACCCGAAAAATCCAGAAACGGCCAGATGTATACCTGCGTGCTCCATCTTGAGTGTGTGTCTTGAGGAGGGTAGTGACTTACAGAAGTGAAGAAGAAAGACAAGAAAGGTTGGAACTAGCGACTTTAAGAAGGGACTCCACGGATCAAATGATTCCTCACAACACCCCTGCGGGAGAGGGAGAATCACACCGATGTGTGGCTTTTACGCCGACCTTCTATCGATCCCTTTCTCCAAAGGAAGAGGGACGGATCTCTTGGAGGATCCTCGCTTACAACGGGTCCGTACGTCTTCACTTGCGAAGACAAAGCCGAATCGCCCGAAGGGCCTTCGACAATCACATCCAATCTAGAATCATGCGATTGTCATCCACATGCTCGCAGGCGATCTAGAAAGCGACGTGGACCTCGCTTTGGCCCAAACATTAGTCGTGTCATGCAGTGCGCCGGAGTCCCCGTCCTTCCAACGGCTGTCACGAAGACGACGGAGGTGAGCCGTTCAGCCCAGGAACGGCCTGAGGGCGGTCATCTGGTCGCAAGAGATTTCGGAGCACAAGGAATATACAGAGACGATCAAAATGTTGCGATGCGGGTGGATAGAGGACTTCAAGGTCCACCCTCGAAAGCCCGGCGGAAAAAGAAGAGTCTGGTGGATTCAGTGAGAGAGATGCTGCAAAGGGAAAAGCATAACAGTCAGAACAAGCAGAATAATACAGTTGTTGTATAGTGTAGTAGCGAACCCTTCCGAATCGACGCCCTCGTAATATACATCGCTAAATCCTCAAGAACGATCGAGACCAAGCAGACAGCAGACAGCGGAAGAGAGACGCAGGATACTCAGTCTTCGAGCAGCAGATACGTGTTACGCTGCGACGTTCTCCGTGAAGAACTTGGAGATGTAGCGAGCCGAGTCCTTGGGAGTTCTAGTCTGGGTCTTGTAGTCGACATAGGTCGTTCCGAATCGCTCAGTGAGACCACTGGCCCATTCGAAGTTGTCCAGTAGACTCCAAGCGAGGTATCCTCTGACGTCTACTTTGTCCTCGTTCTTGGCTTGAGCCAGGGCATCCAGATAGCCTTTGTAATAGTTCACTCGCTCGGTGTCGTGGATGATATCCTCTGCCGAACGGTCGTTCTCGTTCTTGACGGAGAACCCATTCTCTGTAACGTAGATGGGATACTGGTAGCGTTTGTAGATCCAGTTGAGCAGCTTGCGGAAACCCCATGGCACTTAGACAATGAGCTCGAGCATTAGCGAGTCTCTTTCTTAGATACAGTGATCAAGAGATCCCTCACCATCCTGAAGCCATGGACTTTGAGCTTGTGTACCGAGCTGAGTTCCATCTTGTCTGGTAAAGGTGAACTCGACATTTCCCTTAAAGTCGTCCAGCTCTGGCTTCTCCTTTCGATCTTTGACAAGATTGGTAGTATATGTATTCATGCCATAGAAGTCGGAAGATCCCAAGACGAGCTTGCTCTGCTCGGGCGTGAACTTGGGAAGTCTGTCTCCAAGCTGTTCTCGCATGCAGGCTGGATAGTCGCCAGTCAAGTAGACAGGGTCAGCATACCAGCTAATCCAGAACTCCTGAGCGCGCTGTGCTGCAGCTTTGTTATCCTCGGAGTCGTCATACGGCTCGCAATAGTCGCCGTTCAGCTGCGACAGACAGAGTCAGCTTGTTGCTGATGGTCCGACATCGGACACAGGACTCACAGTGATTCCGATGACCCCAGCTCCGCCAGGGCTGCGCGACCTAAAGTCTTCTCGATACGCCTTGACCGCCAAAGCGTGCGAAATGAGGAGGGAGTGACCTACGATCCAAGGCTGCATTGAAAAGGTCAGGCTACTTCTCTCCCATTAGAACAGAGAGCCAGTGTACCTCAGTAGAGGAGTCGCCTTCCTTGCATCTGGTCCTGTCCGACGATCTGCCAGGCGCAAAGACACCTAGACCGTAGCCCAATGTAGTGATGACTACAGGCTCGTTGAACGTGAGCCAGTACTTGACGCGGTCTCCAAGAGCCTCGAAGACGACTCTGGCATATCGCTCGAAATCCAGACTAATTTCGTCTAGATTGAGGAAGCCGCCGTATCTGCACGACCGTCAGCAAATCTCTAATTGATGAAGGCGCGCGTTTAACGCACCTGTGGTGAATCGCCGCAGGTGTGTCCCAGTGCATCAATGTTACGAATGGTTCTATTCCGTTCGCCAGAAGCTCGTCGATGAGGTCAGAGTAAAATTTCAAACCCAATTCATTGACAGGATCATTTCGACCGCCTTTAGGGATGATGCGAGACCAGGAAAGGGAGAAACGCTGGTAGAACTGGCGTGTTTAGCTTCCTGGACCACCTGGACGTTGAACGGACATTTGAGACGCACATATGACTTTGCGCCGTACTCTTTGAGAAGCTTGATATCGTCACGCCAGAGCTTGTAGCTCTCGGTTGTGTGGTCGCCAGACGTGCCGTCCGCGATCTTGCCAGGAATCTGCCTGAAAGAATAAGGACTGGGTTCGCAAAAGGTAGAGGTTCGCATACGCGACAGAACTCGTCCCAGATGGAGTCCAAGCGGCCGTCAACGTTAGTACTGCCTTCAATTTGGTAGGCCGCGGTTGCAAAGCCCCAGACAAAGTCGGCAGGCAGCTTGTTGGAGGACATGATGGATGATGAAGCAGCAGCAGTAGGATCTTGTCGTAGGTTTCTTGATGGTGTTGCCTCAAGCAGATCCCCTCTCGACCTCTTCACGTGGAAAGGACTTCTGTTTTACTTCGGCCCATTCTTTGAAGTCCCGGGATCCTCTGAATTTCTCCCTCAGCTCGCTGAGATACATTTGAGGGATAAGAAAATTGCCTTACGATGCCCGCAAGCTCCAGCGAGAACGGATCTGTAAAGAAGAGCCCAGCACCTCTGAATCCTACATGCGATCTTTGCAGAAAACGCAAGGTGAAGACATCTTGGTCCCAGCCTGCTCGGAAGGTGGCTCTAACCTCGACAGTGTCTGTATAGATCAAATGCGTAAACGATCCTAGCCCTATTCTACCAGGTTCCAAGTGTGAAGGATGCCGGTGAGGCGTGGGGTCTCTTGACGAAAACTATACCATGCTGATCGATTATGACTACACTTATTAGCAAGCTAGACGTGGATTGTAAATACGAGGTTCGCGAACCCGCCTGCCTGCAATCTACCCGCACCAAGAACTGATGATTTCCCCTACGTAGTACGTGAGGCAGAAGCCTGGCAGAAAGAGCCAGTATGCAGCCGGAGGAGTTGGAAAAGCTACGGCGACCCAAGCCTCCATCTCCCTCGTCGAGCTCCAGAATACCTATCCCTATCCTCCCGTCTCTTCACTATCCACCCTACGTACACCTACCGCCTCTGTAACACAACTTGTCGATTCGCAAGCAAGCTCGCATCGACCTTTCTCGCTCGAGAACGAGTCGAACCACACGTCGGCCTTGCTAGACCCAGTGGCGAGTACAAGCGCTCAGCCGTACAGTCTGGACACTCTCACCAAGCCCTCCGCTGGTCCTCTCGGAGCGTCACAGGAAGGCGACAACGACTTTGGGTATAGCTGGTTGGATTCGATACTCGAAGGAAACGCAGATTGGCTTTCCACCGACCCAGCTTCCCAGAACGGGCAAGGGCTCCCCGACTCCTTCTTTGAAGAGTTCGAGTTTCTCACACAACAGCAGCCCAAAGCGAATGACCAGATACAACTATTAGCACAAGAATCTCCAGAATTCGGCTCTGCGAGGTCACTGCCGGAGACCACGCCTCCAGTCGCAGCATTGGCTACCAAGATCGAGCGAAAGACCGACAAGGGCCCGTCGTGGGACCACATTACGCACTTTGTGTCTCTATGGCTGCAATACCTCTATCCTTTACTGCCCTTGGTGCATCGGCCCAGATTCGCTGAGGATCTGGCCATGCGCAGGGATCTTCGCGATCCCGACTTCAAGGCCCTGCTGCTCAGTATCGGTGAGTGCCGGAGCAGAAAAGAAAGCAGGCAAGTTATGCTGAGCATCTGTATCAGTGGCATACGTTATCTCACAGCTCCCGACAACCCGTCTGGTCAATGAGCACTATTCTATCGAAGGCCTCAAGAGCATGCAGAGGTCCTGCCATCGAGTCTCGCGTACGCTTCAGCGCTCATACTATGGCACACCCAACCTCACGCAGATCACGACCATCATATTGTGTGGTGCCTTCGTTCCAGGAAAGGCTTGGACGCTAAAACCTCTTCTGCAGCGATTCCTTCTATCTTTTGAGCGTGGGTTTGGACCACACTGCCGGAGCAAGATTAGGACAAGCTTTCCAGCTTGCATACTCGTGCGGTCTGCACAGTGATGCCAAGACGGAAGCCTTGGGCTTGAATGCCATCGAGGTCCAGCTTCGAAGGAGGGTATTTTGGCAGCTGTTCGCAGCTGATAAGTAAGCACGCTTCACTCATATGAGGAGGTTATACGTCCTGACCTTGTGCCTTCGCCAGGACTCGAGCTATTGGAGGCCTGCCTATGCTGCTCTGCGAGTTCCAAGGAACGTGCTCTCTGCCAGAACCTATAGACGACGAGTTCATCACTTCGCAAGGCTATTTCTCTCAACCTAAAGAAAGGATATCACACATCGTCGGCTTTATCGCTGTCACGAGGGTTTTCCGCCTTCTATACGAAGTCTTCTTCCATCATCGCTGCATACTCTCTGGAACTGGGAGCGTTACGCTCGAATGGGTAGCTGCAACGGAGAGCAGACTACATCTTATCCTGGCGGAGCTCCCTCCTGCAATACAAGAGCCTATGAACGTTCTTGGCGAAGACAACCGAAGAATCTATGCTATGCAGCGAGCGAACATCCTTGTCACCACGGCTATTGTCAAGTTTGCATTGGTAAGTAGCAATAGTACAGCAGTCTCATCTGAAAATACTGATCCAGACCGTACAGTATGACCTCAAGGCTTCGTTGCATGCAGACGAAGCTATCCTCAAGCGGGAGAAGGAGACCGTAGCACGAGAGATGCACAGTCTGCTTATGCACGTCTCGATAGACGACATCGCTTCGAACGGAGAGTCTGCTCGCGGCAAGGTGTTCCATATCATCAACGCGCTGTGCGTACAGCTGCCTGCGAACGACCTGAACTTCGAACTCGTCCGAGACTGGTATAATATGGTGCGTCATACCAATATCGATATACTGTATGAACAGTGATGCTGATGTTACATGACTTGTCTGCAGTTCCTCGCCATCTCTTTCATTCAGATGCCTGTCCCAGCGCCTGGAACCGCTGGGCTGGAGAGCAGGGCACCGAGTCCTCCTATGCAAGTGCAAGAGGCAGCGCAAGACACCATGTAGCTATAATATGTTTCCTCTGTCCTCTGTTACCGTTGTTGTAAGTTTGGAAGATTCTTTGTGCCTAGCTATGGGTGGGTATAGCCACTGTATCCTAGTGAATCTAGTAATATGCGGAGTCTCCAACTGCACAGTGTTATCGAAAGGCGCAATTCATGCGAACCATCTCCACTCTTCGAAGACTTGTGGTCCGCATCTATGGCGTGCGTGCTAATCTAGACCAAACTCTTTTCACCGTAGATTGCGGGACGGTCTGGACTATTCAGTGCTACCCCGGAGACTCGACTCATACAAGGGGAGAAGCTTCTGAAAGGCCCTCATTACTCCTAATAGGACACGGTTGATACGCCACTGAGGTGAAAGTGCTGTAAGTGGATAAAGAAGGAGGAAGGGACAGACACCACGGTGATTAGGAGGCGTACCCATTGAGACCCATTAGCCAGATACAGTACAAGCAGCGGGAGTTAGCTCAAAAGAAGTCTGGGCTTAAAGGCTGTAGAAGTGGCCATACGAAGTATGCTTTGCAACGAGCAACCAGACTATGACGCCCCACTCCCATCATATCTCCATAGACCATACGTCTTGGGAGGTAGTGTCTGCCATAATCTGATTGTCCCGTCCTCTGATCCAGATGCATATAGCTCACCGTCTGGCGACTGACAAGTTGAAAAAGCGAATCAGCATATTGGTCATTGAATATGTCTCCCCAACACCACTCACGAAAGAAATAGCATGCACGGGACCATGGTGTCCTTTGTACACTTCCCGTTCTGCGCCAGACGCCGCATCATGCACGCGTACCCAACCATCTGAAGTACTTCCAGTGACGAATCTATCGGACTTCGTTGGATGCAGCGATGCTGTAGATGGAGGATATGGCAGTATCTGAGTCAAATACGGCTGTCGACTACGTTTGCCTTTCCTGTCAGCTTCGCTCGCGGAACAGCTTAATGTTCGAGCGTGCTTACGTTCTCAGATCGATGAACTGAACAGTGTTTCCGAATGTCAAGGATATAGTAGGCCGCTGGCTATGTCCCATCTCCATGCTAGTGATGGGTGCTTCGGTATTGATCACATGGGTGCACTTCATGCTGGCTAGATCCCAAAACTTGACGGCTTTGTCTTCGCCAGCAGATATGATCTGGTTGTTGACCTCATCCCATACTACGCTCTTAATGACTCCGGTATGTGCTGGCTTTCCATCATCCAGCAGGAACTCTTCCGCTTGCGATGCCTCCGCAGACGCGGAAGCCCCATCTAGAAGCTTTTGAAGGTTCCATAACCTCAGTCTCTTCTCGTGACCGCCGGTGACTGCCTGTGTACCATCGCCGTTGATGGCTACACAACGAACGATGTGGGCATGAGATAGGGTCAGAATGCAACTGCCGTCTGTTGCATCCCATACTTTTGCACTAAAGTCTGCTGAACCACTTATTGCGCGTTGGGTATTTGCAGACAATTTGATAGACCAACAGCATCCTTTGTGACCAAGGAACGAGCCTGGTAGTAGGAGACTGTACGATTAGCCAAAGCAGTATACGTAGTCAAACGATATCGCGACACATACCCAGCCAATCGCCGGTACTGCCATCACGCAACTGCGAATATAGTCACCTGGTCAGCAACCAAATCCAGGCTTGCCTCTGCCTCAATCACCGCACCATTGGAGTTCCATCTTTGCAGCTGCTGACGAGAAGGTAGTGCTGGCCGTCTGCTTCCAGAGGCGAGAATGAAACAGAATTGACGGGCCTCGTATGGCCATAAAGCGGGATGGCCGTTTGCTGCGACATGAAGCAGCCAGGGAAACGATGAGAACGAAGATACTGCGAAGACTTCAAACAATCTCGACAAGCGAGCCTGGGTATACTGAAGAAACGAGAGAATTAGGCAGGGGTCAAGAGGGCAGCTAGGCTGGCTCGCTCGCACTTTGGCTGAAGTTACTTCTGCAAGCGCTACACTCATTCTTCAAGACTACAATATTGATTGTGGTCTGTTCTTTCGAGGATTCCCTGCTGATCGCTTGCTCTGACATTGGCTCTGGATGCCTGCAATGCCTGCGCCAGAGTCTCCGAGCAGCCATGATGTCAATCACTAGAATGGTCATGGTACTAGGCGATCTGAGGCGTTTGTTCTGCCCAATGTTTGCTGGGCAAGTAAAGTACCTTTCTGCCAATTACAAGGGATCCGATTTGTCAAAGGATGCCTCTGGCAAAACTCTGGCGACTCTATGCTCGCTCTCCTGTTTCCCACCCACAGATACATCCAGAGCGACAAGCAGAATGAGCCAAACAGCAACAAGTGAGACTCCGCCCTAGTCTCGTCGATGCCCTTGCTGAAATCAGATACCAGTTGTGCAGACTAAGCGATTTACAGTCATTGACGATACACTCGATCTGGAACGGAGTGGTCTTGACGACTTCAAATTCATAATACTCTCGCCTGAGAACAGATACCTAGATCGTCGCGGACTATACAAAAGGCTTTCAAACACCGACGCGTGGTTCGACTCCGTACTCTCAGCAGGATCTTACCGACAAGAACGCCCTGTCTCTCCTTGGGACATCTGGAAAAAGGCTCACAAGAATATTGATCGAGTCGCCGTGATGGGTGCTCTAGACGGATCGGGCAAGTGGATGTTGGACCTTCTTTCCAAGGATGAGCTTCAGCAAGTCGCGAAGAAGCGCAAAGACGAGAAGATTGCAAAGCGCGAACACAAGAAAGCAGAGGCGCCGATGATTGCGAAACAGCGTGAGATGCAGAGACAGAAGAAGATAGCCGAACGTGAAGCAACCAAAAATGGCGAAAAGCTTCGCAGACAACAGGGACTGGAATGGAAGATGAAGCGAGCTGAGGAAGCCAAAGCCTTTCTGGCTTCATACAAAGCTACTTCGGCAGCGGCATCAGGGATGGCATCCTCTACGACTCCCTCAAACCCAAAACGATCTCCTTCTCTTTCAAGGCTGTCGAGCAAATCCAGCAGCATTCGGAAGGCGAGTCTTACCGAGAAGGATGTCAAGATATCGGTGTCCAGACGCAGTAGCCATGCTTCGTCTATATCGTCTGGCAATTAGGTTTTACCATATGTTTCGCAATGGACCTGAGACATTGGTTGCTCGCGGATTATGTCCCCGTCGCCTGTCGTTGTAATCCGATATGTATTCGCTCTCTTACAGAGCACAACAGCGCTGTCTCGCTTGGAACGTACTCTTTGCTTCTCGACATCTTCCTTGTGTACGCCTACTGCCTCGAGCTGCTGGAAGAGCTGCACATACTTGCCGAACATCCGGTCGCAGTGTTAGCGTCATAGACAAGATGGGAGAAGAAACACGACCGTAAAGCCTTCTTGCAACGCAGACGACGCGTAACAAATGTTCTGACACTCAGCGTTACAGAGCTTTTGAACAATCCTCTCAGTTCCACTACACTCGAAGTCCGCATCCAAGTTGGAAGATTGGCGAAGGCATCCCAGAAGACACGCCAGCAGATGCAGACCACGATGTATACGAGCTTTTCAGGAAAAGTCGCACACAGGAAGGGCAAGAGAAGCTATTCAAGCGGATAGACCCAGCAGAGTCCAGCCCAGGCGACCTCTGTGAGCCAGTCGCTGCTGCTAGGCGTCAACGAACATGTTCTGAATCCCTAAGCATAGATAAGCTCATGATTGGAGGCATCACGCCGCGACCTATTGGCTTCTGCTCAACTATAGGCGAAGATGGTGTTCCGAACCTGGCGCCCTTCTCGTACTTTCAGGCAGCTGGACATCAGCCTCCTCTCATATTCTTGTCCTTTACAGTCACGTAGGTCGGCGTGTATGCCCTGATCCTGGCGCCTATCCTATATGCTAATACACCTGTGACAGAGGCAGAAAAGATAGCTGTAACAATATTAAGCGAACGAAGGAGTTCACCGTCAATATCGTGTCAGAGCCATTCGTGGAAGCCATGAAGTAGGTCGATGGGCCTTGTGAAGCGCACATCACGCTAACTTCACCTGCTGTCATAGCTACACTGCTATCGATATGCCAGCAGAACTGTCAGAATGGGCTGTGTCGGGTCTTACACAGATAGCAAGTCAGCGCGTGAAGCCGCCTAGAGTCGCTGAGTCTGCTTTTTCTATCGAGTGCGAGCTGGGTAGGTCACTACGCTGAATAGGCATTAAGCATACTGAACTGACAGGTTCCCGTTGCACTAGAACACTACTATGACGTGAGATCTTGTATGCTACGCCCAAATCTGCTAGCTGATCTATCTGCATTGTTACAGGTGAAGCACCCGACAGACCCTTCGAAGGTCACCGGTACGGTCATTCTAGGGCGGGTCAAGCTATTCCACGTCAGATCAGATCTCATAACAGCAAGAGGGTCGATAGATCCCGCAAGACTGCTTCCTGTCTCGAGGCTTGGGGGAATTACCTATGGGCGGACTACTCAAGGCTATGGTATGTAGAGCCCACCGACGTGACTGTAATTCGATACTGAATACCTGAGACAGAAATCACAAGGCCGAAATACGAAGATGAGAAAAGCAATCCCGACTTCGAAAAAGCAATTCAAGGAGGCGATAGAAAGGCTTCGCTGTAGAGCTCTGATTTGACGCCGATGTGTACCTAGCGCAATGACGCATATAGTTACACTAGATAACGTAGAATTGTACATGGTAAGGCTTCGCAATCGAATCGAAACAACAACAATGTAGGATAGCCGAACATGTAGCACAACATCACAAGCATGGCATGATCAAGTCGTGTACATCGTCATAAGATCATCTACTCTATCACGCTGCCTTGGGCTGATTTTGAGTCCGTCTAGCAGCTTGAGCGACGTTCCCGCCTGAATCAGCAGGGCGCGATACGCTGTTCGTTTTGCGAGCCATTCATCAGGCAGAGATCTACGGAAACGGGTATCTTGCGCTTTGTAGCTTTCTGACGCTTCTTTGTTGGTGTCCAAGGAGTCAGGCGCCACGGGCGGTGGATAGAAGCCGAGTGTAGCTGGGTTCAGCCTATGTGATGGAACCAGCTTTCAGTCTTCGTCTACTGACGTTGCAATTAGGACCCACCGAAGGTCCAGCAGCTCCAATTCGGGTAGCTCAGACAGCATGGTCACTAGTCCTCGTACTTTCTCCAAGCGATTTCCGACCACACTCAAGCGCCTTAGGCGAGTCATCGCACTGAGCACACTGAGATCCGACAAGAAGTTGTTGTCCAGCACCAGGACCCGACAATTTGGTACGAGGCCGGAGAAATCGCTAGGTAGTTGGGTGAGCCGACTGCTTGCCAGCTCGAGCAAGACGAGGTTCATGAAGCGGTCGGTAGGGAAAGCGGTTGGGAGAGGATTGTCTATAGAGTGCCAACTCAGCCGACCGTGTGATGATCAAAATCACTGCCTGGACTTACGGCTCAGGAAGAGTCTGCGCAAGTCGCGGAGGTCTTTGACAGGTAGCGATCTACACCAATATTCGTCAGCACATCATCTTGAGCTACAAACATTCAACGTACAAAGTAGCATGACGCTGCTCGCGCAAGCTGAGATTCTCCAGGTTCTTCAGGTTCTCGATACCGACAACTTCCGAGATCGAGTTACAATCCGCAAACATCGTTCGTAGGCCGGTCATATAGCTGACATCGAGGCTCAGTAACCGATTGTGGGAGACCTTCAGGATGCGCAAGTCCGGAGCCGGCCCGCCAGCTGAAAATCTATGCAAGCCGTTATAGTCTACCGGGACCAACTCTCAGCACTCCACTTTGTCTTATTGCGGTGAAAGTCTTACCTAGATTGATAGCCTTGAGCGAATGAAGCTTCTCTATCCCGCTCACGCTGGAGATGCGGTTGTTGTGCGCATTCAGGCTCTCTAGTCGTTTCCAAGCAGTATGCTCTAACTGAAGTACTTGTAGTTGATTGTCTGACAAATCAAGCTCCAGCAAGCCGTCCAAGTCCGCGATTCCATCAAGGGTATCGATCTGGCACGCTTGTGCTTGCAGCGATCGCAAATGCTTCAGACTGGCCAGCTGTACAAGGGAGGTGATTCTTGGATTATGCGATACATTCAAGGTTTCGAGGTTGCCAATGTGGGAGAATGAGGTAAGGTCGCTAAGCTTGTTGTGCGATAAATGGAGGAAGCGCAGGGTATGCGGGAAGCCAGTCAGGTACGCTAGGCAGTTGTTTGACCTGTGGAAGTGCTGCTCAGTATATTGACAGACAAGCTCGGCATGTTATACACACAAGTTCGCTTCATCCAGCCTTGGCAAGAACTCCTTCATTCGGACGGCGCTTTCGACTTCTCGTCCATGCAGGTCTATCTGCTTCAGGTCTTTCCAATCAGGTTCATACGGAGCTACATCCGTCAGAATCTGCAGTAGTCGATCATGCGAGACGCCAAATGAGCACTCTGTCAGGATGGTAGCGTTCGCATTGAGAGGCTTGCGATGCCAAGCTAGTGTAGAATTGCCGGACGCTATCGTGTTTGCTATTGACGTCGAACGTGCGCGTGTCCGAACAGAGCGTGTTCGGTGGGCCATAGGTAGGAAAGCAGTCGGCGTGCTTTGCTCGCTGCTGCAGTCTTCGCCCTCAACTGCTCATACAGTAATTCTCAGTACATAAATGACCGCACATCTGATTCGCTGGGAAGAGCATCTTACCTAGTCTATCAAGCTCTTCAAGAGCCTCGACTATATTATGCGTTCGCAATGACTGTATAGTCTGCGATTTCGAGATGGTGCTAGTGACAGGCAAGCTTGCTTCTCCGGCGTAGTCAGGCGAGTCATCAATCGCGTGCTCTGCTGCTTCTGCCGGCTGAACTTCTACAATACTGGCTTGTGTATCGTCATCCGTCCCAGATTGTTCCGACTCTTCAACAGCATGCTGGACTTGATGTCTAAGCGCACTACTCTGGTGCTTGGGGAAAGGGCGAGTAGAAAAGGGTGTAGGGTCCATGACGATCTGCCCGCTTGTCCGGCCGTCAGAAAAGCTGACGCTTCGAGATAGCTTTCTTTCTCCAGAAATCGTTCTGTTTCCTGGAAGAGGAGTGAAGAAGGACTCGCTGCGCGTTGCTTTCATTGCTGATCTGGGTGCGGACGCGAGTATGGATTTATTAGAATCGGTGTTGCTGACAGATCTACTGGAAGTCTGAGCTGATGCTTGAGGCTGTGATGATTGTGCTTGAGCAGCACCAGAGGTGGAAGTCGAAGATGGCTGAGAAGGAATTGCGGGCAGGTCTGGTGAGGGTAGAGGCATACTCGAGCCATTGACCGATGGTACAGGCGGTGTCGATGTCTTCTCGATACCATGAATAACACTCGTAGTGACATTACTCTTCTCTTCTCTGATCGTGAAGGTGAGTGAGCCACTCCTGCGATGTCTCACGCCGTCCAGTGAAACAGAGATAGATTCTGCAGACTTGCTATCTGCAATACTTGTGATGTCTCTGAAAGGATCGTCTTCACTCTCTTGATTTCCGATAGGACTGGAGTCTTGTTCGGGTATCACGCTGAGCTGATGACCATACTGCGCATCTTCTTCTTCCAGTGCTGCCTGAGGTATGGGCACAGTAGGTGCAGCTTTGACCCATCGCTGATTAGCATGGTCGTAAACCATGTCGCCGAGCAAGTCTGCCGTAAGCAGTTCTTTCGCATCTTCCGGAGCGATATGCACCATTCCACTGGCGTGTAGCGCAGCCATCTTCGCTTGATCATTATTCCTAAGACTATCAACGAGACTTGTAGCAGCCGTAGAAGCAGCTGAAGGGATTCTTGTACTAGTCGAAGTGAAGAATCTATCGCTTGATGACTGGGAAGAAAAGGATGAAGCGGGGCGAGCGGGCGGCCTTGCATCCCTTCCCAGCGGGGCAGTCGCGAACGCCCGCTTAAAAGAGGACGAGGAGCCTAATGAAGATCCTGCTGTGCCATGATAAGAGGGTTGAGAGAGAGTTTGGCGGATAGAAGCAGATGCGGCGGAATATGTGAATTGAGGTAAGGGAGCCAAAGCATCTTGACGCTCGTCATCAGGCGTAGAGATATCAGGCGCGGCAGTCTCGACTGTTGACGATTCTTGCGGAGGTGCCTGCTGTTCCTCCGGTAAATCACTCTGTCCAGTAAATTGTCCCGCTTGCGAAAGGTTGTGTCCGACAGTAGCCATCATTGGCGTCGGATTTGGCGGCCTAGCGATCTGATTCTCTGCCATCGAAGGCTTGCCGAGGCCAAGTTGCCTTTCGTCCTCGCTCAAAGGCGGACTACCACTCTCCTGTCCGGTCAATCTTACATCATTCCGCTTGTTTATTCTCTCCATCAATGCTCGAGCTTCTTGTAGCTTATCATTCACAGCTCGATCCTGCACCTGCCGTACAGGCTGGCTCTTCGATAGCTCATCGAACGAAGGGCTTTCAAGCCTAGGAGCAGGTTGTGATTTTGCCATCCGCGCTTGCTGCCCGAATGCGCCGGCAGTTGAAGAGGAGAGAGGCGGCAGAGTGCGGAGCGGAGGTCGTCTCGGAGACTCGCTGTTCGTCGTCATGCGAGTGAAAGGCAATCGTCTAGCGGGCGTAGCTATGCTTGCGCTCATCGGACCAGCAGCATACATTCGCTCTCTTGTATGTGAGCGAGGATGAGCCATCGATCTTGTCAATCGCGGCGTCACAGCAGAGGGCGGAAGGCGGACAGGTCCATCTATTCGTGCACGCGCAGGAGATGATCTGAGATCGCTGACGCTCAGCCTGACCCTCTTCGTGCTTCTCGTATTACAAAGTCTGCCTTCGCTATCTTCGTTGACGAGACCCGGAGATGGCTGCGGCTGAGCTTGGGATTTTGGTATCATTCGGAGCGCCGCTAGTGATTCTAGCCATTCGATATCTTCTTGTCGACGATCTTGAGAAGTGTCCCCCTGTCTAGGTGGGGATGACAGACCATCGATCTCGCGTACGAGCGCTTCGAGGTATTCTCGCGTCTGGGCGTCGTGATGGAACTTGAAGATACCTAAAGATGGCGATTGCTTATTCGATTGCTGCGTATGAGCAAGCGAGCTTCTCTTGCTAGATCTCGCTGCTGCGGTAGGTGTTGACGTAGCCAAAGCATTCGCGGACGTACTGCCTGCATCCGTTAAAGCGGGACTAGGAGCTGGAAGATGAGGCTTCCATGACTGCCGAGCTTGCTTTGCGACATGGAACGAGAATTCCATGGTAGGCGGCATCACGTGCGTTGTTGCTGGAGATTCGCTTTCGCAAGCTTGCGTAGCGGCTTGCGGAGGAGTAGGTATAGATATATGTGATGATATAGAGTCGGCATTGGAGATTATGGTCAGCCCTATCAGATTGCAGACAATCAGCGACACTTGTTTTGACCGGATCTACGCGACGCACCTTCTTCAGCATCTGGACTGGCAGTGTCTAGCGCGTGTACGACATCTTCTTGTGTAGTACTGGCTTGCTGAGGTAGCGGGGTTGGCGACGGCGCGATGAACAATGCCTGCAATCTGCTTGGTGTTTTCGGCGCAGTTTCGACGAGGAGGTCGCCTTTTGACGCTGATCTCAGTGCTGCTGCAGCCCATACTATCTGCTGTTGCTGTGGATCACTGCTTGCTGCTTTGTTGTCGATAAAAGTGCCATAATCTTGTTGTTTTTGGCTGTTGCTTGCATCTCGGATGACCATGCTTCCAAAGTCGAGTATGCCGTCTGCGATTTCTCTGCTGCTATTGCTGTCGTCGTTGTTATCGTCTGCCTCCTGCTCTCCAGGCTCAGGCTCGGGCCATGCTTCATCCAGCTCCTCCCCAAAAGCCGACATCCATCCTGGCGTTGATGCTGCTGCTGCTGCTGCCATGGCTTAGGAGATTGCCAGCTAGACAGTGCGCCCAGCAAGAAAGAGAATCCTATGAAGCGCGCTCGGCTGTGCTGTGCTTTGTTACTGCGCTTCTAGCATGAAGAAGGAGACGGCCAAGATCGAAAGAAATCAAATACTGTACTGTGCACATTCCTAACCCTTTCTCTTCATTACCAACTCATACCAGCTCGTTAAACCATGTCAAGTACTACTGGCGTCAACGAAATCACCAATTCTACCATACCTTTACCGCCTCTCCGGCTCAGAAATACCCAACTACAGGACGTTCAAGACGTGGACATCGGGACATTCCAAACCGTTATCCCAGATGTCGTCGATACGGCTCTCTACTGGCTAACGTTAGTCGAGACAATCCGGGCATCATCTAAAGCCGGCCGGGCTAACCCTTCATTCGATGATCTGAACAGCAACGACTTTACAGACGAAGACGATGTCAAATGTGCTGTAGCAGACCGTTGTGTCTGGCAGTATCGCCACATATTTGACCATTTCACCGTCAAGGAAGAAGACTATCGACACTTAAAAGCAAAATCCCCCCTCTGCCACAAAACACTCAACAAATACCGAACTGTCTTCCGAGATATCAAGGCAAAGATAGGAGTAATTCTTACAGAAAGGAGATCTGATGAAGTTCTCGCTTTCATCGATAAAAGCCGTGATCAGGGTAGCAGCCCCTGTATCCAGATTACAATGGGTTTACTCAAGCTATTCCATGACGCTGATAGTCTGGAGGAGCAACATCATATCCTGTGGTACGCTTTAGACGTGCTATTCCATCAACTTGGACTTGTCCTTGGCCGATATGTGCGTATTCCACCTCTGGCTGACTGCAGCCTTCGTAAATCTGATAGGTTCTTATAGCTGTTTGGGCAGGGCTTCAGTATCCCCGCGGATTTTAGAAGACGTCGATGCCAAAGAGGAAGAACAGCTTCATCTAGACATTTTCGATCGGTACCATCTACGATTCCCCACAGAAGCAAGCTGTAAGGACCCCTCTAATGTACTTATTCGTACAAGAACACTGAACCCTGGTTTGCGACTCCAAGTGAAAGACCTCGTAGGCCTTCGATTAACAAGGTCTGGCCCACGACCTGTCCTTGGTGACGAGCACATTCAAGAGCTTAATGATCTCTTCTATAATGGCGCTCAGTGTCTTCCTCCTCTGGCTATCAATCTGACCGAGCAAAACTTCCTAGCAGCAGAGACACGCGTCCAGCTTAACTTCCTGAAGACGGAGGCAGTGCCCCTTGAAGTGTTTTCTACCTACCCTCTGGCTGGTATACCTCTCTCTTCCTCTACATCCACACCACCACATGATCCCACGGGACACAATGTACCGTCTCTGGTTGAGAGCTCAAGAGCTTGGGCTAAAGCGCGCCGAGACGCTATTCGTAGTAAAAGACCTGCTATTTCCTACAATATGTGCGGGACGCACGACTTTGATTATGAGATGTGAATCAACAGAGCGCCCAAGCTTGTCATAAACCGAGCGGTCCCTTCTTCCTCGTAATTCGCGCCCGGTCCATCCAAGCGACATTCTGTATCGTTCCCATATGCCTATCTCTTCATTTACTTCTCATCGTTGTACCATCAGTACCATCAACATACTGATTCCCCCCATCGTGGGCTACTGTGTATCACCGCGACTCAAACCATGTCGCAATCGAGCATTCTGTAGCACAGCTTGGTGTTGTTTTCCAGGAAGGCTAATCCACACTGACCAGCAGTGCGAAGAGGTATCTTATATACAAGATGCGACAGCGACTATGTTCTCATACCTTTGTCCACTGATAGACCTGCTCCACTTTCAGATTGTCTTTATCGCATTTCTCAGCTCCCGTTCCATCAATCTTTACGAATCGTCCACTATCACTTGAAGCAAGACACGCTTTGGCACTCGGGTCGCCATTGTAGAAAGAGCACCAGAGCGTAGAGGCTGGAGTACCTGGGCTTGCTGCCAAGTTGCAGTATAGGCCGAAATGCGTACCAACTTGCATAGCGTTCTCTTTGGTGCAGGTGTACCAACGAGTATAGCCGTCGGGTGTAGTCCATGTACCGCAGGAAGGTCCGTCTGCGGGATGTTCAGTGAAATACATCACATAGCTGGAAGCTTCGGGAGCCTTGATGAACGAGACGATAACTAGGTGCAGAATATAAAGGGAAGGATTGGAATGAAAGGTCAGGCTAAGGCATCTAGCCAAACACTAGAGCTATGCGCCGTAAACTTACGAGGATCATGGGTCTGATTGGCATTAAGCTGTCCAGTGCGGTTAGGCAGATCAGTAGCTGGTCTGAGTGAGTACTTGGCGTTCAAGTCGAGCTTGCCATCCGGGAGCGGTTCCACTACGAAGGGAGTGGTAGCGGTCTGTCTAATACTTAAGCGTTGAAGACGGGCGAATGCAGGTGCAGAGGCTACTAGAGCCGCTACGAGGTACGATTGGAGGTGAAGCATGATGAGTACGAGTGCGTGATGAAATGTGCTTGGTGATTGCTCAAGTGCGGAGAAAGGATCCTGCCCAAAGAGTGTGATAGCTGAGAGTGGTGCTTTCGGTTGTTATGAAGTATAGCAGCAAAGCGAGAGCTGTATGTTCTGGCATGTCTGTCAGCAGCAGCGGCGGAGTGTGTTTCGGGAGCCCTAAGGCGGACATCAAAGGGAGTGACTCAAAGGGCGGAAGGAAAGGATCCAGCTCTGAGCCGCTTTGCCGATACTGATCGGGGTCCGAACTGAATCTTCTTCCAAACCGCTCTGTCAGTCAATATACTTCGCTCAGATCGGCGAGAGCTCTCTTTTGAGCGTACGTTAGTCCACACCCCCACCGAAGTTTCCGATTAGCTCACGTTGCGTTCTCCATCGCTCTTCTTACAATATCTTCATACGATAGGACGGTCTACAACACTCTCTTGAAGTCGAAATTCGATCCTTCGCTTTTCCCAGATGGGTAATTCCTCTGTTGTTTCATAAACGGTCTCGGAGCCGGAAAGTGTGCCGACTGTGGGAATTTCCTCACTATCCCTCCTGACGACGTCGAGGATGTCATTGTTGTAGGTGGGGAAGGAGGTCTGTCGTCCTCTGGGGGAGGAGGAGGAGGTGGTGGAGGAGGAGGAGGAGGGGAATCTTCTCGATCAATGTCGTAGCGAGACGATGAATAGCCGTTCGTATTGCCGTTTGCGGGCGCAGGGGGAGGAGGGGGAGGGGGAGCTCGAGAATGGGACACGGATGCTGATAGCGCAGGAGGAGGTGGTGGTATACTGCGTCTTAATTCGCTGCCGCCTGAAGAAGGTGGTGGAGGAGGCAGACGAGGAGTGGCGCGACTAGGCGCTGCTGGCGCTGCTACTGATATCTGGCTACTTCGCGAAGGCAGCACAGGCGGTGGAGGAGGAGGTGCAGAGGGCGTACCAGCTCTGGGAGGTGTAGGAGGCACACTCCTTGTAGGCAGCGCGGGCGAAGAACCTGGTAAAGGCCTCGATGGCGGAGGAGGCGGTAATTGCGGTCTTGGAGGAGCTACGTCTGAACTTGCAGGTGATCCTCGTGAAGGGACGGGAGGAGGAGGTGCTCTTGAGCTTCTTGAAGCTGGAGGAGGGGGAGGAGGTGCTCTGTGACCTGAAGGTCCCGAAGAAGGCGTAGGCGGAGGCGGCGGTCTTGAAGGCGGCAGAGCTCTCGAGGGCGCACTTGAACCACCAGCTGGAGGAGGGGGAGGAGGAGCAGCTGGTGGTAATCCAGGTCTTGGAAGACTGCTTCCTCCAGCACTCGTCGCAGGCGGCGGAGGGGGAGGAGGTGCTTTTGAACTCGGTCGTGCAGGAGGGCCGCTCGCTGGAATTGGAGGAGCTCGCTTCGGAGGACCTGAAGAAGGGACTGGAGGTGCGGGAGGTGGTGGTGCGCCGCCTGCTGGTCGACCTGGAGGTGGTACAGGAGGCCGTATAGGCGGAGCTATGGGTGCTGAGGGTGGAGAGGGAGCAGACGCGGGTGGTCCTCGGCCTGCAAATACACTGTCTCAGCCATCTTAATAATCAATAGCCTGCCTGGAAGCATCTTACCCGTCTTGACACCTCCGGTAGACTTCTTGAGCGTAGGCATCCCTGCAAACCGTTAGTCTTCTCAGCATACATCAATCTTCTAGATCCAGATATAAATACTCACCGCCTGCAAACAGCCCTCCAAGCTGAGGCGCCGCGCTCATAGCCGAGACCGCATCTTTTGACGGTGCACCACCGCTCGCAGTCGGTGGACGAGGAGCGCCCATAGGTATTCCTCCCATCCCTCCTCCTCCTGATGATGGTTTCACATCGATGGCGGGTGCACTCTTATCTACAGTCTGGACTTTCTTGAGGCCTTTACCCTGGAAGTACACTGTGTCAGCTCTGGGAGCTGCAGAGGGAGGGAGGGAGAGGGTCGACGGACCTGCTTGATGGCTGCTTGGAGTGCTGAATCCATGGTGGAAGCAGTTTACAGCGTCTGCAGGGAAGAACAGTCGACTCCCAGACCGATGACGGCGGGTCCCTTGGACGCTGAATTGCAAGGACTGGCCAGGCCAAAGATGGTTTGGTATGAGAGTAGCTGTCAGAAGCAGCAAACAGTATGGCTCAAGATGATTCGCTGATGTTGAAATATTGCGGGAAAGACAAGAGCAGCGAAGCGGTGATAGAGAAAGCACAGCCGAGCGCGCAGATAGACCATCCTTCATTTGTTGACTTATACCATAGTCTACTCCCAAGAAACACAACACTGTCCTTTTCAAAACCTTCTTTCCCCAAAAGCGTTCTATAACCGACCCTTTCTCCGCTGATCCAGCTCCCTTGTCTTCTTCCAATCCTCCTGATCCAGGCCTTTCTTCCCACAACTTATTGCATATAGTCGTGCGAGCGTCATTCTCAGTACTAGATCTTCCTGCGTGACGGATTTCGATTGGCGTGCGTTCACAAAGTCGTTTTGGATGTACTGTTTCATATTCACAGAAAGATAATATATGGATGGTTAGTGTGTGAGAGAAAGAGGGGGGGAATGAAGGAAGGTACCTCGCTCATCTCGTCGGGAATAGAGAAGTCGTTCCCTGGTTGGAAAGCCAGCATGGTGCGCCATCGCTCAAGCTGTGCGGCCGATGGTTTTCCAGTGCCGCTGTTCGTACTCGATGGCTGTACGGGCACGACGCATTCGATCTGCGATCAATCACGATGAGAAAGAAAGCGTCAGTCCCGAACCGACGCTGCATATTAGTATAGAATCAAGAAGCATGGACGTACAGGAAGCAGGCTCTTGCCCTTGCTGAGCACTATAACACGTAGATCCGTCTCGAACGTAAAGCTCGAGAAGGGGAACACATAAGCGAGCGTCTGATCATTGACGACCTGCGTCAGAGCCTGTACATTTCTCACGCCTGGTATATCACCATCACAAATCATATCAGCATAACTTCTTCTTTCTAGCGAACAGCTACTACAGAAACGGAGCAACGCACCTCTGTCTTTCAGCGTCCCCTCGCTCAACCCCGTCTCATCCACCACCAACGTTGTACCTGCAGGTAATTGCAGCATGCCAGCTAGCAAGTTCTCATCCCTGCTCTCTGGGACATAGATACTTTTGTTCAGAGCATCGATCGAGAAATCCAAATTTACGAGTCGTGGGAGAAGAAATTGGAGGGTGGTGGAAAGGAGGGTGGAAGAAGCTGATGAGGAGGGTAGGTTGAGATTGAGAGGGAGTTGGCCGAGCGCTAAGGCGCCTCTGCGTGCGTGTCTGGGTAGATGAAATGAATAAGTAGAAATTTGGGAAAGAACGAGGATAAGGAGTATGAGCTTACATCGTCCCATAGAGCGATAGCAACACAAATTCCGCAGCTAATATATCTCCTTCAACCGCCTCCGCTATATACTCAATCAACTCCCTCCTTGCGCTCATCCAGTCTTTCACTAGCTGATCCTCCTTCTTCTCCTCTTCGATCAGTCGATAGATGACATGTAGCGTCTTCACTGGTTCTTCAAGCATCGACGTCGATGATTGTCCTTCATCTTCTTCTGCTATAGCAGAGGGTAAATACGAGTAATCCAATATCCCTACGAATTCAGCGATTTCTGTCGATTTTAGGTGTGTCTCCGCTTCGTTTGGAGAAGGATATAGTTTCAGAATAGCTCCGGTTGAAGAAGTGTTAGGTAGAGGATGCTTGTTGCGTAAAGAAGAGGGTTGGGAGTATGCAGGACTTGTCGCAGAGGGTTCCAGGTTGAGACGCGTCGAAAGGTGGTCCGCTAGGTCGGTGTTGTTTGATGGATGCTTGGAAGCAGTATACCAATCTGTCTCACCGGGTACGTCGACTGCGTAGATGACCTGTCTCTCGCGGAGATTCGAGTAGTCAGCCGGCTCGTACTGCGACTCTGTCTCAGAATTTTTCAACATATACGAAGTAACACAGACTTACGCCAATGACCGGCGATCCACTTGTCGTGCCTTCAGAGTATGCACAGCACCCTCTTCCATCTCTATCGTTGCCCACATTCAGAGCATACACCTGGCTTGCAAGCCCCGTATCCTGGATCATGCATCTGAATCTGACCAGTTTCGCACGTTGATGTACGTCCTGCAATCGTGGGATCTTGCGAATCAAATCATACAAAGAAAGTCAGCACTTTACGCGTCGCGAGACTGGCGAATGGGTACCGCGCACTTGGGCTGTATGGCCAGACAGGATGCGTGAGAAATGAGCGTGGACATTGTGGAAGAAGGTGTCGTCGTTGTTTGAGCTAGAGCTGGAATAGATCTCTGCTACGAAGGCCAGAGGGTCGGTGATTGCTGCAGATTCGGCTGGAAGAACATGACAGCTGCGATGAGCATAGCTACATGATGACGATGATGATTGTGCTACTTACGTGATGGCGACATTGTCGTTGTTCAATGGATGCCGAGTTGTTAGAATCAGAGAAGCAGCTTTCTCTCTCAGAGACAATTGCTATGCCTCGACGTCGGATGCCCTTGGATGAGGTGGAACCAGTGCATCAGCCTGTAGAGCTCCCATCCCCTCCACCAGCACACTCGAAGCTGCCAGTCGACAATGATGACCAAGAAGATTCAGAAGAAGATTCACTTGAAGACAGCGACGACGAGCTAGACGAGGATGACTACGATGAAGATGAAGAAGATGATGGCCCTCGGATAGACAGCCAACTCGTCAACGACCAGGACTGTCAGCTAACTTGGCATAGAAAATCCATAGATTGACGACTGACGCTCGTTATTCGTGTCGCAGGGGAGAACGCATCAGGAGACCTGACAAAACGGTACAACAGGCTCAGACAACATGTAGGCGCTCTGTCTGGGCCAAGAACGACGTCTGGGCCTGCAAATGCAAAAGTAGGAATAGCTATGCCTGCGCAGAACCAGATAAAGCGGCAGCGGCAGCGTATATCACACTCTGTCCAAGAGCAGCAGCAACAGTCTTCGTCAACTGCGAACACGGCCGGCGTCCACGCCAGCAAACTCGATTCGTCACTCGCAGCTCTGTCGCATCGCTATGGCTCAGCCCTCAACTTGGCACCCGTAGCTTCTTCATCTTCTTCCACTCCTTACAACGCCCCCTCTTCGTCGTCAACCAACTTCGCAGAACCAAGCTTCACTTCAAATGCGGCGACTAGAAAAGGTGGTTCGGAAAGACATAATACATTGAAAGATAAGAGCGACAGAGCAACGACGGAGCAGGTGCTGGATCCACGTACGAAGTTGGTGTTGTTCAAGATGCTAGGAAGGGGATTGTTGGAGAAAGTCGAGGGGTGTGTCAGTACGGGAAAAGAGGCAAGTCCCAATCCGATTCTGCAGAAACAACAGAGTGCTTGCTGACGCTGTACGCTGTGATGACTCCAGGCCAATGTCTATCACGCTCTGGGGCGCATACACCCAGACGCCGAACCTCCATCACCACTCATCGATCTGGCCATAAAGATATACAAGACGTCCATTCTGACATTCAAGTCGCGCTCCAAGTATCTCGAAGGTGAATTCCGGTTCAAGAACGGGTATTCTAAAGTAAAGAACCCACGCAAACTCGTCCGTCTCTGGGCTGAGAAAGAAATGCGCAACTTGAAAAGAATACATAGTGCTGGTATAAGGTGTCCGGAACCTGTGGAAGTAAGAGGAAATGTCCTCGTAATGACGTTTTTGGGGAAACATCATTCTGAACTCTCCTCTTCCGAAGATGAAAATAATGGCTGGGAAGCCTGTCCTCGATTGAAAGACGCTATCTTACCCGCGGAGAAATTGGATGATCTCTACATTGAAGTCCTCTACATCCTCCGCCGATTATATAAGATATGCAAGCTCGTCCACGCCGATTTCAGCGAGTACAACATCCTCTACAACTATATCGACGAACACCTCTACACCATCGATGTGAGCCAAAGTGTGGAACACGATCATCCCCATGCGTTCGATTTCTTGAGATCTGATATAGGGAACGCGGATGAGTTTTTCAGTAGGAGAGGTGTACGCACATTGGGTATAAAGAGGGCGTTTGAAGTGATAGTGCAAGAATGGGGAAAGAACGGGGAGGAGGATATGGATGATATAAGAGAAGAAGTGGAGAGGCGCTTCGACCTTCCCTCGGTCGCTAATGAAGAACAAGTTGGAGAGCAGGCGAGAGAGGATGAGCAGAGGGATGGAGATCAGTTCTTCAAACAGGCGTACATACCAAGGACGCTCAATGAGGTCTTCGACCCGGAAAGGGATGTGCAGAAGGTCTTGAAAGGAGAGAAGGACCAGCTCATCTATGCTCAAGTAGCGGGCGTCGTGGCGCCTACGCCTAAACCGTCATCCGACATGCATACTACCAATGGAATGTCAAATGGCTCTTCCACTGTCAAACAAGCACGCTTTGTCGATGCATCACTAGAAGACGACGACTCCGCCTCCGCCTCTTTCGACGACTCAGCCTCAGCCTCTGATGAAGATTCGGAAGAAGAAGAAGAAGATAATGATAAACCTCACCAGCCCCGCGGGAAGCGCCACGAGGACAAAGACGCGAAAAAGGAGCGGAAAGCAGCTGTCAAAGAAGAGAAGCGCGAGAAGAGGAAAGAGAAGATTCCAAAAGCTATGAAGAAGGCGAAAGTGAAGAGGACGAGCGGGAAGAAGAAGTAGGATGTCAATTCTTTCGGCTAGATTAGATGCGTGCGTGGTCTTGTGACATGTTGTTGCCAGATTATGAATGGTAAATAACGTTTAGCGAAAGCTCTAAGTTGAGTTCTTCGTCCGAAGTGGACGCGCATGTTCTGCATTCGTTATCGCTACAAGGGAAGGGAAGTACAATATCTTGGGCTCGGACAAGCTAATGGAACCACTATTATCTATTCTATGCGGTTTGTTATTAGAATGAGCTCATCAGACTGATTACTAAATGTCCGTAATTGCTAACGATGGTAAACCGAAGACTCGTAAAGAAAGATGGGGGCGTCTACTGCACGAGGGCTGAAACATGAGGTAACGACGGCCTAGCGCCTAGTTGCGATATATTGTTGTTGTTGCTGGTGCATTATGGGTTGATGGGGTGTGAAGGAACGATAGTACTGCTGTTGCTGTTGTTGCTGAAGAGGTCCAGGCGCAAAGCCGGGCGAGAAGCCTTGCGGCGTTGCTTGTTGTCCCTGAAAAGCCGGTGAGAAGGAAGTGGTTGACAGGGCATGTGTCTTTTGTTGATTGATGGTTTGCTGTGCTGGTTGTTCAGCTTGAGACTGATAATATGCGTAGTCTGCAATCGAGTCAAGTCAGTATACAGCGCAGGAAGGATGTTTGTGAGACGGTGCAATCACCTTGTAATAAAGTCGTCTTGGCGGGATATGTCGTAAAGATGCGCAATATCTCACATCCTTGTTCATAAGGTACTTCTTGAGTATCTCTACTGCTCGTAACTGGTTTCTGTTCGTTCGTATTCGTAAGTTTGAGGTGTCGTAGCTGTGCGTTCGGGATATCTGCGCATTGTCATTAGTGACTAGCCCCGGCTTGGAAGGATGAAGGGAGTCACGCACCTCTGATGAAGATCCACCGAAGCTTCATCACTCCTTTCCATTTATCGTTCATAGCCCAAACATTGCTCGTGACAGTATAGTCGAGCGGAGTGAGCATCTCGGCAATACCGCAGAAATGGCCTGATGCATTTACGGAGAAACAGAGATAGATGGGACCATTCTCTGCTGAGGTTTTGAATGCTTCGTCGAGTCTCTTGTTGCCAAGCGCCGTCGACGACCAAATCTCAAACCTGGACAAGATGACAGAAGAGATCAGTTTAAGCCTTGGAGTAAAAACGCAGAGATGTGACATACTTGATAGACTTGAAGACATCGTCTTCCGTAAAGCTCTTGATAACAAAGAAGCGTGCGTTTGCAGGCCTCGTATCGAAGTCTGGTGGATTATAGCCTTTCGTAGCTGTCAGAGCCGGAATATCGATTGGGCTAACTTCTGTGCTAGCTTGTGCTCTGGCTCTTTGCTGTTGCTGAGTCTGATATGTCTGCTGTTGTTGGTGGTATGGCTGCTGTTGCTGCTGCGGATGGTAGCCATTCGAAGGCTGTTGTACAGGTACAGCGGCAGGCAAAGCTGGCGAGAAGGGCGTAAAAGCTCCGTAGTTGGGTTGCGGCGAAGAAGCGGGAGATCCAGTAGCTGCTGCAAGGACAGCATTTGTTTTCTGCAGCGCATCAATACGTGCAGCAAGGTTTTGTGTTTCTTGCTGTGCGATGAAAGGTGTAGGCACTGCTGGACTTGCGTCGTTCAGATTCAGACCGGCCTGTAGCGCAGCTGCTAATTGGGCTTGCTGTTCCTGTAATTGCTGTGTTTGAGCTGCAAGAAGCTGTTGTTGTAGGGCAAGATTGTTCGAGAAGGCAGCGGCTTGGGCAGGATCGCTCAAGGAAGGGAAGGGTAGGGCTGGTTGAGCTGACGACGGGGCTGCTGAAGGGATAGAAGAAGGATGGAGAGGAGAAGCTGGTGTTCCTGCGATACGTTCCTTGTCTTTCAGGTAGTTGACTTGCGGTAGTCCTGGTCCGGCGGTTGTGACTCCTCTGCCGTGGGATACCTGACTAGCACTGCTGTGGATATGATTCCGCATCTGTGCATATTCATGACCAGCGGCGCTGGGGAAGGCACTCCCTGCGTGATGGGTATGCCCGATAGGCGGCACATAGGGCGCAGCACTTTGCGGTCCACGTAGCTGAGCTTTGATAGAGTGAGCTCGTCGGAGACCTCCGTTCGCGATCTGAGGCGCATGCGACGAAGATGATTGTGAGAGAGTTCCCGATGAGCCGGTCTGCTGCTGCTGAGCGACTGCAGTATAAAGTGCGTCGGGATTGGTCTGGAGTGGTGGAAGAAGGGGTGTATTGCGTCTCTGAGGCTGTGGTAGGACAGTATTGCGACTCGCTGGAAGTGGAGCAGGCTGCTTCATTGTTAACGAGTTATTCCTCCGAAGGCTTGCCGTGTCCTGTAGGGGCGACGAAGAGTGTAGATGAGGATAAGGAGATGCTTGCTGCTTCAGATGCTGCTTCTCTTCAGGTGTAGGGCTCCATGGATTCGATTTGCCAAGTAAGCCTGGGTCGATAGGCGAGGTTGGCGAAGGGCTGAAAGACCGCTGCCGCCGAGGGTCCGAAGTCTTGCGCAGCAAGCTCTCACTGCCATGCCTGGAATGCGAAGGTGACAGGGGGAAGGGCTTCTCTACCAGATTCTCATCGCCTGCGTTGACTGACCAGGACCGGCTATGCAGAGACTGCCCAGGGTGCCCTGAGACTGTCCGTAGCGAAGGTGAAGGCCTGGAAGTGACTACAAAACCAGAGTTGCGGCTTTTGAGAGAAGATGCGAACTGATCGATGGGAGAAATAGGCCCTTCCGCCAGGCGTTGCTGGAAACATCTGGTCAGCTCACATAACCTAGTGGCATGCGACAAGATCAAGGCTCACTAGGTCTCCTGCTGCAGTATTGCTCCTACTACGCTGCTCCATGCTCGCAGGAAGCGCCGTGGCAATATCATCGTTCGCATTGCTATCCCACTGCGCTCCCGAGTTTGTAGCCCTTCTCAGCACTCTGCTGATTGGCATTGAAGAATGCCTTGCAAGCGATGCGGTCGCAGGCTGATATAACCTTCGTTCATCGGTATCGTAATCATCGTCGTTCTCTTCGTCGTTTTCTAGCAGCTCGGCATAGGCGCTCGCAGAGGCGTTAGAGAGTCCACTATCAATGTACAGACCACTTGTGCTTGCTCCTTCTTGTACTGAGGGCGAGTTGGCCGATGACGAGCCGGCGTTTCGACCAGGCTGACCAGGACTGACGGGACCAGCACCATTGCTAGATGACTGCTGTCCTGTGAGTCTGTAGAGTCTGGATCCGCTCGAAGTCGTGGTGTGCGCCCGCCGTACGCTGGCTCTCTCCTGCATGCCGGCCAGAGGGAAGTCGTCGTTCGCTTCGGCGTCCATCGCGGCTGCGTCGTTGTTGTTGTAGCTGTCTGGATGAAGAGCGCGAGATGACAAGCCAGAAGATGAAAACATCTTCGAGAAGTCGGTTGTGCACCGCTACAGAACAAGCCGAGAGAACCAAAAAAGCTCGGCGGTGCTTGAGCATGCGCCGCGATGTCAAGTAGGCGTATGAATGCATGCTGCAATTAGGCTGTCCATGTATGCCTTCGCAGATGATATCCATCCTATTCTCCCTTCCTTTTCTACAGAAGGCTATACCCTATATGCTTGTTACGTAAGATTATCGTGACATGCGCTATCTACAATGTCTACTCTCTGTAGGCATCACTGTTACCACGAGTACTCCTCGCTGTGAAGGAAGACGTCTCGAACGCTCGCTTTTCCCATGACGATATCCTTCTGGATATCCGCAACTGTATTTCTAGCCTCGAAGACCATATCATCTGGACCACACACGACTACTCCTAAGCTCTTGTCCGCCAAAGCAGCATCCCGTACCAGGCTTTGGACATTGGCTCGCCCATAAATCGGTATCAGTGGCTTGCTCTTCTTGCTACCGCAGCAGGATTTAGCTGGCTTTTCAAAGACGTCGCTTGGAGTGATGGCTTCTTCTGAATCGAGCTTGAGCAAATCAGCGCCTTGCCGTGTGACGTGCACGTTGACGGTGAGAGAAAGGTGTCCAGCTAGTCGCTTGAGCGTCTGTAGCTCTTTTTCCATCCACACAATACATTCTGAAGGACGATCAGTGTGTTGATCAGCGAATCTGATGATGGTCGATTCATGACTATTGTGACCTACCGTCCGTGCGGACTGACCATACGAGATTGACAGTCTTGCAAGGCAGGCCTTCCTCCCAGTGTGTCTTCTGTATGATATCTTCCAGAATAGGCTTTACGAAAGTAATTCCCGTTCCACCAGCGATGAGTAATACGCTGTCATAAACCGTCATGTCACGATCGAGGCCTCCGTATGGTCCATCTAGAAGACACGGAATAGACTTCTTGTTCGTTCTTGATTCCAGATGTTTTCGTAGCTTTTGGGTCAGACCGCTCGCCGATCGAATTAGTAAGACCAGCTTTTGCTCTCTGTCGTTGTCTTGCGATGGTCGTGGTATATTTGCGATAGTAAATGGATGCGATTGTAGAGGCTGACATGTAGGAAAGTTGATAAAGTAATGCTGGCCGGGTTTCCACCTGAGGAGGGGATTTGTGCGGATGACAAGCTTGACCATCCCACCTCCTAGAACCTCGAAGCTTGCCCGTGGCATACCAGTAGCGTTATTCATGAAGATGATAATGAGTCTTCCTACGATTGCCGTGCAATAGAGAACGGCGGTCGCGATAAGATAGTCCCAGCTTCCGAGAAGCTTGTTGCAGTGTAGGAAGAAGAAGGGAATGAAGAGCCAGCCGCTGATGATGTGTATCCACTTGAAGGCCTCGTAGTAGCGCTTGCGAATGAAGGAGAAGCTGCCCCAGCAGAGGACGCTTAGCAAGAAGAGCAGTACACATCCAGTCCAGTAGTACACTCTGCGAACCACAGTAATTCAGCCTGTGATGAGTGTCGAAGGTATGTTCCTACCCACTTCTTCGCTACTAGCATGCTGTAATCAAGTTGCTTAATGGGAGGCTCATAACCGGGTTTCCATTCGCTGAGGCCTTGAATGAGGAATGGTATGGTATGGACCCAGGAGAGAAAGAGAAAGAGATGGCTTATCCATTGATGGTATACTTGAAGCTTCTCATGCGAGACGCCGGTAACGAACGTAACTGCGTTGACCTTCGATGCGAAGGCGAATATGAAGGGGAAGCAGCCGACTGCATGACAAGCTATTAGTCAAGGTTCTTCGGCGCAGGCGATGATCGAATACCTACGGGCCATCATTCCGGTTCTGATTGCGAGAGGAGGACTTCCTACATACCACTTCGAGCGGTAATATGGCCTTGTCCCCCATGTCCATACTGCGAACGAATAGGACATAGTCAGCACTCCTTCCATTAGCTAGGTCTAAGCACTGTACTGACTAAACATGAACAGGAAGAAAGCGAGCATGAGCAGTCCCGTTCCCAGGACAGGGAAAGTAAATCCAAAGATACGTTGTTGACGACTTGACAAGTATCTCAAGCCAGCGACTGGTTTCCTAGCTGTGGTCCGCTTGCTTCCTGCGCGGTGAGATCCGATATGCCTTGCTAACCCGAAGAGCAGGATGATGCCCGCTATCACTGCGACTGTGACATGGGTGTAGTTTGTCGCTCTCTCATATGGGTCAACCAGATCTTCTGCTTTCTCTGCAGCAGTTAACGGAGGGCCGGAGTGCCTGCGTTGCAGTACGTGCTCTAGGACTGCATTTACGGCAGCTGAGGCCATACTTCTTCAAGCTCCTTGCTGGATCCTGCTTTGTGACCAGACTGTGGGCAAGAAGGAAAGGTGCAAGTCGGAGAATTGGGCTATGGAATACCGCCAAGGTACCTAAGATGCCTAATGAGCTGTCATGGCCACGAAGGCTTGTGCACGCGGAGGAAGGTTCATAGTCGTAAAGGACATCTAAGCTACACCATCTACTTCTAATTCGACACATCAGGCCGTGTATATTCTACCAAACTTCCAGCTCCCTACTTTCGGGCCGGAGGAGCGTCTATCTTCCCTCGATTCTGAGTCGCATCTCATCATCTTCATGCACCAGAACAGTCTTGAGCTCCTTCTCTGCTCTCGTCTTCTTCCTCCTAAGCACGACCGTCTCCGGGATAAGTGTACTATTTGTCGAGCAAGTCGAAGTTCGGTCAAGATGGCCATGATACTCTCGACCAGAGCCTTCTTGGAACATCTCGGCACCGTCCAGCCGTGCTGATCTTCCATCTTGTGGAATAAGCTCGTGCACGATCGTAGAGATGTCTACGAAACGTAGTCGTGCAATGTCGATTTCGGGCACAGCGACTCGGTGAGATTGACCATGCTTGACGACTGTCTCGTCTGTCTTGGTGTAGACGGTAGGTAGGAGAAGGCATGAGATGCCCAGAAGAACAATGAGTAAAGCGCTGTGTGAGGTCTGTCAATAAAGATGCACAAATTGTAGATAGGCCACATACAATAGATAGAGACAAGCGATGAAGAGGAAACTCCATGATAAGGGAATCTTGACAGCCAGAAGAGGCGCATTACGAGCAGCGGAAAGGCTCGGACCAGCTTCGACCGCGCCTGCTGCCCAAGAGACCAAGAGATTGGCTGAAAGCAGCAATCAGCCACTTTATCATCCCATTGTGTGTAGCAAGACTCACAGATAGACTGTGCTACCTGATTTTGAAAAGCGATGGTGTCGTTCCCAAACATGTTACCTGCACTCGTCACGGCTGTCTGTAGTTGCGCGTCTATCAATTTGCGAGTATAGCGATAAATCATCGAATCGACGAATTTCTGCCCGTTTTGTGCGGTTTGCTGATAGGTGGAATAGGGTAGAACGTCCGTTACCGTGAGAATGCTGTACGATATGTCAGTCACTGTCTTTAAGGGACGTAAGGTGTGAAGCTTACGTAGCATTATCTGCTCGCTGAGCGGTGTCGCCCAATACTCCGAGAGTGCCGTTCCTCATTGTATATAGGAGCCTGTGTATATCGATGTCGCATGCCAGCACCGAGCATAACAAGACGTTCGGTGATATGCCTTGACCTATCGTGCCGAAAGGATCAGCTCTCCGCCTGAGCAGGCGATCTTTTTTTTCGCTACTTACCGATCATGTGCCAGTTGACAAAAGGCGTCGGGAAGGATGCATTGGTATCGGAATCTGCAGCAGCCTTGTCAGCTGTAAGCAAAGACACACATGCTTATGTCTCACAGGTCACACTGCCGAAATTTGGAAAACACGACCAGCCAAAGAGACGATTCGGGCTGCTCCGTGCACCTGTTCCGCCAATACTAGGACCATTGAAAGCCTTTCCTCCTTCATACAACGCCTGGAAGAGTTGAATATCCGGCGTCAAGGGCTCTGTTGGAATGTCATAAATTAGCGCTCCTTGCGTGGTAGAAAAAAGCATGCGAGGGCGTACGATCCTGTACAGTAGCAAAGAACACTAAAGAAACATAGTGTCAGATGAAGAGAATGACCAGGAAATTTGTCTGACATACTGTCCTCGTCGGGCGCGTTCAGAGGCCAACAAGCCCGCACTTCCTGATTCTCGACGGAGCATATAGGCCTGCGTGCTTCACAAGTTGCGCTGACACCGATGGTGGCCGCATTGTAGTCCCACGCGGTGTCTGTCGACGGTGGGAGTGCCATTATCGCCAAGTTGGGCAGCCTTGTGACATTGCCCGTTGGATAGGCGCGGAACACATCGCTGAGATTCGCTGCTGCTTGAAAACCTAGCGTAGAGCGATCCGCAATAGGGCAGCCTGGACTCTCTTGATTCACGCAGTCAGGCTTGAGTGCGAAGCTGCTTTGATAAGTCCCGTTTCTTTGCGCTTGGAAGATGACTGTGCTAGTGATCTCTTTATGCAGCATTATATCGACGACCTTGATGAAGTATGAAAGGAAAAGCACCACGAACAGCGAGATAGCGCCGGTAGCTAGAGGAGTAGGAATGACAGCTCTTGTGCTTTTTCGGATGAAGTTTGGACGCCGCGAAGGTGTACGGAAGAGCCAGTAGCGACCGAAGTCGAGAAGAGACCATTCTGAAGCCATGGCGCCGATTGACAGCAGGAGGGAATGCTGATAAGGCGTCATGAGCTTGCTGTTTCGTCCAGGACCATGCAGACCAGAAGCCTTGATCCATTGGTGGCCCAGATGGAATGCTACAAGTGATAGGCAGAATGGGGGTATGATCGAGATTATCGTCGATATGACTGAAGCCAGAAGCAGGGGATTTAGCAGCTCTGTCCCTACATACAAGGACACAGTCTCGTCCTTGCTGCGGATGAAGTAGCCTCCTTCATATCGACCAGAAGGAGCATTGAGGCCCAAAGAAGCGAAGAAGATAGATCCCAGCAGGAGCGGGATTCCAGCAGTGACAACAGTGATGAGGATGATCTTGCCCTTATTTCCTCTGTGTACGATCCTGTCGTCTGCGCTGGTTTGAGTGCCAGGTCTTGGACTAGCTGCATATCGCAATGCGCCTCGCTCTGCAGTTCCATCTTCTTCATACTTTGAATTCAGAGGATATTCCAGTGTCTCTTGCGAGCTGACAGTGCTCAGCTGTCGCAGTAGATGGCCTTCATCAACCTTTTCAGCAAGAACCTCGGGTATCGTGGATTCGCGCTGCGGTGAAGCGAGGTCGACAGCATCGTATCGGTCATCAGCAGCAGGCTACGGGATTGGCGTAAGGATCCAATGAATAAAGCAGAGGAAAGCAGCGTTTCAAATCAAGGTCGTCAGCCAGTTGCGAGGAGAGTGAAGGAGAGAGCCCACCTCGACAGCTCGAGGCTTTTGAGGCCGTCTACCTCTCCCATTGAGCATACTGGCAGACGAGTACGCAAGAAGCAAGAGAAGATGTCGATATCCAACGCGCTATTCATGTGCATGCGTAACGCTCCCTCTCTGTTTGGCGGCCGAGCTGACATGCCCTAGCATAGCCTGGCACTGTCTCCAACGGACGACGACCAGTGCCTTCTTCCGTCTTGCAAGATAGCATCGCAATACACGTATATACGCTGATCTAGCTGATTGTGAAACGAGATTGATAATGCTAAGCTCCCTCTAGTTACCTTCCCACCTCAACACGCTGAGTCCCATTAGAACATGAAGCTGTCGAGCAATCTGATTATCGACTTTTGATGCAGTAAGTTAGGGTGAGACTCGCCATGTCGTCAATATGCATATTCCTTTCAAGAACTCTGAACAATGGAATCGGTAATGTCCCCAAATGCAGACTCAGTGATGGCACTGGTCTGTCATATAGCACAAGATGATCCAGAAGGAGGTCCCAACGCATCCTCAAGCTAAGCAGAGCATAGGGCTGGTCCCACCTCTCCAGTTTCATGGCGTCAAGGCTCAGGTACCTCGTAAGAAAGGCATGGCTCGGCCAGTTGATCGAAACAGAGTTTCAAAGCAACAAGCTCCCAATACCGTACATAAACGGACACGACCACCGGTACTTGAAAGGCTCGCGAGCCTGCTGGACCCGGCAGAACGGTCCAACCTGCTAGCCGACTTGACCTACCCTTATGACGAAGACGTCGTCGCCGAAACAGCAACGGGGTCGGTCTCTCTGGCTCTGTACATGAACTCGAAGTGGTATTACATCGAGAAGCTGCCGCAGTGGAAACAGCCACAGACGTACTCCAAGCTCGAATTCCGCTTCAAGCTACATCCTTTGAAAGGACTTGGCGATTACAAGATCTACTCTATGAATACAGTCAAGGTCTACTTGAGTACAAGGACTCCCGATGATGAGCCTCCTATCGGCAAGCTGTTTCGCTGGCGATTCTAGGAATGAACGAAGATGAGACAGGGCGTCAATAGCTGATGCTCAGCGGATTGTAACAACCGAGACGTGACTATTTCTTGCGATTTCAGCAATCTCATTCTTCGCCTTTGTAAATGTCTGGACAAGGGAACCGGTAGCCGTTCAAGTGCAGGTTCACCCAAGCCCCTACTGGTCTACAATACGTATCCGAGATGCATCAAGAAAATAGAAGTCGTCCCTCGGGCATGCAGAACAGAGGGCCAGCGCCTACCGATCAGACCCAGAGCGACCAATCTCAACTGCCGCAGAGAAAGGGAATTGCTCGACCAGGCAACAGCAACAGAATCAACAAGCAAGCAGCTCTGAAAGCCGTGCGCAAGCGCATGCGAGCTGAAGTGCTCAAGAAGCTCGCGCCCCTGCTTGAGCCTGCGTACAAAAACCCCTGCTAGCCGACTTCGCGTACGCTGCCGATCGATACATCGACCCAGAGATACCTATGCGGTCCGCGTCGCTTGCCCTTCTGATGGACTCGAAGTGGTACTACGTCCAAAAGCTTCAACAATGGGAACAGCCGCAGACTTATTCAAAACTCGAGTTTCGCTTCAAGCTGCATCCACTCAAAAATATTGGAGAGTATAAAGTCATTTCAATAGATACGGTCTTTGTATACTTGAGTACTGCGATGCCCAACGATGAGCCTGCTCAAGGAAAGCTGTACCGCTGGCGATTCTACTAAGACACGCACGGCGCGAGGGCATTGTTGTCACGTTGTCACAGGAATCCAGAGCTCAAGATAGTCTGCGACAATCGTGTCTTTCGGTCTTGCGAAGAGCTTCGGCCAAGGCAAGGCTCCGGCCCTTACTTAAATTTGATGGTCGTTGGCTTCTGTCATAGGCTATATGTGTCCAACAACCCTACTCCAGTCTTCAGTGACCAGGCTGCATCGACAATCGCACGGCGCTTCCCCAGAACAACAGGGTCGCCAGTCTGCTAGCCTGCTGCTATTCTTTGCTTAACTTGAGCTCTTTGACTAGAGCATTGAGCGAAGCGAAGCTGCCCATTATGCTGGCATGACACGATTCGCATTCACTGCGACTATTCTCGTAATTAACTAATGTCGCCACTAGCAGAGCGCTATACGGCCAATCTGGGTGCCTCTTGCGCTTTTCTTCATAGTGAATAATGAGGCGGGTCCAGATCGCCGACGATGAGGGACCATGGCTACCGTCGTGAGTATGCGAAACAGAAAATGGGGGATAAGATCTAGCTAGAACCAGAACTCGTTCGCATGCTGAGGCTCTCTGCTTCTGAGCTTGAGCCAGAATCTGCTGCTCGTATCGCGACTTTACAGACAGTCAAATTTGGACCTTTGAGGGTAACAGCGAGACTCACACAGCTCGCTGAAACCGGTTCTTCGAATAAAACGCTGAGCTTTTCCTCCCAAGCGGCCAACTTTGTTATATACTTGGCTGCAGCGCTGTCATATTCTTGTAGAAGGCACAGAGCCTCTGCTCGCACTTCCGCATCGTCCATGAAGTTAACGGAACTGTCCGAAATCGCAGCAGTCAGCTTCGTCCTATTAAAGAGCCTTGTCAGACCTACAGCATATCATCCAAGAGGGCAACTCTAGCCAGTCTCATTTCGTACTTCTTGGTAGCTTCGAGGGCTTTTCGGCAGTCGGCGTGGTCGTATGTGAGCATGGCCAGGCTCGACTCGACGCCCTGAGCGGTGAGGCATAGTATGATGTGCCATGTGAGGGAGGTTTCCGTCACTTTGATAGGCATGCCATTGTCTGTGCAGTCCTGTAGCATATTGCTGAAGACGGACGAGATGCTCATGAGCAGGCTCTTGTGTACTTTGAAAGTGACATTGTCGCTCGTCGTGATGAGCACTGCATCTCCTGACGGACAGGAAGTAGTGAAGTCATGGGTGACGGGTTCGCGCTGCGGCTGAGTAGCGCTGCTCATTTCGACGTCTTCGCTGCTGCAAGAGAAAAGACTGGAGAGAAGAAGCTGGAGATGGGATGGGAAGGCGTGTATATGCTCATGATGTTGCATGGAGGCGTCAATGGTTTTGCGGTCTTACAGCCTCGCACGGTTAGACCAGGATGGCGGCCGAAGGAGCTTCCAGATTGCTACGGTATCTCATGCGTGTCTGGCTTGTGTACATTGCGATATGCTTGCATCGCGGCTTTCTCGCTGTCAGCCTGCGTATGAGTGATTGGATGTAGGGCCTTTCTGTCGGTTAGTCGCTGGGAAGCATTAGCTTTTGCGATCCTCTTGTGCGTGCGAACAGATGTGACGATGAGATGCTTTTCGAACGTGTATGTACCTTGCCATGATGGAGCTCGATCAAGAAGCTGCGGAGTCCCCTCGACTTGCTTTCTTTCTTGCTTCTTCCCACGTCTTCATGGCCTCTCGTTCCCGTTCTCCAGGAGTTCTACAAGGCGGCAGTGAATTGAAGAAGCAGACATCCTTGTTAATCCCAGCAAATCCAGCGTATGAAGATCCAGGCTCGTCGCCCGTCAGTCGGGGAGGGATCCTCTTGAACCCTCTAAGTCCAGAAGAGATAGCTAGCGCAAATAAGACCAAGAAGAAAAGCATACATCATAAGAGCAGCAATGCGTCAGCGTCCTCTTCTTCCCTGGGAAGCAGTACTTCCGGAACTTCGCCTACTTCGTCAGCCGCGAGCAGCTTGCCTACAAGTGATGGTGCACAACAGAGTCCAAGACTCAAATTCGCACCGCTTCCTTCGTCAGGGAAGAAGAGATCAAACTCCATAGCTTGTCCGTGCTTCTCGATATGTCATGCGGGCTCTCGGACGTTGCGCTGATTAGGTATTCCGTCAGTGGGCGTATCTGCAAGAGCTCAGATGCTGGCTGGACAAGTACCGCAACAACAGCAACAACAAAGACCGGTGCAGCCGCATGTCGCCCAGCCTTGCTGGCAGGATAATGTCGCTCAAGTCAAGCCGATGTGGTACAATGGTGGGCCACTGCCAGACAAGTACGTACACCTGCTAAATCTACATGAATAATTGCTAAGTGTTGCTCGCGGCAGTGTGAAGACGGTACACGACCTGAAACCTGGCATGAAGAAGCTCTTCGGGAAACTGAGAAGACGGTCATCGACTTCTTCCAGCGGGCAGCGCAGTGAATCAGCAGACTCGAATGCAAGCTCTACGAGCGAAAGTATCGACCCGGCGAATCAAGCTACAGCACAGAATGGCTCTGCTCTTGGACTATCTCAGCTAGACAGTGGGCTTTCCAGGACGGAGAGCATACCGGAAGCCGATGAGGAAGGACACATGGCAGAGGAGGTGGAAGAACGAGGAAGGCCACTACTTCGCGATGGGTTTGTGAACGTCGATTCTGGCGAACAGACACCGCGGCGGCGTGCCTCGCCTACTCATCACCATCAAAACATGAATGACCATACCGCCATGCAGACTAGTCAATCTGCGCTCATGCATCATCATCTGCATCTCTCTGGTCATTCTCAGCCAGGTTCAGGCGCCAGTACGCCTCGTCGGCGAATGTCAATGACGGATATGCAAGATAGTAACTATGCAGACCGGCACTCGCGGCACAACCAAGCTGTGTTCGGCTACGACGAGACGCAGCTCGCAGGCAAGTTTAACGATCTTGGTCTGCATAGATTCGCGAGCCCTACGAGTCCGAGGCAGGAATCGGAGTCTGCGCTGGATACGTCGTCTAGTATAGGCGAGGAAGATGACTCGATGTCGGAGGATAGAAGTAATGTGGGAGAAGACGATGAAGAGGTCCCTATGCCGACGGATAGTGCACAGGCGAAAGCTGGACAGCGGGAGATAGTTCATGGGCACAAGCAAGGGCCGGCCTGATGACCATGTTGTTGTGTATCATACTGAGTGTATATAGCTGTATCGAAAATGTAACTTGTGTTCTGCATATCTTTGTCGGTCGATCATCTCCTCGATCACCGTGATTTCAGCTTGGAGATGAGCCAGGCTTTGACCGGATTCTTGTTTTCCAGGGTTGTCTCTGCTTGAATCAGTCCAGTACTGTAGCAAGTATACGCCATGGATGGCGATGAACAACGACGGCGTAGTGCTGCCAGCACCAGCAGCAGCAGCAAGCGCAGGACAGTCAGCGCCAGTGCCAGCGGGAGCGGGAGTAGACGTCAATCCGGGAAGGAGGGCAATGGAAAGGGTAGAAGAACCGAAGCAGCAGAACACATTGCAGCATTACTGGCATCAGCATCAGCATCGTGCAAGAAGGCAGACATCAAAGGAATTCTCGTCAGCTCGAATAATCAACCTGAAATGGGCAGCAGCAGGAATGGCAAGTCACGCGGGACATCAACATCAACAGAGGATAACGAAGCATACCACAACAATCCAGTACTGGCGCCATTACTCAAACTGCTACCCAAACATGTGGATCCATCGACACTGAAGACGCTCTTGAAAGGCGTGCATCCATCTGCATTTGGCACGTTCAGAACCAAAGAAGCGTGGAGGAAGGAGAATCCAGATGTACTGAGCAATAGCTTTGATAGCAATAGCAGAGCAGAATCATGTCCGGCCGGCTGTAGAGGAAGCAGCGACGACGATGATGCAACCTGCTCATACTCATACTCCCCGACCGGATCCTTGTCATCCTTGGCAGATCTGGAAGAAGAAGAAGCCATATATGATGATACACCAAGTACATCAGTATCGCCCATCCCTCCTCCTCTTCCTTCTTCATCCTCATCCTCCATATCGCCCCCACGCTATACCAGCGCATATCTGTCTACACCACAAGACCTCTCTCTTCGTCGATATCGCTCAAACAGCTCTATAGCATCAGCATGTACATGCACAAGCGCCTCTTCCCGCACATCTAGTATACGATTCGCCCCTCTTCCCGAAGAGGAACTCCAAAACAGAGAGCGTAAACCTCAGCTCAGCTATGCAATGGGCATAGCTGGAAGAGCAAAGATGTTACAAGGAAGGAAAGGGCCTGAAAACTTGATGGAAGACTCGGTCGACGAGATATTCGATCCGGAGCTCAGGCAAATAGATGCAGAATTCGACGAGGAGGAGGACCTAGACCGCAGATCTTCAGATATCACGCTCAGATATAATGAAGATGGCGATATTGTCGAAAAGCGGCCTTTGGGCGTAACACTGGAAGAGGTATATCTTTTCCTTCTTTGTTCTGTGCATCAGCGTACTGACTGTGGCTGTCCAGCTCGTCTTCCCTGTGAAAAAGCATCGACAACAAGAGCGCGGCAGATCACGCGCTACATCAGATCTCTCAGCCTCTTTCCAACGGCGAAGCAGCAGCACCGGACCTCCTCTCAGCCCTCCACAAACCGCCACTTCCTCTCCGAACAAAGCACAATCACCATCTTCATCATCATCGTCGCCTATATCCTGTCATGCATCTGAAGACTCTTCAGCATATCCTACGCCTATGCAGACGCCCAGATTTGCAGATCTGAGTCTCGAACAAACACCGATACCTACACCTAGATCTACATCTCCTTCCATACCACATCATTCTCATCATTCGCTAGGTTTTACTCCCATCTCATCTCCTCCCAAAGACGCCTTTCTTACACACCAAGCTTCACTGCAAGCTGAATCAGCAGAAGAGATCGAAGCAGAAGGTGACCCATCTCCGGAACTAGATCCGTGCGACTCTTCTTCCCCCTCAGGCTCCTCTCCCGAATCACCATCTTCAGATTCTTCAGATTTCGAAGACGAAGAAGCATCCTCGCCTGCAAATGATGATAAAAGTGCCGAGAAGATTGCGAACGGAGATATACCGCTGCCGCAATTACTCATGGCGCAGAACCAGCTCAGGAAAATGCAGAATAATGCGCATTCGGCGAGGAAAATTAAGGTGTCGAGACCGCTTTCGAGCACCCGCCCAGGCGGCTCGAAGAAGCGAGCGTGAGATGGTGCTATCAGCACGGAAGAGCCGCTGCCTCCCTGGGTCACTTACGCTCACGATTCGCCTATCCCATTTCCCACTCATTTTCGATACACTCCCATTGTAGCTATACGCCATTTTCACAAATCATTTCTCTTCAATAAGGACACTACTGTCACATAGTGTAAAGCGTCATACCATGCTATACCTATACTCATCTCCAGTCCTCCAGTTCCTCTCATCACTGTATCACCCACATTTCCCTGCTCAGTCTCACACATCTAGCTACAAACTGTATACCAGCATTTTCTCCTCATCACACAGTAGTAATCCAGCCAGCACTGTTATCTAGTTTTTATCGGTAGCAGTTATCGTGACAGTCTACAGAGCAGTACCCCGTTTGTCCATATCGTCGTCACTCCATACCTAGCACAATGCCTCATCTACGGCAACGAGTCTGCGCATAGTAGCGATCCTTCGCAATCCGCGGCGTGTTCGTAGCGTTTGCACTTCTCCGCTGGACCTTGCATCGTGAAGTGACGCTAATGCATTGAGACGGCCCTGACATCCCTCATCTGCGACAAGTCATCTCCATACATGTACTGAAGGACCGCCGCCTCATCGTCTACTTCTTGTTTATACCTCTACTTCTATCTTCACCCCAAATCTAGAGGCAGTCAAGCCGTTTTCAGGGGGACGATGTCTGCTTGCGTAGACGAACCTCAGAACCACCGTCCCAGCCGATGACGCGGGTCGAGTTTGGGCCTCTAGATAGATGAACCAGCAAGCAAGCACCTACTAAACCTAGGGACAGGCCTTGACATGCTCGCCAACCATATTTAGCGTATACTGCTGATCCAACTGAGGCATTATGGTAGAGGATGACTTCCGTTTAGCCCAAGTTGAGCCGCTCGCAAGTTTATATCTAAGGACTCACCGGCGGTGCCAGCGACCTGGCCAGTACTGTTAAGTACGTGAGTAAACCATATAGTGAGCTGCGGGAATCTCAAGCCTCTGAATGGTCACACTCACAACCCCGCGATCGATAACAGGCTGTTCAGACGAGCCCGATAGATGTCCGAGAGTCTGGCGAGCGAGAATTGTCAGTCTGTAGGCCATCGAGATGGGTTTGTAGCCGACTCACGCAAGCACGCGAACTCTGTTCGGTATGGATACCAGCTGCTGCGTGAGGTCGACGAGCTGTGCGACATGCTCGTCATCAGCAGCGCTCGCTTTGGGGTTTTCGGCTCGCACAATGATGGCCTGTATCGGCCCGCCTATGGACATTCCTGCAACGGCCACCTCGATGGCCCATGTTATTAAGCCTACGCCCAGGCCCAGGCACAGTGCTACCCAAGAATCCAGCTGATCGACTAGCCGGCCAGTGAACGGAGCGAGTGCACATCCAACGATCCCGATAAGACTGAAGAGGCCTATTTTGGATCTGGCGAGATTGTCCAGAGGGTCAACTTGCAGTCAGCTAACTGGGATCTTGGGTCAAACGGGCATATTGTACGAGAGGGACCTTACGGATTGAAGTCGAAATGATCATGGAGCAAGTAGGTTAGCGTTGTCCAAAAAGAACCGAATGACATAGACAGCAGGAAATTAAGGAGGAGACTCGTAGAAAGCATCGGGAAGCGATAAGGGGCCATAACCATATCGTAGTATCTTGCAAAGTGGAGATGAGCATTTACCGGTCAGAGGCTACATATTGCTGATGTAGATACGATCACTCACATGCGCCAGATGCTGATGTCTCCTTGCTTGACAGGGACATCCGGAAGGCAGAAGTATGAAAGAACGAGTAGACTTGACGATAAGCCAGTCATAAGCCAGTAGACACTTCATGAACGAAGCAGGTTCAGATTTGTGGATCAGTGACAACCTCCCAATATATAACAGCATTTGGCAGCCTCACTCTGGCCAGCCTGCGGCATGAGCGACAACACCGGATAGAGCGCGAGCTAGTATGCCGCCAAGGGTGAGACCAGCAAGGATGATGCCCATCGCGTGTGCCCTTTGCTCTGGTTTGGCGAGCCCGAAAGCGAGCGGGGTTAGGAGTCCGGCAGAGCTAGAGCACAGACCCAAGAGGAAGTGTAAGGCCAGGAAAGAGGTGTAAGTCCGACTGGTCGCAATTCCGATCTGTATGGGTAGGCAGAGAGCCATGAAAGCGAGTGTAAGATATCGCCGATTTGCGAAATCCCCTGCTGGGGTCACCACCACTAAGCCCAGGGCTGAACCAGCTAGAGCACTGTAAGCCATTAGCCATAGTGATGGGCTAGATGAGTTACGCTTATCTAACAAGGAGACTCACAGCGTCGGAACTTTGCTGATATCGGAGTATGAGACCCGCAGATCCTGAGATAGTATGACGAGGAGTGGTTGGCACCAGAATGGCTGAGAGATGAGGATCATGCAAGCAACAGCGAAGAAAACATTGATGGGTAGGGTAAACTTGAAGGTGTCGGGGTTGTACGATGCGGTAGGAGGGGTGAGCAGTCTCCGCCAGAGCCGTTGTCCGACTCTTGAATTGCAGGATGCAGCATCCACTTCATCGACTATTGTTCGGTCGTTCGCTGCTGCTGGGACGGAAGACGGTGACTTGACATCTATGCTTTCGACTTCGGCGCAAGGACCAAGGGTAGAGAGTTCTAGATCTGTCGTATGCAGGTCGACGACCCGCTCGTCTTCCTTTGCTGTCTCCGGCTCAGCGTCGCGTCGCTCTCCTACAGTTTTCTCTTGATGGTCATTGTCCATCCTTCCAATGAACTGGATGCTTGACGACTGACAGCCTCAAGAGGACGTGCATCTGGACATTGACATTACAGTTACTACGTAAAGGACTGCCTCAACGTAGGCACGCGGTCTGATTATCAACCTTTCCCCCAGAATAGATGCACCTGCTGTTATCGGGACTGAGCGGTACAGCACAAAGAGCCACCGATGAGGATACTGTATCTTGATAATGTTCCTTCGACAGCTGGCAAGGTTTCCCGCTTGTCTCCTGCCTTTGATGCAGTCAACTCCTTTCTCCGAGACCGGTACCACTGCATGCAACCCCACTGCTTTGATGACCATATTGGCTAGGTTCAGCTCAACTGCCTGCATTTGTTACTGACCATGCGAGTATCGAGAGGAATTACAACCGCGGCTATCGCAACAGCAGCTGGGCTTTCTGGAGTTACAGCTCGGCCAACTCCAGCTTCAACGACCGATGTTGCTAACGACCCAGCTTATACACAAGGTGCGTGGCTGTCTACGTTGCGTATATGATCGGTATGCTGACCCTACAAGCAGAGACAAGTCTGCTAGCGCGGAAGGCTGTACGGAGCGAGTCGGGTGAGCGTACCTATACTCACTTGTCGACTCGGAACTGAGATATACGCCAATGGCAGGCGATATTCCGGCTGCGGCAGGCGTGCCCGCTGTGCAGCAGACAAGGCGCCGAAGTGCTCGAGATGCCCAACGAATTACAGGTGCGCATCTCCCACGTCGCTCGACCCGCTTAGCTTACTGCAATAGCTAAGTGGTGCTGCCAGTAAATACTTCTGTCACTGCTACGAAGCGACGTATATCGGTCGATGATAGGCTGGCCCGACGCGCATCCTCCGATAGCAATCTGGAGCGACGCGACAAGACAGCCCAAGAGAAGCAGGCAGAGAAAGAGTTCAAACAGATCGTTCTGCCCGTCTGGCTTGGCCTGACTGCCGCTGTCACAACTGGAGCTGGTATCGCATACTACAAAGGTTATCCTCTGCCATTCATTGGAAGAAGAGGGGATCGTCTACGCCGTAATTCAGAGATCGAAAGCCAGCGGAATGCAGATAATCCCGCTGCCAACGTCTCATCCGATGCGAGCATTCCAGCCACACCAGCAACCTTGTCAGGAAGCGGAACGCTGTCTAGACAAGCTACTCAGAACAGCACTAAGAAGGCATGTATCGGTAGCAGGCGCTCGTCAGTTCAGCGATAGCCAGTATGCGCTCACTGCTACGCCTGCCTACTAGTATCAGCAGCCCTCGTAGCCATGCATCATGTTGTAGTCGAATCTGGTATGTACGGAAAGCTCCAGGCTGATGTTTCTCATGTCACCTGTTCCCACCTCACCACTCCTTCACCTACGCTAGACAGCATCAGCTTTTCAAATGCCTTTGTTCCTACCTTTCGTGATGACCGTTGACATGCCACCCTTTGGCAATGCTAACCCTCTCTCATCTCCCAACTTCAAGTCCATGCGCCCGATCTCTCGAGTATACTCGACAAAGCAAAGCAAGATGCGAGTACCACGGGGAACAACAGCAGCTGCGCTGGCTGCGTCAGCCACAATGTCTTCAGCTCTACCGACTTCCCGTCGCAGTACCAATACTAGCATCAATGCTCACGTAACAGGAGGTGGGCACTACGGAGCAACTCATACACTGCCACGACTGACCGCAACCGGAATTGGATAGGCATAAGCCTTCAGGATGCTACGCCTCCGCAAAGACGATCCGGTGGGTCCCCAACATCCAGCCTGACTTCCATAACAGAAGCTGAGGATGTACCGTGGGCTCCGAGCTGGCCTTGCCTACTGGCATACCTGCGGTGCAGAAGACTAGACACGTAAACGCTCGTGATGCCGCACAAGTCACAAGTTTGTCTACCTGCTGTCTCATGAAAGCACACTGTAAACTGAGATACGTAACAGCAGCTAGATCGTCCATTGATCTGAGGCCACGAAAGACCATGGAGCCACTAAAGCAACCTCCTGCGTTTGTCGCCCCACTCATCGTGGTAGGTGGGGGAGCACTAATCGTAGGAATGGCAGTGACTGGCGGCATTGCTATCAATAAAGGCAGCAAGCCTGCCGAAGTTCCACGAGATGACCAAAGATCTGAGCGACGTTGGCCAGGAAGCGCATCTCGCAGGCGTTCCTGCAGTACGAATGACATCGATTTGATAGGTCAACAGCTGCCACAATACGAAGCCGGTCCGCCGAAGTACGAAACGCTCTCTCGGCAAGCTACGCAAACAAGCACCAGAAAGGCGAGCATCGGTAGCAGACGTTCTTCTATTCCTCGATAGTCCGATGTACGCGAAGTTTGACTATTTGCGAGCGCAGAAACGCCGGACATGAGCACTAGGACCGCTAATGTTGCTCTCAGTCGAGTGGTGAACGCCAAACTCCCTGGGCGTATTGCTACGTTACACCTCCCTACCGTGACTTTACGGCTCGCCTCTCTCTACCTTCCCTTTCGGTTCATATCGTCCATAAGTCGCCCTTTTCCGATGCTGCCCTTCGTTTCTCCCAGCTTCAAAAGCCAACAAATTAGTGACCCAGGCTCTCATTCACACCAAGAGGTCAATTCAGAACACTATAAGCAAAGCAACATGCGAAAACCACGAGGAACAACAGCAGCTGCACTGGCTGCAACAGCTACCATATCTATATCTGGAGGTTCGGCTTTGCCGACTCATGGCCTGAATGCCAGCACTAGTGTCAGTATCATTGATGTAGGAGGTGAGCACGAAGTTGCAGTCAAGCTTGGAAAAAGACCATTAACGCCCCAGCGACTTCACCAGAGTCAGACATCCGAGAAGAAGCTATACTGCGAATAGGATCAGGTGACTTTCCCTAACCAGGCTTCCACTAGACTAGCATGCTGAATCATAATGTAGCAGCGAAAAAGGCCAATCTCTCGGGCATACCTTCCATACAGCAGATCAGGCCTCCGATGTAGCGCAATGCGACAGGGAAGAGCGGAAGTAAGTCCATTTATGTCTGCAGAGCTTGCATAGAATACTTAAGAAGTTATGATAGCCGGTGCAATAAGAGTCGCGATAACACAAAGACACGGCTCTAATGACACCTACTCATCTCGCAACAGTACAGACAGTTCTAGCCAGCAGGAGGGAAGTCGCAAAGACCCGGACCTCCTCTGTATCGCTTGGTCCGGCCTTAGGTATGTGAACCTTGGAAAGAAGATATACGATTCTCGCGTCAGGCACAAAGAAGGGCGGCGTGATGAGACAGGCTCACAGCGCAGATCGACTGATGGCAAGGTTCGAAGGAATAGCAAAAGCTCCGAAGACTCGACTCCAAGAGCTGGACACTTTCCAGCATGCCACCTAGCCCAGTCCAGACGCGATTTCAAAGCTCCCCTGCTCTAAGCCCTCACAACAGGCTGTACACAGCAGATCTACGTAAAGTCAGTGGCTCTTTACCAGGGAAGAACCTTTCCCTCGTAATTGAAGAAGCGCCCTGTGTCTTCGAAACCGCGACTGTATACGTTCTTCAGGCTGACATACAGGTGTTTCAGTCAATAAACTTCACAGAAGCATTGAAATTGTTGTGTCGCTCACGTTGCCGAAACGGACTCCTCAGGCAAGAGACTTGCACCTCCCCCGAGTCCGCCGTTCATGTCAGTCTGTTGCGGAATTTGCCTAAGCCATTTACACCAGCATGATTTATGTCCAATCGTCTCACCTTCACGAAACCCTGTGAAGCAGAAATTCCGTCAGCGCACAGATAGACCATACACAACAATGGGGTATGAGCTTGCTTACTGGACAATGCAGGATGACAGTGATACCTTCGGAGCGCAGCTGTTCAGCCAATTTAACAAAGTACATGTTCACGGCTGCTTTTGTCATTGAATCTTAGAGGGACATGAGTATCATTCAGCCGCAGATCTGGGAAAAGCAGAAGCGCATGTAAATCACAAGCAGTAGCGTTGGGCATATTAGGAGCGTCTGTTATACATGACAATTCAGAGGATGTGGTGAAGATCTTCTTCTCACGACCGGCACGGAGCAAGGGAAGGACAGCCAGCGTGATGTTTATCGTTCCATAGACGTTGATCTGCATGCTGTCTTGGATCTCCTTCATATCGATCTGATACGCGAGCTTCTGGGACTGGCAGACTCCAGCGTTGTTGATCAGTCTGGATGGAGGCATGCGTCAGGAAGAGCCAGATTGGATGAATGACTTTGATAAGGAGAGGCCAATTCACACATCGATACCCGACTTGGCAAGGTCAAGCCTTTCAATCTCTGCGATACCGGCCTGTGGAATTAGACAAGTCAGCCGTAGTAACGTAGTAACCTAGAGAGGGATGTGAAGGAAGCAGATCTAGATGGACTGACGGAAATAGAAGCTGGATCAGCTACATCAATGGAGACAGCTTGGATTCTTCCAGGGTTTGCTTGAATGAGCTTCTGCAGCAATTCTGCCTTTTCGGGCGATCTTGCAGCAGCAATGATTCTGTTGTGATCAGACTGGGCCAGCAGCTGACGAGCTGTCTCGAGGCCAAGGCCTCTTGAAGCGCCGGTGATCAGATAGGTGGTGAAGGTGGACATGGGTTAGCTAGAGGGATTCGGGGAGGGTGCGTGGACGAGTGCGTAAGAAGGTAGAGAGTAATCGCTATTGCGCGTCTTTGGCAGGTTCTGTCTTGCTTACATAGGTGGTGATTCAGTTGACTAAGGCCAAGACTACTTAGTAATGACCCTTGCCGTCCACCCCACCGCTCAATCGCGATGCTATTGCATCATCCCGGGCACTCTCTGAACATAAGCAGAAGGGTCGAAGTTAGAGCGGGGCAGGCCAAGTGCAAGAGAGTCCGATCGATTTGCAGTTACAACACGCAATTGGCGCCTAAAGGCCTGCGTAAGAAGTACAAGAACAGAAGCTTGCGCTACATTATGCTAAATTGCTAAGAACTCATAATCCCAAAGTAACGCTACATACAATTTTGACCGGAGAAAGCAGACGATAGTACATTCAAGCTGAACGCTTGTCGTGGAAGATAGAAAGAGGAAGATCTAAATGTTCTTCTGATTGTTGATATTCTGATTTTCGACCGCCGCAGCTGCTTCTTTAGTGAGGGAGCAATCGAAGACGCGCTTGTCGGGAATGGACAGGTGCCCGATGTCGTCTTCGGGATCTTCTTGTAGACGACGTTGGCGTTCTTCCGCCCAAGTTGCTTTCAAGCTGTTGCACAAGCTTTGCAAGCCAAGCAAGAAGCCGACGTCTGGCTCGTCGGCATGAATAGGAGGGAAGCGAGCTCGAGGTATCTGATCCTCCGCTGCCGCTCCAGGAACTTGTGGAGGCTCTTCTTCGTCTGCAACGAGCGGAGGTAGAAAATCGTCACCGGTTGTGCAGTGCGCGAAGTCTATCAAGCGAATATTAAGTTCGCCTGGAACGAGATAGGAACGATTGGCATGCGGTCTATGCCCAGCTTTGCGAGCCTCCCACTGCTTCTGAGCATAGTCGTGCTGGACTTGCGCATCGCCGTCGTATATGAAGAGTAGACTGGCTGCATAGAATCGCCAGCGAGTGAGGGTGCGGACGATTGCGGCTAGATGGCACAGCTTTTGAAGGATAATAGGGATATGATAGATCAGGATCTTTTCGCCATCATCGATGAAGGAGGAAAGAGCTGAGGGGAATTGCTGGGTTGTGATTTTGCGCCCGTAGTACTTGTCTTGGAAGACATAGCGCTGTTCTTGCGGCTTGTATACCTAGACAAAGAAGTCAGTACATCGCTCTGCATTCTTGAGGCATCAACAACTCGCCTGAAGACCGCAGACTCGGACGCCGAGTGAGCGACTAGTAGTCTTATCACACTTTTTGGTCTGGCTCTTCTTCTTTTCCGGTGTAGCGTCGACCCCGTATTGACGTGTACCCATCTTCAGATCGAGTACACAGGGGCTCTTCAGATTACCAGTCAGATCCTCCATGAGCAGGAACTTCTCTGTGCGAACAGGAGACATAGAGCGGTTTCGAGGGGTAGATATGGAGGGTCGATGAGAAGATCGACGTGTGAGAGGTGCACGAGGTATAGCCGATGGAGTGGATGTGGCTTCGTCGTCATAGGCGGGGAATTTAGCTGAAGAAGGAGTGACTGGCGTGGGAGCTTCCGCTATGATCTGAGGCGGAGGTGGTAGAGCGATAGGAGTAGGAGCATCCTGTACTTCTGCGTGATCCTCGTCCATCTGGAAAGTGTGCTCTTCGCCATCCGGCCCATTATGCTCTTCGTCCTCGAGGTCATCTTCTGCAGCCTTCAGCAAGTTTGTGAGCGAAGGATCGGACTGACTCTTCCTGAATTTCTTGGTAGTAGTCGTTTCAGGAGAGCTTTCACCCATACATGGCCGAGCAGTATGAGGTGGCTCGTAGCTTGACGCAGCTGAGCCAGGCATCATCCTTGGAGATGCAGCTCCAGATGTTGGGCTGAGGTATCTACCAGCATCGGACCCAGTCATACCTAGCTTGCTGCTCAGATCTCTGGCATCTAGGCTGGCAGCGGACTTCAAGCGCTGATTGCCGATCCCGCTTCCTGCTTTTCCAGCTTTCTGATAGGCGGCATATCGGCGCCCGTTCTTCCAGCTAGCATTACCACCACGGCTAGGAGGAGGGGATGGCTGCGGTGAGCTGAATACCTCTCGGAAGACCTGCTCGCACAGCTTGCGATTGACGAACGATGAACCTGTGCCATGTAAAGAGGGTTGCGAAGTCGCATGCTGCAGAGTAGGGCGGAAGCTATTTGCGACTTTGGACAGCTCTTTCGGTAGAGGCTTAAGAAGTCCGTTAGTGGCTGTGGAGGAGTGGAAACGCTGAAGAGCCTCCTTCTTCCTTAGATCGGAGAGAGAAGGTTCGTCCGGTGCAGACTTGGTCCTGATCCGCTCTGCTTGCTGAGCTGACTCTGCGGATAGATGTAGAGGCTTCTTCATTCTTGATCTGAAGGAGAGAGGAGCTTCTTCGTCGTTCGGAGGCGTAGGTGGGAAAGCACCATTGACGTCGATCGAGTCTGTAGGAGACGAGCTGTCCCTATTCTCGAGCTCTTCATCCACATCATCTCCATCCTCAAACTCGCCCTCTTTACCATCCTGCTTGAGCGTAGAAGACGATAGATCCGCTTCCTCATCATCTTCAAGGTCGAGTTGCGGGTTGCCAATATAGCCTGATTTGTCCCTCTTTTGCTGAGCAGTCAGACGTAGAGCTCTTCTACCTCTTCTGAAGCGTTTCTTGATCTCCCGCTCTTTCGCAAGTCTGGCTTCTTCCTCCTCGTCGTTCTCAGGCTGGATACTCGTTCCTCCATCAATCATATCCCATACGAAACTATCAGGCAGTAGATGCGTATTCTCCTCCAGAGCGACTTCAGGAATCTCTTCATCGGCGGATTCTTCACTTTGTGCAGCTTCATCCGGTACTGTAGTCGAATGAGCTGGCTGTCCAGCGATTGTATCGGTATTGCGCTGGCCTCCGAAGCCCATCTCTCCCGCATCGCCCTCCTCACCGATGGGAGCAGCTACATCCACTTGCTGCAGCGAAGGGGTAGTAGTGCCAGAAGCGGACTTGCCTCTGCCAGTCTTTTTCCTGAAGATACTTCGCCCAGCTCGTCCATCATCATGCTGAGCTGACGTCTTACTACCATTCTTGTCTTCGTCCCGATGAGGCGCTCTTCGATACGTGACATTCAGAACTCCTAGATATTGAGGTACAAAAGATAGAAGTTCCGGATGTTCACGCTCGACAGACTCATAGAATTGGTTCTCGCGGGATGTAAGGAGTTTGCACACTGCGCGTCGAGAAAAGCGGAACATGTGGTTGTGTCCGCCGACCTGGTTCTTGAATGGCTTGAGCGTAACGTGGTGTGGTAAGCTGCAATCATTGTAGTAATATCAGCATAGTAAACATATCATATCGAACCGGGCTCACGGTGGCTGAGGCGCAGGCTGCTCGTCCTCATCGTCTGCACTTTGTGCTGATTCTCCATCATACGCCTCACTCCTCGGCAAGCTCTCCTCGTCCGTAGCATATTCATTTGACGCCTGACTAAGCGTATCATACTGCTGCTGTGCCTGCTGTGATTGTATACCTTGCTGCGCTTGATTTCCAAGATTGAGAGCCTGTAATTGCTGAGCCAAGCTGACGGGCTGTACAGCTCTATTTGGATTCTGTACGATAGTAGATGATTTCTGGCGCGTATAGCCTGATGCAGGTGATGTGATTGCGGATTTCTCGGCTGAAGAAACTGAGGAAGAAGGTACTTTCGCGGGAGAGATAGTAGCGGAATTATTGGAGATAGGGAATGAAGTGGACGAATTTGAGGTGGGTTCGCGAGAATGGGAAGGTGAAAGTATGGCTTCGTGGCGCCCTTCTGCATTTCGGTCACCGACATCGAGTTGGTAGTCATATTCGCCATGCTCGTCGTCGTCCTCGGGATCATGGTCTGGATGATGCTTAGGCCGCACGTCCACGCCTTGTACTTCTGCTTCTTCGAGACCTGTGCCCGTAAGGTCGATCTCCAATTGCCCTAGAAGTGGTTGGCGGAGCGTCGCAGCCGCTTCTGGGCTATACACTGTTTCTTCACGCTTTTGCGATTTTGACTCTACAAGAGCGCCATCAGTCGGCAGCTCTCTTGATGCTAAGGCAGGCTTCGTACCTGCGGGAGCCGCAACCGATGTAGCAGAGATAGACACGGCATGCGAAGTAGGCGCTTTCCACCCATCATGTCCTTTCGGAGTGCCTACTTGATCCTCATTCTCACCATCTTCCGCATCGCGTACCCTTTGCAGCTGTTCGTCCCTCTGCAAAGTCTCCGCCTCTTCTCCCTCCGGCTCATCCACAATCTTCGAAGAAGAGTAATTGCTGCTCGACGAACTTGCAGATCTAGCGACCGGCTGCGAAGTGTACACTTGCGAGCTCGAGCCCGGAATATCCTTCCCTCCCACCATATTCACGTTCGAAGAAGATGGCATTCTAGATCTTGATGTCGACGAAGTGACTATCCTGAAGCTCTTACGCCTCAACGGCATAGAAGGAGAGATCGTAGCGCTTATTTGCGGAAGACCAGATATACCAACTACAGCTGCTGCTGCTGGTTGCACAGCGAAATCATCTAGATCTGATAGATTGGGAAGCAGAGAGGAGGGCGCAGAAGCGGAGGGTGAGACGAGGTTGTTGCTCGTTGATGGGAGTGGTAGTTGAGCTGAGGGCGCGGAAGTCGCGGAAGATGCAGTTGCAGCTGGAAGAGCTGAAGAAGGTAGAGAGGCGGAAGGCGTGCTTGTGCTTGTGATGTTGGAAGAGGTAGTAGGTGTAGAAGCTTGGTTGAAGGGGAAAGAAGAGGAACTACTGTCGATTGACGAGAGAAGGATGTTCTTCGGTGAAGCAGGTCTTGATCGTCCTAGATTCGACATGGGATATTGCAGATGAGAAGGTGATTGTGGAAGTGTAGACGTTGAAGCCTTCGTCGGCGACTCGTATATCGGCCTCTCATTCGTATATTTCCTCGATATCCCAGGTCGCGAAGAAGAGGAAGAAGCAGTCGGCGTATCGGGCAAATCCTTGAATGAGTAGGAATTACTTCTCGAAGCAGCAGCGCTTCTCGAGTAATTCGAAGTTGAGGGTGAAGAAGGAGGAGGTAATCTAGCTTCCAAGCTGACTATGGACGAAGAGCGGGATTTATCGTATGTATTCTCATACTGTAGTTGGATGAATGAGGAAGTAGAGGATGATGCACTGCTCGTTGATGCAGCAGAAGGTGAGATGGGCCGGCGTAGTTGCTCTTCTGCGAAACCGGGAAACGAAGATGTCGTTGCAGTCGCCAGCGAGGCTGGTGACAGTACACGGTTTGGCGAAGCAGTAGAAGCATTGAGATATGAAGAAGGAGTATGCAGAGGCGTGATATGCCTACTGCTGCTTGCCGACTCCGCAGCATATCCCTCAGCATCAGGTAAAGCTGGCGTCGACAGCGGTGTGTTCTGTCTTGATTTACGCTCTCTAGCTGCTGTAGCTGCTGCATTTGCGATCTGTGCGCGCTTGAAGAGCTGGAATGACACTGAGGCTTTGCGGGATCCACCAGGTTGGTCGTCGGCAGGAGCTGCATCCGACTGGGATGGTTGCAGATCCATGTCTGGTCCGTCGCTGTTATCGGTTTGAGCATCGCTTGAGGACTGCTGCTTGTTGCCTGCTTCGCTGTCCTTGCTACTCCCTCTTGCCGGTGTCCGCTCCTCGCTGTTCCCGCTACTCTCGCCCATCTTGACAGCGTCTAGCTGACTATCATCATTGTGACTGTCCTCCTCCTCCTCGTCGTCGCTGACTGGATCTCCATGCTCTGCTTTGTCATAATCTACGGCGATGGAAGGGCTGCTCGAGTAGACGGCAATCTCGTCGTTGATTATTGACGCTGTTCCATGATGATTGTATATATGTTGTAGCTGCTGCTCTACTATCCCTGATACTCCCATGCGCGACCTCCTACTCTTCAGTAATCATTCAAAGGGTAACCTTGCAAGTCGCCTGAACGTTTCTGAGATGTAAGCTGCGCCCAAACTATCGCAAACACGGTCGCACGTTGCAGGAACAAGCAGCACGGCATGTTATTCATCTGTAAGCATCACTCGCGGTACTTCATACCAGCTTCGACCACGCAGTATTCCTGGTGATGGATGAACAAGCTGAGTCAGCTCATGCCAATCTGTCAATTGTCAGTGTTAAACGACATCAGCTTTCTCAAGTGAATGTATATCAGTATTAAAACAGTTTTTGTGCCACTGCATAACATAGCAATCTCTGTCGAGAAGTGCTAGTCTGAGAACTCGCTGCTTGTGCGCTGAAACACCCCAACAAAGATGGAACAAGCATCGATTTCCTTCGCTTCTACTATCGCCTACTCTCCTCTTGCTCTCTCTCTTCTTCCTACATCATGTATCCTCTCTCTCATCCTCATCTCCCAGTTGCCGCGAAAAGAACGTGCGAACGCTAGTTCTCAACAACGACCCGCTCAGAACTTGAGCTGATGAGGGAACTGGCCCTTTGAGAGACCGAATGACGATCCAAGGTATTTAGCCAAGTTTTCCGTCTTCTGAATCTCTGCAATCAGTGCTTTGTCGATTGTTTTCTGGTCCTCTGCTTTGTCGCTTGGGAATGCCTTCTTCTCCTTCTCTGCTGATTTATCCTTGCCGAAAAACTCCTTCTCGCTACCCTTGCTGCGCTTGGAGGCTTCCTTGGTGAAGTAAGAGTCGTTGATCTTGTCGTCGATCTGGCGGAGCAGAACGTGGCATTAGTTTATGTATCTCTTGTCTCCAAGAATGTATGTGAAGATGAGTTACCTTCACTGAGGAAACATCGACCTTGGTGGAAGTAGCGATAACGTATGCCTGGTTAACTCGCTTGAGGGGAACGCCGTTGACCTTGAAAGGACCCGAAACGAGCAAAAGGCCAGATGCAAGCTGCTTCAAGAAGACAACTCTCTTTCCTCTGAATCTACCAGCTAGGAGGATGAGGACTGTTCCAGGGGTGATGCTTCCTCGCAGTTTGGCAGAAGTGGCAGTCTTGCGTGCCGTCTTGAGCTTGGATGATTCAGAGCTGTAGAAAAGGCTTCGGCGTTTTATGGGTGCGGCTGCCTTCTCTTCGGTAGGCTTGGTCCCAGTTCGTGGGATCTTGCTACGGCGAGCAGCGGTAGACGACTTGCTCGACTTGCCAAAGTTCTTGGAGATGTTTTTGGCCGGGTTAGGTGTACCAGTCGAGGCTGATGGTGTAGCCTTGTGTAATGTAGCCATCTGAGAACCGCCAGAACCAACGTAGAGCCGACCAGGGAAAGCAGCGAAAGAAACAGAGAGCAGGGCCGTCAGCGCCGTTTCCTTCGTTCGTCGTACGGACCATGTAGCTAGTGCTCACCTTTTACAAGTAGATTGCGATACTCACACAAATGAGATGTGATGTGTTATCGGTCGGGCCAGAAACAACTCGACTTCAGCCCCTTCTTTGGATTTTTCCAATCGAACGGAAGTCAAAAAATGGCAAAGTCGCATGTTAAAAAAGCAAACAGCAAAAACAACACAGGCGAGTCGCTGAGTGTACAGCGTAGTGTGCCAGCCATACAATCTTTCATCGCTTCTTGTGACTTCCTGCAAAAATTGTAGTGAGGTTGAGATTTCGCGGCACACCGATCCAGCAAGAACGAACGACGACATATGCTTGCATTTCTTGTATTTTGTACATCTTATCTACTGCATCGTACATGAGGAAGTGATGCGGGGATGAAAAATGAATGGATGAAAAAGAAAAAATGTGGAAAATTGAAAGGAAAACTTATGCTAAGAAAATGACTGTCACCTGCGTATACTTATGACAGCTGCCGTGGAGTGCTCGTAAGAATGTACAAATCTGATCTTATCTGATCCAGAACGTTGCAACCTGGATTATTAGGCGATCCCTTCCATCCCACCTATCGAGTTCCGACTCTGTTTGTTCTTTTTCGCCCATCTCAGACCGCACTGCATTCTCTCATCAGCATCATTCCCCTTCATATAACAGCTCTCGACTCACAGCATTGCACAACGTCTTGGGTCCCTGCGGCCCCCTCCTCCATTCCGGCGAATCGACCGTTCCACAATCCCTACATACGAATTCACCCTCGTCTACTCTCTGTTTCTTAGGCTTCTTCTTCTTGTTCGCTGGATCTCCATCATCTCTCATACTCGTATCTCCACCAGCATAATCTTGGTTACTTGCGCCTTTCTGCGCGTTATTCGAGGTGTATTGGTTGGATGGACCAGAACTGTTGTTGTTGTTCCTGTGTGCATTGTTGGATATCCCGATGCCTAATGCACCGTATGTATTTCCAGAACTGGGCAATAAGCCCGCACTGCTAACGAGCAATGAATCTTGGCTTATAGCCGTCCCGCGCAACTGCGACGTCGACGCATCTGCATTGTATTGATTGTTGTTATTGTTGTTATTCGGCTGTATCTGCTGTAAATTTTGTGTAGAATAGGGATTTTGGGCGCTCGAAGTAGGGTATTTGTAGAATGTAGAAGGAAAGTTACTGCTAGTTGCAGATTTGGGGACCTCATTTTCCGTAGACATTGCATATGGGTTCGAAGGAGAAGGCTGTATCGGCTGATTCTGATTTTGATTTTGGTTCTGCCCAAGTAAGCGAGATGGATATCCCGAGATCTGCCTAGGCTCATTCTGCCCCTCGCTGCCCATCGTGCTTATACTAGCCGTAGTATCGATGATAGAAGTTCCAGCTACTATATTCGCTTCTACATTATCTCCCTCGATCTCGCGATAGATCTCCGCTAGTCTTTCCCGCAATTTCTCATTCTCCATCTTTAGTTCCAAGAAAGAATCAAGCATCGCGTTGTTCTTCCCAGGATATAAGCGAGCCATCGCAAAGAAGCATTTGCATACTGCCTCAGAAGAGGAGGGAGGAGGCTTCCGGGATGACATGGTTGCGTCCGCAGGAGAGTTGCCATCATTCGTGTTTGAAGAAGAGGAAGACGTCCGCACCATATTGTTCTGCGGACTGGAAGTAGCTGTAGTATAGTATGGCTGGCCCGTCACTTCAAAAAGCACACCCTGTTCATCTTTCCTCCTGAACCGGATATACGTAGTAAGCGCCTGGTTCGTCTGTATAGATTCCGAGAAATCCCTCGTGAAGTTATCTATGTCGTCCCGCTCAATGAAATCAGTGATGCCCCGCCCGACAAGCTCTTCAGGCGTATATCCCGTAATCTCGTATATCGAGGGCGAGATGAAGAGGAAGATCCCAGAGGGCGATAAGACGTGTAAGACATCTTGCATCTCTTCGACGATCCGCTGAGACCAGTTCTTCCGCTTTGTAAACTCGGAAGTCGTCGATGACCCTTTTGTAGTAGGTGCTCGGGCGAGATGGCTCGCTTGTGACGACCCATCATATTCTCCTCCTGCTGCTGGATTTGAGACTGAGGGACGGTTCTTCTGATGCTGTTGTTGCTGCTGCTGCGATGTAGAGGTCATATTCGAAGGGTTGGTTGCAGAGGAGGAAGTATAATGGTTCGTATGGCCATGAGGCAGCATGTCCATCTTTCCAGGTGATGGAGGACCAGCAGAAACCGTCCCAAAATTATCCGACACCTCCCTCTGAAAGCCTGACCCTTGCTGCTGCTGTCTATCGTAGAAGTGCTGTTGCTGCTGGGCATGTTGCTGCTGCTGATTCGCAGAGCCGTATGACATGTCGGACTGCGTTCGCATATCATGTTAGCTATTGTCCAAACTGTATGACTGCATCGTCTTAGAGATGGCTCCACGTGACTTACATAGCTGTTCTGATATCCGCCCATATTGGAATTGAAGGTGTTATAGGAAGGGTCGTAGTTCATGTTGTTGTTATTATTGTTATTCTGTCCATCCTGCATATCGTAAGAAGCCATAGCTTGATTCTGTCCGTACGAAGAAGATTGCTTTCCCGCGTTGGTAGTGTTGAAGGAGTTGCTAACGAGTTGCGGATCTATCTGTGCATTCGCATAGCTTGTGCTATTTCCAGCTTGTTGGCTTTCTTGGTTGTTCGTGCTGCCAAAAGCTGAAGTCGAAGTCGAGGTTGCCGGCTGAGCTGAAGCTGCTGAATAGCTGTTCTGGTTACTGCTTTCAGGATAGTTGTTGAGGAAATCGCCCATATCCTAGCAAGGAAATGTATGCTTCTGAAACGATCTGTCTCTTCACTTTCACGCTGTAACTGCTCCTCTCCTGGCGATGCTGGGTGATTCTTCGACCTTTCCAGCGGTCGCACCTCAATCTGAAAGTAGGAGGATCGTAGGGTAGAGAGAATGGAGTTGTATCGTGTCGCACTCTTCAAGGAACCAATGAGACGGTCTGTCCAGCTGGAATCTGCCTCCTTCTGTCTATGTTCAGGCAAAAACCTGGTTGAAGAACGGCGAGTTTGGGATGGGTTGGTGTCGACGAGCTTGCACTACTGCGCTTGGAGCCAACAGAACGCGTTGAAAATGGCTATAGATGGCCTGGTGTGCGCCCTCGACCAGCCAGGCAAGAACCAGCGATGCTCCAGAGGTTAAGCGCGAAAAAGGCAGTCAAGGGCTTGAAGTCTTCAGGGACTAACAGGGTTTCGTGCAGGAAGAAGCTAAAGATGTAGGTTATTCCATACTCGCAGAACAACAACAACAACGACGCTTGTATCTTGTCAGACGCCGTTGTTTCAGCCTCGCGAACAGCACTTAACGCGTTGACAGGTCACGTGGGCAGAACTGTCAAGGCCAAACATCGTTTGTAAGACTGCAACGACGGCAGATAGCTAACGAGATAACAGCAGCAGTATAATAGCACAACAATCACCCTCACAGATTAGTCGGTAGCCAAAACAATGACAAGCTAGAAACACTGCAGATGACAATCCAGACATCAGTTGAGGCTCATTCCAATTAGACTAGAGTCGACCCACATTAAATTTACTCTTTCTATTCATCCTCTGCATTTCTGCCATTCTCGCCTCTGCGTTCCTCTGCGCCTCCGCCTGGATTCTCGCCTGGTTCTCAGACTTCATCTTCTGTTCCTGCTCATATACCTGCAGACTGTGTCTCGCATTATCCACCTCTCTTTGCGCCTCGTTGATCTGGTTCCGCAGCTGGTCGTTTTGCCTCTGGTACGAATCGCGTTCTTTCGATAAGTCATTCATCTGTAAGCGTGTCTTCCGCATGCTACGCTCATAGTCCTGAACAGCACTTTCGAGCGTGTTGACGAGATCGATATTCGCTTGTAACTCAGTCTCGCAGTGCGTAAGCTGTTTTGTCATCTTCAGTAGCTGCGCTTCTTGTTCTTCAAGCTTCCGATGCACGCGCGGATCAACACTGATCGTATCGCCGGAAACGCTGTCTGTACGCCGAGACGTAGCAAGCGTCTCTGCATGGCTGTCTTTGGTGTACGCAGAACTGATAGAAGCGCGAGCTTGCGACGAGCCTGAACCGGAAGCCGGGATGCCAATACTGTTATTACGCTGTAGTACTTCGGTAGGTAGAGGTGGTGGCGGATGATTGGGAGGAGGAGTAGGAGGAGGTTGACTTCCATTGATGAGATGCGCGACTGAGGAATGCCTAGCTGGCGGGTAGGGCAGTGAAGGAGTTGATGCAGAACCCGCTGCGTTGATAGAGCTAGGAGCATCTGTATACAGTTCCAAATCGCTCGTGCTTGAAGCAGCACGGACCATTCCCTCCGACGATAGCTGTCCACCTATTCCTAGTCCAAGCATACTGGACGTATCTTTCCTCCTCGACAAGTCCGAAACAAGCAATTCCAATCTCTTCACTTCAGCTTGCAGCACGTCCCTATCTTTGATCGAAGCATTCAATTCTGCAGCAAGCGATGAAGCTCTCTTGTTGCGTTTCTGAAGATCATGCATGTCGCCCATCAAGCGCTCCCGCTCATCTTGTGATTCGATAAGCGCTTTCTCGAGTGTACCCAACGCGTCTAAAGCTTCTTGCAGCTCGTTGCTGAGCGCAGTCTCGCTGATTTGAGTTACTTCAAGCGAGCGCTTCAATCTGTCGATCTCGGCTTGTTGAGAACCTTGTGCCTGGTTTTGGGTGCTGAGGTCGCTGATCTGCTTAGCGTGTGTGTCTCGTTCGGCGATGGTGCTCTCTAGACTGGCTTGGAGATGTAGGATTTCCGCCTTGAGTTCCGCCGCTTGAGCTTCTTTGCATTCATGATCATGCTGTAACCGGGCGAATTCGTCGGAGTGAGACCGTCTCGCTTCTTCAAGAACAGCAGCTGAAGAGCTCTTCTGCTCAGCTAATGCGGCTTCGTACTTGTCGCTGACTTGGCCCAGAGCGACTTTGTGCGATTCGGCGAGATCTGCCAAACTTGCTGAGTGAGAAGCTTTGAGATCCAAGACGGCTTTCGCATGCTCATCTGCGGTTTTCGCGAGCAGATCGTCCGCTTCAAGACCGCGTTGCTGTGGAAGAATCGGGTCAGTCTCGCTATATACTTATCTAGATAGGTGAGAGTATGCTCACAGATTGCAGAGCGCTCAATGCCTGCTCAGCTTCTTTCGCTTTGTCCTGCAGGACCTGCTCGTGTCCCGCTTCCAGCTCAGCCAGCTTGGTAGCATGACTAGTCTGCAGCTCCGACAGAGATTTGGCATGCTCAGAAGCCAGTTGCTGCAGGGCAGCATCGTGAGATGAGGATAAACCTTGGAGTGCAGCTTGATGCTCCTGTTCCAGCGTAGCCTTTTCGTGCGCGGCGGTTTGGCTTGACGAAGCGAGTTCTACAGCATGATTCGCCATCAAGCGAGCCAGAGATGAATCATGCTCTTGTCTGAGCTCCCTTGTGGCATCCGCATGTTCGGAACGAACGCCAGATATCGCTCGAGCATGTTCGTCTTTGTGGTTCGACAGTTCAGCTTGGTGAACGGACGCAAGCTGTGAAAGAGCAGTTTGATTCTGCACATCGGTCTGCTCAACGAGAGCATTCCTCTGATCTCGTAGTCCTTGCAGCAAAGAACCATGTTCCTCGAAGATCTTGATCAGACTATTCTCATGCTGTTCTTGAACATCCTTGATCGTTCGAGCGTGTTCATCTCGTTCTTGTGCAAGCAAGGCTGAATGATCGGCCTTGAGTTGTTCCGTAAAGCTCGCGTGTTCTGCTTCTCTGGCAGCTAAAGCTTCTCTATGCTGCTTGGTCGCGTTTTCAAGGAGTGTCTGTTTATCCATATCGGCAGACGCTTCTTGCTGTAGCTCTAAGCGCTTGATAGCCTCAGCATGCTCTGTGCTTTTCCGCCGCAGCGCAGCTTCATGCTCAGCCTTTATAGCAGAAACATTCGCTTGATGATCGTGCATGATGTTCTTGAGCTGTTCTTGGTGCTCGAGATCAGCTTGCTGTAAAGCCTGATCATGCTCTTCAGCTTTGCGGAAGAAGAGCTCTTCCTTGTTCTCCAGCATCCGTCTCAGCATATTTGCGTGCTCTTCTTGCAGCTGTAGCTTTTCTCTTGCGTGACTTTCATCTCGCTCAACGAGTAACCGACGAGCTTCCTCCTCTGCTTCTGCCAACTTATTGTCGCTGTCCTGCGTTGCTCGAGCAATCTCTGCTTCCTGGACTGCTACCTGCTGACCAAGCTCTTTGAGATGATTTTCATCTTCTACTGCGGCAGCCGAGCGTGCTTCGAGCTCTTCTCGCAGAGCAGTCATTTCCGAAGCGAGATTTGCAAGCTGATCTTTTGATAAAGCTTTCAAATCATCGTGTTGTCTCTTTGCACCGGCAAGCTGCTCTTCAAGCTCGTCTACTTGTTCTTTGTGAGCGACTTCTTTGCGGGCCATCGATAGCATGAGATCGTCTAGGCGAGCTAGCTGCTCTTCAGACGCTAGATTCGCTGAGCTGTTTTGCTGATCATGGAGACCGCTCTTGATAGCATCGAAAGCGGCGATGGCGTTTGGCGAGAGCGAGAACACGTCAGGCTGCTTTTCGCCGACAGGCGTTTGCAGAGTTTCGTCTGCTGTGAACTTGGCTGGGACAGTGAGGTTGGCTCCTAGTGAAGGTGGACCGGTGCCATCTCGAAGTTGAGACATAAGCGTTTCGAGCGCTCTTATCTCTTCTTCCCGCTCATGCAGCGTATCTTGCAATTTCTTCACTTCCTGAAGAAGTGTCTCGTTACTGCGCTCTGATGGTGCTGTAGGCTGCAGAGCAAGCAGCGAGTCTCTCTTCGAGAAAAGGGGAGATGTGGATCTAGGGCTCATCGGACCTCCCGATGTTAGTCCTTGAAAGCCAAAGCCATTCAAGGACTGTGCCAGCGATAACTCCTGCGACAAAGACACCGATCGTGAATGTAAATGCGATGCCGAGGTACTTTGCGCAGGAGATCTCCCTAAAAAAGACGCGCGAGGCGATAAAGGCATACTTCGACGTGAAGTACGCTGTCCCCTTGCGGGGGTGGTGTAGGATGGAGCGACTGGAAGATTGTCTACTGAATCTTGGATCTCCTCGACTTCCTCCTTCGAAGCGGAACTTGACGATTTGGGCGAGGAAGCTTGACTGCCGAGCGTGTCGCTGCTAGCTGACGTTTTCCGTCTATGCACTCTTGGTCTTTGCTGTTGTAATTGCCCGATCTCACGTAGAGGCTCTTGGTATTTGCTCGTGATCTGTTCGAGCTCGGCAAGCGTGCGAGCGTACTTTTCTTCCAGATCTTCCTTCTGCGAGTCAGACGAGGCCGGCATTCGCGGTGTGCCTTCATCTACTGCTACCATAGGTGGGTCTGCAGGAGTCTGCGGTGGAGTCAGACCGTCCAGGCTCTTTGCAAGGCTAGTACCCAGCATCTCCGGCTGGGAACTTTGCTGTGTTTTGTGCTCCATCGCTTCAACCTTCTTCCGTAGCTCTTGTCGTTCCTCCCGCTCCGATGCAGCATTGTCAGTCAAGCGAGCCGAGCTCTGCTCGAGCACAGCAAGCGACTTTTTTGCGATATCCAGATCGTGTTGCAGATTCAGGACCTGCCTGTCTCGCTGATCGAGTTCCGCCAGAAGCTGCTTGTGCTGATCTGACGTATCAAGCAGCGCCAGTCTACTCTCCAACTCTGCATAAGCCCTTTCTCTTCGCTGAACATCCCGCTCAAGCGTCTCCACCTGCGCCTTCTGCAGACGCTGCGATTCTTCGCTTTTCGACAGTCTAGCTTCCAGCTCCATGACGTATTTCTCAGTGTTTCCTTCTGTCTCGCGATATTTGCTGAGTTCTCGTCGAAGTTCCGCTACCTGTGCACTTGCTTTGTCCCCGACATCTGTTGTTGACTTTAGACGTGCTTCAAGGTCCTGGATGTAGCTTTCGGTAACACTTTCTCTTTCGGAGACTTTGGCCAGTCTGCTCTTGAGGTCGCCGATGAGTCTGGCATTAGACTCGTTGACCTGACTTTCGAAGTTCAGTTTATCATCGCGCTCTTGCATGATCTCCTCGGCATGTGATAATGCAGCCTTGCTAAGAGATAGCTGGGACTCCAATGCAGAGATACTTTTCTCGTACTCCTCGACGACAGGCTCGACTGCCATAGCGAAGCTCTCTGCAGACATAGTCTGAGAGGACGACTGTGCTTTTGCGAGTTCGGCTGTAAGTTTGGCGTATTTCGTTGACAATTCAGAGTATTGCTCTTGCAGGCTGAAGACGTCCCCGCCAGGAAGGCCACTTGGAAACAGGGGTGAGCGTAGAGAAGAAGCTTCCTCGCCGATTGTAGGCATATGTCCGTCTTTCAGGGCAGCAGCCTCGCTGCGAAGACGAAGAACTAGCTGCTGAAGATGCTCAACATCGTCCCAACCAATCTCGACTTCGTTGAGTTCGGCTCGGTTTTTGATGTTCCTTGCGCGATTTGCATACTGCAATACCTAAATCAGCTTTTATCATACGCTTGCTGTCGCGATGACTCACCTTGAGCGTATTGAGCGTCTCGCTGAGATTTGCTTCAGCTGGGCTGACGCAGGCAATCATCAAAGTATGTGCATTTCCTCCGCTGCGGCAAAGTCTCAGTCCTGACCCTTGCGTCGTCTGATATTAATTAAGGCTCACAGCGAGTCTTGCAACAATCTTGTAAGTTTCGAATCACGGTATGGAATATGAGTAGTCTGTCTGGCTTTCGCAGGATCTCCGAGAGCTGATATGACGTTTCCCAAAGCCAAAAGACCAGCATTGATGGATATCCCTTCTTTGGCTCGTTCGCCCATCGCGGAGGTGCGTTTCAGCTGGTGACTACAGTCAGTACATGGTATAGCGCTGGTGAGTAGATGCGCTTACCCGTTCACTTCCAGCCAGATCGACCCAGTGGAATTTGCTGGTGACAGTCACCCATTCGCCATCATTCGTCGACGGTGAATGCTTATCATCCAGGTCGTCCTTAGGCGCGGGACTCGTTGCTCGACTATCTCTCAACGAGCTTGAAGGTCTCGGCAGAAGGCGTCTTTCGCCCGGCGCACTAGGTGTAGAAGGTCTTGATCCCGGTACAGGACTACTGACTCTTCCCATTGAGCTGGGTATGCCGCTCTGTCTATGTGCAGCTGAGCGAGAGGGCGTCCCGAAGACGTTTGTATGAGAAGTTGGCGGAGAGTGCTTCTCCGGTCGAGGGGAGTTCTGACCGGTATACTTCTGCTGTGTGAGCGTGAGCGAAAAGATGGCGTGCGATCGAGAAGATTGGTCGTTCATGGCTGTTTGACCAGTCTGACGAATTGAAGATCCAGCCTCGAGGTTTCTACAAAGAAGTCGCATCAGTCAGAATCTGACCCTCTAGACTGAGAATACTTACTGCATGACATCCGAAGCGTTGTGAACAGGGATCTCCCTCAATCCAGACCAGATGATATGTCCAGCTTTAATCTCTCGAATCTGGACAATCGGTTTCTCTGCACCGTAGCTGTCTCCAACTAGTAGATCTATCAATTCTTCATTGTAGATCTCAATATAGCTATTCTGGGCAGATATCTTCAAGCGATTCGAGCCGGCTGAAGAGATGCGCTGGTTGATTTCATGGAAGATCTGGTTGACGGCTCGAGGAATGATACCCATCCGGTGTTCATCTTCAATCTCGGCTGATGACATCGAAGTCATATCTGTGCCCATAGTATATGACTTGCCTGTGTATAAATTGTTAGCTTTGTATGAAAGCGAGAGGTCGCACCCTGATCGCACCTGATGAAGTCTGGCCATATGCCAAGACTGTCACATTGTAGCCCTCCAAGAAGCGAGAGACCAGTCTACAAGCAAGCTCAGCATGGAACTCTCGTCTTTCGCCCTAATAGGACTTACGGCTCGACATGGTCATACACCTTGGACTGGCCGTCTTCCGGTCCTAGCACTCTATCGAAAGCGAAGGATTGCTTTGCTGGCCCTTTGCCTCCAACAGGAGGTGCTGCGAGTAGACCTGCGTAAGAATGTGAACGTGATTTCCTGGCTCCCCCCTACCTTCGACCGTAAGAGAAGTTGAACTGCCCGGCGTGGGCTGCACGACAGACCGCTGAAAGCGCGATGGTATGTTCGATGCTGCTTCATGCGAAGGTGGAGGCCTTATGCGCAGAGCTGTGTAAGCAGAGTCGAAGACCGTTCAGCTTCCAAGTCGCCAGAGTTTGGGTTTCCTTGGGGTTCTATAGCGCGTACCAACTTGAACTGATGTGGACGTTGCTGTCGCTGAAGCACTTGCGCCGCCTGCGGACTTTGGCCCGCCGGGACTGCTAATCAAGCGGGATGACGAGCTGGGAATACCAGACGGTGTGGTGCGGCCTGACATCTTAACGAGTGGGTATTACTGACACAGGATGTGATGGCGTAGTTGTAGAGAAACTGGCAGATAGACTAAGCCGAGCACGGAGCCAGAATCAAAGCGCGAGCCAGGTCGAAAGGCGTCGGCCGAGCTGGGCAGCGATGTTGACCTGATGAACAGCCACGTAGGATGATCGTAACGAGACTGGCCAAGCCTTGCGACCGTCTTGATGGCTGATTACAAGCTACGGCGAGTCGGCGACCGCTCCTTTTCCCCCCTGGTCTTGCTACGCTGGCCGTCCTGGATAGTACTGAATACGGGCTGATGCGGTATAAGAGATGTCTGGAAGTTGTCAAAAGAGTGTGGATGCCATATGAAGGCGCAGCTTGAGCAGCGCGAAAACAGCGAACTTCTGAGAGGGACCAAAGCCGAAAGGCCCAAGCGGAGCTCGCACTAAAAGGGCGTCTTCTGCATGATCTCTTCTTGTCTCTTGACCACTTCAAAGCTTTCAAGAACTATTCTGTCGGATTCTGCCTTTTCTCACGCATCGCTTTCTGAGAAAGATCATCCTTTATCTGATTGCCGAATGTCTCGCATGCAGAAGATCGCAGAGAAGCGAGGCTCTGGTTCGCCTTGCGCCAATAAGCAGTGCAAGAGGCATGTATTACTGCTGCAAAAGACGATGCTTCACCCATAAGACGCGTAAAGAGCCCGCGAAAGGAATGCGACTTCTTGCGGCTCGAAGAAGCATGCCTCGAAAGACCAGCTAATCTGAACAAGGCTGTTCCCTCTCCATCGTCTCTCTACTATCGCATACTCACAACTCACTGTTACATACTACATTACAGAGGCAGGCTCCTACTGTCAAAAGCAACTTCCTAGATCCAGCACCAAACCCGGTTCGCATAGCTTCAAGGTAGGTCATTTCAGAATGCGCAGCTGGTGACTAGACGATAGGCATCTCAGTCACTTGAGAGAGCTGTCGCCAGTCTACCATAAAGCTTTGTCACCCGCTGACATCTGTCTCTCATGCAGTGTCAATCCGCTTGAAGACCCACCGAACGTACCCGCATCGAAACTACACCTTCGACCTGCCTTGTACGCATCTACATTCAGCTCTAGCAGCACCATAGCACTCGACGTGCATATCGATCCTCGATAAATCCGCATTTATCGCGTATCAAGACTTTCGCAAACAAGGACAATCTTTCTTTACACTCAAGCAAATCAATTATGTATCTCTCACCTTTCCAAGCTGTCGCGCTCCTCGCCTCTACCCTGGCTATCGTCGAAGCAAGCCAGGCCGGCACGATCAAGATGCATCCAGGTAGATTGGCGATATTAGATTCATTACCAGTACATTGGCTGATGTAAAGCTTTCAGGCATGCGACGTGTTGACAAGCAACGTCTTCGTGCTCGGCAAGATCAGCAGACTGTCGAATCCCTCATGCGTGAGTACTAAGATACCAACGTACGGCCAGGCTAGACTGACCACTTCACACAGACTCTCGCCAGATTGGTCGACAAGCTATAGACTCGGAGGTCTTCAGCACAGGCGCTACAGCTGCAGGCAGCGCGACTGCCCTCCTCACCGCTACTCCCGTCATTGCACAACGCCAATCTCTCGATCCTACCGACGCTTCACAAGCATCCCAACCTATCTCGCGGGGCCCTCTCAACTCAGCCGCCGATTCCTCATCTTCCCAGCCTGTAGATCGACAATCTATCACTCAGGCGCAGCCGAGCAGTAATCCTGTTTCGCGCAATCCTCTTACTTCTACTTCGGCGGCTCCTTCTGACTCAGTAGTCACTACTGGCTTGCTTACCAATAGTGGAAAGGTAAATAATCCCGTTTCACGCTGCAGAACAATGCTGATTGCCTGGTTGGCTTCAGACGCCCGGCGGAGCTTCTAACTCGTATGTCTTACGGCCTACAAGTCGACCAGCCTCTTCAGAATCCTCCAATGCGGCTGCACCTACTGCGACCAGCTCGGCTGCGGGAGATGACTCTGGAGATCAAGATGGACAAAGCGACAGCAACGGTGGAGGTAGCACCACATCAAGCGCGGACGACGATGACAGCGACTCGGAGTCGACGAGCACCACACCCTCTGCGACTCCTACGGCTACGTCCGCTTCAGACGACGGCTCAGACGATGATTCCGATGCAGACACTACATCCTCCTCAACTATGGAGACTCTCATCACATCAGACGGTGTCGAAATGTCCGCTTCAGAGAGCATGAGCGTAGTCACAGCCAATAGCGTAGTTGTCGTCGTAGCAAACGGAACGACAGAGTCCAGCACCACGGCTATGCGATCGACATCGACGCATCTAGTCTATGTCACAGCAAGTCCGGAGACGTCTTCTACTGGTATACCAGCGCTGGGAGCATCGACGGGCGCGGCAAGCAGGCTGGAAACTGGTGTTCTCGTAGCTATCGCCGCTGTGATTGCAGGGGTGCTTGTGAGGTAGATGTGAAGGTGTAGATGGTAACAAGGCGCAGGTCGCATCAAACAGAACGAGGTCCATGCATTATGCATTCCTTCCATTCTCTTGCCAAATTGCCCTTCTCGCGATATCGACTGCTATGCGCTCTTAACTGACGCTAATGTACCCTGACACCCTGACAACCTTCGGAAATCGCCTGAATAGCGATTCTCTGACCTCGATGCCATATGTTTACCCAAATGACCAAATCACATGCCCATATGCCCAGGCACATCAAGACGCTCTTCAACTGCTTGACGCTGGTCTGCTGTTACTGATTGCGCGTACACCACGCCTTTGAGCCTTGCCTGCGTGTCCTCCGTCCAAGGTCGTTTCGACGTTTTCGCACTGCAAATTTTTTCGTCCGCGAGTTCGCCCGCTTGAAGGAAGGCTCAAAAATGGCGCCGATGCCTAGCGAAGCTTGCGCAAACGTTTGAGGGAGGGGCGGACCTTCTCTGCTTTTTTCCAAGGCTCGTACAATCAGGACCAGCCCAATTCCAATACCACAAAATCAATAGAATAATCACAAAGATGGTTAAAAGCGCAACTCTTGGGCACCCTAGAATTGCGAGTTGATTTCACGGCAGCCGGAGCAACCTATCTGGCGGTCCCAGGCTCATACTTTTTTGTCATTGTCGTCTACAGGGCCCCAAGCGAGAGATCAAGAAGGCTGTCGAATCCTACTGGGCTGACAAGAGCTCCGCTGAAGACCTCCAAAAGGTAGCTAAGGAGATCCGTGCTGCCAACTGGAAGACCATCAAGGATGCAGGGATCGACATCATTCCCAGGTGAGCGTTGTTCGCATTGCTTTGCAAGACATCGAGCTGATTGTGCGATTCCAGCAATGACTTCTCCTTCTACGACCATGTCCTCGACATGTCCGTTGTGCTCGGCAACATTCCCTCCAAGTATGCAAAGGCTGCCTCTGAGCACCAGCTATCCACCCTCGATGTCATGTTCGCTATGGGACGTGGCAGACAACGCGATGGCGTCGATGTCGAGGCTTCCGAGAGTGAGTGCGACTCGATGCGCACGTTCAGGTCATACGCTGACAGGCACGCCTATCACAGTGCGAAAGTGGTTCGACAGCAACTACCACTACATTGTGCCAGAGCTTTCTGCCAACACCAAGTTCTCCCTAGCTTCCGATGCTAAGCCCGTCATCGAGTTCAACGAGGCCAAGGAAGCTGGTTTCGAGACCAGACCTGTCCTCCTCGGACCCATTTCCTACCTTCTCCTCGGAAAGAACACCCGTGACTCTGCTGCAGACTTCCAGCCTCTATCCCTCCTCGACTCCCTTGTGACCGTCTACGACGAGCTGCTCAAGAAGCTCAAGGAAGCTGGAGCCACCTCGGTCCAGATAGACGAGCCAGTGCTCGTTCTGGACCAGGACAAGTCTCTTGCAAGCTCTTTCAAGTCTGCTTACGAGAAACTTGGCCAGTCTGGTCTTGCCATCACCCTAGCCACCTACTTCGGCCGTGTCACCGAGAATCTCGACTTTGTCAAGGACCTCCCAATCGATGCTCTCCACATCGATCTCGACAGAGCTCGTGGTGCTCCTGAGCAGGTCGACGCTGTCGTCTCTGCCATTAAGGACAGCAAGCTTAAGCTTTCTCTCGGTCTCGTTTCTGGACGAAACGTCTGGAAGTGTGACCTCGAGGCCGCTATTGCAGTCGCCAAGAAGGTTGTCGACGCTCTCGGTTCTGACCGTGTAGTCGTCGCTTCCTCTTCCTCCCTCCTCCACACCCCAGTCACTCTCGCCAACGAGACCAAGCTTTCTGCTGAGCAGAAGGACTGGTTCTCATTCGCTACCGAGAAGGTTGCCGAGATTGCTGCCATCTCCAAGGCTGTCAACGGTCAGGAGGACAGCGTCAAGGAGGCTCTCGAGGCCAACAAGAAGTCCATTGCTGCTCGTCGAGAATTCGAGAAGAAGTCCGATGCTTCCGTCAGAGAGCGACTCGCTGCTGTTACTCCCGAGCAGTATAACCGAAAGGATCCTTTCACCACCCGTATCGAGGCTCAGAAGGAGAAGACTCCTCTTCCCAAGTTCCCAACTACCACCATCGGATCTTTCCCTCAGACTAAGGAGATCAGACAGGCTCGTGCCAAGTTCACAAAGGGAGACATCAGCTCTGAGGAGTATGACAAGTTCATTGCTTCTGAGATTGAGCACGTCATCAAGTTCCAGGAGAAGGTCGGCCTCGATGTTCTTGTGCACGGAGAGCCCGAGAGAAACGATATGGTTCAGTACTTCGGAGAGAAGCTAGAAGGATTCGTGTTCACCGAGAACGGATGGGTACAGTCCTACGGATCCAGATACGTCCGCCCACCGATCATCGTTTCGGACGTTTCCCGACCTACTCCTATGACTGTACACTGGTCTTCCTACGCTCAGTCCCTCACTAAGAAGCCTGTCAAGGGTATGCTTACTGGACCTGTTACTATCCTCAACTGGTCTTTCCCTCGTATCGATGTTTCCCGAGAGACCCAGTCCAAGCAGCTTGCCCTTGCTCTCAGAGACGAGGTTCTCGACTTGGAGAAGGCAAACATCTTCGCTATTCAAGTCGATGAGCCTGCTATCCGTGAGGGTCTGCCCCTTCGAAAGGCCGACTGGGAAGGCTACCTCAGATGGGCTGTCGACTCCTTCAAGCTTGCTACGTCTGGAGTAGAGAACACCACACAAGTGCACTCCCACTTCTGCTACAGGTGAGCTCTTCAAAGGACTCACAAGCGCGTTTGCAAACTTCCTTACTGACGATGACCTGTGTACTCCCTGCAGCTCTTTCTCCGATGTATGGTCTGCTATTGAAGGTCTAGACTGTGATGTCTTGTCCATCGAGGCTTCCAAGTCCGACCTCACCCTCCTCCGCGTCTTCAAGGAGCGTAACTACACCAAGTGGATCGGACCAGGAACCTGGGACATCCACTCTCCTCGTGTTCCATCTGCTGAGGAGATGCAAGACAAGATCAAGCAGTTCATCGATGCTGGCCTCAAGAGCGACCACGTCGTCATCAACCCCGACTGTGGTCAGAAGACTCGAGGCTGGACCGAGACCGAGTCTCAGCTCGCCAACATGGTTGCTGCGGCTCGATGGGCCCGAAAGGAGTACGCTTAAGGAATTTCGAGAAAAGCTTCCACCAAAAGAGGGCAGGCTTCAACCCTGCGCTATCGCTCTCCATCTATCAGTCTATCGTTCTTCACCATATCATCAACTGGTTTAATACCCTTCTTTTCAGTCAGTAACACTCGCATATCAACTGTGCAACTCTTTCTTCAGTAGTCGGGATGTGTTTCTGGGTAGACTTTCACGAAAACTAAAACAATGTCGCAATTAGAAAAAGTATGTTTCCTCGCTAGCTAGCTTTTAGATCAAGCACAAGCAATGCATAGCGTTCCGAGCTTCATCAGCTCAACCAAATCCCGGCTCTGCATTGCGATGAATTGGCTTTCCTTGCCTATCCTGCTCTGCTACATTTCAGCATACTGTTATGGCGCTACATACCTCACCAATCTGCCTGGACGTGCGATCTCATCTTGCCCGTGGTCTTTCTTTTCTTTCTTCGCCCAACTCTCCAAGCAGCTTTGAGGGCTAAAAAAACAGTTCAATGAGCCTACAGGTTAGTAATAACCATGTAGACTGATCCTTACAGCTGCTTACGCCGCGACTATTTTTTGCAGGCTGTCCGACCTTCAAAGGTCAAGCAGAAGGCAGCAACAGCGCAGAACCAGCGTCAAATTACGCAAACTGAAAGTCTGAGCGTCGTATCGCTGCTTCTAAATACTGGCCTGGGATGTGTGACCTTCCTGAGGTGCTGACGCCGTACCTAATCTGCGCGTTTCATGCGCCAGCTGATCCAATTTGTTGATGGCAGAGGCATCTTCCCAGAGCGCTGTTACCGCGATGACAAGCGAGTGTTTATGCCTATTCAGCTTCGCTTCACTTATGCTGCTGACCCTGCAGAATCGACTCGTCCAAGATTCCTGGCATGACGCCCGAGCCCGGCAAGTCTGGCGTTAGGATCAAGAGCCTACAAAGAGGCGTCATGGCAGAAGCCGACAGAGTGTTAGACTATCTAGTGCGCATCATCGTTACTCCAGCGTGACATGAATATACTGACGAGCTTGACAGGATCACGGTGTTCTGGATGCTTTGCAGCGAGGTTACCTAAAGACATTGGTAGGAAGCTATATTCTTACCTAAATTGCTGTCTCTCACCTTTTTCCCAGCTCTTCGGAATCTATCTCGACCCAGACAATCCTACTAATCTGGTCGAACTGTACTCGTGAGTCGCTTTGTTACATCGCTTCATAGAGCAGCTTATGTTTAAGACTCATTCAGCTTTAACTTCATGTACCGAGACCTGCCGGCGGGTGACGGAAGTACTGTTCGCGTGCCCGAGATCGAAGTACGCGACCAGTTGCGAGGCATGTCCATCGGGAGCGTAGGAGCTTTGCCAGGAGAAGGAACAAGCGACCAGCAACCTACCGAAGAGGATCGAAGGAAGTGGACTCTATCAGAAGTCCGAAAGCAGGTCCAAGCTCTGGTGAAAAGGTCGGTCGTCTGCTTTGACAAAGCCGGATGCGCGGTGATTTATCTCTACTGCAGTCTGATTATGATGACGCAAACCCTTTCCGAGCTACCGTCAAAACGATACATTACTTTCAAGCTTTACTATACACCCGAGACTCCAGAAGATTACGAACCGGTAGGTCAAGATCAGCTGTGCATGACAAGGCTAACATCAGAGACAGCCGCACTTCTTTGCAGTAGACAATACTGAAACCAGGTTCACGATGGGAACAAAGATAGTTGATGAGCAACCAGAGACCGAAGTCATTGGAAAATTAGACACCGGTCATCATTGGTGAGCTACTCCATACTGTCATGATGCTCCGTCTGAGTATCGTCTGCAGCATGACCATCCGCCTGGTGACTGTAGCCGACCATCTGCCAGACCAGGATGTTCTTCGCTCTTCACAGCAAGTGCCGCTACCTGCTTCCACCGAATCAGCTACACGACCCATCATTTGGGATTCCGAAGACATGGTGATCGATGAAACATGCGAGACGAGCTTTCAGAGCTATAAGAAAGGCACCCCTGAACCGGAAGCTTCAAGCAACGTCGAGACAGCATCTCAGCGAAGACCGATAGGCAAACTCGATACCAGCGGTCAGATCGTCGACCTTGATATGGAAGCAGAGCAGAGACGCGGCAGTAAAGGAAAAGGCAGGATGAGCGATGAAGGATACGCTCCTTCCCGTCGAGCGACTATACAGTACGGTCTGCCTCCTGACAACTTCGATGCGGACGAGACGCAAGTCTTGAGCGTCGCCGAGCAACTGCAGCTAGCCGGAGTAAGTACCTCCATGGCAGCTTTACTCGATCTTTACTGAAGCTGGCTCTTTTAGGCGCCTGAACCCGAGTATACACAGCAGACTATGCCTGAAGCTTTCGGAAATGGATACGAAGACAGCATGGGTGGCCCTGTCTACAACGAACAAACTACTTCTTCCGAGTTTCAGTACCCCGACGCCGACCTGTCTACGGACGCTACATCCGGCGACTCCACCCTATTACAAGAGACCGCTATGACTAGCGCAACTGGTACTCTTCCTCCTGGGCTACGTCGACAACCTTCTTCTATCCACTTCGATGACATCGTCCAAACAGAAGCAGGCCCAAGCACATTCAGCGAGAAACCAAGTGCTCTGCCGAAACTCGGCCTGGACCATCAAGAAGAAGATTCGCCGATTATCTTTACGCAGTCCTTCGCTCAGAAGGGAGATCAGACTCCGCCTCGATCTGGCCCTTCTTATCAAGATACAGTGCTTGAAACGCCTGAAGCAGTCAGAGGCGGAAGCGCACTATCTTCGCCGCTTTCAGACCCAGATACGCAACGACAGAAGACGGTCAAACACGAGTCACAAGCTAAGAAGCCAGAAAGTAAGGACGGAGAAACTCGAGAGCCCTGCGACTGTGGGGATGTAGGCAATGGTGCGTACAGGAAAGCCGGCTTCCTGACTCTGTTACTGACTGTGCGCGGCCTCAGAGGATGAAATGGTGCAGTGCGATATGTGCGAGAGATGGCTTCACACGGTGTGCCATGGGTAGGCTTTCATCTACTTCGACGAGAAACTCACTTTGACTTCATATTTTTATTTGCAGGTACGAGAAAGGAGGCGATATACCCGAGAACCTGGAGGTCTTTTGGTGCGGCAGATCGATCATTCCACAGATGTACGCTGATCTCGACCGCAGCTACTCTTGCTCCGTCCGTCAAGGCAAAAGCCGGCATGCTGTATCGTATCAGGAAGATGTAGGCGTAAGCCCTTGGCGAAACGTGGTCCAGACTGACTCTCGATTCACTCTCAAGGAAGAGCTCAATGCTGCTGTTGAATCCCTGAGAACTCTGGCGATGTTCAGAAGAGCCGTCTGGCTCGTATACGACGAAGAGAAGTATACATACAACAACCTTCCGGCCCTCGAAGCCTTCCACAAGGACAAAGCGGAGTTCGGAAAGCGTCTAGGCACGTTATGCAATTTCTACCTAGTCACGCGGAGCTGCTGTCTGAGTGGTTTCATAGGTATCACGAACTTCCAGACTTATGCTGCAGTATGGAAGCAGCTCGTCGACGAGCAATACATCATTTTCGTCGAGCCTGAACCCAAAGGCAGCGCAAAGAAGAAAGGTAAACAAGGCAAGAAGCCATTACAGATGCAGGGTAACGGAAAGGGCGTGCCGATTGCAAACAGGTATGCAGCCGACTGCTCGTGCCAAGTGGCTTGCTGAATTACCTTGATCTGCCTTCCGTAGAACTCCGAAACAGAAAACGCTAAAGGATCAGACATACTTTTCACCGAAAGAGGGTGCAGAGAGAGAGATTCTTCTACGCCATGGCCTTCTCGACGCAGAAGGTGAAATTGACGTGAGTCTAGAGAACCGCGTCCTGTGGTCTGCGTCTTACGCTAAGACTCGTTTCCTGCAGCCATCAAGCCAAAACAAGAGTATGAAGCCTCAACTATGTGCACAACCGTCCGCAACCGCGATACCTGTTCCTCGTCGCCGCAGTTTGATAGATGTGACGAACACTCCGCAAAGAAAGATGTCTGCCTCAACATTCAAGAACCTACCTTCGCCCGTAAACGAGAATTTAAATACCTTACCATCAGAGAGCAAAGCCGCTGCAGCTTCGCCTCACAACGCTTCGGCATCAATTACTAAATCTTCCAAACACATAACAAGTACAAATATAAATACATCTGTACAAACCACAAATGAACAAATCTCTGTAACATCGAAGAATATTGCAACCAATCAAGAGCCTTCAGCTGGAGGTTCATTGGCTCTTCAGCCGCAGAATGCACAAGCTCCTATAAGCATCTCGTCATCCACCTCTAGCTCCCATAATAATCAAATAGAAGACAATATATCGAAGTCAATGCCAACCTTACCAACAAGTGCGCAGGGGTCTGCGAACGCTGGTCCGAGCGCTAGTACACCCGGAAAGAACGTCACATCCAGTCAAGCAGACATGACGGGCGTTCTTACCGTCAGTCCATTCACACCCACATTCTTGCAGACGCAGCTGACATACAATATTTGAACAGACTTCCACAACGCCCAGATCGTCAAGAAAGCGCCCAGCTTCTGAAGCAGCCCTACCATCGCCTTCCAAACAGTCGAATGTCAAAAGACCAGGTTACAAGAAGGCATCAATGGCGCATACTATGGCCGCTGTTGACGAGCCTGAAATGGAAGAAGTCGTCGAGCATTCCATGCAAGTCGATTAAGCCGAAATGTAATTACGCATATACCACCATTAGCAAAGGACAGCAGAAGTATTCAATATCCGCCCTTTCGGCATTCGCACGTGCTGCAGCTTTCATGACCTTTTAGTTACAAGCAGTCCAGGAGTGCTCATGTAGCTCATCAGCAGTAGGATATGTATCATCACCACATGCAATGCTAGTAAATGTACTATGAACCCAATGCGAAGCGAGTTTGCCGTTCGTCACGTTTCTGCAATCGCTCAACTCCGATAAAACCGTCTGAAAGATACGACTGGCCAGCAGTCTCGATGCGCCATGGGCTGCTATATGCGCTCGCTCTGGCTGTTGCGCTACCTGCGAACGCTCGAAAACAGCGGGAGCTGCTAGGAAGATTGTAGGCCGGCCTTGTTTCGCATAAAGACTGCAAGATCCCGAGGCCTGATTGTGGTCTTCCTATGTTATAAGCCTTCACATCACCGACATTCATCCTGATCCGTTCTACAAAGCCAACTCGTCAGTCTCTGCTTCGTGCCATCATCAAAAGCCATACGACGATTCCCAAAGAGCGGGAGCGCTGGGCACTGCTGTTAGGTAGTTGGTATCACTATCGAGTCATTACGCTGGCCTAAACATACGGCTTACAGCGATTGCGATACTCCCTTGGCCCTCGTCGATCATGCATTCGACTGGCTTGAACGAGACTGGGCAAAGGAAGTAGACTTTGTCATATGGACAGGAGATAATGCAAGGTATGTGTATCGTCATGAAATGCCAACCTAGACTGGCCTGACTTATTTCCTTGGCTTGAACAGACACGATATAGACTCTTCTTTGCCCCGATCCTTGTCAGGGATCTATCAGCTAAATAGAGATCTTGCGAAGCGCTTTCGAAAGATGTTTGAAGATCGCGGTATACCAGTTGTGCCAAGTCTGGGCAATAACGATATTTACCGTAAGTCATCTATAAAGTGTACTTGGAAAGCATCGTGCTGACTCTGGATAACAGCACATAACATCATAGTCAGTCTCCCAATCGGAGTACTCATGGATCTCAGGCTGATGCTGTGCGTAGGATGTTGGGCCGAACAAGATCACGACAGAATACGCCAAGTAAGCGCTTGTCGAGTGCTGCTTTCGTACCCTACTCAGAATTTCTTCCATAGAATCTGGTCAGACTTTATACCCGGCGAAGAATACCATACCGTCACTCGCGGCATCTACTTCTCCAGAGAGGTCATCCCTGAAGAGCTGGCCGTCATATCGCTCAACACTATGTACTTCTTTGACAACAACAAAGTTGTAGATGGCTGCCCTGCGACACGGCCTGGCGAAGCAGCGGATCCGGGTACATTACAGCTGGATTGGCTGATCGTCCAGCTCGATCGCTTCAGGCAGCGAGGCGTGCAAGTCTGGCTTAGCGGTCATGTACCTCCTACACAAGCAAATTGGTACCCTGACTGTAGGTCTAGTCTTGTTCACTGCATTGCGAACCTGCTAAAACGCTGGTGACAGGCCTGTCACGCTTCTCGGAGATGGTCCTCAGCTATCAAGATAGCATCGTCGGTCAGATGTATGGTCATGTCAACGTGAGTCGCGCACTATTTTGGCCCATGTTCACTCTGACCTCTCACTGCAGGTCGATACCTTTAATTACCTCGATTACAGAACGTTGACTAAAAAGTCGAAGTCGAAAGCTCGGCGGAAAGGCATATCTGCGAATAAATTTGTCCATGACGACATCCATGCCAAGTATGAGGCTCTCCCTCCGTATCGCAAGATGAAGCTCGAAGATTACGCGATTGTCCATACCGGACCCAGCTTGATCCCCACATATCTGCCTACTATCAGGATATGGAACTACAACGTCACGGATTCGTCTACGCGATTCTTCTCTCAGGGTACACCTGCTCCGGTAATTGCACCCAGTATATTAGAGCGCGCGACAAGCGCATTGGAGGAGCTGTGGTTCAAGATGCAAGACCAGTACGAGGCGCTCAGGCGGAGAAAGAAGAGAAAGAGCAAGAAGAGGAAGAAGAAGCCTGTCCCGCGCCTGCCTCGCTACTTCTCACCTGATAGCCCATCGCGGACGAATCGATACCTTTCTCCGCTCGGATACACGCAATACTACCTGCCAATACATGAGCATGCCAATCCCAATTGGACGATAGAGTATACCACCTATCCTAATAGCCACCTCCGGCATTTCCTGCCGAAGCATCTACACAATAATGCTTCGATGCCATCGACCTATAACCTGAAGGATCTTACGATACCTTCTTGGCTGGGTCTGGCAAAGAAGATGACCGTAGACAAGAAGCTGTGGAAGGGTTATGTGAGGCGGATGTATTGCTCTTCTGGGGCTGAAGATGCTAGGTGATTCATGTAACAATACATAAAGACTAGACGTTCGCAGTAATATGGTATCGGCGTAACCAGCGCAATGGTGCTCGCTCAATGGCGGGCTTGGCATGCAGAAATGTCGAAGTCAACCCCTCTGCGAGCTTGTAGGAGACCCTTGTAAGCCCAGGGCTCCTTGCTCTTATCCGGCATGCCAATAGGGACGCCATCGCGCATACTCAGTACGGCAATAAGACCATCATAGACTGATTCGCGACTCCGAACGCGCGTTTCGCATTCGGCATTCTTGATTAATTCCAGTGTTTTTGTCTGACTCTTGTTCTTCGACTTTCGCACTAAGGGGCCTACCTCGAATCCCAGGCCTCCATTGCTGAAGGGTTGTGGACAGGATAAGTAGAAGCGTCGCTGCTTTCCTGGGGCGTCTTTGGCTATGAGGAAGGCACGATCTCTAAGCGCACACTTACACCATGTAGCGGATGGATTGATGTCCGTCTTCGTCTTCAATCGTGCAGCTGGTGTAATGTCTGGTTCGTAGCCTGCGCGTTGCCATGTATACTTTAGAATATCTCGAAGTGCTCCATCGGGAAACTTGATCTGCCAGCTCGGCTTAACGAAGTCTGGCGCAGTATACAGGAGAATCGTACAGCCGTCAGTGTCGTACTTGAGGCAAGTATGGACCATCGCGGTCTCGAATGCGGCACTGTAGGTAGGCCCAGTAGGTGATTTGTTGATTGTCTTCGTCACGGAGGTCAGACTGTGCGGCCAACCGAGTTAGGAAGCAATTCAGCTGAGCCAAGAAATCAAAGTCACCTTGAATCTGTCACCGAGGTGCGCCTCTTCCGCGAGTCACTGGACGGTAGCTCTCTACAAGTAGTCATCTCGCATCAGCAGAGAGACAGCAAGCCAGCAAATCCCGGTGTCAGACTCACTTGAAGCTTAGCGGGTTGCCCTCGTTTTCATTGAGACGATACAGAGGCAGCGACTTCCGAAATTTGTGGGGGCCAGGGCCTCGGTCGGTCTTGTTTCTCAGCTTCTTAAGCTCAGCTTGAACTCGCCTTGAAAAGACGCTTTCTGGCCAGGTTCTATTGCAGTCGTCTCTGTAAGTCTTGTGATTGGAGGGATCGACTGTGTATGAGCAGATCGACAGATCCGGGGCAGGTACCGACGACTTTGACATCTTTCTTTTCGGCTGTATGTATCGTGAAGTGTCTCAGATCAGTCAATAGCCAAGCAAGGCTCCAGGAGACTAGCTGGGGGGTATTGTTGCAATCAGCCCTTTATGTTCAGTCATCAAAGGGAAGAGGCTGGGAGTAGAAAGGCAGGATCAACGGTCCGGTTTGGCAGCATCACACAGGAGGAGATTTTGGTCTCTTAGCTGTAGTAGAGTAGAAGTGGGAGTGTGGTACGCCGGATGGGCGCTTTTACTATGTAGCTCGACCTGCGGACTTGTAATGAGCAGGAGGGTGGGAATTTATTGCTGGATCTGGTAGCGAAGTGAAGGACATTCAGGATGACTTTCCATAGCTTTTCAAGCTTTCCCCGGCCTCCAGCTATTTCCGAGTCTACAGTTTGCTCTTCTGCTGTGCTGAGTGGGTTGCGGCATCATTGAAGCGGTCATTGCGATGTTCCAATCAGCTATTTGCTACATGCGAAGCATGCATATGCGACTGACTGTGCCATTCGGCGGACAAGCGATTGAGTGTTTCCTCTGGACACTCTGTAGTGTCTGTTGAAGCATCGAATAGAGCTGAGATAACACTAATCAGCGTTCTAGCCAACTGAAAGCTATCTCACATACCTTCACATTCAGCATCCAGTGCCTCGATGCGGACACCTTGTGCCTCATGTTCGGCCACAAGCTGGTCATGACGAGCAATCATTTGGTGAATTCTTGCTATAAGATCATCGCTGGTGTTCGTGGCTGGACTCGGAAGATGTAACAGAGGGTTTCATGGGCGTGCAGTCGCATTACACACCTTGCGGCTGGTTTGGCGACTCTTCGACTCTGTCCAGAGTATGTCCTTCGCTTGTTTTGTTCGAAGAGTTGCCCAGAAAGGCTACGGCACCCACGGTATCAGCAACTGTGGCTACTCCATCGAGTCTATCCCAGTAAACCGGCTCACCGTCAATTCTAGCATTCGAAGCCTCACCCTCAGCTCTCAGCGCGATAGAACGAACGCGAAGCTCGAGGGCTTTTACACGAGGATCCTCTGATGCTGGTGACATTGCTTGCTTTTAAGCTGATTTGGTCGGTATGAGCAGGAAGGAAAGAGGCACTGGCGACAACACTGCGAGCGAATCGGACGTCTGGAAGTCCACTCACGACATGCAAATTCCTCCTGCAAGCACGATGTCAGCTATTACCTCCACCTGACTTCAGACGGGGCCCAGGCACAGGACCGAAGAAGAACGCTGACAGGCATTGAGACCGTTGGCAGTAATGGTTACTGCAACGATTACGGCAAGCGTTACGGTAATCCTTACCGCGTGGCAGCGCCTCGGAGCCATGAGCGGAGCCATGAGCGAGCATACTTCAATCTTCATACCAGAGCCAGGTCATCGAACCGTGGACAAGCTCGTAGCCCATACTTGAGGCATTCACTTTGTCAATATTCGGAGTGTCTCTCGATGTCTAGGCTTTTCTCCGCATCGATGATCTGCCTTTACTGCCTGCTGGCCGACAGGCGGAGGCACCACGGAGGTTGCGCTGGTCCGTTAGCTTGCAGAAAGATAGATAGAATGCAGAGTGATGAGGTGGTCAATGTGCAGGTACGAGGAATTCCTTGAAGCTGAACGTCTTTCAGGCGATTCGAGATTTCATGAGACCAGATGTCAGAGACTTAGACTTTAAAGAGGTGGAAGCTCTGAATTCACAGAAAGAGAGAAATAGTCGCCATATAGATATCTTCTTCTTGATTTCTCGTTTCAGGCACACATGACATCATCCCGAGGGCGCATCATGGAGGGTCATTAGGGCCTCACTTAGACCGTTAGACTAGAGCGTTTCTGCAGCTTGCTTCTTGACAACTCACGAAGATCAAACAAGCAACATCATGGATAAGCTCAAGGGACTCGCTTCAAAGGTGACAGACAGACAGCGTTGAACAAAGTGAGATTGTGGGGCAAACAACTGACAACCTTCATAGCTCGGAAACAGCGGAACTGGCAACAGCGTACGGTCATTGAAGTACAAGACACGATCCACATCCTGATATTGTTCCCTCATAGTCTACTGATCCCTCCCAGCCAGCTGGTTCAGCTGTAAGCCGGATCGCTAGCTGGTCTATCCAAGTACAATGCTGATTTTGTGATACAGCAGGATGCGTCAATCAATCCAGCAGGTACTACAGATGGTAGCGCTGTAGGAGCAGCACCAGGTGCCAACGCTGCTGGCGGCAAAGGAGGTGAGCGACACCCAAGACTTGAAGGCAGCGGCTAGTCGCTTACCTTACTTTCAGATTACCTGGACCAAGCAGTCGGCTTTGCAGGCTCCAGGACTGGGCACAACGTACGTTTTCAATGTTCCTCTTGATGCAGTCCCGTAGTGACAATCTGAAATATCATCCACAGCTCGACAGAAACCAGGAAGAGAAGGTCGGTGTTACCCTTAGATTCATTGAAGACTGCGCTGACTGAACAAATGCAGATCTCCGATGGGATCCGCAGCGGTGCTACCAAGATGGGCTACGGAAATGCCCTTGGACAGGACAAGAACTGATAAGCCAGCGTCTGTACTGGCCACTGCTAGGCAGGACATCCGATAAGCCAAAGAGCACCTGTAGCACAGTCTTTAATAGTCAGCGAGTAATACTACTATATTAGCTTGCCCACAAAGAGTCCCTGCCCAATCACCATCCGGTCAAACTCTGCTGTATGCCGTCTCCATTATCCCAAGTTACTAAACTATGTACGCTACATGTAACTACAATTTCCACTATTACTAACTGAAGTATTGCATAGCATCTAAATATTGCGATCGTAAAACGAGTGTAACGAGATCTAATAAAATGCGGATTCTAGGAGCGTCTAAATTCTAATATTGCGGCACTGTAGGGTGGTAAGGCGACTCTGGTTCTGCTGTCCTTGACGCCCACGCTGTACCATGTTTTGGGGGACCAGCTGCCATCCAGCGGCATGGTCGCACCTCCGAGCGTAATGCCGTCTGTAGCATCGATAGCAGGCCCAGAGAGCAACATAGCTCTGCCAGTCATGCCTTGCATCGAGTACGGCCAGTCCAGATTATAGCGGATAGGTGTGGTCGAATTCGTGTTCATCACGACAGCGCGGAAAGTGTTTTCGTCTTCGCGAGTGATGAAGGCAGAGCCTCCACGACCGCTCGCGTTACCAGTGTAGCGATCTGTAGAGAGCATCTGCCCCCTTGCGACTTGCTGGAAGGCCAGGAGACCATAGTAGAGAGGCCTGGTTCCCGTGACGGTCCGATTACCATCATCGGTGATAGCGCTGTACTGGGCTCGATTACCACCTCCATGGAAGTCGGAACCGCTGAAGCCTTCTTGCACAAGGTTGAAGAGATACTTGATCGACCATAATGTCGATGCGAACGTGTTGCTCACACCGGCTTGACCACCGCCTGAGTAGCTATTGCTTTCGGCGAAACGAACACCCTCTGGCAGGTCGGATGCAGCTCGCCGAAGTAGGGGACCATTCCGACTCAGCCAGGGATCATCACCAAGTAGTGTGGCAGCCGTCGAGTAAGACTCGTTAGACTTTCCACGGTAGTAGTGATGGGTGGGAAGCTGTGGAAATCTCAAGAGCTGAGCACACACAGTTGCGACGATATTTATCGGCACTCACGCTGATGTTGTTGCCCTCTGCAGCGGCGAATGGGACAGCCCACGTGGAGGCACTATCTCCAGTCGCAGCTGGTCCAGTAAGCATCGCATTGGGCACACGAGCTTTGATAGCAGTAGCGACTCTGTTCCACCCGACAAAGTCCCGATAGCCAGTCATGAACGCTTCGACATCCCAGTCTCCGGCTCTAGTCTCATTGACACGAGGTGCACTCCCTTGGTGGGTGATAGCATAGGCGTTGGGCTCGTTGCCAAGCTCGAAGCCGTACAGGTTGCTGCCCAAAGCTTGCGAGACGTAGGCAGCTTCGTCTGCCGCAATCGCAGCGGTGTTGTTGGCTATCTTGATGCCGTAGATCACACGCCATCCAGTTGCTTTGACAAAGGCTGCCAAGTCATCGATATCGTTCGGAGAGACGTATGGACTCGTTTGTCCTGGAGAAGTACTGTTCCATATCCTCTGTTCAATGGTATTTCCGCCCAACCTTAGATTAGAAGGTCCAAGAGCACGAAAGAGAGCTATCAGAGGTGCATTGTCGCGGCTGAACAGGCCAGAAGACAGTCTATTTTGGAGCGTCAGTGCCGTCACGCGTAAGAATCCTGCTTTACATACCTAACTTTCTCATATGATAGTCCTGCGAAGGTACTAGATAGGTTGCGACCGACTGGCGACGTGCCAATCTTGACATTGAGTATGGCCGACGCGCTCGAATCGATCGAAGGAAAGGCCTGGAGTGCATTAGTTGGATCTGTATTTTGGGCTGTCGCATGGTGATCAGATATGTATTGGAGTGATTGTATATCAGAAGCAGCCCTCACTGCCGTCAATCAAGCCAGTATCTTGATTATCGTCAGAATGCGATTTCTTGGCAACAGGGACAGCAATGACCACGACGAGGACAGCCAGAGCTGCAGCGATGATAGAGAACACTCGCATCTTCTTCTGCTTGCTCCAGTCGCGAGTCTTGTTGAATGGCCATACAACGCGCAGGCTTTTTTCACGAGGCGTTGTTGATAGCTCGCCGGTCAATACTGGAATACCAGGAAGCGCCTTCTCGCTGTCGACATTAGCGTCGTGCAGCGAGGTAGACGACATCCCAGCGTTATCCGACCGCCTCTCGCAGAGAGACGAGCCGGTGGAACAGAAAGGTGTGACCAAGTTATAAAGTCGGTGTTCCGAATAGTGCTAAAAGTTGTTGATACCTTCACGTCTATCTATTATGTTACAAAGGCAACAATGCTGTGCCATGCCGCTAAGCCGTCAAGGAAGATACTACGAACGGAAGGCCTATGTCTGCTTCAAACTGCGTGTCTGTCTCAACTCTTCTTTGCCATCTCTGCTAAGCTCCCTACGAACGAGATCTTGTCAGTCTATTTCACACTAGAGCCGACGGCCGCATCTCACCAATTAGACGGTCCACACTTGCTTGCTGATCGGGATTCATGCGCCTCCGCTGCCTGAGCTCGGCGCTGTGATCTTCATACTTGGCTCTGGGTGTCGATGCAGGCCCGCCAATAGTATATGGGTTGGGCGGGGATACCATCCTATTGCCGAATCGGTCCCTATTGTAAGAGGATCTGAAGAGGGAAGAGTTATCCATCTTTCCTATCGATGGTTCGTTGCTATACGTTTCCCGCCCGACCCAATCTTGAGTGCCGATGCCCTTGACTGGGTCGCGAAGTTGGACGAGACTGTCTACGGGCGCAGCATATGCTGTCAAGACAATTGAGCGTTCATCAAGGATAGTCTTATTCTTCTTCTCCGATGCAGGGTCGCTGTCTGCCGCCTGTCTCGCATAGGAGTCGCGCACTTCCTGGGCATTGACGCCCAGAGTAGCCGACTCGATTCGCAGGGCCACCTTTCCGTATTCGGTCTTGAGTGCACCCTCTTGAGGGAAGTAGTGCGTGGTGGATGTCGTATGCTTTGATCCCTCGTTCAGGTCCTTCGCCTTGACGTAACTCGTTACACCAAGAACACCGGTGGGTATACCCTTGCTCCTCGTCATTGCGGAGAGATCCTCTTTGCCGAGAACACGACCAGGGAGATTCCGCGAAGCAACGTCCATTTGGTATAGCGTCGGAGGCGCGTAGGAAAGGCCTAACGAATAATGCGGCGCTGGCTTGATGACATCCAGAGATGGATCGTGCTTCGAAGAGCCCATCTCTTGCGCTAAGAAAGTATGTATCCGCTCTAGTGTAGCTTCGCGGGTTTCTGAAGATCCAGCACGCTGCAGCTCCCGCGTATACCATGCATTCAAAGACTGGCGCAGACCACGGTCTTCTGGATCGAGCTTCTGCATAAAGTATTCCTTGTATTTCGGACGTAGGTCTTTCAGTTTCGCGAGAAACTCTTCGAATTGCGCATCACTGAGATCGGCATAATTGGGTGGAAAAGAGGTAGGAGTAGTGTCGGAAGCGGAAGATGAGGAGGGCTGAAAGCATGATATGGTCAGTCATTACTACGGAAGCCCGGTATAGAGAATCTTTCAGGCTCACAGGAGAGGAGGAACTGGATTGAGAGCTTGAATCCTTAGCTAGCGACTGAGCCTGATAGCCAGCTTCGAAGCTGTCTGTATACTGTGCAGCTTCTTGCTCCTGCTGCCCTCTCCTGCGGCCCGTCTTTGCTATCTGCTGAAGCTTTTCGACACTTTCGAAGTTTGCCCTATCCCACGTCGATGCACCCGGCTGTTCGCTGACTTGCTGTATGCTGTATGCTTCATCGGCTTTTGAGAGCTCTCCGTTATCGCCTCCTGTGATTCCGATGCCAGATTCTCTCCATCGTTTCACAAATTGGTGCTCTCTGCTTGCATACTCGAATTCTGTCAATTTCGTACGAGGACTGTCGAGATGCTGCACTCGTATCGCTGGACTCTTGATGGATGGAAGCGCTCGCTTCAGGCCAAAATCTGACCGTTTCCGCGAGCCGCCATGCGAAGTGTACACCAGTGGTATCGCTGGATCATACTGGCTCAACACTTTCGAGCCTTTCAACAGGCGCGAGAACGACGAGGATGTCGACGCCGCAGCGCTGCTTGTCGCCATGCGCGAAGTTATAGAGGATGCAAGAAAGTCAAGGCGCGACAGCTCAGAAGGCGCAGAAGGTAGAACTATCGGAGTAAATTAGACGCTGGTGAGTACTACAGAAACAGTTACGAGCTTCTTTCCTTCCTTTCCTAGAATGTATCAACAAGACACCTATGCACAAAAGATCTAGCGAAACTATCATTCTCAGAGAACAGATATACGCCGCTCCCTTTCCTCTCCATCCTGGGGTAGATCTGGATTGTCTATCACTTTGATAACATATCTCCCACTATGCGTAGGCGCAGAGAACAAGCGTCGATTTTGACGCTGCTGTCTTAGCCTCGCCTCATACTCCTGCTGTTGCTGCAAGAACGCTGCTGGTACCATGCTACCAATGGCTTTCAAGATATCGTGCAGCTCGGCATGATCTCTTGTCGCCGTCATCCGGTGTGCGAAACTGCACTCCAAGCCGGGGCCTAGTACGAACTCTCCTCCTAGGCCAGCCAAGCTACCAGGGTCCTTCAATGGCATAGCCATATTGCGTTTGAGGGACTTTGCAGTGTTGACGGCCATGCCATTCTGGATGTATGATCCCCGACGACCAGGCGAGAAGCTCATCCGTGTCATCCCGAAGAGCTTGTAGATACTTCGAGTAGGGTCGCTGACGATGTCGTATGTGCATCCTCCAAGAAGTTCTGCAAAGATTGAAAGATCAGCTGTCATCCCTGCTTAACCTGAAATGCGGCGACTCACTTCGATAACCAGGAATCATTTTGTAATTACCGCAGCCGACGATCAAGACTCTGAGATTGAGCTGATGCATCTGTTCAGGCGTCACACGCATCATGGAAGCCATGTAGTCCTGGCAAGACGGGCACCTGCATATCGCGAGACCGGTCAGTACTGCTTCACTTTTCCGTCTTGACAGATGCAGCTTACCAATAGTGCCGAATAAAGCACACGATGGTCCGCTGGTTCTCCCATAGATCGCCGAAGCGGACCATCTCTCCATCTTCTCGATATACATACGAGTCTGAAGCAGCTTGCATGGCTTCTGGACCCGGCTTCTCATACACGCTGAAAGGCTTGGATAGCCTTCTCGGCCTTGGCTTGTTGACCTTCTCTAGGAGTTCAGTCATGACCGCGGACAGCTTCCTGGGCCCCATCGCCGTCGAGGCAGCAGACTCCGGCAGGCTCAAGACTTGCTCAAGCTTGGCGGCAGCTGCGGCTCGTCGTATTTCCGGACTGAGATTGCTGCCTGCGCTCGAAGTCGAGGACGTGCTACCGAATCGCTGAGTACCGCGATAATCGTACTCTGCGTCGTGATCGAAGATGCTTTCAGGAGCAGATGTCGCGAAAGAAGAGATTGAGGATCTTGGAGCGGAATGGGATTCTTCGACTCCAGTCTCTTCAGCCAGGGCTGCCAGCTCATTCTCGGACATGGCTGGACTGGCAGAAACAGGGAAAGATACCCGCAGGCCATTCGAAGGAGGTGCGGTCCACTCATATTCGGAGAGTCTGACCTGGCGTAAAGCTTCTTGGCTAGCTGTAAGAGACTCGCTGTCGTCTTCGCTACCTTCCTGCTCATCCGTCTCGCCTACACTATGCAGACTTCCACATCCACAATCATCTTGAACTTCTTTAGGGATGGTAACATTCTTCTTATTCCTAATTTGACGGATGGGGATGGAAGAAGGGGAAAGAGGAGGCGAAGCAATGCTGGTCTTTGAACTCAACTTGAGAGGCGCTGGAACAAGAGTAGAATGGTATTTGGCAGGGACTGGAAGGGCGTAGTATGGAAAACGGTAGGTGTCGTTCAAGTTCTGATAGAACGGGGGATCGACCTCGATGGTACGAAGAGGCGGAGTACTGAGACTGACGCTAGATGCGGTAGAGCACGCGCTGGTGAGCGAGCGTAGTTCTTCGTCACTCAGCTTGGGTACAGGCTTTCTCTTGACTTCGCTCATTCTGCGAGGACTGTCTGCAGGTAGAGGTAGGCTTAGAGTCGACATGGTAATTGAAAGATGAGATAGAGTAGAAGGGAGTGAAGATATGATCGTGCTCAGAGAGCGGGATGGTCGAAGACGTGTAAATTCGAAGAATGCAGGAGGTCTATGATCGTTTCTCCGGATTTGAATGTTCTGGGAATGAGGTCCAGTCTGCAATGCGGCTCGCTTTTCTGGGTCTTAAGGGGGCTGCAGAGTCAGGCCGATCGCGTCCTCCTGAGTTCTGACAGAAAGGGGTAAGTTCCAGAGCCAGCAATGAGAGCCCTCAAGAATGTATATGATTGAAGCAGCTGCAAGTTGGAGAAGAGCAGAGAAGTCGATATGTTAGTATCATTGCTCGTTGTACGTCTAGCGCAGCTCATAGCAAATTCCAGCGCTAAGTGGGCCGACTTACTGCCGTGCCTGAATTCGAAGCGGAGGTCGGTGCCTGATGATCTTGGGAGTGACGAAACCACCAAGCTCTTTGCGTGTTTATCTCGCTTGTCTAGAGCGTATTGAACTTCACGCCGCGGTGGACGGTCAAAGTGTTGTGAGCGAAAGCAAGAGGAAGCCACCTCGAGAGAAAGCGTTTCAAATCCACGAAATTGCGGTTCCGAATCTATCATCTCATCGTAGCTGATCATGATATCGTCGCACTACCCTGACAGTCGGGTATCCCAGCTAGATTGCACCGTTCCCATTTGCGAATTCATGCTTCTTCCAGTGCTCAACTCAATCATGTTCTGCATCCTGCACCTGACCCAGCTGGCCAACACAGTTGCAGACACTTGCAAGGGAAGAAAGTAGCATGAACGCAGTGCATACACTTCGTATCTACGCCCTTGCATGCAGACACTTTCTGCCACCTGCCATTTCCGGCTTTTATGTGTGTTTGGGCGGTCCTGCAAAGTAAACTTACGTCTAGGCCTATGTCCAGAGCGATACCAACATCAGTCCAACTGATCATGCAGACATACTAGAGGGATTCGTTCGCCAGCGATAGATTCGCAGACGTTCTGCTTACGGCGAGGTGTCCGCGCAGGGACCATCCAAGGTCAGATTGTCTAGGTGAATTTGTTGAGCTAGTTGGTAATAGATAATAGCAGCAGTGATGAATGTCGTAAGTGTTGACGTGCTGCTCTTGCTTGCTCGGTTGCGAGGGAACCCGGCTGACTAGGCGTTATGACTGACAGTCGCCAACCAGTTCGCCAGCTTATTATCATAAGTACACTCATACGTAAGAGAATGGGTCTAGCAGGCCAGGGCAGCGCATAGCTATGAGCCTTGTCGATTCCAAAAGCCTCTCATGATGGCTCCGCAAGGCCCTCTTTCGTCTCTCCAGGTGAACGGCGAGTAGAGATATGATCTGAAGTTCCAAGTAGTCTGTATGATGGGCAGAACTGGCAGGTAGGCGGACGAGAGCAAACAGAAGCAGCTTGCGGGGTGGGCTTGGGAACGAATTCGAAGCAGAAGGGAAGAAGCGAAATCTAGATTGTACTGCGACCTCTGGCTGAGAAGTGCCATATGACAGGCTCTTGTGGTATTGTATGCATCGCTAGAGCAGACCATTTAGGCTTTGCTCTCGAGTCCAATGCGATCCTTCAGTGAGATGCAGATTCAAAAGGCACATAGAGTTGGATGCTAGATCCTAGGTAGAGGTGATTATGAAAGGTTATGCATTTTGAGAGTCTGGATTTCCGCCTGAAGGGCTTTACGCCCAATTCCAACTGGTGGAAACCGAATGAAGCGCCCGAAGACTGCCTCTGGCGCGTCAAGCCATGGTCTTTCAACACAAGATCTTGCAGTCCTGTTAACGCGGCACGACCTCCGCAAGAAATCGCTTTATGTCCAAGTCGAAGTGGATCCAAAGACCGTCAATCAGACGTCGAAGCTTGCGAACGAGCTGTATGAGTACTGCGATACCAAGCCCAAGGCGAAGGGAAAGGGAAGAACAACAGCGAGGAATACGAAGACTGTGGTCGATGAGGAAGAGAAGGAGCTGTTGCGCAAGATCCAGCTGAGAATATGGGCGTGCGACACCGTGCTTAAGGAGATCCATCAGGCGTTGGGATACAAGTTTGTGTGAGTGTATACCGTGCACCTCACGCCTGGTACATGCGTGCTGATATAGCGCACAGATTCAAAGGCTTCCAAGACACAGAACATGGCCTGGTATACCGCTACAAATGCGCTCAAGAAGATAAAGAGAATCCATGCTGTTCAGGAAGTCTGCGCATCCTCTTTCCTCCTCCCCCCTTGTCAGAATCTACTCCTGCGCCCGAAATACCATCCTCGTCGCTGCGAGGTGGTAGTTCTATTCCTTCGTCTGTATACAAGAAGAGAGTTGGAAGACCACGTAAAGAGACTTCTGCGACTCCCTCGCGGAGCCTGACACCCGCTGGCGCCGCCCCTTCTTCCTCGTTCACTTTCCCTTCAATAGCCAAGATACGTATTACGCATCTTGGGAAGCATAAGAATGGCTATGCAAGAGGAGAGAAGGACGTAAATACCGACGCTTCCGTTTCAGCCTCGAAGAAACGAACCAGAGATACAGTTCTTGAGAACGCGCTTGAAGCGAAGAGGTTGGAATACCTGGACGAAGCGAAGTTGTTGCTGAGAGCCCTGCAGAGGGAATTTGATGAGGTCAAGGAGGCCGATGGAGAAGCGTTGCATTCATTCGTTCAGCGCGTCAAGCGGGCTAGGGAGGAAAGTGATGGCGAGATGGATTAGGGGAGTTGGAGATTGGCCTATTCGAAGTAATGATGTTGTGCTATAGTTATTCTGATGCAAATCGGCTATACTGCCTTCTTTCCTTCATCCCTTCTAACGTTTCCTCTGCTCCGTACCGATCTTTCGACAAAGCTGCAATCATGGCCTCGTACGTCGATACTCCATCCTTCTAAAGTGTCGCATGTATGTTGAAGCCGTCCTATGGGTCGCATCTTCAGCAAAGCGTCAAAGGGAAAGGGTGTGTCCAATTCATTAAGAACATCGACAATTTTGACAGCCAGCTGACGCAGGATGACTCCCAGCTCCAGCGTCCTCTTCAGCACCTGCAGCTCGTCGTGCTCCCATAGGCACAGTCTTGCATGTCTGGAGTGACACCCAGCATAATGAGCAAGGCCAGCAGACGGGCTACGATGGTCGCAAGTTCCAAGAAGCATACAACAGCTTGGTGCTAGAAAGAACGGGCGATGCTATTCCTCCGACGAGCAAGAGCGACAAGCCTGCGAACAAGTCGACGGACGCACCGCGAGCTCAGGATGTCGAGCTGATTGTGGGCGACGATATCAAAGGCTGATATCAAGCTCTGGCTGACATGTATATATGTTCGCAGTCGCAGCAGGCCAGCCTGACAAAAGACGAGGCAGAGGAGCTTCTGCGCGAGAACGGGTCGAGCTTGGAAGCTGCGTGTAGAGCGTACATCCATCAAGAGAGAAGGAGCAGGAGCGTTAATGGACAGTGACAGGGATCTGGAATGTAGCATATAAGTTAGAGCAATGAAGCGCCTTTCATCCACTCCAGATGGTATGCCATCAGGCAGCGTCGAGCCCGACGAAGACGACGATGAGCATGTTCCTTCATCATCGCAGACCGTGATTTTGCGCGATATTCCCTCTGCACCGGCCATTCTCGACTTGAAGTATGCATCTTGCGCTGGCTGTCGGCGAGCTGGTTCCCGCTGTGATGGGCACGACAACTATACGCAAGCCTGTATACAGTGTAGACGACGTCAGGATGACTGCGAATGGCAGATAGTACCGCGTAAAGTTAAAGGCCAGGACAAGGGAAAGAACCGAGCAAAAAGCAGGAAACGCGAGGAGAGCGCAGTTTCGGTCAACGATGCGTCAGACAACGACGACAACGATGAAGAGGAAGATCCACCACCGAAGAAAAGAGGAAGAAGCCGCTCCAGAAGTGTTGTGCCATGGCTTCAGCTGGAGGACCAGCATGGCAAACTACCTGTGCCCAGCGCTGGATGGCCGTCAGCAGCTAGCACGTCACATACATCTCAAGCTCATGTCAAGGAGGAGCAAATCAAGATGGAGCCTGTCTCGAACGATGAAGGTGGTCAATCCAGCTCGGAATCGTCAGATGGTGATGAAGATGATCAGGAAGAACAGGATACAGATGCTCTCCTTGGAGAAGATAAAGATGTCAAGAAGCGGCATACGTCTTTCAAGCTGAAAGACAGCAATCCGGAGCAAATGCTAGCCGAGCTGCAATCCTCTAGCAAAGGCAACCATTTCCTCACTACACAATCCTATACTTCTCTCCTCACTTCCATGCATATCGAAGAAGCTTCTGATCTATCCGCCTCGCTATACTGGTGGGACTTTTCGCCTTCAGCTCGAGCTATTCGAGGAAAGTACCCTTCTTTGCTGGAGATCAAGCATGAAGAATGGCGTAACATGTCTCATCTCCACCAACTTCTCGCTGAGAACGTATACAACTGGTCATTATGGCCTCGTCCGCCTTCATCTCCGCCAAGCCCGTCTACTCTTCCATCCGAGATCACAGCTATAATCCTCTCCCAAGTCTCGTCTTCCAATCTTCACAAACAAGTCCTATCTTCACTGAACGATACTCAACTAAAGCTACTACGGACGAATCACCGCAATGATCGCATTCCTTTCAGCATGCGCGAAAGCTATAAGAAGCGGAAATCAGTCTTTGAGAAAAGCACGTACGCTATACCTACTATCTCAGATGAGGAACTACTAGATCAGTATTTCAATAAGGAAGATATGGTCTCAGACCATGTTGAAGCCATTCAAGCGCCTATCGGAGTTCTCGTCCAGAATGCGATAGAGAGGGTACTTCTCAAAGTTGCGGAGATGAGATTGCCGAAAGGCGCTCGAAGACCGCTTAGTGCGGAGAACAGTGTGAAAAAGGCGGACAAGGGCAAAGGGCGGGCGGTCGAAGAGGAGGATGGGCAGGAAGACGAAGCGGCATCTAGCAAACCGAGTAGAAGGAACAAGAAGGCACAGGCTCCTGGAGATTGGAAGAGCATGCTGCTAGCTGCTATATCTGTGCCAGGCCTGCCAAGAGCGTAAGCTGCCTGTCTCTGAGCACGACTGGTTCTTCAGCTAACCATTGGCACTCGACTAGCGCCATTGAAGCCACCGTGAAACGTCTCGAAAGTCTCTACGGCAAGACAGATACAGATTGTGCGTGACTTGGAATTTATCTCAGCATCTTCCCGGCTGACATGGCTCACTACAGTCATGAAGCGCTACGATGCGATACATGGCATTTCTTCACATCCTCCAGAAGATGGCGAGACATTGAGGAGCGCGCTGAGGGATCCCGAAGTGCTTGGACAGCACCAAAATCATGATATTCTGGCTAGGCCGATCCGTCCACCGAGGATATTGGCGAGCTATATAAAGCGGCCCAAGGTGAAGAAGCCTGCAGAGGATGACGATGAAGAGCAACAAGGTGTCCGGAACAGTGCGATGGACATAGATGTACAAGGGAAGCAGTGAAGTCTATCCAAGGGTTGTACTGGGCAAATTGTGTGGGATCCTCCAGGTGGCGTCGGTCATGTCGTTGTACACTACGTAGCACGTCGTACTATGCGATCTTCCAGCTTTTATTACAAGTTCAGATCAAATGAATCGCTTCTTGCTCCTGTTCCATCTCAAACATGGACAAAAGATGAAGAGGGGCTTTCTGAGCAGCTCTTCTTCCACGAAGACTATCACAAAGACTGTAAAAGCTCCTCTATCACCTTCTCGCGCTCCCAATGCTCCTGGAATCATCAAGTCTGACGCGGATGCTGCATCTTCCAGACGCGTTCTCGAAGATGATGCTATTATTAAAGTCGACAAAGACTACACATGCATCTGGCAGGATGTTGGAGGCCTCATCCTACAATCTGACTATCGCTTTGACGAAAAAGTGCCCTACATCGGCTACTTCCCTCCAAGCTCTACCGAGCCTGAGATGTGCTACATCGATGACGATGTGTCCAAAATCGAAGAAGCCATGTCCTGGACCGTCTGGAAGACACCTCAGAGCGCCGCTGCAGCTGAAACGGCCGCTTCACCATGCTTCACTATCCAAGCTGTCAAAGGCAAAGGACTAGCTATGATAGCCTCACGCCCTATCCCTACAGGAACACTCATTGTCGCAGAAAGGCCCTTCTACGTATCTATACAAAGCAAACAAATCGCCCCTGACATGGGCATGTCCGCTCAAAAAGGCGGAGGCTTTCATAGATGCGCAGCGTCTAGACTGGGTAAGAAAGCTAGGAAAGCTCTATTAAGCTTAAGTAACTGCTATGGCGACGATATGGACGAAATCCCTGGCAAACTGGGAACAAACTATTTGCCGGTCGACGTGCAGCCTCGAGCCGATGAGCAGAAGAACTACTGCGGTGCTTTCGCGACCCTGAGCAGAGCAAATCACAGCTGTGCGCCGAATGCAAAGTGAGCTCTTCTAAACTCATAAACAGGTGTCCAAGCTGAGTGAAGATTTTATTAGCTACTTCTTCAAATTTTCAGACTACACAGGACGCTTCTATGCCGTTCGTGACATCGCCAAAGGTGATGAAATCACGGTCATGTACACCGACACGCTAGCTCCAAGCTATGATCGTCGAGACTCGCTATTACACTCACATCGCTTCATCTGCATGTGTCCCTTCTGCACGCTGCCAGAAGCACGACAAGACGAGAGCGACTCAAACAGGATCTACCTCAAGGGAATCAGAGATACGCTTCATGCCAGCCCTCCCGTTATTTTACCTGTTGATGAGCTCCGAAAAGCTATTCGTTTGGCTGAGAAAGAGTCTATCTGGGTCTATGTCGCTCAGTTCTGGTATCTCGGAGCATGCAATCTATTTATGCAGGGCCAGAAGGAACACATGCTTAGAGAGGCTATTAAATGGTTCGAGAAAGCAAGAGAACTGTACATCGGTTGTGAAGGAAGAGATGAATACCATGTCACAGACATTGAGAAAGTTCTCGGCTGATGACGGGCCAATTAGTCACGATACCATCTCGTTTAATAGCCTTCAAGTCAGTCAAAAAGCAAGAAGTAAGCCAGTAGATGTGGATAGTATGAGTCTGTAAGAATGTAGAAGTGTGAATCGCTCAACGAGATTTGCTACATTGCCTTCGCCTCAGGGCGAGACTAATTGGGCCTGCTAATACTGAGTGCTGTTGATCCTACAATGACAGTTTGATATTTTTAGACTACCAGCAGCAATAGCAATAGCATGGAACCATGTGGACGACTGAACTTCTATGCTTCGGGTCTCTATACTTCAGGTGAGAAAGCATCTCTGGACGGTTTCGACTTTGTTTCACTTTCCTGCAGCTCGTCGACGTCTGAACCTTCATCGTCCTCCTCGATCTCTGTATGGTCGTCGATAAAGTCAATCAAACTGCCAGGATTATCGTCGGTCATTTCTCCACCAGTGTCATCGGCATCTCCGCTCAATTCAGCTTCATCATCGATGAACGGATTCTTCTTACGCTTCTTTTGTGATAACTTCTGTAATCTCGATATTTGTTTAATTTTGGGAGTGCTAATAGCTGCTACGCTGGGCGATCCATCGTCTTGACTCTCATTGGATGCCTTTCTGAAGAGCGGCTTTTTGGATGTACTGGCGCGCGGAGTAGTATCATGATTGTAGTCGTCGTTCTGTGCATCTATCTGCATCTCATCGTCACGAGATTCGGGTGGATCTCCGTTTGGTAGGGAGTCCGATGAGAATGATTTGTTTAGCTTGAACTTGTCTTTGTCTTTGTGTAGTGCGGAGCCCGTCTTCTTTGTAGGGGCTATCTGACTGATATCAGCTAGAGAAGAAGAGCTTGAGCTAGCTTTTCGCGCTAGAGGTGTTTTCTTGGCAGACGGAGCTTGAGAATTGCGGACGGGTTGATTCCCCTTGCCCTTCTCGTTGATCTTCGGTTTATTTGCTAGAAATTTGCTCAAAATTTCCGATACCTCTGGCAAATCATCATCTGGGTCATCATCGGCGACTGTATCAGCATCATGTGTGAGCGAAGGCATTGACGAAGTAGCGTTATTCGTTTTGGATGTAGAAATAGACGCTTTTCCGGTTGCGATATTCGTCTTTTTGGCTGTAGTAGCTTGTGTCTTGTCTGGTAAAGCTGAAGTGGAAGCAGCAATTTTACCAGCTGTCTTGGTTGCGGTGTTGCCATTCTTCTTTCTTGGCGGCTTTGCGACGCCATCACGGCTGTGTGAGAGACATGTCAGTCAGAGTCCATGACAGTCGACCCACCAGACTTGCCAGCAGACATGGTTACAATTTGCCTTGCAGGTTGTATGAGAGCATTTGTATCTGCCGTTCTCGAGCTTTTCGGGGTCGCTTGCAGACAGGGGCACTTTCGAGCGTACAGCAGGCTCTTTGGCTGGTTTCGTGGGTTTGGCTTTCGAAATTGTAGCTGTTGCAGGAGAGAAAGGCGTCAGGTGCTGTTTGACTACTGACGGAGGTCGCCAATTTCAGATTACCCTTTTCCTTGGGCTCATCGTCGACCATAGGCACGTCTACATCAGGTGCTAAAGGATCGAGCTAGAAGACAGTACATCAGTAGCCAGCGGCGGCGCAGGGGAGAGACATACCTCGTCATCTGCTGACTTCGACCTTGCACGGAGGTCTGGTATGGGATATACACTGGCATTGGCCTTGGCTGAGAGAGCTGCGTGTGTCCCATTGCCGGCTAGATTCTCGCAGTCAATGTCAATCTGTGTACTTTAGAGGCAGATGACTTACCGGTCTCTTCGCAGCTTACGAAAGCGGTAATCTTCTGAGATGGCTTTGTTAGTAGGGCATTGCGGCGGTACTTATAGATGCCATTGTCGTCATCGGCAATCTTCTTGAGCTTGATACGCTCGTAGTCAATCCATTCCTGAATAGTGGCAAGTTTCAGAAACATGTCTTTCATGAAGGGTGATCAGCTTACATTATCGCTTGTCATGATTTGTATGGACACTGTGATCTTGCTGTTGTTCTTCTTGCTATTATTGATGGTGACTTGCAAATTCTCCAGGCCGACCAGTACGTCAAAAGATACGCTGACGCCGTCAGGCTTGACCCTTTCCGATACGTGATTCAGTTGAAGAGTGAACCAAGGAAGGTTGCTGGCAGCGTTGATGATCCCCATTGCGAGTGGGAAGTTTCTATTCAGAGCACCTCCGACTATCTCCGCTGATGCGTTTCGGAGGTCTCTGAGGTCTCGGATCTTTTGCTCAGTGAGTGCTATAACTCCCTGGTATAGCCAAGTGTTAGCTGACTTGTTTGTGAGGGAGTCGTGTAGCCATACCTTTGATCCAATACCTGCGACCTGACACATAACATTCGGAATGTTTTCCCATGTCTTGGCGGCAATACACCGTCGTCTTGTAGTCCTGCATCAGTGTAAGCACAAATTGTGAGCCTGGGATCACCCACAACTCGAGGGAGTATTTCAGCATCGTCACATCCTGCTTCGTAGCTGCTATATCGATCAGACCTGCAAGACAGATCAGCAAAGTCAAGAGGTGACATCTTCTTGACACAGGCATTCACATGACGTGACTCTCGCAGCATGGTTCATCACGGCCCAGATTTCGTAGCCTGGGCTGGATCCTGCAACCTTAAGCTCTCTCATGTTTGTTCCTGCCAAAGTAAGCTGTGCCAATATCAGCAGCAATACTTGCGGAACAGCCATGCTGAGCATACCTGTAAGAGTGTGTTGACTTTGTCGCTAGGATCGTCTACAATTGCTACTGGATATTTGATACCCATATCTTCCGCGTTCTTAGTGTTCATGTCTTGATACGCCTTCTTCTCCCCGCTGCGGAATCGTATATCTCCGAACTCAGCAGCTTTAGAGATGGCCTCGAGCTGCACAAAGCTGTCAGCACTGTTCAAATCGACTCAGCATTCCGCCGGGGGCTTACTATCTGGGTCATCTTCGGGTTAGGAGGGATCTCCATCAATTCGCTGAACGTTTTCAGGCGGATCGAGTATTGGCACAGCATGTCGCCATATTGTGTAGAAGCGATATCTCCATTGTCGAAGTCTTCGACGAACTCTTTGTCAACGAGCTCTTTCACAGTTTCAGTTACCATCTCTTCGAGACGACCTTCAGGATCTGTTGCTAAGCTGATAGGGTTGCCATTTTCGTCGACCCGATTGGCGGTCAGTGAACGGTAGTATTCTGGGTTTTTCTTGATTCGTACGCTGAAAGATGTGTGAGCTAAGTGCCCTGTCACATGAGAGCCAACCTACTAGAGGAACGAGTTGCGCATCCACTTCAAGGCATCTTCCACCTTCGAAATCGTCTTGATGGCAATTTCTGAATTGATATGCTCAACGAGCGTTTGATGTAGACTATCGGGATTGGTCAGTAAGGCTCTACAAATAAGCTTCAAGTCGGGCTTACCAGCTCTCGAGCATGGTCTGAGATCGCATGAGGGCGTCATACTTGTTTTTATCTTCCGAGGTGCACATTATGACGGCTACTCCTCTGTCGTCAAATTGCGGCCGTCCAGCCCTTCCCATCATCTGGAGGATATCCAGGTCGCTGTAGTCCGTATGCTTCGACTGTGATGCACAAGCTATCAGCGTTTCCTGCGATCGAGGTGAATGTGCTGATTTACTTCATTCGTGTTCCACATTTTCGTGCCTTTGACAACGACCATTCGCGCGGGCAGATTGACCTGTCAAGGTAATCAGCCATTCTGTATATATACGGCTAGTAAGAAGGAGCCAGGCTTACTCCGACAGCTAGAGTAGAGGTAGCGCATACTATGCGCAGCTTCCCAGAGAGAAACTCTGCTTCTGTCAATCTTTTGTCTGACAGACTGAGTCCAGCGTGATGCATTCCGATACCCGCTTCAGCAAGCTCTATAGTCAGGACGCAGGACAGGAACATTCAGACACATAGACTGCCTGTCAGCCCTCAGCAAGGGAGATGCTTACCGGTCGCTAGGGGATCGTCATATCTCGCATGACTTTTAGTAGGTTTCGGCCAAGGCGGCGCTTGACGGCCCACTAATGCTTTCTTGTAGTCTATAAGTGGGTACAATAAGTTAGAATCAGATCGAGACGTTCGGCGAACCGAAGCTGAAGGCTTGGAAAGAAGTGGCTGACCAGTTAGAAGCACTTTGGCTGCTTGAGCTACACCTTTGCGTGTGGGGCAGAAGACTAAGACTGGCTTGCCAGACGAGTTCTTGGTAATGACATCCAGGAGTCTAGTGATAAGAAGATCTTCCAGCTTTCCGTTGATATAATTAGAAGAGAGGCCTTACTGATAATTCAGGGAATTCTCGAAAGCTGATTCGTTACCTCTGTTCGGATACGCATTCACAATCCTACCACACAAGATCAGCCGGTGGTCAATTTCCCTCTCAAAGCAGCCCGACTTACTTGTGCAATGGACAAGGCCTAAACTCGTCATTGAACTTGAAGACTCTGGCCATTCCTTTATCTTCCAGCATCATGTCATTGCTCCCACTTCCTCCCGCTCCCAGCCAGCTAGCCACATCTTCGATATTGGGTACGGTTGCTGAAACAGCGAGAAAGCGGAGAGGTGTACCGAGATTCTTCATTCGGCTGACTATTACTTCAAGTACGGACCCACGTTCTTCGGCTAGTAAATGGACTTCGTCGATGCTGCAACAGCACGTCTTAGTAAACCGTTGGGCAAGGGGAGAAATAGGGAAAATTACCAGAACAAGCGGACTTTGTCATACCACCGCATATGCTCCTTTGTGCGACGCGTCACACTGTCCCATTTTTCAGGAGTCGTGACGCTGCAGTCGAAAGTGTATTAGACACCAGCTTGTATTGGAGCCAAAGATCAGCGACTTACATAATTTTCGCTTTCTTAGCCTCCTGAATAGCGTGCATAGACGTGTCTCCCGTGAGTTCGGCGCCTGCACAACCTATGAGCCCCCAAAAATCCTTCCTGGACTTTGTTACAATGCAGAACTCACATCTGATGTTGGCAGTAGCGAACTTGTTCCTCCAGTCCGTGACTCGTTCCGTACAAAGTGACTTCGTAGGCGCCAGATAAACGATCTGGCCCTCTGCATCTGTACGAAAGATACGAAGCATCCCTATCTCAAACAGGACTGTCTTTCCTGCTCCAGTAGGAGCGGAAATGACCATATTCTCGTCTGTGTCGTATAGCTGCAATTGAAAAGGGGAAGAAATAAGTGAGGATGGAAGAGTGAGAATGGCCCAAAGAGGGAAGAGGCATACAGTGGGAAACGCTAGACTCTGCACTGCGTTGAACATTTGAAACTTGAAAATCGTTCGATATAGATCAGCTGAATCCGAAATAAGACAAAGTCCCTCAGCTGACGCTGGAACGGTCTTTGGTAAAGACAGAAGAAAAGGCGCACGAATAATTGATATATTGATAAGCTTGATCCCTTGCTTGCTAGTATATGCCGAGACTCTGTGCGAATGATCGACGATCGGTGTATTTGTAGTCTGCATTTGTATGTGAGGAGCGCTTTGTAGAGGCGTGAGGTGGGTTGATGGACTTGCATATTGATTGCTAGCATTGTTTTGGAAGGAAGCAGAATGGTTGAATGAAGAAGCAGCAGTGGGAGTATGCATCTGCTGCTGCTGCTGAGGCTGGAAGATCTGAGGCGAGGAGTACTGCATACTGTTCTGACTGCTAGCCTGAGCGTTCATCATGTTCTCCATTCTATTCAGTCTCTCGTTGAGTTGTGCGTTTGGCTCTTCCAGTCTTCTTTCTTTCTCCGTAACTTGCGCTTCTCGTTGATCAATTTCCATTCCTGATCTCTGATTGGGACCTCTGTTCTCCTCGAAGTCTCGATCTCGGTCATCGTAGCGCTTCTCTCGTCTTGGGCTTCGATACTTCCTTGTTTCGCGCTGTCTTGAATGTCTGTCCTTCTCGTCTTCAGAGTCGCTGAAGTAGCGCTTGTCTTCTTCATCTGAGAATTGGTCATACTTTCGCTTCCTAGATGGAGGCTGCTGTTGATTCGATCTTCTCTGGGATGGGGACGTAGATGATGTGCGAAGGGGAGGTTCGGGAGCTAACGATACTTCAGCTTCTTTTCCTCGAGCCGAGCTCGAGACATACCTCTTCTAGCATAATGTGGCTCGCGTTGCTGATGCTGATGTTGTTGATGCATATGAGGAGGCACATACATCTGATCCTGGCCGTACTCGTTCTTGACGAGAACCGGTCTCTGCTGGGCCGGCGGAGCATAGTACGAGGAGTTCGCGGGCTGCTGGACATGGCGAAAGCTTTGCACAGGAACAGGCGGCGACGACGATGTTATAGGAGCTCTCAGCGAGCCGAAAGCTGGCGCTCTCGTCGCGCTTGACGTGTTGACTATGGGCCGAAAAGTCGGGATTTTGATGGGCGGATAGACAGTGGGTTTCTTGTCTTCATTGTCATCTTTATCGTATCCAAACCAGTCGTTCAACTCATCGTCAAAGCTCTGCATTTTGGCTGCATGAATCGCCAGGAAAAAAAGAGACGAGACGTGCCGGGATAGGGGAACAAAGTAAACAAAGGTTCAGATTGAATAGATGGATGCATAGACTAGATGTAACAATCTGCAATGAACTGTCTTGAAAGCTTTCGTCATCTTTTGCCCTTTTTCTTCCTGACAAATCAGCCATGAAGCTTCTCGTGATAGGCGCAACAGGGACTATAGGCGGGATAACACCATTATACAGAGCATATACCATCGCTAATACATGACATTAGGCACCCATATCATCAAGGCTCTCGCCCAGCCCAAAACCGTCTTCAACCGGCTCGCTATCTTCACCTCTCCAGAAACAAGGGATAAGAAGGTCGCATTCCTTAACGAACTACGTTTCCAAGGTGTCGAGATCCTAGTGGGAGATTTGAGCAATGATAATCAAGTCAAAGCTGTTTTCGAAGGTAACTTTCTAATGACGCCTTTCTTCCCTTCCTTATCACTTTCGCTCTTCCCTCTCTTCCGATGGTAAAGTAAGCTAATGATGCTCGCTGATAGGCTTCGAAGTTATCGTATCTGCGCTTGGAAGAAACGCCCTGCATCTGCAGCCGCACCTTGCAGACTTAATAGCCTCTCTCCCCAAACTACCCAGTGGGAAACCAAGACGTTTCTATCCATCTGAATACGGTACAGACATCAAATATGATGCCAAGACCTCGCCTCATGGTATGTCTGCCTAATGCGAACCTCCCGAGTGCCTCTAACAGACTAATGTACGTATGTGCCTGCAGAGAAGCCACATCAGAACAAGCTAAAGACGCGCGCGCATATCGAGTCTCTCGCTAAAGACGGCAAGCTAGAATTCACCTATATCGTAACAGGCCCCTTCATCGACACGTTCATCTTCGCACGAGCGGGCGGCAAAGCCTGCTATGATCGTGAAGCGTCCACGTTTGGCATCATCGGTTCCGAAAAGGACGAGAGCGTGGTTAGCGGGACGACATATCGAGATACGGGCCGATATGTCTTGAGTAGCGTGAATAGCTTGGAAGCTAGTAGGAACGCTACGATACGCGTATCAAGTATCGACGCCAAGCCTTCAGAGATGCTTTCCGCACTGAGAAAGATCGAAGGAAAGGAGAAGGACATTGAAGCGAAGTATACGAGTCTGGAAGATTTCAAGGAGTTGGAGCAAGAAGCCTGGGAGAAGACACCGGAGAAAGCAACGGTCTACACGCTTACGAGAATATGGTTTGAAGGTGGAAGTGATTTCACGAAGAAACCGAAGGCCGTCTATCTGGATGAGAAGAGCGGGAAAGAGGTGGAGAATCAGGAATTGGCGAAGGAGCTGTTCCAGGATATACAGAAGGAGAGCTTGGAAGATGTATTGAGACCACTGCTATCGTAGTCAGACAGAAAAGAAAGCGTTAGGGTGCATAGATGTCATTAGCCTTGACCAACTTGATGAAAAGCAGAGAGCGAAGTAGAGTAATTAGATCAATTAGACGTTATCGGGTAATCCAGTCAGCCTTAAGAAAGGAGTGGAGGTGTTGCATTAATGGCCCAAGTCTCCTCGAATGTCCCTATCGCAGCAAATCTACCGAGACAGCACGTTGCCTATGAATGCCAATTATTCATTATGTATATGAAGCTGGCGCTAAAATAGAAAGCTATGACTCGTCGACCTCTCCTTCTTCCTTCTCGTCCTGTACCTGCACCTTCTCGATTCCCTCGGTGACATCCTCCACCTCCTTCACGTCCCGAGCAGCCGCCGCAGAGTCGTCTTCTACGGCATCAGCAGTAGCGTCGTCGTTCTGCTCTGCAGGCTTTTCTGCAGTTTCAGTAGAGCCAGATCCGGGAGTTGAGGCTTTGGCTTGACGTTCGGCTTTTGCGATTCTGTCTTCAGCTGCTGCGATGCGTTCTTTCGTTACGCGGTCCTACATTTCCCATCCAAAGTCAGTCTATTATGCTTTCAAACAGGAAGAAAAGCGACGCACCTGGTTTTCGTCGTACCACTTCTTCTTCTCTCTTAGCGCATCCACCGTCTTTGGAACATCGTCTCTCGTAAGGGGTACTTCGATATTAAACTGCAGCAGCGCCGCGACCGTCTGGAACGGAATGTTCGGCATGGCGTTTGCGTTCTCTGCCTTCTCTACGCTCTTCTTTCCCTTATTGCCTCCTTTTCCTTTTCCACCCTTCTTCATACCTCCGAAGAAATCATCTGCGTTACCATCATCGTTTGCTCCTTTCTTGTTTATGACAGCGCCTTCAGGAATATCATTCTCTACTTTCCTCAACTCCAACTTCGGCAATACTCCCCCGTTCTCTTTAGCAGAAGTAGAAGAGAGAGTAGGTTCGGGGATATTGGAAGCGCCGGAAGCGAAGCGAGAGAAATAAGTCATGAGCGTGTTGCAGTCTTCAATCTCGCGCTCGAAAGCAGGAGCGCGAGCTTCTTCCAATTGCTTCTCGGCTATCTCCCGGCGCTTGTTCTCTTCGTATTGACGGCGCTCGGTCTGTTGGCGCTCGATGCGCTTTTGACGATCTTCGTTCATCTTGGTGACTGTGAAACCGGGTCTCAGGTTCGGATAGCGGTAGTAACAAGCGAATACGCTGCTCACAGTACTTGTCATTGGCCTCCTTGAACGAAGCGGCCGACTCCTTCTTCCTTCCCCAGAGCTGATTGACTTCTTCATTGAGCTTATTTCTCTCTTCGTAAATCTTATCCCTGGAAGCATTATTCTCATCCATCTCTTTATTGATCTCATCCAATTCTTTCTGGATTTCAGAGTATCGTTCTTGTAACCCTTTGTATTCGGGATTGTCGAGCTTCGCTTTCAACTCGTCAATCTTCGCTTTGTCGCTGTCGATGCTGTCTTGTTGAGAACCAAACGTGTCGAAAGACTTCTTGGACCGCTTCAATTCGCTGATCTCGGACAAGGCGCGCTTCTCGTCAACTAAGCGCATCGTGCCGGATTCGACTTGGCTGTCGAGGTCCCTACATAACCATAACAAGTATAAGCAGGATGTCACACATCTTTAACGGAGCACGACTCGCTTTATCCGACTATCTGCAAAGATGAAGATATGGCGTTAGATCGGCTTCAAGCGAGTCCAATGAGGCATGGACCCACCAATTTCCGCTACAGACTTGTAGCTGGTCTTGCTCTTTGAGTTCTGCATGTCCTTGATCTGTAGAAATTTGCCAATCAGCGCTTAGTTCAACCTTTATCACACACTCGCCCACTCACCTTTTTCTGTACGCCTTCTTGCAGCGACTTGATCTGGTTCAGAGCGCTGTTTCTATCATCTTTGAAGCCAGCAGTCTTTGTCCGTAGTTCTTGCTGCTCAGCGCGTAGGGTTTTGCGCTTCTCTGCGGCTGGGCCTTGGCCTGTCGAGTCCGCAATACGCTGCTTGACCTTGTTCTGCCGGCCCATACACATATACATCAGTTTCGCAAGCATTAATCACTTCATCAGCATGCTGACGCACCAGCTGAGCTTGTCTAGCGTCCAGGAGACTCTTGATTGCATTCTGTTCTGTATCGTACGTAGCGCGATCCGGCTTGCTCGTCGTTGACCATACTGTCAACTCGGGTAGGGATGAGATATCGCTGGCTGTCGCTGTCCCATTGCTGCTGCTTGTTTTTGTAGCGGTGGATCCAGCTCCGCCTGCTTTTTTGGCCTTTGCGGCTGCTCCTGCTCCTCCAGCGCCTTTGGGCTTGCCCGCTGTCGCAGCTTTTCCATTGACTTGAGTCGACATCCTAGAGGGACTTGAAGTATCGGCGCCTGTATATGCTCTGATGTCAAAGCGTTGAAGGGTCGACGAGAACAAGACCCAAGAACGGCTTGTCTCTGCTCGAAGAGGTCAAGAACGACAGAAACATATGAGAGGTCTTCATTACAGATATCTTGACTCCAATGCACGTCAACAACTGCTACTTGCGAACGTGGCCCGCCTACAAGCATGTACCGCTTCTGAACCCTGAACCGTCCTTATCTGCTAGATCAACGTGTTCCATGGTATAGACCAAGCTTCCGCGAAGATGCGAACACGCTTGAGAGACGTCCTCACTGATTCTGCCGTCATCTCTACCGTCCCGGCTCCCTTTCAGAAGCTAACCTCGCCGGCCAAGCTGAACTGCAGCTACCTCCCTTTTACACCTCCCACTCACTGTTCAGTCGAAGCTTTAACCAGTACACAGCATACAACACCACACCCTACGCTCCCGTATGCCTAGGCCCTGCGATGGGCCGCCGCGACCGTTCATACGACTATGATTCCTCATCTTCAGGCTCAGAGAGCGATGATAGGCGATCGTACAAGAGTAAGAGCAGTAGTCGACGCAAAGGCGGCAGCAGCAGTAAAGGCCGCTCATCAAGACGGAGGGACAAGAGCAGAGATAGAGCGAGGACGCCTGAACCTCCTCCAAGGATCCCGGAACCTGCAAAAGCGAAACCACCCAAGATTGCAATGATCTTGCTGCTTGGCGAGGATGAAGTCGAGTTCAAGCTCACAGAAGCGCATCTGCTATTCGACAGCCCAAATGATCTGAGTACGTATCGCTCTCATGCTTCGAAAGTTACTGTAAGACGCTGACGTCTGCCGCACAGCGTCGACATACTACGCGGACAACTCTGGTGAAGTGCGAACGTACCGCATGCCGGACAGAGACGCTGCAATCTTCCAAATCATCTTTCGATACATGAACCGCGAGATTGTACTTCCACTACGCAAAGCAAGCATTCCAAAATACCTTTCATACGAACAGACGGAGGCAAAACTGGCTGAAGAAGCCAAGTTTTATAGATTGACGAGGTTGATGAGGATGCTGCCGCCTCCGCCTTCTGCTGGTTCTGCTGCTCCTGTGAAAGGTGCAGCAGGAGGAGGAGGTGCTCCAGCTGGTTCTGGAGCATCGTCAGCATCGTATGCATCCTCTATAGCGGATTCGGATCGATCAAGGACTCTAAGCGATATACATCCTGCACCTATGCCTCAATCTGCAGGCCCGATGGGTCAAGCGATGAATATGCCACAGACGCTCACGCCATACCACGCAAACATACCTCTACCTCCACAGATGCAGGGCATGCCTCCTCAACAAGCTTCCGTGCAGACTCTTGTGCCTCCTGCAACTGCTATGCCTCAGTACCAGCAGCCTATGCAGCAACAGCCTATGCAGCCATACCCGCAGCAGCAGTATGCACAACCAGGCTCCCAAATGCCTATACCGATGCCAACTCCAAGTCAGGGTATCCCAGCGATGACGCCATACACAGCAAGTCAGACTTCCCTTCCGCCTACAGCTATTCCTACCTCCCATGCGCCTTCTCCAATGCATTTACAGCCTCCACCTCGAGGCTCTCGTCCTCCGCGCACTGCACGCTCCGAGACTTCCTACTCTGACAGACTACGCGCCCGCTCCGGCACGCGTTCTCGGCGGGACTCTTTGAGCAGCCACAGTATGATCGAAAGCACCTCTTCTCCGGGATCAAGACGGCAGTCCATCTCATCAATAGCAGCGAAACTGCCTTCAAATGCACTGATACGGCCGCCAGCTACTGTCTCCGCGTACTTGTTCAAGAGTGGAGGTCATTCTATAACGAAGAACGAACCGCCTTTCCCGATCATTGGCTTTCCGGACCATGAACCGTTACCGCACCTGTTCGTGAAAGCTACGGCGGCTGAGATTAAGTAGGTATACTTAACCGTGCGTGAGATAGCCTCACTGACGGTCAACATTCACAGATTCTCTGCTTTTCGGAATGCAGAAGATAACGAATTATTCGAAATGCGCTACTCGATACGGATACTGGACGAGCCTGCAACACGTGTGTCGAAGGCACGTCATCTGTCGACAAGCTAAATGCTAACGAGCCAAATACGATTACAGGTCCACTGGCTTACAGAGTGAAAGACTCGACCATAAGATCGGTAGATTCGCATCTTCGTCTGAACGGCGTCATTACAGATATAGAATGTCGAGACATCCCCATACGGATCAAGCATTCAGTACCCGCCGGGACTTCTTCTGGACAAGCTGAACAACGTGTAAAAGGTGCTCTGAGCGCGGCCGGCAACATCATTGCGGACGATGATGGATCGTTTACGAGTGGATTTGACGAGCTTCTCGACTTAATGACTACAAAAGGTGAACTACTCTAATGTATATGATGCTGTCGCTAATGCATTTATAAGGCTACGTAAAATGGCCACGGATCTGGCAAGACACCTTCACGAACATCACAGCGGTCGAGTCTCTACATCAACGCGTATGCTTGACCTCCTGCGAAGTCATACTAGATATAGAATTTCCCGAAGAAGCCGCTGCTATCTCAGAGGCAGTCGGTGGGCGAGGCTTTACCTTGAACGAAGAAGATCAAGATGATCTGCTTGTAAGGAATTACAGGGTCACATTGCATGGAATCAGAGTGGAGACTAGGAAGATGAGGAGACTGAGGGAGCTGGAGGAACTTGATCCGGAAGCTACGCCCAGACCTCCAGAATTACAGGATGCGAAGGCTCTGGAAACTCCAAAACCGCCGACTTCGACAAGTAGAAGCGGCGTACCTCCTTACTCCGCAAATGCAAGAGCGAACTTAATTCCTTCCAATGCCTCGGTGTCTGCTTCTACGATGTTAGACCGGGCACGCGTTAGTCGAGATATCATCAACTATCCTGAAACACCCCTTCCGACGAGCGGCAGTAGTCGAGCAAGATCAGCAAGACCTCCGGAAACACCTGTCAGCGAAGGTTTACTCACACCTCGGCCTCCACATCGTTCTGCATCAGGGTCAAGGGGTCCTCCTCAGTCTGCCAGACCGCCTCAAACACCTTCGTCTTATGCTTCTTCAGCCGGCTCCTACAATGACGGAGAGGAAGGTTACGATGATGACGACGATGGACAGTCACTAGCGCCATCTTCGATGCCGCCTACCCCGAAAGCTAGTCGTGGGCGGCCTCCTCCCGCTGCTGCTGCTCCCTCTAAGGTTAGGCGAGCAGCCGGTCATTTAGCCCCGCCTGAACAGCTGAGAACAGGTCGAGGAGGTGCTTCTAGCTCAAGAGGACGAGGTGGATACGCTCCATCTACCTATACTACTGACAGCCGAGCAAGCGGGATGAGTGGAGCCAGCGGCACTGAGTATTCAGCGTCTATAGCACCTTCAGGCTACTCGGAAGGATCACATCGATCAGAATGGTCAGATGCCTACTCTGAATCTGGTCAATCGGACATGTCTCGAGACAGCCGCGCTCAATCCAGGTATAGTCGATCTTCCGCTCCAAGTCTGAAGGTGCCGCCATCAGAATACTCAGTAGATAGACCGCGCTCGACAGCGAGTGAGGACATCAAGCGACGAGCTATGGCGCGGTGGAAGCAATGATCCCAGAGACATCCAATGTTCGCTGACTTCAAGAGACATTCCGTAGCCACTGCACGTGTAGATACCTCACGTTTAGTGCCGAATACAAGCATTCCAGTAGCATTTCGACTTCCCCTATATGTCTATCTCGCGTGTGTCCCGTGTTTATTGACTTTTTGCCAACATCAACGATGGAGATGCAGGATCATTCACAACAAGGCTACGGCCATGCGATGAGCAGGAACGACTACCAGCAGAATCAGCAGCATCGGCTACCGCCAGGAGCATCCGAATTAGGGCAAAGTACGAATACGATGGCGCGCAGCAGCGTCGAGGATCAGCAAGCTGGACGGTGGAGTACGAGCACAGGCTACCCACGATCAGACGCAAGTCCAGGAGCAGGGCCAACAAGCGAAACAGCCCATTCAAGCTACGGTCTTATTCAAGGTTTCGGCGACAGAGCTTACAACGATGAGCGAGAATACAATAAGAATGCAGAAGAACCGCATCGTGAAGCAGCGCCCATGCATCTGCTACATCCTCAGCAGCAGCGAGACACGACAACGCGCGTGGGCCGTGCGCCAAACATCGAAAAAGATTTCAACGATGGCGCAGCAGCATATGGCGCTGGCGATGTTGATAATAAGATTGTACATCACACCACACTCCATCCGAGCAGCTCGGAGAAGCCCAACACGACGACTATCTCGTCCATCTTGAAAGGCTACGCGACGAGACACCAGCTGGCGTATCTGATCGTAGTCCTCGTACAGACAATCGCGACATCTGTACTCATCGCTATAATATGGGCGAAGTATCGGAAAGGATCACCGAACGAAGGAACGGACAGGAATGAGGATTTGAGGAGGAGAAGCATCACGGTCTACCTGGCAATCTTTCTCTTCGGCTCTGCATTTGAGATCATCACTACTCTGGATGCGCTGCGCCTCAACAACACGATCCAATTGATTGGAGTGTGCCTGTTCACCTTCTCAATGATGGTCAGTCGCAATTGCTGCTGCATGTTGCACATTGATTGAAACGTTTCTTTGCCATTAGATCTATGCCGCGCTGTTGGACGGCCAGGTTCAGAACGCAACAGACCCGCAGAATGGCTTCTCGCCCGATGTCTATACGTCGCTCCGAGGCTTGATCTGGGCCATGCCAATTATCAACGGGCTGGCCGCGTTGGTCCTCGCCTACCTCACTTGGTCGCTTTTCAAGGATTTCGGCTGGGAGATCTTACATCTTATCGGAGCCAACCGCCAGCTCAAAAAGATGTACACGAGATATCAGATCTTTGTGTGTCTTCTGAAGTTCGATGTGGGTATCTCCGCCCTTTTTCGACACTCTTTGGCTCTGACAGTGTAGTTCCTGCAGTTCTTCTTCTTCGTCGGATTCTCGCTACAATACATGATCTTAGTATTGTCAGTACAAGAAGCCGAGTTCGCAATCACTATAGCGGCCTTTCCCTTAACGGTCATCTTCCTCCTCTTGGCCGCCTACGCCATTCGTCGCGAGATTCGCTGGGTGACATATATAATCTTCTTCGTCGAGATTCTTGGATTAGCCTATTTCATATTCAAGTTCTTTAGGCTCTTCCAAACTAGTCAGAGCTGGCGCTATGCCGTCTCCCGAAGGACTCTGGCCGTCTTCTCCGCCCTGGCGATATTTATGTTGCTGTTGACCTTCGTATACACGGCGATCTGCTTTACGAACTTTGGCTATGGCTTGCGAGACAATATCCCAAGCTATTGGCAGGAACACAAAGGCAATCAGAGGAAGAAACAGCAAATCCTGGCGAGGAAAAACAGCGGTAACGCGAATGGCATGCTGGACAACAGACAAAGTAGGATGAGCATCGACTAAGAGCGGCGCCTCTACATGGACATCACAACCTGTATAAAACAACTTGATCTACTTCGCCTATTCTCACTTTCGTTCCCTCGGCTCGCTTTCGTCTAGTCGGTCAATCCCATTCAGTATCACCATTCGTTTCAAGCTGCTCTCCTCTACTTAGAAGTCGTTCAGTAATCTATGTTGTGTGTCAGATCAGCCCTCCCGCCTCACAGCAGATGCGAGCTTGCTTGTAACATAGCCGTGGTACTTCATCGATCGTTTCGTACAGAATTACAGACATAACAACAAAGCGCCTTACAGCGAAGGTCTGTTCTCGTTGGCATCGCAAGTCATCGTACTGTCTCACGACGGCCGTCCTTCCTTACTACTGGCCTTACGCGAGCGAAAATATTCGCCCAAGGATCTATGCTTGTGCTTGGCTTGAGATGCTCCCGTCACTTGTTGAGCAGTGTTCTCCCTGCTCAGCTCTCCCCGAGTGACAAGCGGGCCCTTCTTGCCAATGGACAGAATAGAGCTTCTCCTTCGCTCTCCTTGACTCTGCTGGCTCGCTGTAGGCAATGTTCTGGCTGGCGCATTTGTCGGAGGTGTCGATCGAGGCAGATTGCGAGGGTCTCCCACATAGACCAGCTTGTAATTGAGAAGGTGCTTCGCCAGGTTGAACGTTATATTCTGCACTCTCCAATCCCGATAGACTCCAAAATCATCAGCCGACATTTTTTGCCCCAGGTAGGCCAGTATGTTGGGGCGATTGTCCAAGCCCATGGGAACATCCTGCAAATCTGACGTCTGCGCCAAATCGTTCCAGCTGACATATTGGTTGAAGGGAGATCCGTCCCGATGCGAAGCTCTCAACAATGCTTTGTAGCCGATATCTCCAAATTGCTTGCCGTGAATAGTGTTTACGTGTAAATCTGCGAGATATCCCTCCCTGATCGTTGCTTGAGGATCCGCCCAACTCCAGTTAAAGTTGAACTTGGCATGTACAGCATGCTCTTTGCCCAATCCGAACGGAAACTCAATGTAGAGCAGATATACCCCTGGCAGAGGAAGAGAGGTCTGCGAATCGTCTAAGGCAGACATATTCCTACTCAAATAGGAGATGAGACGTTTGGCATCTTTCCGGTCGATATTGTGGGTAGAGCCGCACTCGGAGAGTCTGATAGACCATGCCAGTAAGCCTGCTTCGGTCTGGATAAAGAAGTCCACCATGAAGTTTGAAGGGACGCCGGAAAGCCCTTGCGCGGTCGCAAGATAGTCTGGCTTGTACCCAAAGGTGCGCATCCCGGTAGTAAATCCAGCATAATGTTTTGCCTCTTTGCGTGTGATGTTGCGCAGCCTGACAGCTGATGTCGTATCGGCATCCAGCGTGATAGACGATGTATCGAATCGCGGGGCTACAGCTGAAGTTGATGAGGCCTGACGCGGTCCCAAAGACTGGCGGCGATCTGCCAGGCCCGGCGAAGGGTTATATCTAAAGTGTACGGATGCAGCGACAGAATGTCGGCTCGAGTTACTGAAGCTACCTCGACTTTGGATACTGGGTGAACTTCCAGTCCGCGTACTTGAGAATGCAGGTCGGATGGGAAAGCTCGGCCGGACTTCCATGCCAGATTGACTACTATGAATGGAGTTCCCACTGCCAGAGTGAGATAGCTGACGACTTGCACGTCGTCCATTGTTCGATGCAGTGATGGTGGCCATTCTTTACTGGATGGTCGGTGGATGCGATGAGGAGAGGATCTTGTCGTACCAGCGACTGGAAGCGTGTGTGAGTGAGAGCGAGACGCTTGGGTAATGCCTTCAGCTTGAACTCATGGCTGTCGAATGGTGGATTACCGGCACCCTTTGAGGGTTGGCTGACTTCCAGGACTTCCAATGTACGTGCCTTGAAAGGACAGAATCCCGCCAACGGATTCCTGCAGTACGAAGAACCTTGACCTACAGGTAAAGAGTCACACCTATTACAAGTTCGGACGTAAGCGTAAATGCAGGATGTCAGCATACCACCATGGACTAGCCTGGCATACCCCTCCATTTGCTCGATCCGATGTTACAACACCCTGCTTCTACGTATCTTGCCATTCCACAGATCCCAACAACAGTTTGGTCCGCGGTAAGCGACCAGGTAGTGGCACCAAAACAGTGTACTTCTTCCTCTCCGTATCAACACCAGTTCTACACAAGCAAGCGTCAGTGACACGCATAAGCAAGAGAAACAGCCACTCACATGTGCACAAAGCCTAAGACCGGACTTGAGGCAATGACCGAGTCTTCAGCATCGTTCCCGTCTCCCACATCTGCCTCTTGTTCATCTTCCTGATCTTGATCGACTTGAGGCTCGTCGACTTCCTCCTTCTTGACGGGGTCGTTCTCCTCCGCTTTCACTTCCGGTTCTTCCTTCTTTTCCACTTTCCGCCGACTGCCTTCAATCTGCGGTAGTGCGCATAGCTTGCTCAATAGCTCTCCCGTGCTCTCATTGGGGTCAACTTCGACCAGCTGCGTGTCCTGTATGGACCTCGTATGACCGATAGGCAGGGCAGATAGCGGAACGAGCGATTCATCTCCCACTCGATTCGTGGAAAGAACATCGAAGCGGATCGACATGCTATGCGGTGCTAGAGAACCCATAGACACGCTCGGTCCACCGTAAAAGTATGAGCGGATCTGTGCAGCTTGCAGTCGGCGTCTATATGCGGTATCGATCGGTGTGGCCTACCAAAACATGAAGATTAGCAGACCTCCAAAACTCGAGGCTTGCTACTCACACCACCGTTCTTCGGCACTCGCACGACCTGGACGGTCTTGTTGGTGCTCATGAGCTTGGACATTTCGACATGCAATCGCTCATTCCCGACGACCAGAACAACATTGACTGGTGGACAGCAATTAAGCCCTAGAGCTGCTCGGCCAGGCTGAAATGCTCACCTTCGAATTCGCGCACACACCGCGTAATCATGTTGTACTTGTCCTTCTTTGCAAAGTCTGCTGGCGTATCGATGATCATTCCTCCTCTCCAGATACCTTCTTCTCCACTTTCTTCGATCCTCCGCTTAGCGCAATCGCCTAGTCTCGTAAGAAGTATGTCCGTCAAGCCTTCGTTTTTGCCCCATTCAGTGTGCCCATAGAAGAAGGAAAGGCCGGAGAACATTGGTGTGAGCGTGCTGAGACTTGGTGAAGGTGTCCATGTCGCTGCAGAAGCGCTTTGCTGTGCGAGAGGAGGGAGGGAGGTAGAATGCGTAGATCCGAAGGGGTGGACAGGCGTAGTCGTGGGGAGAGTAGCATCGATAGGAACAGCAGAGAAGGTGCCAGGAACGGTAATCGCGCCCTGCCCATAATATCAGTCCAGTCTAGGCTGTTCATCATCCGGACTGAGCACTTACATCCGCCGGATCGAGATTGACGAACAAGACCTTCCTGCCTGATGCATAGTCTACCCAATCGCCATCTCGTCTAGCTTTTCCAGCTCGTATCGCCCAATTTATCAGAGATTTGCATAATGTCGATTTGCCAGCTCCAGCTTCACCTACGACTAGAACTCTCGGCCCTATCGTTTCATCTTCTTGCATATGTGCAGGTCTTTGGCGTATAGGATCGTCTTCAGGCAGGAAAGCAGGCGGCGGTCGACACGAAACGCGAAGCTGTTCCAAAGCGAGATGGACGTTATAGTGGGATGGATAGGGTGTCTCTTCTGCTGTGTAAGCTGCGGAACAACTGCCTAGGATGTATATACGTAGGAAAGGTCAGCTTCATGGTCCGCGAAAAGGTTGTGGTCCTGCTGGTCCCGTTTCGTCCTGGCTTGCTCAGTCTGGAAAGCTTGCTAATCACTACATCCGATACACATCTTTGATGGTATTTCTCATGCTGGGAAAGCGTCAGTCAGATAGCAGCCGGCTTCATGGTTCCTTCTTTCGCTCTCGAAAAGCAGGCCAGGACGCTTTCTTCTAGACGAACAGGACCAGCGCGGTAGAAGCCAGACTCATCTCAATTTCGCATCCTGTCCACGTAAAGACAGCCGCTCTGACTTCATCAGTGAAGGGATAGTCGATGCCAGGTGCGAGTTCGTAGCCAAAGATTTCGGCGGCCCCGTTGAGCAGCCTGATGGCGACGCCTTCGCCTTTCTCGAGCTCGATACGATACTCTGTCAATGGCTGAATCACCACCCGCTGCGATTCTGGAGGCTGCGCCATGGCTTCGTTGGGAGAAGAACCGAAAGATGCGTGTTTTGCTAGCGATGTTACAACAACCGAAAGTGATGTTACGCTATGGGAGGATGAGTTTATATGTACGGTCAAGACTATGATACGGATTTCAAAGGCTTCTCAAGAGGCTGCGCTCGAGCCGGAAGCTCGTTTATCGACCTGCTCCCACCACTCATGGCTACTCTGTCTTCTTCGCGCAGCTGCAGCCTTCAGGACAGCTTCGTCTTTGCCAAGCGGGGACGTCCGTATTGCTTGCTTAGACCTCCATTCTTTGGCCTGCTGCTGAGCATCTGATACCCTCTTGATGGCATTGAGCAATGAGGGAGTCGCTTGTAGTGCGATCTGCTCGAATGGATTCTCCTCTACTTTCGGAATGACCGGAGACGAAAAAGCGCTATGAAGAGAGGTTGGACTCGGTATCCTCTTTGCGGGAATCCGCAAGGGTTTGGCTACCGCTGTCGTCTTGTTCTCCTGCACCTGTTGAACGGTGGCAACGCCGAAGACGGTCTGAAGGACACCCTCATCGACTGATGCTTCCGTTGATACGATTTCTGCCTTTTTGCGATGTGTCCGACTGTCCCTCGCTGAGTCTCCCTCAATCGAAGAGTTGCCTATCACAGTCGAGCCAGATAAGGATGGTGTCCGAAGTCCGATGGAAGGCGTGTGGTTCGCCGGCGAGTATTCAGGAACGGATCTAAACGACGGCTCAGAGGCGTTTCTTGTCAGATAGTATTGCGGAAGATAGCTGTTGCTACGCTGCATGTCCTCGCGCGGATCATCATAGAGGCCCAAGCCTGCATAAGACTGATCGTATCGAGCAGGTCCGCCTTCATAGCTTTCGCCAATCTTGTGAGGAAATTGCGGCATAGGTATTCTCGCTAGTGGCCGTTTCTCAAGCTCGTCGTCTATCTCCCCTGCACCTTCAGCCAGGCCTGGCATTCCAACGCTACTGTAAGTAGCCGGCTGGCTCCGCTTTGCAGCTGAAGATGCAAAAAGACGCTTTAAGACCGGCTGTTGAGCACTAAAAATCCCAGTTCTGTTGTTATCAACTAGTGGAGTACGGCCAGTGTACGTCTTCTCGTCATCCAGCATTGTACCGAGGTACGAGTTCCATTCCTACCAGACTGTCAGCTTACCTCCTCTTAGCAAGAAAGATAGCATTAGCTCACTTCATCTGGATCATCGCCTGTGATTTGATATCGCCAGCATTGGAAAGCAGTACCGACCAATGGCCTGTTAGATTGCGATCAGCAGTGGCTACATGCCGCATCTGGGGTCCCACATACAGTAGCCAAGCTCCAGCTACAAGGCCTTTGTACGCTGCTTCATCCCACTGTAGTACCGTTGAGATTGTAAGATTCGCATCGCGGCTTGTGGCCACGCCTGTATCGCTGACGAAGAGTCCTAAAGCGTCTACCATTCCGACATGCGTGAAAATGTCGATCGCGGTAACGAAAAGAACTGTTCCAGTGACAGATGCGAAGAACAGACTGCATCGTGCGGCGATCCGGCGGCACTGTAGTCGCGGGATAGTCAAAACCGAGCAGAGGACCAAGGATATAGATAGCATGACGACGAGGAGGATCAAGCGTGCCGTACGAGCTTTGATGTGGGCAGATAGAGCGACCAAGGTTGTCAGAGATAGACTGTTCGCAGATGGTCAGCCCGCACCTGCAACAGACATAACGTTGGCGCTTACCCTCCTACTATGCCTAAAGACAGTCTAGAGAGCCAGCGCCATCGAGCAAGCAGAGGTCCAAGGATGATAGATGCAACGAAAGGAATGACCACCAACGGCCAGGCGCCGAGCGATGGATCAGACGAGCGTGACAGTCCAGCCAGAATAGCTAGCAAGACAGCATAGGCTACCAGTATGGCGCCAGTGACGATTCCCGTCAATCCTCCTTCAAATTTGAACCATCTCGAGCTTTGGTTCTCGCTGTCCTCGCGTTTCCGCCTGCCAGCGAGAGAAAGCCAGCGCTGCCCGTAGATTGCGAAGAAGCAGAGGAAGAGGCCAGCAACGACGCCGATGAAGCAGAGTATTGCTCGAGCGGCCACTGGCAGCTGCGCAAGCCGCGACGTCAAGAAACCATGACCAGATATTGACGAGTCCGAAACATCAGAGGGTGTTGCCTCAGCCATGATGCCAACCGCAATGCAATGTGACGAGCAAGCAGCTGACAGAATGCAAGAACGTCAACAACAAACAAGCAATCTACACGTCCCGCTAGACCGTTGAAAACCGGTCCAGGGGTCCGATCGCAGGCATCATGCAGACACAGAGGCTGCTGCCATCTCTTGCTGACACTGACCACTGACGCTCTACCTCTACCTCTGCTTCTACCGCTTGCTCTCGCTCTACTCTCCCTTCACTTCTCACCCTTTATGGCAGCTCCCCCGCCTCACTAAGGACTGAGCCCTTGCTCTGATGTTAATATGAGACTGCCCTTCACGGCACGAAAGGCTGCCGCTTACTGGGAGTGAATTTTACGCTTTAGCCCTTGATCAGTTCGACCACAAAAGATGGCTGCAGCCTATAAAACGTAGGCCTTCAGCTGCTCCTGGCTTAGACCCAGCAAGAAACATCACTAAGAAAGCAATCAGAACACGCCATCAACAGAGAGATATCATACATCGTACAATGGCCACTGTACAACAGCAACAACAGGCCAGATCAAGTGGCAGGCCTGACCTAATCTCCGACTTCGCAAATCCACCTCTACTGACCAAGCGACGGGCCAGTCAGAGACAAGGGTCTATGTCATCCAATCTTGCGAACAACACACCGCAAACGGTAGCAGCGGCCTTGACTGGCAGGCGCACTCTATCATCGGGATCTACAGGGCTTCTAACTACAGCTGCAAATCTGCACAGGTGTGGCTCATCTGGATCTATAGCTTCAGCTAGGACAAGTTCCACAGCTGGCGGATATGGTCGATCCATGTCTGTCTCGGCAATACCAGATATATCTTCAAACACACTACCCAACGGCGGAATGGACTTGAAAGCCGAAAAGCGCGCCGGACGTCAAGCTCGTAAAGAAAAGTTCGCTACTGGGGTTCTGGCCTATTCGGGCAAAGCTGGTGCAGCCTCTCTTGGTGCTGGCGCAGCTGTGGGTCTCGCAGGGCTCTGTGTGCCGTTTGCTGGGCTTGTAGTAGGGCCAGTAGCTGGAATCGCTACAGGGGCCGTGTGTACATGCCTATCTGGCGCCCCTGTCGGCATTCCTGCATATTACTACCTCAAGAAGCATGGCAAGGGCGACCAGGCTCTAGACGACGTACACCAGCAATACAGCGATAGCTGGAAGAAGTGGAAGGGACGGGGCAAGAAAGCAGGTCACTGCGTGACCTGTGGCATGTTCAAGTCCTGAGGCTTTAGGTCTGGGATCATGTCATGATAGAGACAGATTCTTTAGACCGATGACATATACAGATCATGCTATACATTCTTCTCTGATCTACTTACCACTTGATTTGCTACCGCTTTTATTCTTTCGTGAGCTCCTTCCCCTTGCCGCGATGCTTTCACCTCTTACACCTTACAAACAACTGGAGAACGCGACTCTTACGATGTATACTGAGCTACAGAGCGTATAACAAGCTGTACGCTACTCTCCAGCGGCAAGACTCGCTCACTTCGGGGAATCGTCTCGCGTTGGTCACCATGCCCTTTTGGCTTCTCGTGGTCTACAGAAGTCCCAGATACAATCTGGCAAACGCACTTTGCAAGCTGAACAGGGTGGAGAGACCGCCCGCTGCAGCGCGAGTCGCGCAGAATTCAATAACGTGAAGTACCTCTCCAAGCTCGACTGGCTAGCTACGCAGGACACTTCGATAGCTGGGGCTCTCAGGGCAGGAGTTCTACGCCTTCAACAAGCGGCCATCGACCTGCCTGCCTACAAACCAGCTCCGTCAAGTGTCCGGTAACCTATGTCAACCATACCTTTCTTCCCGTTGAGCCCTTGAGCTCAGGTATGAAGGCATACATCCGCTCATGCCAAACCCCTATCACACGCGGTCTACATGGCTCCAGGCTGCCTATAAAGCCTGGCTCAAACTGGCTCTCTTGCTTCTGGTTCACGCATAACAAGACTAGCTTAAACTCAAACAAGATCAAGAATTCTCCATACATCCCACAATGTCATCAATACAGCATCCACAAGCCAGATCAAGCGGCAGGGCCGATCTGTTCTCTGATTTCGCGGATCCACCTCTCACCACGCGACGACAGCTGCCACGATCTTCCTCTTGGAAGCGTACGGGCGACACAAGCGCAGTCATAGCACCAGACACAACTGGCAGACGCACTTCTTCTTCGGGTGCTTCTGCAGCGGGATCTACCCACAGGCGTAGCTTATCTGGATCTGTCGCACCAGTCAGAGCAAGAGAAAGTACACCAGGAGGCGCACATGGCAGGTCCATGTCTGTCTCAGCCGTTCCGGAAACACCTACAAACGTGTCATCTAACGGCGTACTGGACGTGAAAGCCGACAAGCACGCGAGGCGCCAGCTCCGCAGAGAAGACCTAGCTACCAGAGTGGATGACTACCCTTGAGAATTGCGCAGATTCGCAGACGCGAAGCCAAAGTGCGGAGGTAAAGTCTATGGAAAGTCTCTTCCTGCCGTGTTCAAGCTTGCTGAATCTGTGTCTTACGGAACGTCGCCCCGGCTCGTCTCCGACCCAGCAGAATTTGATCTGTGAAGGCCTCCGCAGTCTATCGGAGCCTCCCAAGCCCTCGATAGATTCACAGTTCTGTGTAGCGCGAACGCGAACCAAAACGTGGGGTGTCCCGCAGCCAAAGCACGTCTACGCAGCTAAAACTCGCACAGATCGTCCAGAGGTAGTCATCCAGTTGTGGCATACTCAGGCAAAGTTGGTGCAGCCTCACTTGGTCTTGGTGTTGGCGCGGGTTTCGCAGGAGCCTGCGTGCCGTTCGCCGGATTTGTAGTGGGGCCAGTACTTGGCGCGACAGTAGGGACGTTTTGCACGTGCATGTCAGGCGCGCCCGCCGGCATACCTGCCTACTTCTATCTGAGCAAGCATGGGAAAGGCAAAGAGGCTCGGCACGAGGTTGGCGAGCAATACAAGGCTAGTTGGAAGAAGTGGAAGGGACGAGGGAAGAAGGGCTTCCATTGCGTGACTTGTGGATTGCTGAAATCAGAAACTTGAGGCCTGGAGCCATGTCACAAATTGCAGGTAGAGACAGAGTTTCTCTATCCACGACGCGTACAACTCGTCCTTACGCATTCTTATTACATCTAACCATTGTTGACTCGAGTCTTAGTGTATGCTCAACAAGTCGCCTTGGCCTCGTTAGCATTACAGTATCTCGATGCTTTCGCCTCTCATGTACCTTCAGACAGAGCATCGTCATTCGCCATGATGTGTCCTCAGCTACAAGGCGTATAACAAGCTATACGCTCCTGTTCAATCGCAAGACTCGCTTGCTTGGCCAGGCAGACTCGTCTCGCAGGCTTCAGGATGTCCTTTGGTTTCTCCTGGCCTACAGAGTTTCCTGATGCGTTCTACGAACATGCGAAACGCGCCTTGTCACAAGCCTTGAATAGCGGCAAGAGACCATCCCTGGTTGCAGATCAGATTGTCGTGCAAGATCTGAACCTTGGGAGCATCCCTCCTGAGCTCGACTTGCTGGCCATAGAAGAGCTATCAGTAGATGGAACGTTCAAAGCAAGATTCATGCTGTCGTACAACGGAGATGCCTACATTTCGCTGGCGACCCATGTCCAGGTGATTCCGGCTATCAGCTTACATCGCACTTTCATGCTGATAACGGAGTGTGCAGGTCAATCCTTTGACCCAATACAAGCATGCGCTCGAGTTCCTATCTACTCCCTCCGCCCTGCTGCAGACGGCGCAGATGTTTGTCGAGCTCAAGCTGTCTCAGCTGAGATTGCGCTGCGTGATCAGTGTAGCATTCTCAAAGAAAGCGGGTCTTACTCTGGCCTTCAAAGACGATCCCCTCGAAAGCCTGAATGTCTCTTCCTCTTTCGACTCTATCAGCGTCATTCACTCTATTGTGCAGACGGTACGTTCAGCCGATGCATGTCGCAACTTGCGCTGAATGCCATTACAGGAAATCGAACACCAGTTACGCGAGCGCTTTCGGCGGGATCTGCCAGGCCTGATTCACCGACTGAGCCAAAAGTGGTTGGCAGATATGGGTCAGCAACCCGCCGATCCGGCTTCGATAGTTGTCGAAAGAGAACCGGATGACTCTTTCCATGACGAGATTATATCGTCCAGCGACCTCGACGGAGTGGAATCGTCAGATGAGGCGTCCTCACCTTCGCCAAATATCTCCTCCAGTGAAGAGTCAGGCTCCGAAGACGAGTCAACATCTCAGGCCAGGCCTAGCTCTTTCAAGTCTGAAAGCTCATTCAAGCGGCCTCCATCTCCTGCTGCGATCATATCTCGCTCGCCTCCCAAGCGCTCCAGCATTCGACGTCCTTCGGGTATCTTACGAGAGAACGAATCGTCTATCATTCGCTCGCTACAGCGGAAGAACTCCACTTTCGCTACTACATTCAGCAAACCTTTGGAAGAGCATCTCAGTGATCTGCCGGATTCTCTCGCAAATCAGCTCCTGGTAGGCAATGAGGCAAGAAAGGCTACCCGTACACGTCTACATCGTTTGGAAAGTCCAAGTCCGCAGACATCGCCGCAGAAGCCTAAGTACAGCAAGCAAACTCGGGAAGAGAAGGAAAGGCAGAGAATGCGTTTACGTGAAAGCGAGATGGACGAGTACTTTCCTATTCAAACTTCGAATGTCTCGCGCACGGCGATCCCTTCGCGGAACGAGTTTGACCAATCGCAAGCGCAATGGCAACGCCAGAGGGAGCTGGCGAATACCCGCTCGCATACCTCGAACAAGCCTTCTTTGCGTAGAAATATGCTTAGTAGCAGATTAAGGGATACCGACTTCTTCGATCCAAATTACCCGCTTCGTTAGCGAAAGTGAACATGGTGCAGTGGAATAAGCGTGAGAGCGTTGAGACATGGATACATTGGCTATCAAGATTACGATTGTCTCTATGCTACAAGTATAGACAATTGAATAGGCCTAAATCCATCCGTTTTTATCGAGAACCGGCACTTTCGGGATATCTCCTTCAGACTGGAATTGGCGACGCCCAGTAAGAGCTGGCCGCTGTCTTTCTCCGACGACGCCGATACGCCTCCTCAAGGGCGACTGTCTACCATCTCTAGCCCTCTGCGAATTCAACGATTCGACTGCTGACGATGATATCGCACTCTCGATCATCTTCAACTCCTTCTGGCAGCGGGCCTGCAGGTCGAGCATGCCAAGGAATGCTGCTTCGCTGGCTATATCTTGTAGTTGCGAGATTGTGTCGTGCAGAGCTAAGGAGAGCAATGCTGGACGGCTGGCCAGCGGTACACTTTGGAGCAGACTCTTAAGGCTAGACTCAGCATCATCTCCACCAGTCTTTCCGTAGCAGACGGCCAATGAAGTGGTATAGCAGAGTTTCCGTGGAAGTACGCCTTCTCGGAGATAGTATAGGATAGCTTGATAAGAGGCTGGATCCCTGTCGAGGTGAATCTCAAGTGGAGTGACGTCCCCTTGACCGGCGATCCGATCAAAAGGCCTTGCAGCAGACAGCTGAGTAGCGAAGAATAACGGCGAATCCCTTCCGCCAAAGGCTGAGGAGTCGGGCGAAGAAGATAGAGAGGGAGGCTGAGAAGGTGTATTCACGTTTCGTCGCGCGAAGTGGAAGGGATCGTTGACCTCCTCATCGGGCGTAGTGTCGATGAAGTTGAGGCTTGTATTGATAGAAGAGGAGCTGCATGATCTAGTCAATCTGTAGACCGCTGGGACACGCAAACCGGATGCATGCTTCTCCCATTCTTCACGATCTTCGCCTTCGTCAGAAGGAACACCGTCGAATATCGAAGCTCTCGATGATCGGAGCGCGGAGATGGGAGAGGAAGGTAGATGAAGCAAGACTTGAGCTGGCTCTTGTTTAGAGGAGAGCTGCGGCTCGTGTATCGATGCTTGGGAGTATGCCGATTTGATAGATGTATTGGAAGGCGAGGGGCCTTTCAGAGTAGCAGAGCCTTCCGCGACAGCTTGTTCGACAAAGTCTCTCAAATGAGAAGGCTTTCTTGAGATAGTAGCTAGCGTAGTAAAGAATGTCTGACTGCCCACCCTGAGCGAGATAAGCTTGCTGTCATCGTCTGCTTCGGTAGACCAGGATGTAGAGCGAGTCAGGACGGCTTTGAAGGGCGGGACGGGCTTCGCAGCGACAGCAGGAGTGATTGCTATTTTCTGCTGCTTCATTTGGCTGACGCTTGATGCAGACGATGCGATCTCCGGATTTGCAGTCTTGGGCGAGTGCGGAGAGGAAGGGTGCGCTAGATGTTCGACTGAGTCACCAAACGCTTCTCTAGCCCGCTGTAGCGAGTCTATCCGTAAAGGAAGCTGAAGCAGAGCCCGCTCTCGCACATCGTTGCCAAACGAGGAGGTGGAGGAAGCAAGACTGATTTCGCTGCGCATGCTGTCTTCGCTTCGCCGCACAACAGTAGGGCTTGTCGGACCGCGGTAGACGTGCGACTCCCTGCATCAGGACAATTCAGCGAAATCCTTCTTTGCTAGATGAGATTGAGACTCACGAAAACGCGTCCGTCGCAGTCGCAATACGCTTAGCTCCCATACCCAGTGCAGTATTGTATATTGTAGCACCTTGATAGACTACCTCGGGGTTAGAAATGTTTAATGGCTTCTGATGAGGGGCAGTCTTGCTGGACGATGTACGAGAGCTACCGCTGGTCGACAGCGCAGTACTTGCAGCAGCAATGTTCTGCAACCAAGCTCTGCAGGTAGACGGCCTGTCAGCCGACAGATCTTGGCTATGATTGAAAGGATCTGGCGGGTAAGGAACGTACTTTGTGTTTATCCTTTTAGACGTGAGATTGTCGGAAGAGAATTTGGATGCAAGGACAGGGCGAACACAGTCGCTCGAAGCAGCTCGCTGAGGTACGCCATTATCGCGAACGAAAGGAGACGGGCGTTGCGAGTCTGAGCAGCTCGCCCGGCCTTGCGGGCACACCACAGTCGGCGATGAGTGTGTTGCGACCACATTTGGCCTGAATCGCTGTTTGTAATTTTCCATTGTTCTTGCTATGAAGGGGAAGCGTATAGAGCGGTCGAGACGTGACCAAATCAGAGGGTTCTCGTCGATGCAGGCGGACGACGAGGATGGTGAGAGTAGAGATGTAAAGCAGAGAAGGGCAGGTCAGGTAGCGCGAGAACGTCGGGCTGCTCGCTGTCAGCTATTTTAGCACAAAAGCCTGAAAAGCTGCATGTTTGGTCGAAGACACGACAAAAGCCAGACAGGCAGCAGCTAGAGCCTGCATAGGAGGACAACGGCCATGGTGCATGGACAGGCGTTTGTTGTGCGTAGGCGTCGTGTGCAAAGCGCTTTGCGGTCATCGAGGCGGCCTGGCGTTTGCGAGCTTTTGTGCTCGAACAGGAGGTCAGAAGGTCGAGGCAGCGCAAGGGAGCCCATAGAGCTGTCAACAAGGCCTGAACAGTCGAAGCTTGAGTCTCTTTTTCCATCTCATTGCATCTTGCTGAGTCGTCCAGGGTCAAGGCGTCATTGGCAGGCTCGCAGCTCAAGTGCGCTGAAGATTGCATCTTTGCAGCTTCTACGGCTGTCTGCGCATCTCAGATGCTCTAATATACATTCATTGATCCGAATTTACTTGTTGCGCTTCTTAGGGTTGCTACAAAGATGCATTGAGGTCGCTAAAACGCTACATGATGTGTATATTGATGACCTTGCAATGTATGGAGTCTGTCACTGCGTTGTCTGTGTCGAGCAATACAGATGCGCAGCCGAGACAGACGATATAGGCAGCAGCATCTCAGAAGTCTGTATACAGGGTTAGCCCACACTGCGTCTCAGAGATACTGGCAACTCACCACAGAAGTTTGCAGAAATTCCATCAGTGAATCCACGAATCGCAGCATAGCCGCCGTTGATGTAGTTGCCGATGACTGATTGCGTTTTGTCAGATGAAGCGATGGCAACGATGCGACGGGCCACTCGCCAGGTACTTTCTCTCCTACGTCTACCAGAGGCTTGAAGGCGTCTTCTACTGCCGTAGCAAACTCTCCGACTGTTTAACGAGGAACAGCTCAGCAAGGTCCCTTCGTCGAAAGATGCAAGTTTCACCCACAGATGTCCTTAATATCGCGGCCTGGAGTACACTCTCCTCCATTATAGTTCTGGAAGATAGAGTCTGCCTGTTGCTGGTAGCCAGAGAGACGTGAAGCCAACAGGCTAGCAGGTTTAAGAAGACCAGATTCGATCAAGCCACCGTAAGCAAGGCCAGCAAGACCTTTTTCGCTTTGTGCAATGAGCCCTCCCAAAGTCTTTGACTCTGCTGTGCCTTTCTTCATGAGCGAGGCAATCTCGCTATATAGGTCCCGCTTTTCCAGCTGGTTGTCGGCTAGTCTGACTGGCGCAGCGACTGAAAGACATGCTGGAAGTTCAACAATCAGATGTGAAGTCCTGCCCAACAAGCTCAGAGCGAAAAATCGGCTTACCGAACATGACCACTGCGAATGTGGCGAGAAATTGGAAACGCATTTTGTACGTTTTTTGAACGTGTCGATGTGGAGTGGAATTTAAGAGAAGTAATGTATAGGAGGGAAGAGAAGATGTTGTGGATGGAGGAGGAAAATTGTACTGAAATGGTCCTGATGACGATCCCCCCTGCTTAGTGCCCTGTAGCCGATCGCCTCTGTACCTGATTGATTGGCGCGTTCTTATATGAGTATGAGCCGGTCACACCATGGTTGTGAGGAGATGTCTGCGGGTTTATATGTTGAGTAGCATGTGTTGCATGAAGCTGCACACAGTGTATGGTAGAAAGGGAGGATTCGCTGTGAGTCTTGCGCTTGACCGATTTTTCAGCGTACAACAACGAGCGGTACTTCCTCCCTACGCGATAATGCTACATTAGAGTTTCGGTTCGATTGTCCTTGCGAGTACTGCGATTTTCTATGAGGGTCCCGCTGCTGGCGGTATGAAGGTCCCGTTTGACAGCCAAGCAGTGGCAGCTTTGGTGAAGTCACCACTACTTCCGCTATTCGTATATGCCAGCCTCAGGTAGTAGGGTATATCCGTCTGCAGGCCAGCCATTGAGAAATTGGAGCTTTGGCCAGAGTACCGTAAGACATCGTTAATAATGAGCGCGAAGCCGTCCCATGATGAAGACAGGGCTTCTGGTATAGGTGTCCAAGTGATCGTTTGCGTGACGGTGTCGATGCTCGTCAGATTGAATGAGGGGAGATCGCTGCCTAGAGCTGCATCCCGACGGAGTTCGGCGGGCGTCTGAAGGATGGAGTCGAAGCCCCATCGAGCTGCGCCATTCATGAAGAGGCCAAGCAGTATTCCTTGGTAGATCAGACTTGGTCGCGTAGGAAAAGCCGTGAGAGGTATAAGCACCAAAGCAGCGATGTACTGGAGCAGAGGCGTCAGTACTGTACTTGGCTTGACACAGAAGACCAGCTTACGTGATGGCTGGATGCAAAAGTTACTAGTCAGTACAGGTCTGGAATGTAAATCGCTGAACTTACATTCTCAACGAAAGGCCCGGTAGCTGACTCAGTATGAGTATGATGAGTCCTCCTAATGCATACCAACCAAGATAATAAGGTAGCCAGCCAGTTGTACGAATGACTCTGAACTGGTTGATAGCCTTGACATTGCAACGCATCAGCCTCCCACCCTTTATTCCAAGATGCAGCCTTACTCACAATGACCAAGATGAGAAGACCAAGCACGACGACTGCTGCTATTCCACCTCTTTGCTGATTGATATCGCTCGCGGTCAATCTATCAATCGGGATCTTGTCGAGCGTATAATTGCTAAGCAGAAACACCCAATAAGGACCGTAGAAGAGGAAAGTTCGTTGGATGATCTTGTTGCTGAAGGCAGGAAGGACCCAGCGGAACGCGAAGCGGTAGAAGGCGTAGCATATGAATAGGCAGGGTAGGAAAGTCCCGAATGCACCGGCTAGATCTGGTGGGAAGGAACGAGGGTCGGAAGCTAGTGAGATATGCCAGTAGCCAAAGCAGACGCTAGACAGTAATAGCTGTGTTAGCTTGCATGCATTGTGCCTTTGTACATCTTCTGAGCCTACCTAACCCAGTAGAAGACACCAGCTGTCGTTCGCAGAAGCAGGCCGAAGGCAGCGCTCATGACAGCGTCGAACGCCAGCATGTCATCTCTGAGATCCCTACAGTCCTTCTGCGATGTCGTGTTGAAACGATATGCAAAAGGAAACTCCGAAGGGAAAGAAACGCTGGTGAAGCCGTTCGCTGTGCTACCAACGAAGTTTGTATAGTTGCCAACTGCAGTGAGGGTGAGACATCCTCCGTTGTTGTTCTATTGAGATTGAGAAAGCAGCGTTCAACAAGGCGTGCTCGATATGCAAAGAGAGCGAGACTTACGGAGAACAAGCCATGGTGCACAGCAGCCGCACAGATGAAGCTATCGGCTCTGTAGGTGCCAAGTTCATCGCCTCCTCCGACTATCAGAGGTTCGTTGATGACCTCCAGCGGTCCTATCCTGTAGTTGGGAAGGAAGCTATTCAGCATACATCGCAACGCTTTGAGCGAAATAGAGACCTACGCTCTGTAGTTCAACAGTTTGGTATTTGCTACTTTATTCGGACACCTGTAGCTGGCTGTGAATCCTTCGAATGGCCCGCAACTTGCTCCGTCTACGAAATGTATGTCTTAGCTAGACGCTGGCCAGCCTCACGTATGAACTGCCCACCCAGTCCACAAGCATCGTTCCTCTGCCAATAGGTACTAGTCCCACTCAACCACGAATCGTCTGATCCTCCATTTGGCGAGTTATACCAAGCAGCTCTCGTCAAGAACGTCAATCCCAGAAACCACGCTAACAGGAACACCCATAGGACGATAGGCGACCTCGTCCATCTGTACGATGTATATCTAATGAAGTGTTTCTCTGTTCGTTCGAGAAAGGGTATGGTCCAAAGCCTTGGCGGACGGCAATTTTGAAGAGGTGGACCCTTGATATAGTTCGCGATGGGACGGACGATAGGTAGTTGTAGGAAGGATAAGAGAGGGCGAGAGAGGAAGGAAGGCATAGATTGATGGTTCGTATGGTCGTCAGCTGGATCAGCCGGGAAAGGCGGTGTGCTGTATGGCCTGTTTGCAGCTTCTTCTTGATGATAATACTGCGATGATTGCTGTTGAGGTATTGCTACGCCATTCGCTGAAGCCGCGCTTTCGCTGTCTTTGCTGCTTCCATTTATGCCCAGCTCGATGTCGTCGCTGTTCTTCGCCGCGTCTCCAACGTCGTCGCTCGATGTATGCTTCAATACTGTTATCGGTTCTGCCATCGTAAGGCTTCTTAGCTGTCGAAAGCTATCAAAGCATGACAACAATAGGTCGCGAGGCAGGAAAGCAAGCTGCGGACGAGTCGCGACACGCAAGGATACATAAGTTTGAAAATACTTTTGCACAGTGACACATCTAGCAAGCTAGCGATAGACAACGGCCAATCCTAGATCGCATCTATGGAATGCGAACCAACGAGGTCAAGCCTCTTGATGTATCGGACTTCTTACGCTCTCCGAATATTTGTTATGTCCGTTTACCATCTGCGAAGACAGTCAGTGGGTGCTCGATACGATGCGAATGCGAGACTGTGCTCACCTCAGCGACGACATATCCGTGCGGATTCTGCGAGAAGACGGCATGTTAGTGAGGCTTCAGCGACAATAACGTATGTATGGACCCACCTGCTGTAGTCGAGGAGACCCTCGACACGTCCAACAGCAGCAATAGCGATATCTCTATCCCAGAGGTATGTTCTAGCGACTCTCTGGATATCCGCTGTGCCAACCGCATCTACAGCCGCCTCGATCTCCTTAGGTGTCAATCTTCTTCCGCTTGTAATAAGCTGTCTTCCAATATCCTCAGCAACAGCTGTTGTTCCATCCAACCCAAGCAAAAGAGAGGCTTTCAATTGTGCCTTTGCGCGCTCTACTTCAGCTTCCGTAGGAGCTATGCTCATTCTCTGCCATTCTTTGAGCGTGAAGTGCGCCAAGTCGTCTAGGTTCATGAAGTTTTCAGAAACCATGTAGATGCCCCATAGACCCGTGTCGGAGTACGAAGTCGAGAAGGACATGAATGAGTTTGCGAGGTTGTTTTGCTGGATTTGATGAGAGAGTCTGGATGATAGGAGAGGGGAAGAGCCAAGCGATCTATCCCAGTTTCCGAAGACGGACTGCATGACTAGCATGGGGTAGTAGTCTGGTGAATTCCAGCCGACGCCCTCGACGGCAATAGCGATGTTGGCAGTGTTGGTAGTATCATCACGAACGCGTACGTCGGATCCAACGAAGTCGGTCTTCTTCTCAGTAGAGATGGACAGAGGAGACGTCGAAGAGCCGGAAAGACCACCGAAATGCTGCTCGGCGAGCTTGACGAGATCATCGTGCTCGACGCCGCCAGAGCCAACGAGTACCATCCGGTCAGCAGTGTAGTTGTTTTTGATGTACTGCTGGAGGTCGTTCTTGCGGATCGAGAGGATGTTGGCGCGGGGTCCGAGGATGGTCTGTCCAAGAGCTTGGGCTGCAATCAACTCAGGAGTCAGTATACCTCCCTATGTGTAGATAGTAAGAGGGATGCGCACACTGGAAGGCGACGGCGTGGAGGTGGTCGAATACGACTTCTTCCGTCATTTTGTCAACCTCTTCCTGCTCTCTCAGAATGACATCTCTCTCCCTCTCGATAGCCGCCTCTTCCAACTTCGAGTTTTGCAATATATCCGAGATGATATCCACTGCCTGGGGCACGTCCTTCCTGAATGATTTAGCATAGTAGACCGTCTGTTCCCTCGAGGTGTAGGCGTTGAGGTGTGCTCCCAAGTTCTCTACTTCGAGCTCCAAGTCATGTTGCGAACGCTTGTTGGTACCCTTGAATGCCATATGCTCCAGGAAGTGCGCTGTCCCCTCGGTTGCATCGTTTTTGGAGCCTGCAGCGATGAAGACGCCTACTGTGGCCGTCTGGGCAAAAGGCTGGGTCTCGGTAGCGACTGCAATCACATTGACGATGTATCAGCACCTTTGAACACTATGACAGCTCTGTTGAGCGCACCCGTAAAGCCATTGCTGAGGGTTGAAATCTGAGTGGAAGGGGATGATCCAGCAACGGCAGTAGCGTAAGGACGGAGGACCGACGAAGACTGTAGCATGATATAACATTGTCAGAATCTGTTGCTCTGAAATCCTGCTTGAATTCCAGCTGGATTTCTGATGGATCCTGGCAGCTCCCTCAGCTCTGCCCACTCACTGGCTTTGCGAGCTTTGTCCCGAGCTGGCGTCCAGCGTTGACGAGCAGGCGACTGGCCATCGTTGGGGACAGAAGAGAGAGGTATATAGAAGATTCAAAGTTGAAGTCGACAGAAGCCTGGAATTGCGACCTCTTCAAGTTGGCCCGACACTTTCCGCCCAATCAGGGCTGAAGTTTACGATGGAGCGAAGGAACGACACAGGCAGTCAGGCTTTACAAGTAACAGGATTGCAGTCAAGATGGATGTGGAAGAGCACTGCTGTGTCAAAGAAGCTCGAATTACCACAATGTATGCGCACAACCTGGGAAGAACTGAAATGACTGAAGAAGACGAAGGAGAAGAGGGAGCTGGTATGATGGGGTATCTATAGAGAGAGAGAGAATGTACTGTGTATCTAGGCTGGAAGACAAGACGAAGGTGAAGAAAGCGAGACTACTTTGGCAGGGCGTCCTTTGTAACAGTCTTGAATCCGAGGACCTTGCATCCTATACCAATAGTCTGTTCGATCTGCATCTGGTTCTCCGGCTTCTCATACCATTTCCCACTCTTGTTCAAGTCTCCCATCTTGCACACGCCCGCGTACCCTAGATCTGCACCAGCCATGGCCTTCTTACCCTTCTTCTCATATTGCCCAGCTGCAGAGGCTGTCTTGTCGGTGAATGTGAATGCATTCTGTAAGAGACTGGAAGATCCTTCGACGAAGAACAGACCGGGACCAGCGAGGATCGCTACCCCATCCCGGATATTGATGTCGGCAGCAAGGGGAGTAGAGTCCGAAGTGATCCAGACGTAGACGGGTCCATCGACGTGGTCGGGGATGATGCATTGGTGGAGGGGAAGAGTGACGGTCTGGGAAGCTCCGCCGACGAGCATAGCGCAGAAGACGTTGTTCTCGTCTGCGAAAACATCATATCAGAATAGTCAAACAAGTGGTAAGCAATAGTATCGACTCACCAGCCTCGATAACGGAAGTGAATGACAGCTGATCGCCAGGTGCGAACTTTGTGCTCTTCGTCCATGCATTTCGAACAGACAGCGGGTTACCGGCTGTTGATACCAAACCACATCAGTTCTTCTTCCTACTTCTCCGATAGTGTACAGATGTTCAGCTTACCAGTAAGACCAAAGTCCTCGGCACTGCATCCAGACAAGAACCCTCCTGCTAGTGCAAGGACGGCAGGAGGTGTGAGTGCCATGTCGAAAGCTGAGGGAATGACGGATCCTGCATTCAGGATATTGAGCGTCGTCTGATGTCTTGCTTCGATGCTGTGTTACGCATATAGTGGTGAGTATTGGGGTATATGGCGGTTAGAGGGCAAACTCACGAGTGGATGCCAGTCGCGGCGGTAAGGAGGGAGCGGGACGTAATAAGAGCTGCACCACCTGCGTAGGCGGACACCCCTACAAGCTCCAAAGCTCGTGCAGTAGCCAGGAAGACTGTTCACCGACGACCTTATATCAGCCAGGCAATTTCGGACTCAAACAGCATCAAAGAAACACTCACCAGCAGGACTTGAAAGAGCAGCTGAGAAATCGAATGAACAACCATTGAAGGGTGTAGAGCCCAATGCTTTGATAGTAGCTTCGAGTGCGATAGAGTGCTCATTCTCGTCGCCTGCAATGACGGACAGCGTCTCTATGATGATCTGAGCTTGCTCGTTCGATAGACCAGTCTTGACCATGTCGCTTTGCGAGAACTTGGCGAGACCTTGGATGTAAAATTGGGTTTCGAGTTTCCTGTTGAAGAAGTTTGCAATTGTCAGCAGGGAGGAGAGACACAAGGAGAAATAGAGAATCAACTCACTCGAGGGTGTTGGCAAAATTCAGAACCAAAAGATCCGTCTCTGCGCTACCCGTCTTGCAGAGATCAGGCGCTTCTTTAGTCTTTGGCGTAGCCACAGGTGCCGGTCCATCCATTGTCATAGTGATAGTCTGTCCCTGAGAGTTGATAGATGTGACATAGTGTTTGCCAGCTGGCGCTTCAGCAGCCGCAGAAGTGACCAAATGAGAAGCCGCGGGTGCAGGTGCATCTGAAGCTGGGTAGGTCATCACTACAGTCTGACCTTTGCTGTTGATGCTGGTGACGACGTTGTGCTGCACAACTGGTGCGGATGTAGCTGCGGCTGCAGACTCGGAGCTGCCATAGGAAGCGGCGGCTTCACCCCCCGTGGGGGGCTCACTCAGATGATCAGTTCTTCGGCCTAGAGTGCGACGGCCCATCGCTCGTCTCGCAGGGATAGGCTCCGATCTAGCCAATCGCAAATTTCTATGCTGAGCTGCGACCGAGCCAGAGCCGGATGAGGCACCCGCTGAGGAGAGAGTGAGGAAGCTCGCCAGCGAGAGGGAGGCATAGATTGCGGAGGTGGTCTTCATTTTGGGAAATTATGGGAGGAAGGGTAGGTGGATCTGGCCGGCAGAAAGAGTGTGATTTGGAAGTAGTGAGAAACGAAGGGAGTGTATCAAGCAGCAGTCAATGCTGTTTGTCGGCCTGTCGAAAGCTGTCAGCTATCGTCCTTAGCGAGAGATGTACAAACACACCGGCGACGAGGAAGACTTGAAGTAGGATTAGGTGGAGGATGGACTGTAAAGTGCAGAGACAAGAGACAGCAGATGCATTTCATGCGAAGATAGGGAATAATCCTCGGTAGTCCATCAGAGACCGTTGAGAGGTGACGGTCGTCAGGTCGCAATCAAGGATGGGAGGACGACCGTTGGGGTGAGCCAAGACCGTGTAGATATAGAAGAACAGGATAGAACGATGTATGGTCCACTCCGATCCGCGTAGACACTCAGCTTGATACCTAGACGAGACGAGCGCGAGGTCGTAGTCGACATCGAGGCAGCAGTAACCATAGATGACGCGCAAAGGATCAGACAGGATAGGTGTGTATTGGAAGCTGTTGCTGCATTTGCTATCCCGTAGTGTTTTGCTTTATCCCATGATGCGGCGGTTCTACCCTCAGCGCGATTGCCAACTCGACCTCTCGTTCGCGAAGACGTTGTCTGATCCCTAAAGACCTAGCTAGCCATCGGACTGAACGTACATCACTCCAGCTGTCATCTTCAGCTGTGGTCAATCTCCTTCTTGCTCGAGCTGCTGGTTCCTCCAAAAGTCCCAAGCTTGCAGCGAAGATGGGCCAGCTGGAGCTGAATGAGGCTAGCCTATCGTATATGACGCGGCTGAGTCGGCTTTTGGTACTGCCTACCGTTCTCCAGTCGACCCAGTTCGAAGAAAGGCGAAGACGTTTGACGCATCATAAGCCCATCACGACCGGCGACGACTAGCAGAATGAGGGCTCAATGTGCTTTCCCATCCTTCATCCCGCTGCCTGAGTCTTGATTCACCATGTCTAGTGTTCACATGGCCTCTCCACTTCCAGACGATGTCAAAGAATGCGCTATCGCACTGAAAGCAGCACAGCTAGTCAAGGTAAGATAGCCTGACAGAGTGCACCTCTGATATAATGACTGACACCTTGACAGGGTTCTGAAGGTCCGCATGCGCTCAAAGCCGAACTGCCACGCACGAATATACGGGCTTCAGCTGTGCCTAGTAAATCCGAGGACAGCATGCAGTAGGTCCTACCGCTATTCCGATCTGCAGAGTCGATACGGCATGCTGATCCAAGCTCACATTGGATAGCCGTAGCGAGCCGGCAGAGACGGTCAAACATGCCTCAAGCCACAATACAGAAAGTACAAAGCCTGAAGCCTCAGTATGGTAAGCTTGTCCTTCTCTGCAGCGAGCGTTAAGCCTGCCGATCGGTATCCACCACGTCAGGCCTATCGAAATCGTGAACATCCCAGGAAAAGGCAAAGGCATCATTGCAAGTCGCGATATCAAACCTGGAGAGCTAGTTATCGCCGAGGCGGCTCTCTTGACAGTCGAATGGGTCGCTCCACCTGCGAGCGTCCTATCGGCAGTGGCAGCCTTGAGTCCAGAAGAGCGGGCAGGGTTTTATGCCTTACATCGCTGCGGGATCCATCCTGGAGGTGTTGAACGAGATATTGTCCTTATGAACAACCTGCTGACCGGGGAAAGGCACGGTATCTTCCTGACCACAAGTCGCTTCAACCACTCCTGCCGGCCAAATATGAAAGCAACGTGGTCTTCAGTACTCAACAAGCAGGTCTTGTACGCTCTCCGACCTATCAAGAAAGGCGAAGATCTGTGCTATTCGTATATCGACCCTCGACAAACACGACAACTCAGGCACAAGATGCTCATTGAGCAGTACGGCTTCACTTGTCGATGCGAAGCTTGTGAACTCGAGTCAGCTACTCTGAAAGAAAGCGATGCCCGTCGAATGCTGCTTTGTTCGATCAACGTATTCCTAGAAACCGGACTTGCAGAACAGCCCCATGCAAAGCTCAATACGGTGCGTGATTATCTTACGTTATATATGTATGTCCCTGCTCAATACTGACAGTGGTATAGATCGAACGCGCTGTGGCCTTCCTCAGGATGGAAGAGCTCTACGGCCTTGACTTCGATTACTTGGCTCCGGGGTATCTGATCCATTACTCAGTCCTCAAGAATATGGAGGAAGCGAAGAAATGGGCTGCCTGGACCTACAAGGCTGCTCGGATCGCTAATGGGAAAGGGAGCCCCAGGGCTGTCTTGTATAAGGGTTTCATGACGAAGCCAGGTGATCCGGGCAACTCGGACGAAGAGAAAGCCGTGACGGAATTTATGCGAAGAATGCAGCGAATGTCAAAGACAGTGTGCTGATCCGGCGTTCAGCCTGGAATGACGATGACTTCGGTTTGTAACGGACTTCCTCGTCGTCCTGTAGCAAGCTATCAATGTAATACAGTATATATTGTAAGTCTGAATTGTGACGGTACATACTCAGTCTTGCTCTCAGCTTGGAGCTTGCCCATAATCCTGTTCGTCAATATCGATACCCGAGAATCGGTAGTACGACGCAGTGGACAAGCGGCCTATTGCGTTCGCTTCGCACACTCGAACCAGCGTAGAAATTCTACTTGCCTGCTCTCTGCGCGGCCTTTCTGACTCTCTGGCATCTCCGCATGCTTCCAGACAATGCTCAGGCTCACAGTCCTAGTCGCGATCACTCTTGCACTACATACAATTACTGCTTCTGCCAGATGTGCGCTCGTAATCGAAGGAGAGCATAAGGGAATGTACAGAGGAGACGACAAGGTCATCGATGGAACGAGCTACTCTACCTTTTGGGACGACGATGATACAAAGTGCGGTACTGTTTGGGACACACAAGAATGGAAGGATCTAAACCAGCTCTCGCTGTCGCTTGGGTTCAATAACGATGGGGACAAGCCAGACGAAGGACGTGTCGACGCGGTCGCGGGCACGGTGCAGACATCGTAGCAAAGTAGGCGTAGCTGCTGGTGTATATGATAGCGGTAGACTGATTGTAGATGGCTTCGTCGTTGTAGGATCAGCTTTCCAGAATTACGCTCCCATCTTGTCTTCACGCGTAGTCGACCTGTTCATCCGGCAACTGCAAGCGCGCCATCTGAGCATTCTCCATGGATAACGAGAAGACCATCGTCAGCGTTAACCGTGTTCTGATAGAAGACCGCATCGGCAAAATCGTGCGATACCAGCTGCGCGATGGGATTGCAGAAGTCAAGGAATATCTGGTCTACAACAAGGATGTCGCTGCTTTCAACAAGTGCTTTTGGGTCTACAACGAAGTTGTCTGCCTCTCTGATATCGCAGTTGACGAGGGCTGCGGTCCTGCAAATGACAAGACATGCACATGAACCTTGGTCTTGCCTGTTTACGACTTCATGACTGCTAGGATTCGGAAGCTATGCTGGATAGACGAACATCGCTGGTTGACCTGGCATATCGAATGTCTGGAGCGAGAACAACGTGTGATCGGAAAGCGTTCGACGCATCACCAGCACATCAAGCCCTTTCAATGCCAGACAAAGCCAACCCTGTCGAGCATGGCATCTTGACTCCCTCTTTCTGTCCGCGCTTCACTTCTGGGACGACAATATCACGGTCATGGCCTCGCTCCTCGATCCTGTCGAAGAACGCAGTATCGCCATCAAAGCTGAACAGCCTGATCAGGTCAGAGTAGTTCAAAACATCGTTCTCAGCATCCGTCTGATTATGGACTTGCGTCAGGGCTCCAAGAAGATCGCATCTCAGCTCAAAGCTGAGATGCCAAATGCAGCGTTAACAGTCTCAGATGTGCGCAACGACGTTCTGGAGAATGAAAGGCAAGCTCGACCAGTCCGATAGGGGTTCCATAGACTTACTATCGCTTGTGTTCGCAGTGTTAGCGCGAGCGTCCCATCGGCCGAAGCACCACGAGAAGCCTCCAGTCAGACGGAACACTTGCATCAGCCGCTTACTTCCACGTCACTATCGTAAGTATGCGACTTGTCAGGAAGCAGAAGCAGATATCGCTAATTCTAGTCTGCAAGCCCTTCGCCATCGTCGAGATACCGGGCAAGGGAAAAGGTGTTATTGCCACACGCGACATCGTTGCTGGGGAACTCCTGTTGGCAGAAAAGCCTATTCTTTGCATTGGACAGGGTGTTCCGGGTGTCCTCGCCAAAGCGGCTGTCCAGAGACTGTCGTCCGAGAAGCAAGCAGAATTCTATGCCCTTCACGCAAGCGGCGCTCGAAACATAAGGCGCGAGCCAGATATCATTTCGACGAACGCGTTCACAATCAACACATTCGGCGATCTTGGCCTGTTTACGGTGGCGTCTCGAATCAACCATACCTGCCGCCCTAATATCAATCACTGCTGGGAGGAGGACGACAACGAGCTCCGATTCCACGCACTCGAGGCTATCTCGAAAGGGGAGGAACTCGGCTTCTCGTACGTGGAGCAGCTTCTTCCTCGCAAGGGCCGTCAAGCCCTCCTCAAGAACATGTTCGGCTTTGACTGTACCTGCGAAGTATGCAAGCTCGAAGGATCCGCATTGAGCAAGAGTGACCAACGTCGAAGACAGCTGGCAGACATGGAGAAGAGCCTATCCGCAGAGCTGAACACTCGGCCTTGACACACTACTCAAGGTATGCAGCTGACTGCAGTAACGAGCTTTAGGAGTGTCTTGTCCAGCGTAATGCTAATACAAACTGTGACAGATCGAAAAGGCTCTAGCCCTTTCTAAGGAGGAGCGACTAGAAAGCCGCATGTTAATATTCGCTACAGCGGCCTATGAAGTGAGCTATTGCGTTCTCAAAGATATGGACAGAGCGAAGGCTTGGGCTAGTAAGATATATGCACTCACCCGCAACATCTTCGGAGAGAAGAACAGCGAAACTATCAAGTACAAAAGCTTCATGTCAAACCCTGGCACCCCAACCGCTCTTTCGAAGAGGGAAAAGATGCTGGCTCTGCATGAGCTACTATCTACGATGACATCGTTCTCTCTCTCCTGACATCAAGCTATTCGCAATGTGGATCCGTGAGGAGCCCTTTCTAGCTAGACAAAGCTACTGTTACATCCAAAGATGAGGGTTCAGTCAACATAGCTCTCACTCGAATGATTATCCTACTTGTTCTCGCTTCCCGCTTAGAAATTGCGGCTTGTCCTCTTGCTTACCCGTACCACGATAGAATCGCTTGAAATGATCAACAACGAATACCGTATACGATGCTATATCAGATGTGACACCCCAGAACGCTCGCGTATGCTTCCGCTGGCAAGTCGCGCCCAGCATGGTCCGAAAGGTTGCACAAGCACAAAGGACTGGACTCCTACCCCCCTGAGAGGCCAATCTGACAAGCAGCAAGATGCTCTCCGGTGCCCTGACAATGCTCCAGGCTGATCCGCGCAGGCTGCCGATCGAGAAGCGTCCAACGCATCAAGAGCGCATCAAGCCCTTGAACATCAGACAAAGCAGCTGCTCTTGGACCCTTCTCTCTCACTGCCTGAGTTCTTTCTTCCTTGCTAAACGTTCAGTGACCATGGCCTCTCTGCCTGACGATATTAAAAAGCGCGCTATAGCTATCAAGGCGCAGAATCCAGACTATGCAAGGCTACTATCAGTTAAAGATAGCAGTCATGCTAAAGTCGCTTCTTCCGCGGGGCTTCAAGAAGATTCTGAGCCTGCTCAAAGCTGATATGCCAGGCGTGATCATACCGAGTTCAGCGGTGCGCAGCTATCTCAGAGACAACGAAGAGTATGTAACTATTTTGTCCTGGACCGCATGCTGTGGCTAATCTGAATTTCTTTGTCAGTCTGGTGGAAAAAGCAAAGGCTGCCATCACCCTTCCGACTATTACCGTCACTAAGCCTACAACAAGCGTAGCGGTCAATGATCAAGCTAGATTGAACTGGTGAGCAGCCCAGCAGTACCGGATACAAGGGAGGCTCCACCCTAATCGACAATGTACCCCCTCACAGGCCTGTCTCGGTCGTCGACATCCCGAACAAGGGCAAAGGAATAGTCGCGACTCGCGATATCAAGCCTGGCGAACTTGTGTTGGCGGAAGAGCCACTCACGCGACTTCGCAAACGCCTGATGGCTCCTGAACACCTAGCAGAGCAACTAGCTCCTCTCACGTCGGAGCAGCGAGATGCGTTCTACGACCTTCATCGTAGCGGGGCGCAAACTGAAATACCGGAGCTGGATATCATCTTGACGAACGGCTTCTCGACCGGCGACGCCGACGATACGGGCATCTTCCTCATCTCAAGCCGCATCAATCATAATTGTTTGCCCAATATCAGCAGTGTGTGGCAGGAAGATATAGGGAAGCGACTTTTCCACGCTATCAAAGCAATCAAGAAGGGAGAAGAGATCGGCTTTCCATATGTCAATCAGCTTGATATAAGGGACAACCGTCAAAAACAGCTCAAGGCTCGCTATGGCTTCGAATGCCGCTGTGTGTCCTGCTCCATGGAAGGCGACGCTCTGGCAGCGAGCAACAAGCGAAGAGCTGAGCTTAATGCAATCGACGCAGAGCTGGACACAGGTCTCACTGTACAGCCTAGAAAGAAACTGCAACTGGTGAACAACCTCTCGCTCGAATTTTTGGCGCGCACATTGACATGTATCCATACTCTGACTTCAGATCGAAAAGGCGCTGGTGCTGCTAGATGCCGAAAAGCTCGTCGGGCCAAGATACAACTTTACCTCGCCGGCCTATCAAATCCATTATTCCGTCTTGAAGGACATGCAACAAGCTAAAATTTGGGCTGCAAGAGCTTATGAAGCCGGTCGCATCTCATTTGGAGAGGGCGATGAGAGGGTCGTGAATTACAAGAAGTGGATGGTCAAGCCGGGAGAAATGAAGGTGCAGAGTTCTGATGAGATAGCCTTTGCTATGATGGCTCAGATGAGGCTACAAGGAGCTAGGAGAGGTGGCAACAGACTGCCTTTTTTCCCACCAGGCTTTCCTTTCAGTCCATTCTAGCGACATGACTATAGTACGGTACTCTTGTGAACGTCGTGCTACTTTACGTAATATAAGACGGGGTCGTCGGATCCTGCTATGAGTTGATTAGATCGCCAAAGATCCTCCTGCTATGCCTCAAAATTGAGAAATGATCACAATCTTGCAGCTCTGTAAGGAAGATTCTGCGGTCCAGACCGAGTGCAGTCTTGTCTTGCCTTGCTCTCCTCAGCTGCACAGCAAAAGCTTGCGCCGTCTTCATCGGTATAACTTCATCTGTGGCCGTATACCACATAAAGATCGGAATATTGCCAGCAGACAGTTTCTCGGGAGGGATGGGCCATGTTGACAAGATCCGATAGGCGTCCCATAGCATGCCATCCGCAGTAGGAATGACTTCTTTGCGCACATTCTTGAGGATCGCTTGATTGCTCGCTTTGCCAAAGAAGGACTGCTTGGCGGCGGATCCACCGGCAGCTACAAGCTTCTCGACGCGATTTGGGCCAGCCGCTTTTTGATGATTGGCTTGAGATACAGCTGCAGCGGCATTTGCTGAGAAATCCGTGATGCCATCGTGATGTTCGGCTGTCTTTTGATCTGCCGTGATGAAGTCTATGATGATTTGAGGAAAATTCGTCAATAAGGTAGTGCCGATTCTTGCAGGTAGCGGCATTGTTGCTTTACTGAGTGCGGTAGGGGGTAAGCCGGCAATCATAGCTAGGCCGGCGAGTCCTCTCGGTGCAAACTTGTTGCAGGCGAAGTACTGTGCTGCTGCTAGGGCGAAAGCTGCGCCTCCAGAGTATGCAAGGAAGTAGAAAGTATTCCAACGTTCGCTCTCTTCTGGCTGCGCCATGATGTAGTTGATAAGATATGCGATGTCTGCTGCGAAAGTTGTGAAGGCGCAGCCCGCAGAGTCTTTTGTGGGCGTTGAAAGTGCTACTCCGGGGCGATCGATACAGAGCAGACGTATATTCATTTTGCTGGGTACTTGCTTGAAGTAGGCCCCGGCTGCGATCGGGAAATTCAGTCGACACGCCTTCATCTTGTCACTAACGAGTCACTGACCGACACGACATTGCCACAACCCATTAAAATAGCAGATCTGACGTGCGTCTGCAGCTCGCGATCCATAGAAGGCATAAGAAAGGCTGCGACCATCGGGAAGCCGAAGGAGCCTGTCGCGCGGTTCAGGAGCAGTCGAAGATGACGTTGTAGATGCTGATGAGATGCTCCTGGTCCTTGATGCAGCTGAAGTTGCCGACGAGGCTACAGAAGCCGCGGAAAGAGCGTGCGGAGCTACCGAGGGTCTTTTAGGTGCACCGTATGTAGGAGCTGTCGGAATAGATGATGATAGACTAGCTGTAGATGTAGTGCGTTGGGCTGCGAAAGGCCTTCTCTGAGCGGGAGGACAGACAGGCGCAGCTGATTGGCGAGAGAGCATGATTGTGGCCGGCACAATGAGGTGAAGAGGGGCTTGAGATGTTGCGCTTGGTGGTGACAAGACTGACTGATCTCTACCTGAATTACCTCAGTCCAACTTGTCGTCCATTATGAAAGGACTCGATACCTTAGCGAGACGGCCTCTTTCCCGAATGCGTGAGCTGCTACATGTGTCGGTCTGAAGCCACAGAGTCGGTGAGAAGCATCAATTGCCTTTGACAGAGGCGGTCGACACCCAACTGCTTGAAAGAGACGTGTCGGCAGGCAGCCAAGAAGTGTTGAAGGGAAGCAGGATTGGCGGCAGCGACCCAGCGACTTTATGTCAAGCTAAGTAGCAGGGATAAGCTAGTAGCAGAGGTGCGTCTATATAGGCTAGGTGGTCGCTGAATTGTTAGGATCGGAGGTTCATGCTGCATCCCAAGCATCCAGCGCGAATATTGTGTTTGAGATCATTCTTTGTATTAGAGGTGCTGTCTTGTTGTAAGCTGTTCGTTCCCTCCGCTACTGACGGTCTCTTTCCATACGACCGATACGTCTGCGACTTGTACACGACATGGACTGCGGTGACTGCTTGACGTTGCTGACCTTATTGAAGCTACAGAAGTCAATCTTGTTGAAAGAAAGGCTCCCAGCAACCTTTCAAACTCTTCAAGCGGACCTCTCCGAGTCAGACGTTGAGAGAGAAACGTGAGCGCCAGACGATTCAGACTGGATGGTAGCGACATCAAAGAGCTGGCATTCTTCATACTGGTGCTGGTACCATCATCTGCTGGATATCAGATTGGTCTCTAGCAAAGCAGCAAGCATTCGCTTTTTTGCGAGCAGCGCCTTCTTTCGCATACACACCGTCAAGAAGCCGATTAAAGGAGGAGCTGTCAATGTAGACGAAGAAAAGATCTCGACATCTTTACACATCAAGATTTGGAGCTCTTCCGGCTGACAGCGCCCCGCTTCGTTTAAAGCTGGCCTGACAGCTCGTCTTGGTTTGACTTCCTATCCTACACTCACAAAAACAGCAACTGCTCAAGCTCTGCACCCATCTCTTGCCATATTAACCAGCCTAAACACCAAACAGCATGTCCGCTGCATCTGCCCCCTGCACTGGCCGAGACAACCAGGTTCCAGCTGGTCACCACATCCCGCTACTGCACAGAGTCGACCGCGGAGGTGTTCCAACGATGGTCTACAAATGTAGGCTCTATCAGGCCATGCATGACCTGAGCTGCGCTTTCCATGGCGCACCACATCGATTTGGAGTGCCCCGCCGAAGAGACAGTCTGGATCCCAAAGAATGCTTGCAGTGCCACGAGATGATCTACCAGTGATTGAGCATGTTAATCAAGAACGAGCGTCCCAGGTGGTCTTCATCTCCATCCACCAAACAAAACATGCGCGTAAAGCTCTAGTCGAAGTCAGCGTACTACCCTACTATCTTTATTCAGATTCTCATCCTCACTTCGTTACTCCTGCTGCCTGCTCTGCTCTGTCTCGCCTTCTGCAATGAAATACGTTTCCTGAAGGATGCGTCGCCGGCTTTAGTCTCTCTATGCACAATCGCTACCTCGGAGACTGATGCTGCTCTCTGTCTAGTGTACTCTACAGCACACTCCGTCGTTGGCTCTCGTCAAGGCTACTTCTCGCACATCTCTAGACAGCTTAGGCCCGCGTTCTGTAGGCAGTCTACAGTCTACAAGCAACGATGCGAGGAGTACGACGCAACAACGCATAAGATGAGCCGACAGAAAAGACTCGACGTGGCATCCTGTCTCGCGCCAGGTTGACCAATGCTACAGAATCATCTGAACCTCTTTTCCTGACTACCCGCAGTCACAGCAGCAAACGCCGACGCATGTCTACTGTCACAATTACTTTCCTCCTCTATTCTAACAGGCCGACCTGTGCATAGCATACATACCCTTCAACGTACTGGTCGACCGACCTGCTCGTGTGCTGGCTCGAGGTGTTGTACGCAGATCACAGGACATCACACTCGCTTGGGCTGGCTCAGGAATTGTGATGGTCACGGAGCTATAGAAGTGCCGCGGGCAGCTGGATCAAGTCGAGACAAGGTCACGGCACCCCCGAGCGGACCTCTGCCAGCTTGGCCGGGAGCAGACGAAGTCGACTGTTGACGGCAAGCAGTGCGCTCCTCTGCAATACGCTGATGCCATGACTACAGGCATTGGTGTCCAGTTGATCTCCAGTCAAGCAACAGAGAACAAAGGGAGCTTTCTTCGGAGCAGAAGCGCTTCTCCTTACAAGGACCTCCGCAGCTCGACTCCGTGACTAAACAGAGAATATATAGGAACAGAAGAATGGCAAGCTCCATCCCTAGCTGCCCCTAGATCAGGGAATCCACCTGCAGGCCACCCAGCTGGCTATAAACTGGCACGCGAGCTCCTCCTGCCTCTTGCTTTCCTGCACTTCAACAATTCGACTACTCGAGCTCTCTGTACAACTCAGTCGCATCAGCTCAGATCGCTCACTCACCATGCCCTCCCGCTGCAATGGAACCGATCCAGATGGTCGAGTACGAGCTGGCACACACATACCGGTTATGCGATCACAAAGGGACAGATCAGGCCGATCGCAACGCATATATTACGAGTGTCGGCTCTGTCACGCCCAGGGCAACAGCAAGTGCGAGGTCGGACATAACTTCGACAACTCCCCACGTGAGAGAAGAGACGGCGGTCCCGAGCCCCTATTCTGTTCACGCTGTAACAACTGGATCCCGCCTCACGCACAATGAAATGTCTGAAGTATGAAGACTTCGTCCGAGATTCCACTGGATTGTCAATAACGAAGCAAAGCACGCCCAGAGCCACCAAAACGAACGCGAAGCTACGCGACCAGATGTGTCTGTGTCCGCAATGAGCATGCACTTGTATCTTCTCCTTTCCCTCGACTCCTAACAAAAAACACTTGAAGTGCCTTTGTGCTCTCGACCTAATGTTTCTGGAGAGTACGCTTCCTTGGACCTCAATTGGCTAATGCAGAGTACTGACAGCGAGAAGCAATACGATAAGACGTGAAGTCCGACCGAGGTTGCCGTAGAAGCATATCTCGCGCGAAGCACACCAACTCATCTGCTGGCATTCAGTTGGTCCTTGTTCCCGTTCTCGTCGATCGACTCCGGTATGTACGGCTTGGCTAGTAGCTGGCATCAGACCTTTCAGCATCCTACCCAGCGATTATATCAGATCAAACATGTCAAGGTGGTCTTGAGTGAGAGTGAGCTATTCGGAGGTCTTTCGAAAGCGTTGGTATCGTTAGCGTGGCTGTGTTGTCCTTGTTGAACTTCAGCATGGATCACCGAATCGCGATGTCTATAAGGACGCGCTGGTGATGGGGACAGTGTGTGTGCTGGGCTCTTTGCGAATTCCAACCATCAGCAAGTTCGCGAGCCGAGCACATTCAGCTCATCATTGCTACTGCTCGTCTTTAGACCCTCAGATGTCCAGGGCGGATGCGCTCGACAGCCTGAGAGAAACGAACCGCGCCCTTCTAGCGGAACCTCTATAGAACTCCCAGCTTGCAAGAGACGAAGACGCCAAAGTAGCAGCTGCTAGACAAGATGCCGTTGATGCTGATTATGATAAGACTGTCCATCTGCTGCTGTCGAGTTGGTATCTGGCAGAGCAGCGAGGATTCAGGTTTTTTTGGAGCATCGCCTCTTCCCCTTACATGCCGGATCCCTCTTCATTCTTCGCACAAGGGTGCATAGTCCCAATGTCGGAAGACAGGGGCTTCCAATCCTTTCTGCGAGCCCTGTGTAAAAAGCTGGCGATTTTGCACCTGGCTTGTCTTCCTGCATTCTACGCAAGCGACAGGCCACTCCACTCTCAACATCACAAACAGCCAGGTCAAGAACGAAACAATGCCATCCGCCCGAGCCAGTTGCCCTGTTGCAGCCAATGGTGCCCATCTCGTAGGGCTCACCTTCGACCCGCGCCGCAACCCTGCTACACAGCACATATGCCGGCTCTGTGGTGCACAAAACCAACACAGATGCGCGTTCCGTGGACAGGAACATCACCATAATTGGGGTGCTCCAGCTGGCGGTCGAAGGGACAGCAGCGGTCCAGAATTCCATTGCAGCATTTGTCGGCAAACATCTGATGTGTAACGGTGGCCAGTCAATCCACCTATGCATGCCCCTCTGGTTGACACCTCTCATCAGCACCACAGACAACAGCAATGCGCATCCTCTGATACTTTGGACACCGAGCACCTAGACCGAATCTTCTTTTGTACTCCCTCAAACAATTGACCCTCCTGAAACACCAAAACTGCCCTCAATGGCTTTAGCCCTTGCTTGAGCCTTCAGCTTTCACTACTGAGATGTCAGATGGCAGGCGACGTTCCAGATGACCGATTCTTCTGCTTAGTTGCAGATGATATAGTCATCAGCGAGTGTTCCACTGACTAGCTACAGACGTGTCGTGTCGAACCTTCTCTATACCGGAAGGGGAAAACAACGAAACAAGGCTAATGTAGAAGGATCGAACACGAATTCACAAGCCAGCATATCAAAGCCTAGCGCAATCACATCGTATCACCAGAGTCCTCATCAACAGCAGCCAGCGCTGCAGCAACCGAATCATCACCGCTGTCATCGCTTTCCTCCTCATCCTCCTCTTCGATGATGGGTTGAGGTTTCCGGACTACAGGTTTCGCCTTGCGTCCTGACCGACGCGAGCCAGTGCTAGCCATTGAAGTGTCTGCATCCGGCGCTTCCTCAGGCTCGACTGACGACTTGCTTGAGCTCGCAACACTGCTGGCTCGAGCACCACGTCGACCGCTCGCAGAAGGTGTCTGACTGATAGCTCTCTTCCGAGGCGCAGGCTTCTTCTTCTTTGCTGAAGTCTGTACGAAAGAATCTTCATCGCTGCCGTGCGCATCGTTCTGCTCTTGGACTTCCTTCAGGAAGCTGGCTGTCGCAGCGTAATGTTCGGCTTCGTATAGCTCCAGCATCTGATCGAACTCCTCTCCGTCAAGTACAGGGAACTTCTTCTTCATGAGCTTCTTCAAGCCAGTCTCGAACTTGGTCAAGGCGTTGCGGGTGACCGAATCTTTGATGGGACGGTGCTGCAGACAATGGACGTCAGATACATAAACATAGGAAGATATGGGAGCATTCACCTGGCTCATTTGGCTAATCAGGAGGAGCAGGTTCTTGAGCCTGTTCTCATCGATCGACTCCGGTATGTACAGCTTGCCCAGAAGCTGGCACCAAGTCTTTCGGGCGTCCTCTGCAGCAGAAAGCATCTAATTAGACATGCGTACTAAATCGCCAGATCGCGCTTACTCTGCTTTTCCCGATAGATCTCCTTCAAGATGTCCGTTGCCAAGTCTACCTGAACGCATTCATCGACAGCGTTTCCTTCAGTCGCGACAGACTTTTGTGGGTCTGTCCAGTCGAGAAGCTGATTTAGAAGCTGAGTGGGAGAGACCATGGCAGATGGATCATCCAAATCTTCGTATACGCCAGCGAGAATCGAGAACGTCGGAATAAAGATCTGCGCATTGCGTCAGCAGCTAACAAGGGTGGTCGGATAATGGAAGCTGCATACCTCTCGCATCTTCTGCATGTTGGCAGACAATGAATAGCAGTAAACAGGGAAGAAGTAGCTCAGACATTGTCTAAGTTCGAGATTGTCCAGTGTCTCGGGAGCAAAGTAGACCAAGACGAGTCGCTTGAGCACTTCGGAATCCGTAATCATGCCTGAAAGCATGAGCTTGGCGATCCCGATAGCTGCTGTCGCTTGGACCTGATGCGGATCTTGGTTGAGAGCATGTAGTATAAACTCGATCACGACATCCGCCTGTACAAAGCTGTTCTTAGCCAAACAAGGAAGTGAAGCTAAATGAACTCGATGCTCACGCCATGCCCTTTGCTCTCCAAGAAACCAAGGCCATAGAGCATGAGTATATCGAAAACGATCTGGAAGATCTTGACCTGAAGCTCGCCTTCCGTTTCTTGTGATTGATGTACGTAAAGTCCGAAGGCGTCCAGAGCCATCGCCTATGTCGACAGATGAGCTCGATGTATCTTATACCTTTAGTTTATAGATGTATGCTACTCACTTTGTCAAGCAGCGAGCAGAGTCCCAAGCAGAGCAGACCCTCTTCGCGGATCTCAGGCTCTTTGCTCTTAACGCTTGGAACGATCAATTCGTGGATCATACCGAGCAGGGTAGCGTTCTCCTGTACGGACTGCATCACCATTCAGCTTTCAATCAGCATGCTAAAGTATGTAACAATGGATTCTGGACTCACGCCTGCAACTCTCTCCAGGAGCGCTCTAACGATAGCCAAGCATCTGGTGTGATTCTCCTTCCTATCCGGATCCAATTGCTGGTTCTGCACTCTCATAGCAGCTTTCAACTGGCGTTTCCTCTGATCTTCAGCGATATCTTCCACAGTCGCCGTGTCCAGATCCAGTTCTTCTTCGTCATCGTCTTCCTCGATATGGCCAGGCTGGTTGTTGACGTCTTCTCGAATATTCTGTACGATCTCGACGACCACACGCATGAAGTCCTTCTCGTGCGAAGAAAGCTTGAGAAGCACGTCCATGCATCCGGCGATAAGCTCAGAGGGCAGATTTGGATCAGAAACCATATCGCCTGCGCAAGTTCTATCAGCACCAATTCTTAAGCAGATTCTGTATACTCACGGATCAAGGTAAACATCTTTCTCCGGCCAATCTCATCACCATAATCTTCCATCAGAGCGATTTTCAGCAGCTGATCCGTAATGAAGACAGTTTCTTGGAAGTTCTGTCGCAGTTCTGCAGTCTCAGCGTCTTCTGCCTCGTCTTCATCGAGATCTTCGAGAGGCGGCAGGGCAGCGATCCGAGATACTTGGCCGGAGATGTGTGTGTAGAGATCTTGAATGCGGAAGGCTAGAGCAGTGATTACTGGGAGACAGGCTTCCAGGCGGAGCTCGTCCTGTCGACAGAATCAGCAAGGCTCAGAGCATTAGTGCGTAAGGACAGCTCACATTGACGTCCTTGCAGTATGCAGCATACACTCGAGCAAGCAGAGCTGATTCCGGCGATAGGTCAGTCCAGAAAATGTCTGTTTGCCGCAAAGCAAGTCAGCTTCTTCGGCTTTCAATAGGCTAAATTCACGTATAAATTACCTGGAAACTCGAGCTGGTTCGCAAGATCCTGTCTGAGCTCGATGACAGTGTTCAACGCGTCCTCTGCGATCTTGGTCTTGCCCATAGTATCAAATAGCCCAACGAACTATATCCACCACCGCATAAATTAGCCGAACCTCCTTAGCGAGACTTTAGGATACGAAAGCGCACCTCGACTAGTCCACCTGCATCAGGTAGTTCTCCAGCCCATCTCGCTACAAGCGCTCTGGCAGCTTTCTTGACAGCCTCTTCGCGATCCTTACAGCCATGTCGGATAATCAGCTCCCTCTGAGGCAGGCTGAGGACTGCCATGTGTGGTATATCTCGCAAGATGGAGGTGTATAGGAACTTGCGGTTGAGTGGATCGATGTCTCTTGCTCGCGAAAGAATGGATGAGAGCGTAGCGGGATGAAGCGTGATGTGAGCCATGGCTGCTCGGCGTACTTCCCTGTCATATTCAACACATCAGCAAATAGCGTGCGTAGAGGGACTTGTGCGACTGACCCGCTGGGATCATACTTCATCTTGTCGACGAGGACTCTGATTGGATTCTCCCCTTCCTCCTCATCATCGCTCTCATTGCCAGCGTCGAGGTTGATGTGATCAAGGTCATCTGGGTTCTGCAGCTTTGCCAGGGCAACAACAGCCTGTACTCGGACGATAGCTTCTTTATCGTTGACGCGTTCCAGAAGGGCCGCCTTGAGATTCGAATAGTCGTCGTCACTGTAGTCGATTGTTAGTCCATCTTGTCGCAAGCTTGTGACGAGATGCACCCTCACTCTAGCTCTCCAAGTCCGGTGATCATGGTCGCGACAAACTGGGTGCATCTGAATCGCACCGTTTTGTCCTTTGCTTCAAAGCCTTTGAGGAGATGCTTGAGCATGCTAGACGTAAGTCTCGACGCCGGGCTGCTGCTGCTGTTGGCGCCATCTTCGTTCTCTGCGGCTGTTAGTTCGCGAGCTCGTCAGCCAGGACAAACGCGATAACCATGATTTGAGGATAGTATACCTCTCTCTACAGTGTATGCTACTAGTCCACTGATGAATTTGACGCATCTGTCTGCCTGCTGGACGCCCTTTTTGACCGCGACGACCTTGTTTACTGCTCCCTTAAGCGCATCGACAAACGCTTTTTCGCCAGAGAGCTTTGTGCCCTTGCCATTGGGGAGTTTATCGACGATGTTGGCGCACTGCTGCAGCAGCTTGTGCAAGATTGCAATGTTCTTGCGATGGGTCGCTCCACTCCGCTGCGCCTGGTCGAGCGACTGCCCGATGATCTCGGGAACTCTGTCAAGATCCATACTGCCAGCTACGAGAGAACTCGACGTAGAAGATTGAAGCGTAGGCATCGCAATGCCCTCAAGATCGTTTGAGGAAAAGGTGAAAAGCTGGGAGAACGGGAACGAGCGAGCCCGACCGAAAGAACTCGCGAAAGGGCTTTCCTGTCAGCCTATCATCCTTCCTATTCACATCGCATAGCATAGTATCGCAACTACTACATTGGAAAGCCGCGCTCGAAAGACCTCGAAAGTCCTTCTCAGCTTTGGAATTACAGTAATTCACTTTTCAAACGCGAAGCGCAGGTCGAGGCAGCTAGCACACGAACAGCACAGATAGCAGACTACACCTCTAAGCTGCGTCAGCCGTCAATGGCTTCTGACCTATTTCAGGTCGCCGTCCGCTACGTCCGCTGAGACAGCGTGCGGTATCTAGTTGTGCATATGCAGCAAAGCCCTGCTTGACACCTCTTTGACCTCTTACTTTCACAATAACAATCACCTGTTACTTCCTGCCGCCCATTTCTCACCATTCCCTGTTCATTCAATAGACGAAATATTGTCTATCCCCTGCCACTCGTCTTCGCCTCTGCAGCCTTCTACCTCCATATAAAGGCATGTTCACTCCTCGAATAGTCATACTAGGAGCAGGACCTGGAGGTTTAGCCCTTGCTCGACGTCTTCGTCTTCAAGGCATCAACGCGAAACTCCTCGAGCTGAGACCGCGTCCTACGCCTGAAGAAGTGCAGCGTCCTTCTGGGATGCTCGACTTACACGAAGGGACAGGCTTGAAGGTCATTCGTGAATGTAGTCTAGAAGCAGAGTTCAAATCCGCTCTAGGAGACTGCTCAGAAGCCACGCGCGTTCGCAGTCCGTCTGGCAAGCTGTTATGGTCAGACGAAGGCGAAGGATCAACAAGACCAGAAATACCACGAGCATCCTTGATCCATCTTCTAGTCCGCTCTCTGCCCGACTCGGCGGTCACTTGGAACACAAAGGTGTCGAGCGTGCGCCTCGATTCCAGACAGAGCAGCACATCAGATCAGACTGCGACTGAAGTCGTTATATCGCATGGCAAGGAGCAGGAAACAAGGGCAGATCTAGTGATAGGAGCCGATGGCGCATGGTCAAAGACGCGAAAGCTCCTGACTTCTATTACTCCCGTATACACTGGTCTACAGTATATCACTGTGACAGCACGCAACATCACGAAGAACTACCCTCATGTCCTCCATACGATTGGCTCCGGCGCTTCATTCGCACTTGGGAATGGTCATGGCATTATGACCCATCGTGGGCCTCAGGATTCCATGCGAGTCTATATCGCTATTAGGACGCCTGAAGAGAAGTGGGCTGAAAAAGTCGGCCTCCGTGGGCAATCAGCAATCAAGGTAAAGGAGCTAGTTCTGAACGATGAGAAGCTTTTCAAGAATTGGGCACCAGAATTGAAGGAACTCATTGAGATTGCATGTAATGAGGATACAAAGGATGGCTACAGCGATGCAGTAGATGTCAAGCCTATCTATACTCTGCCTCGAAGCGAGCTCTGGCCCGCCCAGCCTGAAGTGACAATAATTGGCGACGCAGCACATCTCATGGCGCCCACGGAGAGGGTGTAAACAACTCTATGGCAGACGCACTGGATCTCGCAAATCTTATAGCTAGTATACCACCAGCAAAAGATGCAGCAGAATGGCAGAAAGCCATGGCGCCCAAGCTGCGCGAATACGAGGAAGTCATGCATCAGCGCGCGACTAAGGCGTACGAGGACACGGACGAGTTAATCGGCATCATGCATGGAACAGACCAAGGAGGAGAAGCGATGGCAGCCATGTTCAGGAGCTTTATGGGAGGACCAGAGGATGTGCAGGATGTAGTGGAGAAGACGAAGCTAGAACAGTAAAGTAGTCAGAGCGCGGAGGTGAAATCTTTGCTCATACTGTTGTAGGACCATAAGATATTCGGTAGGGAAATTGACTGCGCAGTTGTAGCTACACGTTTTGAGTTTGTAACAAGCTTTCTAGGCTCTTCGATGTATGCTGAGTAGCAAAATCATGCCGCCGCGTGACTTATCAAGACATCCCTCTCTCGATACATTCTTTGCATCTAGAGGATTCGAAGGCTCTTAGCCTCTGGTCCAACATGTCCGCAGTATCTATACATGTGAGCTTACAGATAGATCAGCTCGCGAGCGCCGCCTTGTGCAGTCCATTCATACAGGAACACCATGCGGAAGTCGCCATTATGACCATCGTTGGAGCATCCCCCCCAATAGCAACCTCCGTATTCACCTGTTAGGCGGCGGGTGTAGATACGGGGTTCGCGGTCAGGCCGACTCGTCCAGCAGGTCGTCGCAGGAGGTTTCCAGCTTCTTGACATGCCTGAACGCCGCACGAACTTGACTTTTCTGAGTATGCGGGAGCTAGCAAGAGACGTTTAGGCTCGATCTGCTGTTTGCGAGAGTAGACCATTGTCTAGGTTTCCATTGTCATTCGATGTCGTAGCGTCCAGCTGAAAGGGCCGCGGATCAGCTGCGATGGTCCTTGCTTAGTAGTCTACTTGTCAGCGTGGTGGGGTATATATGAGCAGCGATGGGTAGTTTGGGGATGTGCAGGATCATAGGACAACGATGGTAAATGAAGCCAAGGATGTCGCAAGTGGAGCCAAGCTGCAGCGAGGGAATAGGTCGACTTTTTCACATTGAGAGGCTGTGTCTGCTGTCTCTCGCGTCAGACTGACACAACAATACCAAGGAATTTAGTCAGGTGAAGGTGCTCAGGCCGCCAAACTCACCTTAGAGTACCAAGCTCGTAAGGAATGCTGAAGAGATAGTTTAGCTTAGCCAGAATTGACGAATGTAAGCAGGTGCAAAAGAGATTGGAAGAGCACGATCGTTGTATACGGTGATAGCACAAGGAGAAGAATCACCAGGAAGAGCACATGCTTCTTGCTGCGTTGTCTGCACCTCACGACCTTCAGCCGCGGTTTGCGACGTTAGTAGCATGAGTTTCGCACCTGAAGATAGGGTTCTCAGCGAGCTGTTCCTGAGGCTTTCTGGAGACATCGCTTACAAATTGACCTTGCCTGCTTTCCTGGAGCAATAGACATATACTGGAATGCCGCGGGTGATGGAACCACACTCAGCGCAAGCTTCGGTGAGTGTCACCTCGCCGCGGTGCTTGTAGTTGACGGCGGAAGTATTGGCATACATGCCGACGGTCTGACCTCGCGGCACGTATTTGATGTATTGAGGCGGAGTCGGCATGTCGAGTGTCTAGCGTACTGTGGATCGTATTGGTCTGCGCTCTCGGTGTTTGGATGCTTATGAGAGAGGAGGAGAGCACAGAGCTGGGAGCAGCAGATTTTGTTCACCAGCCGACGCGAGCAGGCTGTGTCCTCCCTTGACGGTTCCTTGTCAAAGGCGGTTGCAGTAAGTCAGTGAAGAAGTAGATGCGTTAGGCAGCTAGTCCATACACCCACCCCATCTGTTGTTTGCTTAACGTGAGAGCAATCTCCACTGGCCGAGCAGAGAGGCGCTAATCTGATACCGACAAATATGAGATTGTGCTTCAGCTCAGATAGTCGAGAAGGGACTGAATGTATCAGTAGTATGTATACGTCTCCCTGCTGGCTTGAGGTGAGTGGAATCAGTCTGGTACACCTTGGCTTGCGAGCATCAAGGCGAGTTAAGAAAGGCTTTCTGAGCATCGTGTAAAGCTACAGCATACTAATCTTCTGTTTCTTGATCAAGACAATGATGCGTTACTGACCTGCTTCACATAAATCAGCCCAAGTTCTGTATAGCTTTCGAGATTCATCTAAAGTTCATTGACATACTTCGTCGCGGACAGATTTGCATGTACGTTTGATACGCTTCATGCGCCCTGCTTCCAATCGATCAACGATTCTGGGCCGGCTACTTTCTTGACGACCTCCTGTCCGACCCTCCAGAAATTATCCACCCTCCTCTCTTCATCCGCCTCTTTAATTTCTTTTCCTTCCTCTTTCGGGTCCGTGAAGTAGCTTCCATTCCTATAATCCAATGCATTTGGAGCGACGGCTGCCCAGAGAGCACATAAGCTTCCGTGGTCTGGAGTACGTGCAGTCGCTTTTTGCATAGCGGCGGTCGCTTTTCCGAGGAGGCCATAGCCCGTTTCGGCCATGTCGGCTTGACCGGTAGCGACTGTGCGAGCTATGTTAGTGGATGTGCAAAGAGAGGAAGGAGAAGAGGACGTACCTGCGCCGGGATGAGTTGCGTACACTCGGATAGAGTCTGAAACGGCATTCTTGACGAGTCCCTTTCCGAAGAGGATGACAGCAGCTTTCGATCGTGCGTAATTCATCATGGGGCCTGAACAATCTCGTCAGCTTGTCCTTGTCTCACGAGCAACAAGCGAAGAGATGACCCACCGATAAGCTGCTTGAACTCCTCCTCATTCTCAAACACAGCATCCTGTGCCTTATCTCCTCTATGCAGTTCCGAACTCTGGCCTACGATACGTACATCTCCAGCTTTTACGCCGTCCATCGTGCTCGTCTTGCGCATCAATGGTAAAAGGCGATTTGCGAGTAGCATGTGTGCGAGGTTGTTTACTGTAAGATGGGAGTCATAGCCGTCGGGTGTAAGGTTGGTGTCCATCACGCCCAGTCCCGCGTTCTCGATGAGCTGGCATCTTCATTCCGTCAGCTTATAAGAAGGCACGAAGTACAAAGTACCCACCAGATCCAGCCTATCCAACGACCCTTCCATCTGTTTTGCGAATCTCAAAACATCTTTCAACTCGCTCTGCTCCACAGCTTCCCACTGGACATTTGCAGCAGCTTTTGCGCCGAGTCCAGTCGTTGTAGAGTTGTTGAATGTAGTTTCTCCGTCGACAGCCATTGCGCGTTTGCCTTCTTCGATGTCTGTAGGCTTTCCTACTGCAATGACCTTGGCGCTGCAAGGACTGATTAGTCCAAACTTGGGGATTCAAAGGAAGAAGGAGCTTACTTGTGTCTTGCAAGTTCTCGTGTGATCACGAATCCAATTCCTCCTGAAGCGCCGGTGACCATTGCGACCTGTCAATCAAGTCTTAGCGCGTCATTCGACGACTTCTGAAGGAAGTAACTATACCTTTCCGCTCAAATCTGGGATTTCATCATGCGAGTAGCCCCAATCGCCAGCTACTAGTTTCTGGATTGCTCCTGTCATTGTGATTCTTGTTGTCGAGAAGGATCTTGCTGGAACGGTAAGGACACGGCGTGCGAGCAGAGATTTGGGAGCAGAGACAAGGAGCATTCAATGAATATCTCTGTTATTGAATTGCGAGTTGGTGTTAGGTCAGCCCAGAGCCAGGAGAATCATCAGCAGCTTTGGCTTCTGAGAGGTGGTCGATCCGATGGGAGGGAGGAGCATCGCATGACGCAGTGAAACCAAAAGAGCAGAGCAGAATTAGGTTATCAGATAAGATCAGATGCATACCCTGATTGAGTAGAACGACGATGTAGCTGCTCTGGGTTGCCAGGAAGTCAAGCTGCAAGCAGGGGAGCCGAGGTTCAGATCTGAACTCTCAGTTCTGTTTCGCTCAAAAGGCCTTGGAATTCCAATGAGTATTTCCATACAATCGTTACCGCCCGAGATCCTCAATCGTATATTCTACTTCATCGCTGAAGAGGACGATGAGTACTATGGCCGGCCCGAAGTCCAAGATGTCCTCGAAGTGACGGCGCGCGTGTGCAAGCGCTTCAACGCGGTAGCTACGGGTGTACTCTACGAAGATATTGCTCTCAGAAGCCTTGACTCCCTCATCCTCCTGATGGAGACCTTTGTGCATTACAATCCTTCTCGGGCTAAGTTGGTCAAGCGGTTCAGATACTGGAATAGCGACGACAATGAACCCACTCCTCTCCTCCGCCAACGCTTGTTGAGCTGCGAGTTCCCCGCAATGCAAGTCATGGATCTCGAGCCGGGCTTTACACGCTTCCTAAGCGTACTGCCTGCAATACCAGCGATGGAAACGTTGAAGAGTCTCAGTATCTCTGGACAGACACTCCCCATGCTCAATGGTATGAGCTTTCCCCACCTGAAGGAACTTTCCTTGCGGGACTTCTACGAGGCATCCCATACTCATCATCCATCCTTCCCTTCGCTCCGATCTCTGTCGCTAGACAGGGTAGTGGGGAATTCTACAGTCTGCAATTGGCTCAAGCACGCTGTTCCCGAGATCTATTCGCTTTCGGCACGCTTTAGCGGTCTGCTGCCAGGCAGCAGCGTAATCAGAGAGTGGCCCAAGCTAGTCAGAAGTCTGCCCGACACTTTAGAAGAGGCAGTCTTCGACATAGGGAACATGCATCCTGAAATCGAGCTCTTCGAGCATTGCTTGAGGCACTTAGAACATCTGCGCAAGCTCAAAATACATAGCATTAAGAAGAGTCTCGATCTCCTTTATCACCTCCCTCAGAGTATCGAGATAGTCGAATTGGACTTCAAGACAATTTCCGAGGTCGATCTGTTCATGTGCTTTCGAGCGCTCCAGGGTGCCAGCCGTCTGCCCGATCTGTTGGCGATACCCAGCTTCTATGTGAGATACATGCAGCCTCGGCCACCCTCCAATATCAATATGCAGGACGAATGTCGGAAAGCGTATGCCTCACTTGTGCAAAGAGGGCTTCCAGATATATGGTCTACTCATCCATCCTCTCTATGGAATCTAGAGTCGCATATCTGGAAAGTACCGCAGGCTGCAGTTGAAGAAGCGCCCGTGGAGTCGGACGTGGAGGACGAACCGCAGCCTGATAGCGATTAACAATCAGCTATGGCTGCATGGAGAATCGATCTAGTTTAGTGGAAATCCGGATCGCGTTAGCAGCACTATCATAGGATATACAAGAAGGAGAGGGAAAGAAGCATGTACAGATCAATAGAATCGCTTGCAATCGGGGTGTCAAGCCCTTGACCTTGATAAGATTGCCTTGTCGTTCTTCGGTTAGCGACCAACATGCATCAATAACAATCAGTCCCTTCAATGGTATACCGTCGTAATGATCATAAGAACAGCCTGCTCCATCTCGATGCAATAGCGACATCTTACAGCAGCCATGCACAAGAGAAAGCCCGCCGAAAGGTCAGGCATCACTCTGGATGGGCATCCAAGTTTGATGTAGTCCAGCAATTATCTGGAGGAGAAGAAGGCTATGGCGATGGTGTCGGTATCTATGGCCAGTCAGTCGAAATCCATTCTGGATCATGCTTGAGCTGATGACCGTATCGACAGTACCGGATGCATCAATGCTCTGAACTGGTCCAGCGATGGCACACTACTAGCTTCAGGAAGTGACGACACAAAGTCAGCCTGGCCCTCCTTCACTTCGTGCAGCCGGCTAAGCGTGTCATCATCAGGGTCTGTCTCTGGAAGCTCGGGCAAGAACCAGATTATATACATCCGCAGAATGAAGACGTCGTCAATCACTATCCCTCACTAGGTCTAGGACTATCAGCCGTGTGCGCCCAAATCATCATTCCGGCTACTGCTTCCTCAGCTAAGATTGTATACAGGATTCATACGGGCCACCGCGCCAACATCTTCTCCGTCAAGTTCTCTCCTACACGAAACAGCCATATCTTCACTGCTGCAGGGGACCACGAAGTGCGAGTCTTCGACCTCTCTACCCAATCCTCAATCTCCAATTCCATCCATTCGCGCGTTTCTTCTCCTCCACGAGAATGGACTGAATACCCTACTACAAGCGGGGTATGTACGCGCGTCCTGAAATGCCACAGAGGGAGAGTCAAGAGAATAAGCACGGAAGAAGGATCAGATTCAACCTTCTTGACGTGTTCGGAGGACGGTACTGTGCGACAACATGATCTAAGAGTGGGGCATAAATGCGGGCCACTACAGTGCCCACCGCCGTTGTGCAGTTATAGACACCTAGGCTTAGGCCTGTATAGCCTGTCGACGAGTCCGCTCAGGCCGTGAGTCCCTTCTCTTCCACTTTCTCCAATGAAAGCGGCAGCTGATGTTTCATTTGGCTTTCTAGCGAACTCTTTGTAGTAGCGGGCACATCGCCCTATGCGTACCTACACGATCGGCGGATGATCCCACATACGATGCTCGAACAATGGGGAATCCCTCTCCAAGCTGGTCAACTCACACAATGCGTACGCCGCTTCGGGCCTGCTGTACCTCCTCTTGTCCCCGGTCCTCCTCCTGCGCCTGAAGTTGCTTCTGATTCAGAAGAAGAAGACGAAGAGGATATGGTCGGCCCGCCTCTGCCAGCTGAAGAATTGGAAAGGAGGAGAATACATGCTAGACGGAAAGCAGCGCGCCAACGAGCAAGACGCGCACAAGCTCAGACAGCTGCAAGGAATAGCGACAATAATCATGTCACAGCTGCGAAACTGTCGACCGTTGATGGGAGAGAGCTGTTATTGACATATTCGGGAGGACCGGTGTGCAGATATGATATCTTCGATACGCCGGAGATGCCTAAGAGAGCGGGAATGGAGGAGGAGAGGCGGAACAGAGATATGAGATCTGCAGAATCTGCTCACGAGCAGAGCAAGAGAGCATTGGGAGGAGAAGCTGGACCTTCTGTCCCGACACCTACAACCGAAGGATACTGGGAAAGACATGCCAAAATGCAGAAAAGGGCAAAGCAGCCATCAGAGCCCGCTGAGGAAGCTCGGAAACCCTCTTCACACTTTCTGACACACAGTCTCGAAGATGATCCGAGTCTGATCAGGCGCGGGACGAATGCGCAAAATGAGGTAGAGGGTGAGGAGGATGAGGAGGATGAGGGAGTCTACGGCCCTGCTCCTCTGTCAGTAGCAGATACAATCGGAGAAGAAGAAACTGCAGAACCTTCTAACGCGCCGCAAGAGCGACGGCAGCGCGCTTTTGAGATTCGAGTAGGCGAAGATGGAGAGCTAGAGATGGATGTCGAAGAGGCGGAAGAGGAAGGCAGTACTGAAAGCGAAGAGAGTGAAGATACCGAGACTGAAGAGATGAACACGCAAGGCTTGCAAGAATTGCTGAGAAACGTAGCGAGCGGCAGTGGGGTAGTCGAAGGCGGAACCTCTTCAGAAGAGGAATACGACGGGCCCGAACCACTCCCTGAAGACGAGATGCGTCGCCTCCTCGCTGAAGCTGAAGAGGATGACGAAGATGAAGAAGTTAGTGGCGAGGACATTTCCGACAGCGACTCCATTCCATCTCCACCTGATAACGGGTCGACCATCTATTCCGAAGTACCTCTCGTCCGCCCCATTGCAGCTTACACAGGGCATCGAAACGTCGATACTGTCAAAGACGTAAATTTCGGCGGCGGGGACGATTCTCTGATCATCTCAGGCTCGGACGACGGGAATCTCTTCATCTGGAACAAAGAGTCTAAGAATGAGTTGATAGGTATATGGAAGGGAGACGAAAGTGTGGTAAATGTAATGCAGTGGCATCCGTACTTACCTGTCCTAGCGGTGAGCGGGATAGACAATTCAGTGAAGATCCTGGCGCCTACGCAGGGTGTACAAGGCAGGAGATGGGCATCTAGAATGGATAAGAAGGAAGAGATAGAGAAGAAGAATACCGATCAAACGTGGTCTAGCCAGGGACTGGGAATCAATCCGAATGTCCTGCTGAGATTGTTGGCGAGAAGGCAGGCTGAAAATGGTGAAGAAGATGAGCAGGAAGAAGGCGAGGGAGGTGCGAGAAGGCAGACGAGAAGAATTCCGCTCCAGGCGCTCTTACAGCTGGCGCAGGAGGGTGGGGCGGACGAGAGAGGAGATTGCACGATCATGTAGCATAGTATATGTAGAATCTCTTCGCAGTCGTAATACATGTAGTCGCATCTCGTTTCTAGCAGTATCTGCAAAAAAAAAGCAATCTATCTCGACCTCGAGCTCTTTCTCTTCTGCTCCGATGTTATATCGCAGAACAGTCAACATAACCACGCGCACATGGCACACCTCTCTGATGCTCCGTATATCTGCACAGACTCATCTTCAGCCCAAACAAAGCGCCCGCTTTGACAGCGCGCAATGACAGGCGCTCAGACTAGCGCAGGGCTCAGGACAGCCGCTAGAAGAGAACATAGACACTTTCCGTACAGCAAGACTAGCACATTTCAGTCAATGCAATCAATGAAGCATACTCCATCCGCTGCTAATGGCCCAGCTAAGACTCAGGCTTGTTCGACAACCATGGGAAAACACAGCGAGCATAGCGAGAAAGGACAGCCAAGAAGCAATCCATCGATGAGGATGGCAGCGCCAGCCTTCCGTACAGCTTCTTCCTTCCTTCCTAACCTCCCCTTGTCGCGCAAACACACAAACAGACTCTCAAGGTGAACTGAGGTGAAAGGGACCAGCGATGTTTTGCAGTCAATCGTCGCAGCCAGCCAGCAGGGAGAAGTAGCAAACAGCTATACACAAGAGAATGCTTCTTCTACTCCCAGTCAGCGAAGTCGCCATGCCCAAGTTTACGAGCAAAAGACCACCCCCTCTGCTTCAGCTTCCTCCATCTCCGCATCCAAATGGCTATAATGAAGAAGAGCCATGACACCGCATCTACTACCATCTCCCGCGACAGGTCGCCGCTTTTTACAGGGCTTCTTTTGTCTCCCAATACTTTGACGGCTTTTCCTCTTCCTCCAACTTCACGCGACCTCGAGAAGGGCAGCAAGAGAAGCGATAAGGACGCGATGTACCATCTACCAGGTGCACTGCAGAGCTTGGAGAGCATAGAATCGTATCAGTATGGCGTAGCGCACGGTACAGGCGAATCAGAGAGCACTGAACGAGAAGGAGGAGGAGATTTCGTCAACAATGCCAACCAAACAAACCTACCCAAACGCACTTCGACTCGTCAGCCATTCTACAGAACCTCGTCATATGGTACTACTAGCAGGTCAGGCCTAGAGAGTAGCGACGACGAGGACCTCACTGTGATAAGGCAGAAATCGTCATCGGACAATATCCGAAAAAGGGCTTCGAGCAGGGCAAGCCGTATAAGCAGGAAAACGACGAAATCGACGTCTTCAAGACGGTATCCGAGGAGACCTAGCACGACCTCAACGCTTGCATCATCCATATATGAGGATGCCTTGGACGTTGCGCATGCATATGCTGCGGATGGAGATGATGAGGCTAGTGATGCTGAAAGTGTCAGGACCGATAAGTGGATTGGCACAAGCAAAGATGCCGTAGAGCAAGCCGAGCATGATGAGCAGTCGGCGCGCAGCACAAGTCAGTCCAAATCCAGCGTTCATTGTGTTCCAGGCTGATGAGCAATGCCTTCTTCCATCACAGCGCCCTGCTATAGTCCAGATAGGACAGTTCTCAGTCCGCAGCCCACTCCATCCACCTCACACCAGCAAAGCTCTTCCTCTTCCTCTCCGCTCCCGATAAGTCGCGCATCAAGTACCGCAAGCAGACGAGGCAGTATCCGCCTCTCCTTCCAGAGGCAGCGGATCCGTTCACCTTCGTTACACTCATCCTCCGGCTCAGGCAGTATGAGCAGTGCTGCCCGTCTCGATGGCAGTAGTACTCCTACTGGGTATTACGGCATGCATGGAATGGGCATGCCTGGTAGTGTCATAATGGACAGTCCACCTTCTTCAGAGGAAAGACACACACCTCCCGCTGCTGCGAAGGAAAGAGCATGGTTTCCAAAACCACTCCTTCTGCCCGCAAAAAGCACAGAGAGACTAGGTAGTAGCTTGCACTCTCGAGGGAACTCCTCGCCTGGCTTTTCACCCATTCGCCGATCTGGCTCTCCGCTCTCAATCCGTGGGTCAGATCATGGCTCCATGACATCGACTACTCCCGCCCTAGCAGCTCGAGACTTGTTTCTCAGCCACCACAAGCAAGTCACCTCGCCGATCGACTTACTGAATCAAGAAAATAAGGTCGCGATGTCTAGCTCATCTCACGAGAAGGCGGACTCGAAACATGATCCTTCAGAGAGTCTGTACGCCGAGCTTTACGAAGAGTCGCTCAAGTCGCCTTCGGTGCATTCTTTCGATCTCTCAGTCACATCTGGCATGGACGAGGTGTTCCACCCTGCAGCGTCTACTTCGTTCATCGTTGAAAAAGAGGAGGAGGCGGAAGAGGAGGCTTCTGAGGATGTCACAGCATTGCCTGACCTACCTACACCAGTCAAGACAGAGCATGCACATACAGTCATCAGACATGCCCTCTCCCTAGAACCTGTTGCGGAGTGCGATGAAGAACCTACATACTCGTTCATCAAGCTTCAGGAATCGTCAGATGAAGGCGAGGTATCTCAACAGGTGGATGCGGCCCGTCGTGTCTCGGTCGGGCACCCTGGATCATTCAGGCTGTCTCTGCTGCTCAAGCAGGCGGAGCTGCAGGGCTCTCCTCTGCGCGTGTCGCAGTCGCCCGAAGATGTTAAGACTAGGGTTCAATCATCGCAGCCAAAGGTAGCAACAAAGACTGCGCAGAAAGGCAAGCAATCCAAGCATGTCCGCGCGACCTCTCGAGAGAGTAACAAGCTAGTCAAGCCGCATCGCGAGTCTCACGCATCCAATACTACTTACTTCACCTCTGCGCAGAGGCAAAGAGCGGAATCTACACCTGCTATCCCATGCAGGATAGAGTGCACGCCTGTCGTACCCGTTAAGCAGAAGATCAGGACGAGAACGACTTGGATTCCAAAACTCTTATTGGCGCCAAAACCGCGCTTGGCGAGATCATCTACGCCCGTAAGGTCTGCTTCGACTCCCCCTTCTAATGCTTCGGTGCGGAGTCTCAAGATCTCGGATCCTTACAACGCAAAGCACATCCAGTGCGGGACTCTGAACCATAGTGTCACTAGAGAATCACCGTTTGGAAGACGGCCTACATCGCCTGTACAAGGCTATATTTCAGTCAATCAGCACTATTCGAAACTCTCTCAGGAGTCTCAAGATCTCCCACATTCTTTATCACTTTCGTTACATGCAGAATCCATCACGCCGCCAGGAGTGACTTTCTCACCTTCTTCCGCATCTTCGTCATTCTCGCCTGCGCGAAGTATATACGACGAAGAGCCAGGTGTGGGCAAAGCTGTCACTACACCCGACGATGACACAGTGGACCGAAGTCAGTATACGTCGGTTGGGGAGACGGTCGCTTCGGAAGGTTTAGGGCAGAACAGACTGGACATACTGGAGAAGCAAGAAGGAATACAAAAGAAACACGTTCATTACGGGAAAGCTCGCTGAGCGAGGCACGCCTTGAGACATTATTGTTGTCAATCTCTACATTCGTTCTCTATAGATTGTTTGGATATAATGCATATGCAGGAATAACAGCCCAGCCTAGCTTGGTATACGGTATATGTAGCATAGTTCCTACAGAGTCGCGCGCGATACACAGCTGGTCTAGACACTCTATTATGCGGGTCTTGAAACACTAAGTCGATCTTCCTAAGCTTTCTTGCCATCATTTCTTTATGATCAAGTCACATTCTTGTGAAGACAGTGTATTCCATGGCTGGGTCTGTGCTATGCCCTTTGCTACCGTCTACATTACTTGTAGCTGGCAGATTCTTCCATTCGCGAAGCTCTTGTTCGTAGTACTCAGGTAGTTCTTCTTCATCCTTCTTTGAGAATGGCGCCGATTCCATATGACCTTGATTGTAAGAAGAAGGGTAGAAAGATGAAGACGGTCCTGCCGTATATTGGTATCCCGGTAGAAGGGCGTGCTGATTGACATTCCAGCCCTGTGCTGGAGGAAGAGAAGGGCTGGCGACTGTATCTGCCTGAAGATCCAGACTTGAGCTTCTTGAGAGCACCGATGCGAATGTCAAAGCAGCAGATGGCGGTGTGATCTCCGCTGGAGCGAAGTACTCTGGCTGCATTGGTTGCGCCAGATGCTCGATCAGATATGGATGAGCGGGGTGAATCGAATGGCCTGTAACGGGCGAGAGGTACTGGGCGCCAGCTGGAGGACTGTCGAAGTAGGTGAATGGCTCATAAAGGATGGGAGGTGCAGAAACGCAGGAATGAGGTGTGACTGGTGATGAGAGTCCCATGCGATCGGCTGACAAATATTGATTGAAGCCGTGAGAAGGACCTGGATACGCTGCGATGCCTTCTTCCTCCTGCATAGTGCCGGCATGCCCATGGTCGCCTTGCAGGAAGCTCCATGCCGAAGTTGGTGCCCGATGTACAGCCTTTGGCGCGACAACTTGTGTATCGATGTGAAGGCTAGCCCGAATCGGTGGAATGGCAGGGAGCTTCCTATCGATTGGTGCTGCGGGCTCATCCGAATGCTCGCGCTTGATGTGCTTGACCAGAGTCTGCTTACGAGCGAATGCTCTTGTACTGACATATAAGGATTAGTCATGTTTTGAAAGGATGATAGGTCGGTTTGCTGCTTACCAGCCGTCCTCGGTGCATACGAAAGGTCGTTCACCCTATTCGCTTGCACATCATTAATATGAATATTCCTGCAAGCATCGTGAAGTATCACTGACAAGATGCATTCGCCTATGCCTTGCCAGCGAGCTTGAGTCCGAGAATGCCTTGTGACATTCGGTGCATGGATACGGTTTCTCGCCCGTACTAAATGCTGCGATTGGCCAAATTTCCTTCGTACTTGGGGCAGGTGACATACTGTATTCTCTCATGCACCTTGAGTGCAGACGATTGAATGAAGCCTTTCCCGCAATCGTGGCAAATGAAAGGCCTTTCGAACGAGCAGTACCGCGAATTAGCCACTTGCGAGATTGACAGAAAGAGAGTAGGCGAGCTCACCTTTCGCCAGTGTGACTACGAGTATGCCTGACTAGATCGCTATGCCGCTCGAAAGGGCGCTTGGTTGCGCATTGCTCGTAGGTGCAGTAGTAGGCAGGCTTCGCTCCTAGTTTCCTAGTGTTCTGCTTTGGAGAAATTGGAGAAGGAGGCAACAGATAAGGTATCGGCCCAAGAGGGTGTTGTTCTGCATCTTCGTCTTCGTCCAGATCGTTATTCGCGGTGTAAGCAGCAGCGCGCTGCATCCCTGCAATTCGAGATTGTCGTAGTGGTCGAGGTATACTCATCTTCAAAAGTCAAGAGGAGATGCAGGAGACCGAGTAAAGCGAAGCAGTGGAGATTGGAAACGTTTCTAGGCACTCGGACACCTGCCTGTCACTTCCGCTGTATTCCTCGATAAGAAAGCTAATGAAGGGATGTTGAAAGGTTGCCGTGCAATAGCATCAATACCGAGAGCCTTCCAGCGGCGGGCTGATGTGAGATTTCAGGACTAATCGGATGATGAACGAGGTTTCCCGGTCTTGCCAGCTATAATGGAGCTGCCGTCATAAGCCACGGCAGCGTAGCGTTTGATCCATGGGAAAGCTTCGATGAGCGATAGGAAGGTCGACAGTCGGTTCAGCTCCGCAGACTTCGACAAGCTTGAGACCAAAACGTTGCGGAGTGTGTCCATTGGCAAGCATGTCGCTTACGAGGAAAGGCACGGTGCGAGGTGTCAGCCATCAGAGTCTGTCAGCTCCAGCCGTCTTGCAAGAGTCAGTCTCATCTTCTGAGGGTCTGCGAGTTGGTATGGCTCGTGCATCTGCAGCCGGCATAGTCGCATTGGATGTAATTGACTATGGGAGTAGAGGCGTCGCTAGCCATGAAATAATAGACATCGTTGCGCCCGACTCCGTTCTTGCTCTTTCGCAATCGCACAGAATGGCATATCTTTTCAAGGGGCTTACGGCTTCCGACGAGCAATTTGATGGCTCAGATCTCAGAATCCTCATCGTCCATGCAAGGTGCGAAAAAGCAGCAAGATATATCGATGAAAGCCAAAGCCGAGAAAGCCTGAGATGACCTTGCAGATGGAACATGCCAGTGATTGAACCGCTCATTAAGGGAGCTCTGGAAACACTCGTTGCACAGGGTGTCAAGCCAGACAACATCGTTATCGAGAATGTCTCTGGAAGCTACGAGCTGCCGAGCGCTTCTGCGAGGTGCGACTCGCTCGCGCTTACAGTGCAATGGACGAGAGTTCTCTTTCTGAACGTCTGTATCATAACAGACTCATTGCTGGCTCGCAAGTCCAAGGCTCATCGCAAGCGACAGACCTGCTCGGGGGCATGACCAGCCTAATCGGAGGCAAGATCGACTCGCGGCCTGCTACGCCTGCTCAATCCTCTTCTACGAATACAAGGAAACGTCTGACTGGCCCATTCCATGCTGTCATCGCTATCGGCGTTCTGATCAAGGGCAGCACAATGCATTTCGAATACATCTGCGATGCAGTCTCGCATGGCTTGATGAGAGTTACACTAGATACAGGCGTGCCAGTGATATTCGGAGTACTGACGTGTCTAACGGAAGAGCAAGCATTGGAAAGAGCTGGTGTTGCCGTAAGAGGGCGCGAAGGCAAAGAACACAACCATGGGATAGACTGGGGCAAGGCTGCAGTAGAGATGGCCGTCAAGAGTAAGCGATGGGGAAGCGGTGAGATCTAGATGTAAATCGACTAGCCAAAAGAAAACCTACGATACAAAGACATCCGAATCAATGCAGGAAGCGCTGGCTTCACGGCGCTGTCTAGTGCAGACGCCACATGATATGCTATGGTTGCTTGCTCACCTCGCTGCGGTTATAGGCTGTCTCGTTGCTTCTGCCTTCACGTGCAGCTCTTCGTCTCGTCAACTTAATCTTGCTCGATGTCATTATTGCGGCCTTTCCAGGCTACTGATCTTCTCAAATTCAATGCCATCAATCTGGATGCCTTCACCGAAACCTATACCATCAGCTACTACCTGGGAAATCTGAGCACATGGCCAGATCAGTTCTGCTGCGTTGAGGATGTAAACAAGAAACTGATGGGCTACAGTGCGACTGCCTCCATCTGGAAATAATGCTTGCTGATTTGACTGACTTGCTGTCGCCAGTGATGGGCAAGACCGAAGGCCGGGGTGTCGATTGGCAGTAAGTTGTCCGCCTCTACTTGGAAGAAGGTTCGTAGCTGATGAGGCTCTTTGCAGCGGCCACGTAACAGCTATAACCGTAGCTCCTTCGTATAGGCGCCTGGGTCTAGCCAAAATGATGATGCAGCTGCTGGAAAAGGTCTCAGACCAAGCCGACTGCTACTTCGTGGATCTTTACGTTCGCATGTCGAATGAAAGTAGGTCGTAATCCTCTGCTCCTCCTTGCGCTGGCTTTCCAGTACAATTATGTTTGTGCGATCGCTAAACTGACCTCTTTTTCAGTGGCCGTACAGATGTACGAAGGTATGGGTTATGCGGTTTATCGGAGAGTACGAGAATACTATTCTGGAGGTGTGCAGCCGGCCGAAGATGCCTTCGGTGAGTGCAAAGAGCTTTGCGGTTATCGAACGGTATCCTGATGCTGATGCTGCGATTCTCAGACATGCGCAAACCGTGTATACGAGACAAAGAGAGGAGCAACTATAGGACAAACGGACGGACAATATTCGTAAACCCAGAAGACTGTTTCATGTAGTAAATCCAGGTTTGGCAGGGCGAGGAGAAAGTGTATCTCTACGATTGGCTTAGACGTGCATGAATCGTACGATGTTGCGATTCAGCTTGATACATCTCTGCTTGCATTTCCAACCAGGTCCGGGCCTGTCCAGATTTGTAATTACTCGACGCGACTTGGATGCTGTTTCTCTCCTAACGAAATACGATGCAGCAATGAGGCGTTTTCTGGGCGGAAACCTCGCTGGATCTGGTGCACCTACAGCTAGCAATGGCACTGCGACTTCTGCGAACCAGAACGGCGACAATGCATCGATTTTGACTGGAGAGACGACAGCCGCATCTGCTACAAAACGCGCGTTTCAGCAATTCGGACAGTCTGCATTCTCTAAATCCATCAATGGAGCAGTCAGAAAAGCCTCTCTGCCCTTCACTTCGCCTTCTGCAACTCCAGAGAGCGAGGTACCACCGCCAGTCCAGCAGGGCGGCCTCGTTACAGGCGAATCTGCAGCACCACCTCCTATCGCGAAGAGTCCATACATGCAGAATGGAGGCAATGCGATGAACGGATCAGAGGAAGATCTGGATGCTTGGGATGCTATAAAACTGCCTTTCGGGCAAAGTCAAAGCGGCTCGAGCGATACCAATACACTTCGCAATGAAGGATTACCGAGCGCGTATGCTGTCAATGCGAGTGGCCTCGTGGACCTCAAGGACGATATGATGATGGAATTGCTATCGAGCGATGCCCTCCTTCACGTGGGCCAGTTCGAGATACTAGGATTCGACGAGGTGGAGGAGCTGCGCAAGGTACGCTAGCATGTTCCAGAGCGTGTAAACCCAACGCTGAGGCGGAAGGCCTGTCTACAGGAACATTCCATTCTCACGACCCGGCTTACGATACTCACCAACAAGCTCGCAGTAGAGACCAAGATACGCGATGCAGCAGTCTCTTTATCCCGTCTATATACCTCAAAGCGTATGTCAAGGCAAGCGGACGACACGCTAGACAACGCGAACCGAAAAGTAGAAGCAGCTGCAAACGAGCTGAACAAGATAGCGAAGCGCGAAGCAGAAGTCAAGACTCGGATACTGAGACATATGGCTGCCGTTCTGGGCTTGATGCTGCGGAGAATAGAGGGATCAGATCGAAATAGAGCAGGATCGTCGACTGGCCCGTCACCTCAAGCAACTCCGCTGCCGCCTGGTAGCGATAGGAGTCTCCTATCTCCTAATTCCATCGCCAGTCCCACGTTCAGCAATATCGGCTCGGCTCTTATCGGTACTTCAGCTATCAAATTTGAAGGAGCACATATGTTTGCCGGAAACCGCGATGCAGTCATGCCAAATCCTCGGTCGCCTTTCACTTCGCCATCATTAGGCGCGTCGACCGGTAGCTTCTCGTCTCTGCCGTACGGCCATAGCCTGCATTCACCGGCACTCTCGACCAATACCGCCATGCTGCCTTATGCTTCGAACGGGCCATCCGAAGCTCAGATGCGCGAATTGACAACCGAGTTGTCGGACTGCAAAGACCGCTTGGAGCGGCAGGCTAGCATTCTGGAAGACCTGCGGCAAGAAAAGGCAGAGCTGCAGGAACGGCTGCGATCAGCAGAGAGCGACAATCGTGCTGCACAAGAAAGGAATAGAAGCATCGAGGACAAGCAGTCTGAGCAGGCGCAGCAGCTGCAGAGCGACCTCGAGAGAGTCCAGCATGAGCTGATGCATACTCGGCGAATGATGGAGGACAATACTGAAGATGCAGAAGTCTGGGAGAAACAAGTCCAGGATCTTCAGCAGCAGATACAGGAGGAACGTAACTCCAACGCGCGGAGTCTGGAACAAACCTTACAAAGGCATGCCCAAGCCGACTCGCCCTTTGCAGAGCATATTTCGTCACACCTTCGAGCAGGACCGCCGGACGTCCATAATTTTCTGTCTAAGCAACTTGATACGCTGCTCTCAGACACAGGCCGTGCACACATCGAGGCTCTAAAAGATTCGCAAGCGGCACAAAGTCAACTTCGGTCGCTTCAGCAAGCGAGAGATGATCATTCTCGTAGTCGCGACTCGGAATTAGCTGACCTAGTGCAGCAGATAGAGGGGCTGGAGAAGGAGAAGAGGGATCTTCGGGATAGAGTTACGCAGCTATCGAGAGATAAGGATGGGCTGAATAGGGCTGTGGAGGAGATGCAGCGAGATGTTGAAGCTCAACGAGACTCTGCAGCTGTCGAGGCCAAAGCAGCTGAGAAGAAAGCGTTACAGCGCCTGCAAGATGCGGAGCGAGCGCTCTCGCAACTGACTCAGGAAGCTGAGCAGGAGAAACGGTCTTTCCGAGGGAGAATGGATAACCTCCAAAATGAACTGCAAGAGATCAGGTCGGCAAAACAGGCTATGATCCAGTCTCTGCAGCAAGTTTCGACGTTACTGCCCTCGGATCAGGTCATTCAGCAGAGACTAGCTCTCCAGGATACAGACGACATCGCAGCGTATAAAGCCGCTTTCTCTGGCTCGCATGGCGCTCAAGCGAACAGACAATCTTTCTCGGCCGAGCAGCTTGCTAATCGTATCGATGGAACTTTGCAAGGCCAAACGCGGTTGTTACGGCGTCTGATCACTTACGAGACCAATGCTACAACGCACAAAGCATCTGCTGAGCGTGCGCAAAAGCTGTTGCAAGAGAGTAAGACCAATCTGCAAACATATGCGACACAGGTCAAAGAGCTAGAAGAGCGAGCAGGCGTATCTGCAGAGAAGGAGGTCCAGATGCTTGAGCGTCTGAACGATGTTCAGGCTGCATTGGAGACCGCAAGGAACAATGCGAAGCGCGCGGAGAGCAGAGTCGCGGAGCTGGAGCAGCGATGTACAGTTTTGCAGAAGGAGAAGGACGCATTGTCGAGCAAACCTAACGATAGTGACAAGCTCAAGCGGGAGCTGTCTGATGTAAAGGAGGAGTTGGCTCTAGTAAGCTCAGACTGGCGTCCAAATCTGACGCCTCTGCTGATCCTTATACTCGCAGGCACAAGACGAGCTGGATGAAATGCGTAGTAAGGAGTCTCGACAACGAGTCCAGCTGTTGGAAGAAATGACGAGCTTGACGGAAGAAGCCAGTCAGCTCCGGACGCAATTGCGGACTGCTCAGCGAAAGCTCAAGGAATTTGAAAGGGCGTAGCTTCAGTTACTGTTATCAAAGGTGTGTGCTATGTCGTTGTACTTGTGAATCGTAGACGTTCTGAACCTTGGCATCGCCTTTAAGCGGCGGATGTAAGCAAGCAACACGTGCCTATGACGCTACTCTCTGGCAAGTTCTGAAGAAACGAAGCAAGCTGCTGAGCCAGGTTGGCTTTACATCTACCACTGCTCTTTCGCTGGGACCTCGTCGCAAACGCGTTCCTGCCGCTGTTCCTGGCAACTATGGACGCGCTCAGAATTGCTGGTTTGGTAGTAGCCGCAACTACGACAGGTTAGTTCACGCAGTATATGTGTACGTCTTATAACTTGCTGATAGTAGTCTGCTAGGTGCAATGCTGGCTGTCTCTACGATTTCCGTGCCGATGGCGCAGAATACCCTTGTCCGATACACGCCGGACCAGCGACAAGCTATTTGGAGACAGCTCTTCATAAGTGGACAATCCACATTCAGTCCGACCCTCTTTGCCAGCGCTTCTTTGCTCGGCCTGGCTGCATACACGACCGACGACGCCCATAGCCGGAAGCTTCTGGCTGGAGCTTGCGCAAGCTTCATAGGAGTAATGATCTCTACTCCAGTAGTCATGCTGGGTTTCGGCCTACGAGAGAACCTGCTAACAAAAACTGGTGGAAAAGATCGCAGTGAGTAAAGGCAGATTATGAACTGGGAGATGGCTGAGCGGTCAGGACCTTCGTAGGAAACGAAGCAGAGGCAGACAAGTATGCAAGGCAGTTCTATCTCTTCCACGGTTGGCGAACTTGGCTTGGTGCCTTAGGCACGATGTTGGCGGCATATGAGCTATACGTTCATTGAGGTAGCTTGCGATCTCGCAATGGAGAGTAGAACCGATGTAGACTACATTTGCTGTGTGGTTCCGGACTACATACTGCTGCTTCTTGCGATTCTTCCGATATGTCGCTCGAAGAAAGCAAGACACATTCGCTCGCAAGAGCAGCCGTCGAGTATGCAGGAACACCACTGCAAAGTTTCGCGCCATTGTCTTCTGTGTGCCAGGTGCATCTTGACAGAAAGCATAGAGATCGACGCGCGCGCAAAGGGCTGATTTTCGATTCTTCGCCCAGCATCTAAGGTAGACCTCATATACGAGTGCAAACAAGATAACCGGACCACTAAGCTCCTTATTTCTCTTCCGTCTGATAGCGGTACATAATGAGCCTATGCAACGATCGCCGAGACCGGACGTTTCCCACTGACGATCTGTGTTTCCACAAGGCATACATTGCTATGCTAACGATCTATCGTACGTCATGTAGATGCGCTAATCCTCTCCTCGATTCGGCTCTTATACCTTCCCTGTCCTTCCCATTGCCAGCCGTCAAGTCATCAGTGAACACTACTGCACTCACACGAAAGGCAATATACATCAAGTTAGCAACGCTAGCTGCATTGAATACGCTCTGCCAGACAATTTTTGACTGACTTCATGCCAGTGCATCATTTTCGACAGCGACAAGCCAGACGCACGTCTGATCGGCATAGAATGTGAGTCTAGTCCTCGAAGCAAGGAATCTGATCTGCTTACCTAGCATGACCCACGCGAAGACATTGTCGATGAGGCGGTAAGAGTTGTCCAAAGGAATCCGAGACTCGCTGGTCTGATACGCCGCACGAGCAGACCTTCATGTCACTCGATACGGAGGAGAAAAAATTCTGGCATAGTCACAGCTACGAAGTCGAAAGTGGCATGCTGACAGTCGTGTCCAAGGCTGGCGTGCCCAGTAAGTTCCCTCAGCCCGGTCCTTGATTGCCTGAGAGCTCGTTCTCGAACATCGATTCGCTGAAGCTACTCTTCATGACAGACGCGCTTATGGATGCCGCAGAAAGGCCTGTGCTTCAGGATATCCGACGGACATTCGGAAAGACAGTACATACATGGCAGGTAGACATACATAAAGATCTCCCTCTTGGACCGCCTGCTTTCATGATGTAGGCAGGATACAACGTCTCTGTTGGTGACGATGGTACCTTACCCCTTCGCTCCTACTCTTTCTCTCTTTCTCTAGGGCTTTCACCAAAGACGGGCAAGTCAATCCTGAACTGGCCAAGCAGCGAGATGAGGCGTGAGTGAAAGTCACAATCGAAGCTTTCACCTGAATCTCCGGGCTGAAGCGCCCCCTTGCACAGTCTCGGTATATCGCACATGGACAAGCGAGAACAGCGAAAGACATGGCTAGAACCTGCTCCTGGCGAGTACAAAGTACCGGAAGGGGCCGATGATTGGCAGCGCACAGGAGAGGGTATACTGCTGGAGGTCAAGAAGACAAAGATGAAGCTGGACTGATAAGGAGGGGCAGACCTGCATGAACCGCTGATCAGTCAGCAGCGGGCTCGGGCAGTGGTTCTGAATTACTCAGCTGCACCGAGGTGTAAACCGTCTGTTGTGCCAGAAGTTGCCGGAGTGACGCGTACCCAGACGCACGCGTCCGGCCTGAAACAGACAGGAGACGTGGAATTTTCTATCCAACTTCATTGAGCTATTGCTTGCTAGCTCTTTCTTTCCCATCGAGTCTTTCATTCCAATCTGCGAAGACCTCTTCTATGCTCACTAATTCCGCACTTCTCGAAAGAAAATGTCAAACGCCATCACAAAGGTTCTACCAGCAGGATATGGGCTAGTAGCTTTGGCAGCTAGCTCGACAGGTTTCCTCCTCGCTTGGCAGGTACTTCGTTCTCGCACTTCTGACGGAAAACGGCTCTGACGATGTTTGCAAAAAGAACATCCTCGTTGGAAGCGCCAGAAAGGCAGCGAAGATCGCTGTAGGTCCTAAATAACTTAACTGTACGCTCTACCATAGCTGACTCTTCCTGCAGTATCCGTAAGCTTTCTTCTCCTGGTTTGACAGGCCGTTCCGCAACACGTCGATCGCTAATGTCTCGTCCGTCAACCAAACAGTCAGCTTTATGCCACCCCTGAGGAGCAGAAGGCCAGCAGAGAAGCCCTAATCTTCAACTGCACTCAGGTTTGGGGTCTTCCAAAGCTTTTGAAGAATTGCTCTGAAAAGTCTCCGTCTCGTCACAGCGCGCTCATCAGAACACGCTCGAATCCCTGCCATATGTCCTCTTCGCGTGAGTTTGCGCTTCTATCTTACTGCAATTCACGAGGTCTAAATCCCTTCGAAACTGCAGAACTCTGTGGACCGGTCTGAGCTACCCTCGATTTGCTGCTGGAGCAATGGGTCTCTGGCTGGCTGGACGAGTTGCGTAGTGAGTATGAGAATGAGTCCGAACAGCCCGTAATGCTAATAGTTAATCCAAAAGTACCGTCGGATACCGCACTGGCACTCCTGCAAAGCGAAATTACGGGGCTGTAGGATCGCTGGCCTTTGTCGTGAGCATTACCGTGCACGGCAATCTTTCAAAGACTGATCTTTCTCTTGCAGAGCATGATCTTCGGGGCTACATACACCAGCTACCGAGTATTCGTGGACAGCGTCCTCTAAAGCATGATTATCAACAACACACGGACGTTCGTGATCATTACGTACAGCATGCGGTATACATTCAATCTATCTACCCAGCATTTTGTCAAGTTCTGCTAGTAACGCGCGCTGGTTGCTTGACTGAATTTGGAGGCCTTTGTTTTGCGATTCGATGTGACTGATGTCGTCTGACACGATCTGCACGGTATAAAATCAGTTCTGCCTCGCCTTCTGCATTTTGGGCCTTACATGAAGGTGTGTCTTGTAAAGCGTAAGCGTTTGGTCCATCTTGTCCAGCTCGGCCAGCGCATTATCCAGATGATTCACGACATCCACCACCCTATCATCGCTCTCGATAATAGCATGTATACCAGCTGCTTCTAGCGCATGCAATTCCCCCAGCAATCGCTTCTCTATCTGATCGGCACCTCCGCCTCTGTTCGACTGTCCCCATTCCAGACCTTCAAGCATCTCCTCGACGTTCGTCAACATGATATCGCTATCGTCCAGATACCCTGAGGCTTGCTGACCAAGCAGAGCAGCTGCCTTCGCTGCCGCGGTAGTCTCGTCTAGATCGTTGGATCGCGAGCCACCGGGCGAGACTGCAGATGCACTAGGATTACGATTGTGTCTACTGTCTCTTGTTGGCGTGGATGGCCTAGGGTCATGGGCGGGAGCTGCAAGAGTCGCTGTTTGCGGGGTTCGTGGAGACGTCTCGACAGGTGCATTTGGTAAAGGGGGTCGGGCAACATTCCCGCTGCCTGACGGCGCCATATTGCCAGCTGACGGTCTTCTCCGCATGGCAGCTGGAGCTTGCCCGCCTGGAGACACAGGCCGAGCACTCTGGTCGGCAGCCGTAGGATTCAGATTGGACGGCAGCGGAGGTTGCCCCAGACTCCGACTGGCGTTGTTTGAAGGTCTTCTCGGCTGCTCCGGTCGTGCATACTGATCAGAGTGGACGGATGCTGGTGGGCCTGCATTCGAGTATGAGGAGCCGGGCCCTGCGCCATAGTAGCTTGATTCATTACTGAGCACAGAGCTTGCCGTTGTCGGGCGCGCAGTACTGCGAGCTGGTTGTATAGGAGGGCTCGTCAAGTTGCCAAGGTTTGCAGACCCGGAAGTCGCGAGTGCCACTCCGCCCGCTTGCTGAGGAATCTCATAGGCTGGAGGTGCACCAGGTATCTCTCCTACTTGAAAGCCGATGAGCTGTAAAGGCCCATTAATGCTATACTGACGGTGTGAGCGGACCAAGGTCACGAGGAAATCGTCTTGCTGTCTCGAGTTTTCCGTTTCCCACAGGTACGACTTGTTATTTATGGTGATAGTAAAGCAGGTCATAGTGATGTTGGGAGCTGCGCTGGCGCGCCTAGGTTTCTGCGATGACATGTCAGATGTCTCGGCATACTTGAAGAGTTTAGGCTACCCACATGCACTTCCAGAGCACGTAGGTCCTCTACGTTCCAGGTCTTGCCTATCGAAAAGGTTCCATTGGTGTTGCGCTTCGACTTGTGCAGCTTCAGTCGGCCATCAGCTTGCACTGTCCCGGTCGCACTCATGCATCAGCTCAAACATCAAGGCGGCCATCAAGAGCTTCCTCACCAGCTAGGAGAATATATCTAGCCTTCTTCGACTCTGGCGACGTAGGTGCAGCGCCGGGGACGTCTTCCCAAGTCTTGCAGTGAGCGATGTAGGATCCGTTCGCAGCTGGACCACAGTACGAGATTCAGCATGTTGGTAGGCGTAAGAACAAGCTTGTCGCACAGCCAGGTGGAAAGAGGGATGCCAGTATCTGTAGCCGGATCTGCTGCTCATTGCTGCTCGTCGAGCTTGAGCTGGGCCCAATGGGAGGCGCAACAATCTGAGGGACACCTTGATTCGACATGGATGCCGCCAGAGGTGCTGTTACTGCGCGAGTCCTGGTTATAGTTGGGTCAGCATCATCGCAAGAAGCGCTTCACGTGCTGGGCAGTGCAAACACGTCGGCTACAGCATATATTCAAGCTTCTGTACTGTCTGTAAATTGTCAGCAACGCGACATTGCGAGGACCATCCTCAGCTTGCAGTCCTGTCCCAATTGCACTTATCGCTTGTACAAGTACAGAGTATCTTTTGACAGAAGATAATACTTTCTAGTGACCATAACAAGACACATACAAGCATTTATACAGGTTGTCAGCTGTCCAAGAGCAAGTTTGATCGACTGCGAGAGAAACTAAAGTTTTGGGTGTCCGTAGACCGGTTAGTAGTTTGAAGGGGCCTCGTAGCGTCTGAACGTGTATCCCAAGAAGGCCAAGCTGTACAGCATTCACGCCTCAGAATGTGTTCTAGCAGAACGCAGCCCGGCAGATCCACTTACTCTCGTTGCCCGTTTGTAGGCTCCTTTTCGGGGGCTTGCTCGATAGGAACATCGTTAAGGTCATCCACAGGGAAATACTGTGTATCCACACTCGATCTGCAACATAGGGTCAGCGATAGCTTCTTCATGTCATGCAAGATGACTGACTTCAGATGAGGTACGAAAGGAGGCTCGATGTTTCTGATTGTGTTCCAATCTACGCCAGAGAAGAATGGATGGGCCTTCACTTCGTCAGAGTTGTTGCGACCCAAACGCATCTCCGGTGCGGTGATCATGCTGTGAGAGCGGGAGGCGGTTAGCCGAGGAAATGGCATATAAGAGGACTGCACCTACTTTCTGATCAGATCTTCGGCTTCTATGCTCAGTCTGACATCCTCAGGAAAGACGAGCTGATTGCGCCAGTCACTGAGATGCCAAAGTCAGACCGCTTAGGCTTTTCCAGTATCTTTGAACTTACATAATCTTTCGGTAGGTATCGTGAGCATTCTCCGAGCAGAAAGGAGGGCTATGTATGGCCTATTAGCCTGACTCTCGAATTTGTTTTGACTGCACCTACTATCCGACCAAGCATTCGAACATGATAGCTCCGAGGGACCACCAGTCGCATTCGGACGAGTATCCTTGCTGCAAGAAGATCTCCGGTGCGATATAGTCGGGCGTACCAACAGTCGAGTAGGCCAACTTCCTTCTGTTTGCTTTCCAAGTCGCGATTTGATCCTTTGAGGTCGTAAGATGAATCGCATTGATTGCTACAGAGTTTCTGTTTGGGTTGTTTGCGGCATGTCGTGCTGCGGCTGCTTGATCTGCTGCACCTTGACCTTCGAACATCCGTTGGTAGTATGCCGAATCGTGCATTTTCTGGAACCCAGTCGACAGTCCGAAATCAGATAATTTGACATGTCCGCTCTTATCAATGAGGATATTGTCGGGCTTGATGTCACGATGGATGAAGCCGAGTTTGTGAACAGCTTCTATTGCTAATGCGATTTCGCCAATGTAGAAGCGCGTCACGTCTTCGCTGAACGTGTCGTATTTGATCAACATGGTCATGAGATCCCCACCAGGCAAGAACTCCATGAGAAGGTAGAGATGCGAAGTATCTTGGAAAGAATAGTAGAGCTGGACGACCCAGTGCGAGTTGGACTCGGCCATAATGTCTCTTTCGGCGCGTACGTGTGCGAGCTGTACACTATGTCAGCGTGATATACTTGTCAAAATGATGTGCCTACTTGATCCTTCTTGAACATTTCGCTCTTGCGGAGGGTCTTCATGGCGTAGATCTTGCCGGTGTCGGTCTTCTGCACCAGACGGACCTAAGACAGACAGACATAAGATATACATACGACTGAGTAAGATGTAGCGCGCCTACCTCTCCGAAAGCACCCTTTCCAATCACTTTGACGGTCCTAAAGTCGTCGAGGCCTAAGCGCGTTCTTCGGAGTCGCAAGAAGGAGCTCTCTGTTCTGCCCAAGGTGACGAGTTGCCTCATCTTCTCTTCATCGGATAGCGTGTTGTCCCTCATAAGTTTCTGCTCCAGTTCCGTACGCCTAAAGGACCAGGTCGACAAGGGCACACACGGGACGCGTTAGAAGGGTGGGGAAAGGATGAAATGAATGCAGAATCAGTATTGAAACTATGCGAACACAGCCAGGGCATGGCCCAGCTCTTTGAAACGAGATGGCAACCTACCGCGCGTTCCTCTCTACGACATCGTCTACGGCCTTCTTGTAGTAGTGCTCCAGCTTGAGTTTCGCAGCTGTAGCCTTCTCCAAGCTCGTTCTGCTGAATGCCTGCTGCGGCAAGCGTTCGAAAACGACGTAGCCTGGTCCGCGAACCGAGGGAGCGTTGTTGCTGCCTCCATTGCTGGCGTTGTACGCTGTATTGCTGGCCGTATTGCTTGATGCTGCCATAGTGGTGTTGCTGGATCTGCCTGGTTGCTGCTGAAAGGCCATCCGCGATGCGACAGAGACAAACGCGCCCAAATGATAGATTGGTTGTAAAGACAAAGGGATGGCAAAGTACACTCAAGTCAGTCGGACAGACTTGTAGGAGTAGTAGTAGATAGTAAGCTATTGTAGGCTTGCGTATATAAGGGAAGAACGAGCTTGATTGCAGAGGCAGGCAGTACAGACTTCAAAGCTAGAATACATGGCGATGATTTGGATTTATTTGTATGAAAGCGATGAAAGACAGACCGAAAGGCGTGTATGAGAGATGGATCGAAATGTATCGAAGAAAGAAGGGAAAAGGCCGAGAATGCGCGGGAAGGGCTAGACTAGAATTCCAGAAGGACAGGCTTGGGGGCTCGGATACGAAGATGGAATGGTGCTACAGTATCTTGTACTTGAGGCTATAGTCGAGTCCTATAGCTTAAGGCTCGCCAGCTTAGGTGGACTTGGCGAAACCGACGGCGTTCTTCTCCAAATCGTAGACAGTGTACCTAAGAATTGCAGAGATGTGGTGTTAGCATTGTGTGCAATAGCTGTAATGTATAAGGGCTGCTGCGCACCATTTGCGGAGGAAGGAGTCTCCGATGATCCAGACTATGGGGGAAAATCGTCAGAATCGCAAGTACGACCGTAGGAACGACAGAGAAACAGCTTACTTGGACCTGCAGGCGCGGGAATATCTTCATTTTGAAAGGATTGGATCGTATAAGGTCAGCTTAGAGTCGTCCAATGAGCCCAAGTGGCGAGAAAGCAAGGCGGCTTACCGAGTCCGGTGAAGGACGAGATGCATGATCCCTGTACTTGGAGGATGTACTCCTTTGCTGAAAGCGAGTATTCCTTGCCGGAGAAGGTGAAGGAGACGTCTGGCAGGCTATCGATGGACTCGCAGGGGACCTGGAAACGGCAAAGTCGTCAGACGAGATTCAGAGCACGCAGAGGGACATGACGGGCTGTAAATTGTCCACTCCAACCCTTCGTTGCCTTTGAAAATGAGAAGCATGTCAGCATACTGTGGTCAAGTTTGGCCAAGATCGCTTAGGCTGGCAGGCGCCCAGCGCCCGGCCTAGCGACCAAAGACGATTGGTGATAGATGTACTCACGCCGATTTCGTTGTTGATGATCTCTGCAATCTCGGAAGGCAGAGCGATGAGGGAGGTACCAGTATCGATAGCTGCACCGGTACCCTCGAGCTCCATCTCTTCATCACCGAGCTTGAACTTCTCTAGCTCAACTTCCCAGTAGCCCTTTCTTCTGACTGGTACGTAGTCAATCTTGCCGGTGTAGTGGGATGGGTCGGTGCCTCCGAAAGTGGCCTCACCGCCCTCTCCGCCTGCAAACATCAGATGTCAGAGGGTGCGCATGGGAAATGATATGTGTGTGTGACTTGCCGTTAGCGGTATCACCGAGCCAGAAGGCGAACTTCTTCTCGTCGAGCAAGCCCTGCTCGATCATTCTGTAGAAGGGAGGGACCATGTGCTGTACGGAGATAGTATCGTATGCCAATCCAAAGATACCATCGAATTTGCCGAAAGCAAAAGCGAGACCCGGTTCCTTTGTAGCTCCACCGAAGTCTACATTTTTGACCGTGAGATCACCGATAGTAAGGACATCGTTGCAGACGACTCCCTCCATTGAGCCTGAGCCGTAATGGATCTCAAACTGTGTGCCGTTCTTCTTGTAGGTAGATGAAGCTGTCTCATCGCTGTTTGCATAAAGCATCAGCCAGATGTGGCCAAACATGGCGAGTTAGACTCACTACTTGGAGTGCAGGAAGCAGGCGATGCTAGAGCATTTGGTGGAAGGTACCCAGAGGTTGGATGACTGCGGGTGAAAGGCCGTTGAGCATTGCGTACGCTTTGCGAACCATGGCGGGCCGGACGTACTCCGGTATCGAGAACGACCTTGAAACTCTGAGGTGGAGTACCGAGAGTGATTTCTGCAAAGTACTGAGCGTTGAGGTAGTCTAACAATATCTCATATCAGTTTCCGGTCCTTCCATACCAAACGTGGCCGCGCCATCATCGTGGCCGGTCCATATATCGAACTCACTGCTCAAGGGCACCCCATGTCCTCCCTTTGCAGCGTTTGCTTCGAGAGCTCTCATCTCGTAGTCCTCAGCTGACTGCTTGACGTTGGGTGGGTAGGCATAGTTGACGTCTCGGCCAGCCTGGTTGGTAAAGAGCTGCTTGTACTTTGCAGACAGCGCCTGAGCCTGCTGGGCGATGTGATGTTCAGGCGATGCGACTGGTGGTGTAGGCAGCTTCTTGAGCTGCATCCTGCGACACAAACAAGTCTCAGCCCTGATGTGACGAGCAAGCTGGCGGGCTGCGGTCCTTACTTGTGCATCCCAGCAGCATTGGCTGCGCCAGCGAGGGCGAGTGATCCAAGGAGAATCTGAGACTTCATGACTGCTTGCTGTTTCGATGTGACTGTGCGATGTTGGAGCAAGTCGGTCGAAGCGATACAAGACAAGAGCGTCGTCAGCCGAATCAGGAAGGGCCACTGAGCAATTGTTTGGGCAGTACTGTGCGAAGCATCGGAATAATGCGTTGAGTATCGCTACATTGCTTGAGTGCTATGCTAAGGCTACATCATCATCGTCACATTACCACGGGATCTCGGTGCCTGAAAGACGGTCAAACATCAGCATTCATATCAGCAATTATGGAGAGCGTGAGCTCACCATCATATGCAAAGAACTTCCCTCCCTTGCTCTTGTCGAGGCTCTTCAAGACCTGCATCAACATCTCGGCACCAGCCTCAGGCGAATGCACGCCCTTTTTGCCCTCCTTCTTCTCTGCATCTTTAGGCGCCTTCTCCGGATCTACAAAAGGCTTGGACAGGTCTGTACCTAGTAGTGTGCCCGGATGAAGTGCGATAGCGATTGCATTGTTCTCGCTTTTCCCGCTGGGACTGCCTCCGACGGTGGAAGCTCGCTGCAGCTCCAAATTCAGAGTCTTGACAAATTGATTGGTAGCTGATTTGGAAGCTCTGTAGGAGTACCAGCCTCCAAGATTGTTGTTATCCGCAATTGAGCCAATCTGAAGAGAGCAATCAGCCTGAATGTCAGCGATGATCGGTGACAATACATACCCTCGCCGTCATGCTAGCAAGTACGCTGAGGTTTGAAGCAATGAGACCCTTTGCTGGATCATCCGAGTAGTCTAGCTTGGCGCTCTTTGTAGGAAGCAGAGGTGTGAAGTGCTTGAAAGCCAGCGCGTGTCCGAAGGTGTTGATCTATCTCGACATATAGTAAGTCATAGAGCCTGTCCAACAAATGAGCAGAATCACCTTGAAAGTCGTAAGAAGCTCGTCATAGTCGAGTTTCGTAATGGCTTTCTCAGGCTTGAGCTGGCATGGAACGTTATCAGGGAGTTGTATCTACTTCATTATGAGGAGCTCACAACTCCAGCAACGTTGATCAGCAATCTCAAGCTATTCTTCCCAAAGCGATCTTGGACAGTCTTTGCAGCTTTATGAACAGCGTCTTCACTCGTGATGTCCATATCCAGTGTAGTCAGATTATCATGATTATCTTCTACAGTCTCTAGGATCTTGTCGCGGGCAGAAGAGGTGTCTTTGGAGGATGTAGTCGCTATGACTTGTAAATTGGAGTGCTGTAGCAGATAGCGAGAGAAAGCAAGGCCTAGTCCGCGAGAAGAACCTGCTATCACTGCGACGTTGGCCATGCTGCGAGAATTCTGGGTTGGCAGGTGACAAGAAGCACACGATTTGCGAAACAACTCGCGTCATGGTACCTGAGCATAGGGGTAAGACGCTGTCAAACGATTGCAAAGCTTTACATCCGCTACGGCTGATCATGAAAGGCTGGTAGTCTCTATTGGACGCCCGATCTATCAGACAGCCGGGAAGAATAGATGATACTGCGTTGCGCCGGGTAACAATATTGCTACTACAACAGAGAACTTCGATGCTACGGATAGACTTGCAGAGAGCTAAATCAACGACTCTTCCGTCCCGCTTTAGCCAGGTTTTCCTTCTCTTCATCCGCCTTATAAGCCTGCAAGCCAGAATCAGTCAGCTTGAAACCTGCTACCAAAGCTGAATACATACCTTGACAGCCCTCCTTATCCCTTCGTCTAGGCTTACTATCGGCTCGTATCCCAGCAACTTTTGCGCTTTCTCGATACTATGTGCTCTCCAAGCCGTCGCGTAGACCAATGTATACCGTGTCAGGCCTTGTGGTTTCCGATTGAGAAGCCGCATGACCATCTCATTGATCACAGCGATGATATACGCTATCCAAACTGGAATAACGAGTGTAAAATATGGCTGATACCCGTTATACTCGTAGTATAGCTTGCGGAAGAAGGTGAAGAACTCTATTGGATTGCCGGATGTGATGTTGAAAGCTTCTCCTGCTGCAGGACCGGGAAGTGACGGGTCTGCGGGGTCAAGAAGCTTCTCGCAAGCTAGACAGTGCCCGTATGTAGTGTTCTCGACATGGTCAAAGTCTTGCTTGTTCTTGTTATTACCTAGTTGAAGGAACCCTTGCCCAGCATGTAAGACAGCCATCCCTTGCGGAACAACCGTAGTATCACCTTCTCTGTATGCAAGATTTAGTCAATTCGATCTGGCAGTGGGGCCTGGAGCTTACCCTATTATGCCAGACAAGCGCAGAGCGCAGGTGTATAGACCTTGCTTGCCATTCGCTTCTAAAGCTATCCTCTCGCCTTCCGCTTTACTTGCACCATAGAAGCTTATCAGATCTTCCTCCTTCGGCAAAGGGTCCGACTCTTTCACATAGATGAGATCACTTCCATCAAAGTAGACAGCAGTCGTGCTTGTATAGATGAATCGCTTGACGCCAGCTTGCTGACACGCCTTGATTAACGCTTTCGCGCCCTCGACATTGACGGCCCAAGCTTCTTCCCTCGATGATTCAAAGTGACTTGCAGCAGGCATGAAGACGGTCTGCGCTCGCGTTTTCTCGAGGACTTCGCGTAGAGACTCGACGGAGGTAAGATCGCATTTCAACCAGGTCCAATGCTCGCTGGGATAGCGTTGCGTTCGAGAGGTAGAGAAGAGGTGTACTGCATCGCCGTATCGTGTATATAGGTGTTCTAGCAGGGTGTGTCCGAGAAAGCCTTGTTTCAGAATCATCAGATTTCAGCTTTCACTTTCCCCTCCAATTCCTAAGAATCACTTCGATATTTGCTCTACCTTCACCGCCAACGACGAGATATCTGTCGAGACCATGCTCAGTCCCAGTGATGGCCATGGAAAGTACGAAAGAAAAGCCAACAGAACAGAAGTCAGGCAACGACTTCTTCGGGCTGTTATCACTTATTTCGGCGACCAAAGCTAGCTACACTCAAGTCTTGCGATACACAATGCTCTCAGCGATGAGAGAGACTTTCGCTCGACTGCCCATCGCAAGAAGAGCTCCTGACAAAGCGAAGTTGCTCCTCACAGCTGAAGCTAGATGCGTACAGCAGCACTATAATGCAGTCAAGTCTCGAGAGTCACCTTACAGCGCTAAAGGACTTGCCCAGGCGTACCATATACTGATATCGTCTAGCCTAAATCGCACCTGAAGCGGAACTCGTGCCCGTTGTAAAGGGGCGCCTTTCCCTCTGGACAGGATTGGCATTCGAGCAGCTGGGTATCCACGTTCCCTAGATAAAACGTTCATTATCAGCATCTCTCCTCTAGAAACATTCTGCGAAAGCTTACATCCACAGAAGGCTGGCCCTCTGCCCTCTTCTCCGGAATTTGTACACTGGACATACGGTATCCCATACTTTGGGCTGCCGCAATATTCGTTGCTATAGCAGCTATCCGTATATGGATCGAATCGGAAGCCATCCTTACAGAGGCAGCCGTACGTGTCGTCGACCCGTCCTGAAGACAGAATAGTGCTCGTTAATGCCGGCTCCCGAACTCATGATACGCACGAGCTGCTCACTACCACATTGACCGGACGCGCCATACTCTTGAATCTCCATACTGCAGTCCAGACGCTGTGGTCCACATTCTGGTGCGCCATCCGTAATCCAGAAGCAGGTGCCATTTTGATCGGTAGGGTCTATCTTATGACCGCTGCTGTCCAAGACTGCTTGTCCTTCAGGACATGTAAACTCCGTAGGTGCGGCTAAAGAGGCGGCGATGAGGAAGGCCTGCATGGATACGCATGCGAATGCTCTTGAACGGATCATCTGCTTAGGCTTTGCCGATGCCGAAGTAGTGTGTTGGCGAGATTGAACTTCGTGATGGCTTGACTGACAATGAGCTGCCTACGGCCGCGTACCGCTTACCTAGCTCGTCAGCCGGCAAATCCCACAAAGGCGCGTCCACTGAGCGAAGCATACCAAACCTCAGGCCTGAACTCATAGCTCACATATGTTCCAGTCTGCAGTCTAGTCGTTCTCTATACACTGACAATAGGCTTGAAACTTTCGTCGGACCTGACCCCACACATGCTACTGATCTGACTTCAGCTTCAATAACCTCTCCGCGTTTCCATGGCAGAATCCTTCGAACTCCTCCTTGCTGAGCAGGCCGCTCTTCTCGATCTCCTCCACGAATGCCTTGCCCTGTTCCGTCCCTGAGAAAGGATAGTCCAAGCTATACATGACATGTTCTTTCGGCGTGACGTCCAGCAAGCATCTCAGCGGCGGTAGAGTAAACATTCCACTAGTCGTGACCCAAATATTCTCCTTCCACACCGTCCTAAGATCCCTTTTGAAGTCCCCCCATAAGCGCGTGGTATGTATTGTGCGATCGAGCATATATGGAAGCATCTCTCCCATATGTCCTATCACTATCTTCAAGCTGGGATATTTGTCAAACAGCCCAGCTGCGAAGAGGCGCAGGATGTGTAGACCGCAATCTGCATGCCAGCCCCACGATGCCGTGCTCATCATAATACCAGCAATAGGCTTATATTCTCCTTGATAATAGTTCTCATACTTCTCAGCAGGGTAATTTGGATGGATATAGATGGGTACATCCAGCTCGACTGCTTTAGCGAATACTACCCAGTATTTCTTGCTTTCGAAGCTGCTTCCGTCCTCTAAGTGAGAATTGATGAGAGCCCCCAAGAAGTTATGTTGTACGACACAGCGTTCTAGCTCGGCTGACGCTGCGTCCGGATCTTGCATAGGTAAGGTCGCGAAGCCAGAAAGCCTTTCAGGGTGCGCCCGACAGGCGGAAGCGAGCTTGTCGTTGACTTGTATACATAAATCGACGGGTGTGGGCATCAAGCCGATATGGGAGAGGACTTGACGCGTGATATTTCCTTTGTCCATCTCTGCAATTCGCAGGTCGGCGAGGTTTGTAAGCCGCTCAGTGAGATGAGCAGGCAGATTCGCATGAAGAGCATCCTTCGTAGTGAAGAGTTGGGAGTCGAAGTGCTCTTCTAGAGCGATAACTGCCGGCGTCATAACTGTTATTGGTTGGGGTAGGCTTCTGCTCCAGTTGATGGACGCGTTAGAGATGAGAGAAGGGAAGAGAAAAGAGATGGTAGCTCGCGAAGAGACGAAGGACTTCGAGCTCGCCGAACACTTGCGCAGATTGAAGTATATATAGCGACCTACCCCTAAGCAGTGGTGCCTGGCAGCGAATGACCGATGTGCAAGCAGCAGCTGCTGGCGAGCAGGCATCGCGGGCAACAGTCCATCGCTGGCGCTCAATAGCCTCTGTCACTGACTAACCTTGCCGCCTAATGGCTTCACTTTCTGCTGAGCCGGTAAATTCTAGATTATCATAGCATGTCATGTTCGGACAGCTTGGCGATGCTAGTGCAGTAACACACAGCATCAATATCCATCCTTCGACTGCTTTCAATCATAGAAAACCGAGATCTGCTTAGATGAGGGTCGTTGAGCTTGCGTTTCGTTTAAGCCAGTCAGCATGGCTTCTTTTGCGTACGCTCTCGACGTTTCTGTTGGCTTCTACTCGGGCGTATCACTGCGCACTTCGCGGACGGCGGGCCTGACGCTTCGAGATGCACTTCTGAGTGAAGTCGGGTGTAACAGCCAAAGACGGCAGATCCAGCGCAGAGGCTTCATCAGTAGCAGGAGGAGAAGAAGTGACAGCAGCAGCAGCGATGGACAATCCAGCCAGAGTAGTGCTAGCAGCAGCAGTACGAACAGCAGTGGAAACAGCTCGACACCTCCGACATCACCAGAACCCAGCTCGCGGACGATACAGCAGCAGCAACAACAGGCGACACTTCGCTTCAGCATTGCAGCTAGCTTCATTGGGAAACCACAAGATGGGCCTGTCTCGAAGAGCATACACAGGCTGAGTGAAGACAGCCCGATTGCACGCTGGCGTAACGAGCTTCTCGATACACATGGCAGACTCGCGAAACAGCGTCAGAGTCTCAAGCAAAAGGGCAAGCAGAAACAATCTGAAACACGGATATCGGCGGGAGAAGACTTCTTCTTCGTGTCGGACGCATCTTCCTCGCAAGATCCAGCTGGAACACGTATAGTTGGGGTAGCAGATGGTGTAGGAGGATGGAGCGAGAGCAGTGTAGACAGCTCAATATTCTCGCAAGCCCTCATGTTCTACGCCAACAAGGCTGCAAGCGAGAAGACGCGGAATGACGACAAGAGCCAGAGCCCTCAGCCGGTATATCCACATGATATTCTCAATACAGCCTACAGTGACTTGCTGGAAGAGAAAGAAGTAGTTGCAGGTAAGCTTTCTGTGCCCGGTCCCTGCTCGATAGGGGTATATGCTGACGAAAATGCGCTCTGTAGGCTCCAGTACGGCGTGTATCATCACACTGGATCCAGTCCAAGGCACCATGCGGGCTGCGAAGTAGGCTTGACCGCCTCATATCGCAAGAGGGACGCTGATGCAATCTCACCAGCCTCGGCGATTCCTCCTTCTCACTAATCCGCAACTCGAGCGTCGTCCACACCCAACCTCCCCAGACACATTATTTCAACTGTCCCTTTCAGCTCTCCAAGCTCCCAAAGCACCTCTCTAGCGATCCATCCAGCATCACCAACACGCCTATGCAAGCTGATCTCTTCGAGACGAAACTACAGAAGGGCGATCTTGTTTTATGCTATACGGACGGGTTTGGAGATAATGTGTGGATGAAGGAATTGGAGGACTTGTATAAGAAGATCATGGAGGGGGACAAGCAGGAAGGGGGTGTAAAGAAGGTGGAGAAATTGGCTGATACACTCGTCAGCTATGCGAGGATATGCAGTGAGAAGGTAAATTTTACTTAGTTTGACGATCCGATGTGGCTATACTGACTTGTTTCGTGGCAGACGGACAAGCCGAGTCCGTTCGAGTACGAAGCGCGCAAGCATAAGCTGATCTACAAAGGAGGGAAAGTAGATGATATATGCTTGATTGCGATTCTTGTAGATTCCGCATGACACCGTCACTTGTGCTTGCTGGCTATTATATACAACGACAAGGACACTATCGACACTGCTGTCACTGATTACCGACACTGCGACGATTATGAGAACATGATCACATACACTTCATGCAAACGAACTTCATGCTCAGCTCAGCAAATGTCTAACGAGATCCACCACCCAAGTCCGCCCGTCTTGGTATAGCCGCTCCGTCTGCAGCTTGACTTTATACACCGTCCGGCGAAATATTGCGTCCAGGCTCGTGTTTGGCTCACTTAGAGAGTGCCGTTCCAACGAAGGATTCTCTGCGGTAGGCGATGGAAGCGGGGAAGGCTGAGGAAAGGCTAGGGACGTGATATACTCGACGTTATATGCTGGCGTAACGGGAAAGAGAGACACCGAGTTCGTTTCGACCGTGATTGTCTGCGTTTCCGTTACATGCAGATATAAGGTTTCTGTAACCGTCGCCGTTGGTATAAAATGCAAGCTCGTCGGCTGCTGAGATGCTTGTATTTGTGCCTTGTCCTCCTGTAACATGGTACCTATTCGATCCAATTTCTGCTGCACTAGGCGGAGTTCGGCTGTCGTGTGCATCCAGGCTGCTACTGGTAGAAGCAGAAGCAGGAGGTAGGATAGGTATGTTCTGAAGTCTATCGAGGAAGTCCGACTGGCTTGCTGCTTGACAAGCGTAATTGGCAGCTTCTCTGGCTCTGCGCTCGAAGGCGAAGCGAAAGCAGGCGCTTCGGTACCTTGTGGGACTTCAGAAGAGCTAGACGAAGAAGGCAGTAGCTCTACAAGGCTGGACGCCCGCTCCAGGACCTGCGTTTTCTCAGCTTGCTCGTCTTCCGAATCGGCTGTTCCAATTGCTGCCTGTCCGGAAATTGGCGCATACTCGTTGTGCGACTCGGGATATGCTTCTCGATCATCATCATCGAGGATTTCGATGGACAGCGGCTGATCCGCACCGTGGTAGTATGGACTATCACGTTCGAGAGCGATCCCGTCAGAGTCGAAGAAGGCGAAGCCTGGAGTACCTGTATACACGGGTAGCTTGGATACGCTGGTCGAAGGAGTGATGGAGATACGCGGTAAATGACCACGCCCGCTAGGCAGGACAGCCTCGAATGATAGGGCCAGACCATCTCCATTTGCAATCTCCCGACTATCAAGCGCAACTGCGAACTTCCGTAGCTTGTTCACTTTTAGTGGTGCTTCCGCATTCGTCAAAGAAGGGGAGTAAAGCTTTGGTGTCTGCGGTTCTTTGATCGTAGGTTGGATGATATCGTCGATCGATATCTCTCCCGTTTGATTCGCGAAAGGTGGAACAGTATCGAGGATGGATTGGGAAGAAGACCCTTTGGTGGGCGAAGACTTGGTTCTCGAAAGAACAGAGCGAAGCTCCTCGATCGAAGAGGAGTGATTACGGGAGAAGGTCCCTCGAGTATCTTCGGACCCGTCTCCAGACGATCTGAAGATATCGATCTCTTTGCTGTCTATCACGACTGTGTAGAAGCCCTTCGATGTAATGCTGACTTCGCCAATATCGAAGTCTCCGCTGTGAAGCTCTATAGTGAGATTCGTGACGGGCTGCACTGTCACGTAGGTTAAGGGCTGCCAGGTTATTTCAAAGTTGCCTTTGCATCGTCTCTCAGTTGCTTCAGAGCGCTGCAGCGTGAGAGTCGATTCGAAGACGCCTTCAAAAGTATTTACTGTCGCTCGGTCGGCCCACCGAAGTGTAAGAAGGGAAGTGGAAGGAAAGGTACAGGAGATTGTGACGTAATCTGGGTCGTGAAAGAGCTGATCGGAGTCCGAAGAAGCGGATGAGGTCGAGCTGCCTAGATTAGGGGCGATGCTTCGAGATTTGGAAAAGGGTCGCAGGGCTGGCTGTGTCGACATGACATAGTCGATCTCTGTGTCTTTTGCTTGTGGGAGAGAGACATGCAGGGCGTTTTGTAGGCAGGTTGGTATGGGTATGTCCGTCTAAAAAACAGACAACGACTCGAATTCAGTACTGTGACAAGCAAGTTCAGATGTAACTCACTACATATGCTTGGTCTGGAGGCTTCGAAGTCAGCTGAACTCGCAAATTGACTGCAAAGCCCTGATATCAGCTTGTTCTGAGCTTCCTCGCAAGCAGGCGCGCACTAATCACAATGTAGTCGCAAGTTCGTCGAAAGCTTTCTCCCAAAGGGGTATTGCGCGACGTTGCCGTTATATCGATGCATACAGCGCTCTCTTTGCCGACAATATCGACTTCTGGATGAGTCTCTTGTGTCGAGCCATCCGCGAATGGGGAAGCCAGGCCTATGCCCAGGGCTGAGGCTGCTGTCAAGACTTGAGATGACACATTTGGAGATATAGCGTCCATGTATGGTACGACTTGCTTTCCCTTCAGTATCGCCAAGCCGTTCTCGAAGAGGCGCACAGACTGGGTCGCAGCCTGAGACGGGATAGCTATCTGCATTATACACCATGTCCTCAGTGACTGTTGATGAGTTTCAGCCAGATATTCCGCACCTTGATGTACAGGTCCACATCGATGCAATCCGATTCTGGCTGCGCTGCTTTGGCATGCACAACAAGCTTCTTGCATATCTTGCTTGTGCTCAGTATCTCATCTTGACCATCTAGACTGCGACTTGAGCCGAGCTCGACACTCGCGGCACTTTTACGACGAGCCAAGAGAGCAGAGCCGCTTCCAGATACAGCTCTTCCTATGACTCTGGGAAGTGTAGGAGTTGCAGGAAAGGACAGAGAGGGTTCATGAAATGCTGTTTCTGCGATTCCTGGCTTGCGCGACGCGCTTCGGCCGTTCTTGCGCGAGGTCATGTATCGTAGATGTGTCCCACCAGGTAGCATATACTGTCACAAGATGCAAGCATTTGCCGGGCCATGGACTATGGGCTTCTTTCCAGAACAGGCCTTGGCTTATCGCAGAGCTATCAGACAATCTCAAGCTTTCCCTCCCACCACGATGTACGTACGAAACGAAGCCGCAACTGAAGAACCTGCTTCCCAGAGCATACCAAAGAGCTTCACAATGCACAGTTACAGTACATTTTGGCTGGCTGCCGGAATTCTCTCTCGCCTGCGCAGGCCGCTTCTGCTCGTGCAAGCTGCTGCTGCGACGTCAAACACCATACATCATGCTCGCAAGAACATCAATCTTCCAACACGCTAGTGACTGGTCTTCCACTTCCATGACCGTGGAAAATGCCTGTGTCAAACTCCACTTCCATGACCATGTTCGACCTGGAAGATGCTAGTCTTCCCCAGCTATAAATTGCGTGAAATTGCTGCTCTGCCTCTTAGCTTTCTTTCCATCATTTCATTATTCCACTTTACCTCCTTCTGATCTTTACACGTCCTCCCTTTCACATCACATGCACTTACAAACAAACCTAACATTGATTGCCTTCACTTCTCCTACATAAGGCCTCCATCCTAGAGCCTCTTGGACGAGGACACGTACTTGACTTTTCGCGGGGTCAGAGGTGCATAATCCGGGTAGAGACTGCTTTCTCCGGAGCTACCAGGCTACCTGCTCGTCGAATAATCATTCAATGATTAGGCCAGAGTGCTCAACGCTGTCGTACTCGGAAATCCTCTAGCGAGCGCTATACTCAAGGGCAAATACACACTCAGGGGACATGCTCTCGGCCATTTCCAGCTCGAAAACGAGGTACAGTGAAGCAAAATCAGAAGCGAGTTTTTTTCCGGAGCTGCCCCTTCCAATGCTGTCTCTAGTGGGACGGCGCCATCTCCTCCAACTCCTGGCAATTCCTCAACGCCAGCATTGTCGACAGCGTGAGGTCGGCATTCTATCTCAAGTTTACTGGCACCAAATTCCCAACGCGGTAGTGTTCGGTCACGCCCTCGCAAATGCTATCCTGAAAGGGGGGAACCACATGGTTTATACTCAGGAGTCTGCACTATCTCTGCCTCGAAGCAACTCAGAATGGAGTGATTCCGAATCTTCCGATGATTCTCAAGAGGATTTCGAGTCGGAGGCAGAGCCAGATCTGGAGGTATACGACAAAGGAGACCACGGAGATCTGCTCGGTGGACAGAAAGAGGCCGGCGTACAGCCAGTTGATCAAAAGGCAGGCACGCGACATGCACTATCGGAGAGCAACATCAGAAAGTGCTCAAAAGGATGAAAAGGTAACCGCAAGCTCTACAAGAACGCTCATCTTCCCTTCTGCTTCTGCACTGATGGGGCTTCTTTGGGAGGGAGTTCGCGCCCATTCTCGAGCTCGCCAGCTGGAAGCCGCTTTAGCTGGCGTGCTAGCACATGTAAGCGATCCTCTGCCCATTGAGTTGAGGCTGCCCCGCGTCCAAGACGCCTGGAACAGTACGGTCGACATATTCCTCGAAAGCCAAGGGCTCAATCGCAGCGGTCACCACGGCCAAGACTTTCAGGGCGTGAGGTCTCGAGCGATGCTGCTCATGAAATGGCGCACTTCAGAGGACCCGCAAGGGGACACTTTTCGACCGGAGAACCACAGCTACACGATTCAACGGCTACGCGAAATGGGATTTGATCATCCGAAGGTAAGCCTCTTTCTGGTATGCACTGATGTCCTCGATTGATGTATTATGTTCCATCACTCAGATTGGGGTGCTCGATTTAATGTATCAGACCAACACCCAGCGGCTCCGCAAGCTCTTCGTCCGCTCCACCGCCCAGAGAGCTCCTTCAAAGCTACCATAGTGTAGATGGACGCGGCCAGCGCGATCACAATGGCTGCAGTGATCCAAGGCACAATGGCGAACGAGCTACGCAGGCAAGGCGTACGACTTATCGAGAACCAGAGAAGCTGGTGTCGCAAGATGAGATTGAAGCCGCAAATCTGCGTTGGAAGACCGAAGATGCTGCCAAAGAAAAGCGACTGGAGGCTCTCGAGCGGCAGATCAGAGCACTCAGCAGAGCACCTGTCCCGCCAGCGCAACAAGAGGGACAGATCGCTCATCTGCCCGCAGAGATTTACGATATTGTCGAGCGCATGCAAATTTTCGCACTCCAGTAAGCGGGCATGCTTACGGTGGAGGGCGAGTCTAGCTGCAAGCGGACGTGTACTGATGCGTATTACACAGAGTTGATATGCAGTCGCAAAGACTGGAACGCTAAAACAAGGATCTGATTGCAAAACTCGTTGAGGCTCTCGATGGTGGGCGCGCAGCAAGTTATGGGCAGAGCTGCTACCAATCCTAGCATCGCTGTGTCTGGCGCGGAAAGAGGAGAGTCGTCAGAGCAGACATCCCGACTACCCATTCCCTTCCGCATCAATTGCTCATTATGGGTGCTGGCCTCTTCGCCCGGTTCCTACTCGTCGCCTCTCCCTGCCGCAAACGGATTCGGTACCTTCATATCAATGACGCATGGATGCAAGGTCTCTCTTCTTCGTCTTTTTTCATGCCTCTAAGGCATTCAAAGCCACAGGGCGTCCATAGGCTCTCCTCCAACTTATGGGCTACATTCCTACGTGGTCGAAGTGGCAGCATCGTCTTTGTCAACTCGATTTATCAACGAGCTCTCGATCTCGACGGCAAACCGCTCACCTTTGCGGAGGCGAGGAAGTTAGACGACGCTGACGCCAAGCTAAGGACAGAACGAGACGAGCTCCTGGAATGAGCGAGAGTGTTGAGCACCCTGTCTATGACAATGCCATATCAACTCTTACAACTCCCTACGCAAGACTCGTCGTATCTGCACTCGTTCGAAGTGCCCGTCGAGCTTCCGCCCACGCTTTTTCTATTCTTTGGTGATTTAGAGCGAGATGATCTCATAGCAGGTCAGAACTGGTGGATATGATCAGAAACGCAGCCGTCTGCTTGTTTGGCAGCATCGAGACCAAGCGCTGCCATCGTCCGCAGTCAACGAGGTCCTCCATATTACAGAGACAGATACGTACAGCGTCGACCGGGACGGTTCTCTCGTCGCCTACATCTCGGTCAGACTTCAATACAATATCGTCCAAGCATCGCCCATGTTCGACTGGGCCATGCCAAAGCTTTCCAGAGACGGCCTTCTCGACACTTTTGATCGCTTAAGGGAAGAGCATCTTTGTATCTTCCCTACACATAGACGATTCATCGCTCATACTCCTTCCGAACCAGTCACATCATCGAGTACTATCGGCCTCAGCAGTGTCCAACAGGCACTCGACGATGACTTTTTCGACTTTGTTCAAGGGCTGGATTCGGCAGGAGCCAAGGACACGCCAGAGGAAGAAGCCATACCAAAGACAGTATAGGCCCCGCCTGAGGCAGCGGTTGGCACCGCAGGCCCTGCAGCTCGCGATGTCAAATGTCTCCTTCTGTCGATGAAGTGCGGCGGCCACCAAGAAGCTCCCAATTGAAGACACAAACCTCAGGTCCGCAGACGATATGCCATTCAGCTTCCTTAGCGTCTACTCAGCGCAAATGAAGCATTCGTGACGAGGTCAAGAGCATTCAGGCGTCAGTACATAGATTTATGCAGCACCGCTCAACGAAGTACCTCGCGGGTAAGTCTGCTGCGCACGAGGAGGGCTTCTCGACTATGCTGGTAGGTTGTCCGAGCGGCATAGACACCGACAATCCGGAATACGCGTGTTCCGTCACCATCAGTTTAAACCCACATTCGTTTCATTGCGTAGATTTTGTCGAAGGGTAGCTTCGATTGGTCCTATCGGCAAGGAAGACACCAAGCTGGTACCTCGAGATCGAGAGCCATCGTCAGAGCATCCATGGAATGATGCGCAGCAGAGCCGTCAACAAGAAGATCGAAGTTCGCGGCACTTCGTTGACATGGCCCAAGTGAAGCAGCTGCTGTATTGTCGGCTTAATGCCCTGTAATGCCTCACTAACGCTAAGTCTATTTCTTCTCAGACCTGTATGCCTACTGAAGCGATACTTTCTCTCAGCAGGCTCTTGCGATCTTGATTTCTCTTCACTCAGGCTGACCCAAGCTGGCAAGCTCAGACTGGCCGAAATCTTCAGAGTGATCTTTTCACTAATCGCTCAGAGGAAAGAAGGAAGAAGGAGATCAGCCTGAAGATAAGGCGAGTTGAACAGCGCGATCCTTGCGGAACATTGAGCGGCCGCCGGGAGAGATGGAGTGTCGTGTCGGGCGAAGAAAGCATCAGCGGGTGTCTCCTCTTCTCTTTGAGTGGTCATTGGAACGGGTAGTCAGCGCGCATTGGTGTCTTTCCTGACGCTAGCATCCTCTTGTCTGGGCTTTCCTGTGATAGGAATCCGTTGAGCCGTTGTATCTACGCAGTATTCTAGGTTATCCTCTTGGCGGGTCGTACTGATCCAAGGATTGCTCGCTTGCACGACTTGCTCCATAATTGCTCGTTGTCTTTTGCACCTCTCGACTTTCTGAAGTCAGAACAGGCAGCAAACAACGAGCAAGATGAGTGTAAGTTGCTTTGTTACATCCAGAAAGCACATCGACGCTGTTTCTGACGCGAAAGCTGCTCTGTCGTGACCCTTTACGCGCCAAACATGCAGGAGATGCTGCAAGTTCCCAGCGCGGGAGGCAGCAATGGCGCTGCAGCAGACTACGATACGCTCAGCGACGTCGTAATGGATGATTCGAGGACAAATTCCCGACAGGCAAGTTCTGGCTGAGCTGAGCGCGCGTTGCTGGCCCGCCAGAACGCTGACGGCTCTTCCTGGACAGCCCTCAGTCGCACCATCTGTAGCTGGACCTTCTGCTGGCCCATCCAAGCTGGGAGAATCCTTCACCGCTGCAGATGAGCAAGAAAAGGGCGAGCAAGAGGACGGCTCAGACAAAGATGAAGACGACGAAGATGAGGAGGACAGCGACGAAGAAGGCGATGAGCTAGATGAGGAAGGTGTTACAACAACACCTGGCAAGCCTTTGACCGTCAAGCAGGCTCAAAAGCTGGAACGACAGGCAAACAGAAGCGCTCAAAAGGTTTGCACACTTCACCTGGAGAATGCGCAAGCGCTTACACAAACGATACAGGAGAAGAGAAAGCAACAGAAAGCCAACCTAAACGAACGCAGAAGAGGTGTCGGCGACAAGAAGGTGCGACGAGATCTGCTCGCGGTTACCAGCATAAGCTGATAATTCGCGGTCACACAGGTTGCGGATTCTATCAAGAGATTCTCATACCTTCTAGGGCAGACCGACCTCTTCAGACACTTCATCGACTTGAAAGCGAGTCCTGTCTTTCCAGCAATACGAAGCAGTCGACTGACTTCGTTCCGCATTTAACAGAAAGAACGTGATCCGGAATTTGCAAAGCTACTAGCAGAGTCCGAAGTGGTTGCTGAGCAGAAAGCCAGCAAAAAGAATGCTGCAGGTCGACGCGGTCGCAAGTCTGAGAAGCAAGAAGATGCAGAACTTCTCGCGGAAGCCGGACATGACAAGGATGAAGCTGAAGCAGAAGACTCGTTCGTCTTCACCGAGTCGCCTGCGTGTAAGCGATACGCAACTGACTTGCAGGGCCGAAATGCTGAGATGCGCAACTTGCAGACGTCAAGGGCGGCCAGATGCGAGATTACCAAGTCCAAGGCTTGAACTGGATGGTCAGCTTATATCACAATGGTATCAACGGTATTCTCGCAGATGAGATGGTAAGGCGCCCTTTTCCAGCCTGTCTCGCTTGAAACATCGCTTATCTTTGTATCTCGCAGGGTCTCGGTAAAACACTTCAGACTATCTCTTTTCTTGGTTATCTCAAGTTCCACAGAGACATCTCTGGCCCGCATCTTGTTGTCGTGCCCAAGTCGACATTGGACAACTGGGCCCGAGAGTTCGATCACTGGGTACCGGGCTTCAAGACTGTCATTTTACGAGGGACTAAGGAGGAGAGAGTACGTTGTGTCTGACTGTTTCTAGCCGATGAAAGCTGACACATTTCCCTCAGGCCATTGTCTGTCAAGAGACCCTTCTCACACACGACTTCGATGTCTTGATCACTTCTTACGAAATCTGTCAGCGAGAGAAGGCGACCCTGAAGAAGCTATCTTGGGAGTATATCGTCATTGATGAAGCTCACCGCATCAAGAACGTCAACTCCATCTTATCGCAGATCGTCCGATTGTTCGATTCACGAGCACGTCTTCTCATCACCGGAACACCTCTTCAGAACAACTTGCACGAACTATGGGCCCTTCTCAACTTCCTTCTTCCCGATGTGTTCTCGAACGTAGAGGATTTCGATGCCTGGTTCGGAGACAAGAGTGCTGGAAAGACGATCGACCAAGCCGATGAGAACGGTGATCAGAAGCCTAAAGCAGAAGAGGATAAGAAGAACGAGGATAAAGATCAAGTCGTCAAACAGCTGCACAAAGTGCTTGCTCCTTTCTTGCTTCGAAGAGTCAAGGTCGATGTCGAAAAGAGCTTGCTTCCAAAGAAGGAGATCAACGTATATGTAGGAATGACGGAAATGCAACGCAAGTGGTACAAGTCGCTATTGGAGAAGGATATTGACGCCGTCAATGGAATGGGCAGCAAGAAGGAAGGGAAAACGCGTCTGCTCAACATCGTCATGCAGCTCAGGAAGTGCTGCAACCACCCTTATCTCTTCGATGGCGCAGAACCTGGCCCGCCATATACTACGGATGAGCATCTCGTCTTCAATTCAGGCAAGATGAAGATACTCGATAAGCTTTTGACAAATATGAAGGCAAAGGGCTCGAGAGTCCTCATCTTCTCGCAGATGAGCAGAGTTCTCGATATCCTGGAAGACTACTGCCACTTCAGAGAATACGGTGCGTCTCTCTACAGATTTGGGATAGCTTCCAGACTGATACCTTATGTGCCTTGACCAGGATACTGCCGTATTGACGGTTCCACTAGTCACGAAGACCGTCTAGCCGCCATCGATGACTACAACAAGCCCGACTCTGAGAAATTCGTCTTCCTACTCACCACCCGTGCTGGAGGTCTCGGCATCAATCTTACATCCGCCGACATTGTCGTACTATACGATAGTGACTGGAATCCTCAAGCTGATTTGCAAGCTATGGACCGTGCGCATCGTATCGGACAGAAGAAGCAGGTCTACGTCTTCCGCTTCGTTACGAAAGATGCGGTCGAGGAGAAGGTTCTGGAGAGAGCTGCTCAGAAATTGCGTCTGGACCAGCTGGTCATTCAGCAGGGTCGATCGCATGCTTCTGTCACTAAAGGTACGTCATCTCGCGGCTACTGGTGAAATCGACCATTCTGCTGACGGCCTTCACAGCTCAAGGCAAAGAAGAGCTCGTTGACATGATCCAGCACGGAGCTCAGAAGATCATCGACAACAAGCAGTCTATGGAAGTTAACGACGATATCGAGGCCATCATTGCCGAAGGAGAGCGCAAGACAGCCGAGCTGAACGCCAAATACGCAACTTTGAACTTTGACGACTTGCACAGCTTCAAGTCAGATGCACCAGGTACACGAGAATGGGAAGGAACGAAATATACGGGCAAATTTAAGGCTCCTATCTATATCGAGCCAAGCAAGAGAGAAAGAAGAGCATATGCCGGAGTCATTGGAGCGGATGGTGTGGTCGACAACGAGAAGAGCTCAAGACAGCAAAGACGAACCCAGCAATTCAGGATCCTGGGCCATGTGTAAGCGACCCTCTCGAGAGCATGACTGATGACTAGGCTAAAGCGATCATACAGCGGTGAATGGCAGTTCTACCCTCCTCGTCTGCTCGAGTTGCAGGATAAGGAGCTGAATTATAAGAAGAAGCTCAGCGGATACCGCGTACCGCTGCCTTTGAGATATGACCGAACAGCCATGACTCACGAAGATCTGGTTCGAGAACAGCAGGAAGACCAAGCAGACATTGACAACGGTACGCTAGCTCAGTCGTGACCCGTCTGAGTCTCAAGCTAATTATGTTTCTAATCAGCCGTGCCATTGACTGAGGAAGAGCATGCCGAAAAGGAGGAGCTACAGAAAGTCGGAGGTTTCGACACTTGGACGAAGCGAGATTATCAGGCCTTCATTCGAGGTTGCGAGAAGTTCGGCCGAAATGATCTCGATGGTATCGCTACAGAAGTCATTGGCAAGGATCCAGAGGAGGTGAAGCGCTACTCACAGACCTTCTGGGATCGATACAAAGAGATTGATGGTAGGTGAAACGGACGTCTGCATAGGCTCGTGCTGACTTCCTCCTTCCGTAGACTGGGAGCGTCAGCTTGCAAAGATTGAAGAAGCTGAAGAACAGCATGCCAAGAATGCTCGCTTGACAGAGATGGTTAAAGGTGCTGTTGCGAAGTACAGATACCCTCTTCAGCAGCTTTCGATTACCTACCCTGTGCAAAACCGAACAAAGACATATACAGAAGAGGAGGATCGCTTCCTTGTATGCGCACTAGCGCGACATGGCATCGGAAGCGACGATGTCTATGACCGAATCAAGCGAGAAGTGCTTGAGCACCCAGGCTTCCGCTTCGACTGGTTCATCAAGTCAAGAACTCCGGTTGAGATCGGCAGGAGATGCACTACGCTTGTAGGACTTGTACAGAAGGAGCACGATCCCAATTCAGCCAAGCTGGACCCCGTCAGGAAGGCGAAAGCGACCAGAAAGAAGGCAGATGGCACACCTGCTGAAGGTGCAGCAGGCAAGAAGCGAGAGGCAAACGGAGATGGAGCAAGCGATGCCGGCTCAGACGCGCCCAAACCAAAGAAGCGCAAGGGTCCAGCACCTCGTGCATCTACTACTTCGTCAAGAAGCGCTCGTCTGCGAGCTTAGTCTGTGAGTTTCTTCGATGTTTATGTACGCCACGCCAGTCTATACAGCTAGATGATTACTTTTGCAATTCCATGCTTTGTTTCATGCTACATACGGCGCTGCGACAGCAGAAAATCCTGCTTGATGAGACTGACAGGTCCTGTCAGACCGTTGGCTGACAAATCTCGTCAAACCACGTGCCGCGCCGAGGCTTTCTATTTGTGTGGGCTTATCGTCCGCCCCGCAGCCCGCCCCAGGTTCTGGGTTCTTCTGACTTTCGACAGCTTCTTCTTCCCCTCCTGCCTATCCGTGAGTATACAGTAGCAAGATGAGCACCAAAGACGATGAGCTGCTGCGCGACTTGGGATATGAACAGAAGATGCATAGGGAGTGGTCCATCGTGCAGGTGAGCGTGGTCAAAGCCTCAAAGGTTGAAGGAACGCTGACGCTTCGTCCTGACAGAACTTCGGAATATCGTGAGCGTCCAGAAGTCGATAAAAGAAGGCATAGGCTTATCCTGCCTTGCCCGCAGTTTCACCATCATCAGCGTTATCACTGCAAGTCGACTTCCTAATCCAATCACAACCACAAGAAGAAGAGTAGAAGCTGTGCTGACTAGCTGAACAGGGTATTACAACGCTTTTTAGCTATGGCCTGAACACCGGGTGAGACCATTCATCAGGAATGAAGGCTTTGAAGCATAGGCTGATAGACGTTTCGTTACCTGCACACAGCGGCCCTGCTGTTATGTCCCTGGGCTGGATCGTAGTATGCTTCTTCACAAGCTTCGTAGCCTTGGGAATGGCTCAAATCACGTATGTGACTGTGCATAGTATAACAGCTATGATGATTGACTTCTTGTTCTTCTGCTAGGTCGGCGATCCCTACCGCGGGTATGTTTCGTTGATCTTGATGCTAAATCTCAAGCTGACCTTCTGATGCTTCAGGTGGACCTTACTACTGGGCCGCAGCTTTGGCACCTCCCAAGCATTCAGCCTTCGTTAGCTGGGTCACGGGTTAGTCGCGCTTCGAATCTTACGGTGTAACACGTCCTGAATCATTTTTTCGCGCAGGATACTTTAACTTTTTGGGACAGGTGCTTTGATCCCTAGAAGGTCGCGACGAGTCTGACTTGTCCGGACAGGTCGCAGTAACCACTGGTATCTCTTTTGGCTGCGCTGGCTTAATCACAACTCTCTATACGGTCTCGCATCCCGATGCCGTGATCACGCCAGCAAAGAACTTAGGCGTGTATGCTGCAATCATGGCTTCCCACATCATCCTGAACTGTATTGGCGGAAAGATCCTCATATGGCTAAACAATTTCTCCATCCTGCTACATTCCTTTGGTGTCGCGTCCGTCGCAATTGCGATTCTAGCGAAGGCACCTAAGCTCCAGTCAGCTAAATTCGTGTTCACAACTTTCAACGACAGTAAGACAGCGTCCATCTGGATCGCGCTGCCACACACTAATAGATATGGTAGATACGAACTGGAGCGTCAGGGCATCCAAGCCTTATGTGGCCGTTATTGGCCTTCTCATATCACAATATACAATCACGGGCTTTGATGCCTCAGCACACCTAGCGGAAGAGACACGGAATGCGGCACGAAGCTCTCCCATTGGGGTGCTCATGTCTGTAGCGATCTCTGCTGTCTTCGGCTGGTTTTTGATGTTATCGTACCTGTTTGCGATACAAGACTTGGCTTCCGTTATCGACAACCCGTATGGTCAGCCTGTACTGCAGATCATGATCGATTCCTGCGGTACGCGGGGAGGACAAGCGCTCATGGTAAGCAAAGGGCTTGTTGAAGGTACGCGCACCCGCTGATAGTTCGGCAGTCTATTGTAATCCTTTGCGTCTGGTAAGAATACTTTCAGAGCTCCTAATGATGATAGCTGATTATTACTGCTTCCTTGTCGCAGGCATTGCGGGCTCTTCTCCCTGACAAGCAACTCTCGCATGGCATATGCGTTCGCTCGTGACAAGGGAATTCCCAGCTTCTTCGACCATGTTTCGCCGCGTACCGGTGTACCTGTGCGGACTAGTGAGTCTACAACCGCTTTTGGACGTATCATTAAACTGCGCTGATAAGCGTTGTCTGTAGTTGCCTTGATGGCCACACTGGCTTTCTTGCTGGCTGTCCCGAGCTTGGGCTCGAGTGTAGCGTTCGCAGCTGCGACTAGGTAAGCTTTGACAGCTTAGTTTCTGTGCTTGGCGTGCGTGGACTGACAACCTCTGTTGTGTCACATAGTATCGCTACGTCAGGTAAGCTACTCTCGGAATGAGAGCGCATATCCCCACGAGTGTTTCTAATGTGTGTTGTCATTCTGTCTACAGGCCTGTACATATCTTATGTAAGTCTACCCTCGCCTCCTTCAGCGATATGTGCTGATTTCATATGCAGGCCATCCCGATCCTTGTCGGTACGAAGCTGCCCTTCACCGATGTAACAAAGCAGCTGCTCACATTTTGCTGCAGGTCTCATCTACGAAAAGGATTTCAAGAAAGGTCCATTCAATCTGGGCATCATGTCAAGGCCCGTCGCCTTCATCGCCGTGGCGTGGGTTGCCTTCATCACTATTGTGTTCTGCCTACCTTCCGTCACGCCGGTTGATTCGCAGACACTCAATTATACACGTACGTCTACTCTCAGTCAGGAATCTGCGGTTGGACGCTGACAATGAGCTCGATCCCGCATGTACAGCCGTGGCGATCGGGATCGTACTATTATGGGTGCTCGGCAGTTGGTTCCTGTTTGCGAGGAAATATTTCGTTGGTCCAATCAATCAGGTGGAGAAGGATTTGGCACATATCCCCGAGGCGGGCGGGAATGCAGATATCCTGGAGGACGCGAAGAAGAATGCTTATTAGGGCAAATACGAAAGACGCTATGTATACGTTAGCAGTGGGGATTATATTGGGCGATGGTCGGCGATGAACTTCACAGAAACTCGGTAGATTTGCTGAACTACAACTGCGCCTCCTCAGCCGTGGCACCGAAAGCTTGGAACAGTGTGAGCATTTGATAGAGCGACATATACGTTGTCACACTTACTGGCTTTGCGCCTGTATGCCGCTTGGTCTCGCAGCCATTGCCTATACTGCTTTTTCGAGTGCACGCGTTCGCCATAGTAGTCTGGCACCTGGAAAGCATCATCAGCTCCTATACACGAGCCCCAGGGCTGATGGCTCGACTCACTGGATTATTCACGCTCTGTCTGCTGGGGTCAACCCTCCTTCGCTTGATATGCGAGAGGAAAACATTGTCCATCTGCTCCATACTCGACAACACATTCCTGTGCGACAGTTTCCATAGCGCGTTACCAATGATAGGCCCAGAGAGCCAACCCGCTGCGACACATCCCAAGATCGCGACTCCGTCTAGTAATTCTTTCGGATTCAGCTCGGGAGGCAACCTCTGGGTATACAAATCGACTCACAGATGATGATAGGTTCTTGTCCTAACAGCAGCTGACCTGGCTCGCTTTGTAGATTTGCGAAATAACCTCCTCCTACGGCCATCCCAGCAATTGTAGTCGGTACGGCCGCAATAGTCCCAAACGTACTTCTGCTTTTCCTAAGCTTGAAGTAACTATCCCATGGAAGGCTCAGAGATGAAGATGCAGAGGCAGAGGCAGAACTTGTCGAAGAAGTCGAAGCATGACGGGTAGCTGCTGTCTGGCGAAGGAGGGAGCGAGCAGCGCGTTGTTGAGGCATAAGAGCGCGCGATATTGTCGTTATCGCTGGACAGCTGCGCACGGAAGAGGCCATGATTGCTACGAAATGTTCGAAATGTTACGTCTAAGGCCAAGAAGCGTTTGACGGGTTGGCTTTCGACCATCTCAAGTGACATCCTAATTCTAATATCTTATTGGCACATCTAGCAATCAGCGTATAGCTGTCGACATCTGACTGAAGCGACGTTGAGCGAAGCTGTCGCGAACTCGCTGGCTTGAGACACCTTAGCCGGATCCTTCACTCTTCTACCCTTAACCTCAACTACACTGCTTCTATATCCTTAGATCCACCTCGATATTCCCGTCTTTCTTCCTCCATTTAATCCATCATGCAGGCCTGAGTACAGAAGCGCGTGCTGAGCGAGAGAGACGGACTCCGGAGCAGAAGGTAGCACAGTCTCGCATATGACATCGAACAACGAACACCCCTTCGTTGTGCATCCTTCTTTCTCTCGCAAAGAAACATGTAGGCTTTGCTTAGCCGAAGTGCAAGCTAAGAAGGAAGTCATCGAATCGAGCACTGCACCTGCAAAGGAAAAGCAGAAACGTCTAAAGAGCTGCGATGATCAGCGTAAGCCGCTTCTCCATCCAATACACACCAGCTCAGCTAACGCCCTTCATCAACAGTGAAGCGGATGTACTGGGAAATCAGCAAGAAGGCATCGGAGCGCAACAGGCATCTATGCTATTGCAGACATGCAGACGCTAGGGTGAAGGAGAAAGCAAGGCGAATTCAGGGTATTGAGACAGCCCCCCAACCGGGACCATCTGCAGTAGCTCTACCGACCTTTAAGAAGAAGGAGGCATCGTCGCTTGAGATTACGTCAACTGCTTCGACGAGACCGCCAGCTGCTCCAGAAGCACCGGCGAATTCACCGAAACGCAAGAGGGCATCACGCACGGTTGCCGGCAGAGTGGAGAGCTACAGGGATCCTAGCGAAGACGAAGGTTTAGAAGGAGAAGCGCCTAGCAAGCCTCCACCTATGAAGACGAAAGTCAGGGTAGAGAAGCAAGAATCCTCTCATAGCTCCGATTCCGATTCGGACAGTCACAAGGAGTACGTTGTGCAGCTTGCTAACCTCCAGAGTCCTCGGCTGATTCATGTGGTCAGCTTCAACGACAATTTCGCACCCTCGACAACATCGTCATCATCTCGCTCCCGATCCAGATCAACAACTGGCACTCCACTCTCCGCCCATCAGTTTACGTCTACCTTCTCACGCTTGAGCACAAAAGCCTCTCCTGTATATCCTACCACATCCCCCGCTCCCTCTTCTTCGACTGCCAGAAGCCAGTCCCTTCCGCACGATCGTGAAGAAGCGCTATTGATCGACCGCATCGAGCACTGCGTCAGCTCCATGCTTCGCGAATGTCGTCTGCCGGAAGACACTATCGACGACGGCACAAGCGTACAAAAGCCGAAGAAATCAAAATTTGAGGATCAGAAGCCTAACATACCTCAGATTATATATAAGCTGCAAGGCGCATTGGCGGCTGTGAAGGAACTCGCCGCAGAGGCTAAAGATTCGACGGACGTGACGAAAGCTGGATCGATCGGGCTACAGCATCTACAGACACGTATGGACGAGCTACAGGAAGTGCAAGGCGTAAAGCCTGCGCCATCAAAAGGGGCAACTCCTTCGAGAACACTATCTTCCGGTGACGATGCCATGTGGGCTAGACTTGAACAAGAGGTGGAAATGGACGAGAAACTTGCAAAGCGAAAGGCCAGGGCAGCTCGAGGGTACTCGCCTAGTCAGCCTTACTATGAAGACTCGGACGAGGAAATTCAGGTATTGTAGCCTGTAGAGCGGTTTCGGAGGGAAGACGTCAAATGGGACAGAAGTAAATGATAGTGACTATCATATGCAGTTGTAGCTTTGTTGTTGCCTTGAATCTATAGTTTGATTTGGGTTTCTAATGCAATTTGGGCAGCTCAGTAGTGTGAACCTTCACATTTGACATTTACTCCAAGCTATAAATGACCATGCTTCCAGCCCAGCAGGCGCTCCGCTTTACCCGTATCGTACAGTGTCCTGTGTTCGCCGAAGGGACCGTCGAACCAGCCTTCTCGCAGCTTTGCTTCAGGATGACATTTTCGGGCAAGTTCCTTCATAGACGGTGCATTCTCTCCATATATCTTGTAATGCGGCGACGTAGGCGCGATTATGAAGAATACTTCATGGCCTGACCAGCCTTCGCTCGTAATTGCAAGGAGGGCTGCTCGTGCAATATCGTCGATAAGCTAGAACAGTAGCTCAGCTTTCGGTATATTCCGTATATATGGAAGAGCAGTGGACTTACATTCCAAGCCCATAGCTGGTTCTGATTGACTAGAGCCTCTGGATCGGGGTCTGTCTTGAAGCGTACGAAGTCGAAAGATGCGTCAGGAATGTCATATAGACACATATGAGGCCGTAGCGATGCTATCCGCATGAACGGATATGCTCGGACCATAGAATCGGCCTGCATTTCGCATATTCTGATATAGACGGATCAGTCAGCACAGCAGAGTAGTATAGACATTTTGTACATACTGTTTCGACAGAGCATAAGGATCCGCTGGCGTGCATGGCTCCTCTTCTGTCAGAGGAAGGTTTTGGAAGTCTCGCTTGAAGGGATGGTAGGTAGCGCCGAGAACGTTTATACTAGATAGCTGCACCACTCGCGTGATCTTGAGTTCTGCTGCTGCACGTAGCACGTTGTAGCTTGCACAGACGTTTCTGCGGTCAAAGATTAAGCTTTCAACCTAAAGACAGCTTTAGGGAAAGCGTTGCGCACGTGTTATGCACTTGCCAATTGGGAAGAGTTTCAGGATTTGGGATGGCAGCACAGTGGATTATCTGTCAGTCCGGGGCTGTCCATTAGCCGGACTTCGCGGTAGGCATAATAGGAAGGAGTCACAGCTTCGCATCCTTTCAAGTTTTCCAGAACAGCATCGTAGTCTTTCAGATCGATAACGCGTGTTTCGAGGCTGCTTGCTTCATCGCCGGCGATGACATCGAGACCCCGGACTTTATGTCCAGCTTCGAGCACTCGTTTGACGAGTCCTTTGCCGATTAGTCCTGACGAGCCAGTGATTGCGATGTACATCCAGGCAGAAAGCTGATCAAAGAAGTAAGTTGAAGCCAAAACAGGACAGCTATTGGCTTCGAATCGAGAGACTGTTTGATTGCAAGTAGAATGCTACACCACACTTCGGTTATCTCAACTTAGTCGGAATCCGATAACACCAATACATTCTGCTCCTCTTCCTCTTCTTCCTGCCGTTGTTCGCGCTCGAATTTAGACAGATCAAGCTCTTGCGCATCATCTTCTGCCTCGTCTTCTACCGTACCTCCCATCTTCTTCTGTTGGAATATTTGCTTGCCAGAAGGACGCGCAAAGAAGGCTTCTTTCTCTTTCCTCTCCTTGCTAGAATCCCAGAATCAAGCCGATCAGTCACAATTTAGATCAAGGACAAGATGGATGAACGCACCCCGGTAAAGCTTTAAGCTCTTCGTCTAGCTCCTTTTTCTTCTTCTCTCGCATCTCAATATCGAACTTCTTCCTCCACGCTAAGAAAGCTTCAACCGTCACCGGTGTTCCTTTCGGTTTCGCCAGCTCCTCCTGTACATATACACAAGTGCTCAGTACGCATCCGCATTCGTGAGCATGGGGGTATAGACGTACCTCTTGTATCCGGAGTTGTTCTGCCTGTTCTTCTAGTTCTTTCGCTGCTGCTTTTGCGACCAGAAGCTCTGTCAGAGACTCTTTCAATTGCATCGCCAGTGTATACACCATTGCCAATCCTAAGCTCTCTTCGCCCTGTTTATGCTGTCTCAGTCTGACTTTCGTGCATGTATCGAGTAGCTGGCTTACTGCCTCTTTAAGCCGCCGCAGGAGTGTGTCAATATCTTCTTCGCTCAGCCGTGCTTCGCTCTCAGCATCTTCGTCTTGTTCTTCGGGCTCTCCTTCTTGCTCAACGTCGATAGATAGTTCAGGCAGCTCGTCAGGATAGCCAGGCGTCAGGCGCGTTCGCAGAAGTAGGACGACTATGTTGCGTTATATCATTAGTAAATGCTGAGCCTGTGACCCAGATCTTGCGAGGTGTTCGCCTACTTTGGCTCGAAGCTTCATCTTCTGGAACCACTCGAACCGTCCATTCCTCTTCGCTGACTTCTGTGGAGAATCGCACATGAGTCCTGACTTTTAGTCAAGGCCGGCACGCTGCAGCCTCACCTTGAAAATCATCGGCCAAAATGGATTGCAGACTACGCAATCCAGAGTCAGTCACAATACATCGGCAACGAGCAAACATAGTTGTCGCAAGTATGCCTACACTTCTAGTTCTTCTTGTTTTGCCTCAGCAGCCATGTTGCGTGAGAGTAATGGATAAAGGTCCGTATGATGTAGACCTTATTGATACAACAGTTAACCGGACTACTGCTTCTCTAGCTCTACCCGTAATGCCTTCTTCTCACGCTCTATCACTTCCACAGCCGTCTTTACCAACTCTGGCACTTCATCACTGTTCTCGTGATCGTCTTTCACCTTCTTGTTTTGCCAATCTTTAACCAGGGCTTCTATCAAGCGCATGTTCTCCAGTGGTGTGTGCTCGGTAATGAACTTGCAGTACTCCACTTCCTGCCATTTGTGCACTTGGTGAGGCAGGGCCAAGGTATTCGTCCGTACCAGAATATGGTGGAGTAGCACCTGGGTAGGAACGTCTTTCGTCTTGTCTGCATCCGACAAATGGACATTCTCAAGGAAGAGGAGCGGTCTTGAGAAGAATGATGGTCAGTGGCAGCTTCAGGTAATATCGCAACATTCTCACCTGAAAGCCCTCAAGGCCTTGAAGTCATCTCCGAGAGCAGCCAAGTTTAGCTTATAGTCACTGAGTAACTGGGACAAAGCAAATTCCAAGCTTGTGCAGTCGGTAGTGAGCTTCAATTTTCCGCCTTCTCCCAAAGGCTGAACGATGGAGGCGTGTAGGACGAAGCGTCGTATGACAAATTTGCAGAGATCGGTTACCCTGAGCAATCGCAGCATTAAAGTCAAGTATAGCTGGTATGTCGAGGACGGAACCTACCATTCCCGCATAACTTCGCCGACTCTGATGCCTGAAAGCAATTGCCGACGTATGTAGCTGATCTTGTCTGCTAGATCTTGCATATATACACTCGTGCCGGTAGGATCGTTCGGTTTTAGAAAACCTGTTTTGTGTATACGAGCGATAATGGAAGCGAGTTCTCGCCTCATCGCACTGAACAGAGATGCGGTAACGTTCAAAAAGGCTTGTCGTACGCTCTGTATACACAGAATCAGCGTATGTTCAAGTGTATCACCTTCGGAGGTTGGCACACGTACCGCTATGTTGGCTGACAAGATGTCTTGGACGGGTTGAGGATATGATAAAATGACTTTAGATAGCGGCGACCATAATTGGTAGAGAGCATTGATAAGCTCCGTGTTGACTTGTTGACCAGCAGTCGCTAGCGGGCCAACCATTAATGTTGCGGTATAATCGCTTACGATCTTGGTAGGTGAAAGATCATGAGCTGCATGTACAGAAAATGGTAGAAGATGGCGACTACTTACTGTCGTTTCTGCTCTGTCGACAAACATGTCTATCGCCTTTCCTACACTCTTCGCAACGTTCTTGACCAAAAGCGGATCAAATCTAGCAGCATCGAGCTCGTTGCTCAGCACACGAGCGGCCGTCAAGCCGTCTTGCGGTCCAGGCGGCGATCTTGCTCCACCTGAGAAGGCCGAAGCGATATTCTCGTTCATGCGGTTGGTACATCTGCCGAGGTAGAGACTCTCGAACCCGCTGATGGATCGGAGACTGAGAAGGGTTTCTGGTGATTGATACTGCGAGGAATAGACAGTATCGCTTTGTAGCGCTATTTTGGAGAAGAATTCGTGGAAAAGGCGTAGTAACCGAGGATAGGAGGTGGAGAGGGTTTGTTGTATGAAGACGGAAGACCGAGCAGCTTCTCGAGCATTGCTTTCGAATGTCTGAGAGAGGGTTGTCCAAAAAGTGAAAGTTGGTTTATGGTCGAGTAACTAGTATAATCGGTCGAAAGGATCAGAGAGTTGACCTATCGCCTGTTCTCTGCTAGACCTACGGTCAGAGCTTCATCCAAGAATGTCTTCTGCTTGCTGTTGTCTCTCTTCAGCTTGAGGACTCTTTCGAGGACGTGCACCTTTCCAATACCCCACATCAGCCAAGTAACTTTCAGATTTCGGGAAAGAAAGGAGCCGACGCACCTTGATACAGCAGCCTGCCATATCTTCTATCAAACCTTCTAGGCGTGCCCAAAGCGCAGCCTGAAAGTGAGGTAGATTTGCGTTGGTCGGCTCTGTTCTCGCTCTGGACTTGTAGAAGACAGATGATGAAACGTTGTTCGAAGGAGGAGCCTCGCCTGGACAGATTCAACCCGTCAGATGATCGACAAATCCCAATGAAGGCGGACTGACCAGCCCGGTTCATGGCATCTCTAGCCAAGGCGTTGATATCGAAGGCATTCTTTATCCTGAACTCGATAGCCTCTATTAAATCTTGCACAAGAGAAGCTACCAACTTCGGCAGGACTGCTAAGGTGTAGGCCGTTTGTAGAGAAGAAGCCAGAAGAGATTGGTTGAGATCTTGCAGGCCGCGCCGAATCATCATTTCCATTTCTCGAACAACCCGTGCCCTCGTATGCTTTACAGACGGTATATGCTGTTCGATGACTTGTATACCTCGTATCGAGGCTGGCTGGCTACCAAGGCTATCTGTACTCGAGGGTTCTTCAAGCAGTGTGTCTACGGGCGGAGAGTATTTAGCTGCAATTGTCAAACACTCTGTTCATATCGACTTGCCTAGCTCGGCCAGAGTAAGAGCTGCCTCGGACAGCGCTCGTTCACCTCCTTCCGAATCCCTGACAGTGATGCCAGTAGGAGTCGCTGTTCCAGACCTCGTACCCTTCCCATTCGCCGCATTCAGTTCGCTCATCTGTATATCCAGCCTTCTAGCGAGAGTGACGAATCTACTAGCACGCCGCGCCAAATCGCTTGCTCTTTGTAGCTTAGCCAGTTTCTCCAGCGACGTTGAGAGGGTAATGTAGGGAGACGCTATCTTGTTGCGCAGTCTATCTACGCTGGATTCGACCTCTTCCAGTCCTCCCCTAATCTGCCTTAGGTTATCTTCTAAGGATGACACAGACCCTGCCTGTACGAGGAGCGCCGCATGATGAGTGTTGATTTCGCCGCGTAATTGCTTGTTCAAGTCGTCTACGGCGAACGATAGCTTCGATAATGCTGCTGAGACATCTCCAGACCCTGCTTTCGCAAATGCGCTTGTGAAGGCATCGTGAGAGGACGCTACAGCCGTAGTACTGCTAGGAAGTAAATCTTTTGAACCTGGACCATTCTGCGTCTGCTTTGCTGGATCGCTAGCGGAACCAGTCGCGTCGTTCGAAGGTATCGCTACCGTTGTTGGCAGTCGCAATTCATGGAGGGCCTGTATAGAGCGAGCATCTAGATTGATAGCATTCTTGCTACTCGAAGCAGTACCATTCAGCAGGGATTGGGCATACTCTCGAGGGTCGAAAGCACTCGATAGGAAAACGGCATAGTCTGGAAGAGCCGGTATCAGCAAAGGTCAAGCCAACTAACGTTTGAGGTCTTGGAAGGTGCATAGACTTGCCCAAATCGCCATTCTGCATTTTGGTTATTGCATATCGAGTTAGCCGAAGTCAAGCTCTTTCGCACCCCAATAACATCTTTTTCGGAGGTGATTCAGACTGATGTTATTGCATTGAACCCCCCTACGTCGAGCCAACGCTGTCATCCCATGCCCTCAAGACTATCCTATCCTGTTTGAAATCCCGGTCAAGGCGACATGTCTGATTCTATCATGCAATTGAATGGCCTTCGAGACGATGCAAGCATAAGTGACCATGCAGAAGGCAGTAATAACGGCGAAAGAAGCAGAAAGCGAGCCCGTAACGGCCCCGCCTCTGGATCCGGCTCAGACACCATTTCATGTTCGGAATGCAGAAAGAGAAAGGTATAGTACTGTGGTACCATACATACATGACGTTGCCGGCTAATGGTAGCGTTCTAGTCCAAGTGCGACCGAGAGCAACCTTGTGGAAGCTGCGTCCGAAGAGGTGTCGCCCATTTATGTCAACCGGACATACGGCGCCATCCTCCCTCTGTGATAGATCTTCGCCAGACTGTCCAAGCTCTTCAGTCGCGCCTGCAAGCAGTAGAGGCTTTTCTAGGTAACAAGCTGGACTTCCAACAACCAGAGTCATCAACTTGGTCAATCCAGGAGCAGGAAATTTCAGCATCGAGACGAGCGATAAACACATCGCAGATTTCGGACAACAGCTATACCGAGCCTTTGCCTTCCTCAACGGGTCAGGATGAAACAGAGATCGCATACTTTCTCACTGGCACCGCGAGTCTGCGCGACTTTGATATTCTGCCGGAGGCTTCTGCACAGGATGCCGCTAGTATTTCGCAAGACGTGTCGGTACCTCGGCTCACCACGCTTACTGGCACGAGTACGATCATTCAGCCTTCCCGACATCCTCCGCATGCATGGCAGCGTCAGCTTCTCGCCAGCGTACTGCAATCGGTACCTCCCGCTTCGCAAGCTCGTAAATACACGAATCTGTATTTCCGACACCAGGAATGGCAGATCCATGCCGTCGCACGTACCCAAATGCTGCAGGAGATCGACGAGCTAGAGAGCATACAACGCGAGGGAAGATTGGCAGAAGTCGACCCTGCCTGGCTAGCCCTTCTGTTCCAGCTCATGTCGTTCGGTCTCGTCACCTCGTACACAATAGATGAGCAGGATTACCCAGAAGATGTCTATGAAACCGTCAGGACGCAGGTCCAGCTATCTCAACGATGTTTAGCAGCTGCAGACTGGGCAGAAGTGCCGAGTATACGGGTAGTCCAGACGCTAATTGTCCATGGATGGTGGGCACAGCATACGGATGCGGACGCCAATCTATTCGAGGCATCTGCAACGGCAGGACAGTCGAGTCGAATGCGAGTTGGAGTTGCGTTTCTGCATTGTCAGGCGCTGGGCTTGGACAAACTGGGAGACAAAGAGACGATAATGCCTCGTGCAGATTCGGCACTACCACAAGAAGCCAGTGGATATAGGCGGCAGATGGGCCTCCGGATCTGGCACTCGTTCCAATTTCTAGAGAGCTTGAGCGGGCATGTATATGCTCTGCCAGGCACCTTCAGCAGCGCAGACCCCGCTGTCTGTCGAGGTGAGCCGACTGATTTGAAGGCTTGTACTTCTTTTGATATCTTCTGACTGATGCAATTGCCCCAGACAAGGATCTCGGTGATAGTCTCAACGTTCCTCGGGTCACGTTGGAAGAGGATCCAAATGTCGTCAATCTATATGTCAGCCTGAGCAACGTAAAAGCCCGACGAGACTTCCTGCTCGTTAAGGAAAAGGGTACAATAACCTTCGAAGAAGCAGACAAGCTCGAATCCGTCTGCGTACCGGACCTAGCCAACATCAACAAGGCGATCATGCGCATGTCGGAGGATTTGGTTCCCCCTTGCTTTGGCACCAGGAACGGTAGGCTGTTCATGTACACATATGCTTGAGTGCCCGAGTCCCGAATAGCTGAGACACCACTTGCGCACCTCAGGCCATATACAGGCTCTCAAAATTATTGAGGCAGCTGCCATACTGCGCATCCGGCGTCTAGCTTTGAAGTGAGTTGCACGGATTTATCAGTTAGACTGCTCTCATGCCTGCCTTGCCTTTCATTTCTCCCTGCTAGGAACGTCTCGGATCCTTTCTCACCTTCCGCTCGAGTCTATCTCGGTAGAGTACGAGAAGCGGCAGCCAATTTGGTCGGACTTCTAACTTCCGCAACTGACTATGGTCACCGCATCACGCGCAAATTTCCCATGACGCCCTTGTATCTGCTGAATGCGGCTGTAACTCTGACGGGTGAGCTTGATCCTTCCTGATTTCTCGATATGATCAAACAAAGGATCTGATATATCTACCTCGATCCGCAGTTGCTCTCTGCAAAGAGACTTCTCCAGCTGAAGCCAGTCTAATTTCTTCCCTGATCAAAGACGCAATACGGACACTTACAGAAGAAGGTCTCCGGTCAAGGAATAGCGCGATCAAACTCAATTCTGAAAAAGCTATTCTTACGCTCGATAAGCTGATACACTTCCTCCTCTATCATCGGGGTTCTAACGCAAATCAAGAGGGAGGCAGTCACGGGCATCTATTGGAGTTATCTAGTAAGATTCGTCATGCCATCAACAGCTTCAGCCAGCCGGCGACGATGCTAGCGCAAGAAACACCCGATTCATCTTCAGGCATCATCGGAGCGTCTTCCACAGCAAGTCTCAATATACCGCAAGACTATTACTCGAACACAACCCCATCCACGTATGAATTGAGTGCTATGTGGGGCTGGCCACCTCAAAGCTACGGAGAAGCCGAAGTAGGCGAACCAATGACAGACTTCTCGAATTGGTCCTTATTGCAGTATCTCGAGGAGGATAATGCATCGACTTGAGGCGTGACTTGTATATCGCAGTAAAGAGTCCACGCAGCAAATCGTGGCCCGTTGAGCGTGTCTTCAGCCAATGCGACCAGAGATTGGGTGCGTACGCGCAGTGAGGCCAGCTTCCTACTTGGGTCCTGGCGGGATATGGCCATAGGGTTACGCTCCCATGGCTTTGGCACCAGTCCGGCTCGCTGTGTGTCCTTTTCCAACACCCTTGAAGGACAAGGGTAAATTACTTCAATGGAGGAGGGCGCTTTCCAGCGGGCGGCACACTTTCCGGAGCTTCAGGCAACACACTTCACTCTTCAATCTACTGCCATTTCAGACATCATTTACGCTGGTCGTAGTCAAAGCTTGTGAAAACTTTCCGACCCTAATCTACTTCTACATTTCTATAAGCATTACGCTACTGCATAATGGCTCTTCAACGACCGACTACTTACACATCGATGCCGATTTGTGGCAAGCAAGGTTTCTACGGGCTGCTTCCTAGTGCATCGGCTACATCCACCTCTCTCATCACCCCAAAGCCCACCTTTCTCGATCCTGGACTCAGCATCGGCGAGACAGTAGACTGTGTCATCTACCGACGCTCAGAAGATGCAGACCCTCGAGTATTGTCCAGAAGCATGTGGGCTACTTACAAGAAGGGGCGCCCTACGATGGAAAAGGGATGGTCGGCTCATACTGGACTTGGTCGACTGATTAGCGACAGCGAGGGTCGCGTGGTGGCCTCTGTCGTACCTTGCGTTTGGGACGAGTGGGTCTCTGAGCTTCAACAAGACACCAGGACTCTCCTGCCTGGCTATTCCCTAAGCCATGCCGTTGACCGTTACGTACGCTTCGACCAGGAAGGGTGAAACATCATCGGGGATGTCGATAGGTATACCTGGAGGGAGAGAAGGGAGAAGTGGAAAGCTGCTGGGGCCATAGTGCATCCGAGCGAGAATGTAGTGTGTGTCTGGCAAGGTTGCCGCAAAGTGGCCGTTTTCGACCGTGGACAGTGGAAGCAGGCCAAGACTCGGTACATGCAAGACATGCCGCCGGGTATGTCTCTTTTCCGTCTTTGCTCTCTGGTCTACACGGCAAGGCGCTAACTGCTAACACCACAGCTGCAAATGGCGGTAGGCCAGGGCTTCGGAGACAGTCAACTGGCCAAGCGGGTACAACTGCTTCTAGAAGAACCTCGATGTTGGCGGTTTCCGTAAAGTCGCGTGGTTAGCTCGGATCAGGCACGATAGATGGCGCGTTTATGATCAGTATTGGCTAGCCGTGATTCAGTATTACAGCTTCAAACTCTGCAATGTCTCCTCCAGCGAGTGTCTCAACGACTTCCACTTCCTCCCCTCCAGTCTCAGCAGCATTTCCGCTCCTCTAGTATTATCGACAGTAAATAACGGCATTTCCTTATCTTCCAGATCTTCAGGCCACTTATGATCCGGCCTCAGCTCTCGCAGTATGCGTAGGATGGTATTCCAGTTGTATGGCTCGACTATTGCCAGTATACGCTCGTTCTTTATGGAAAGATCGGTGAGTGCCGCAACGTGCAGGAGGGCATTGTCCTCGACATCGACGAACCATTCTGGAACAAACAAGGAAAGTCAGTATTATATACTCCACTTTGATGCGGAATCTAACCAACGCGGCGGAATGACCTTGAAATGTTCCCAGTTATGGTTATATATCCCCTCGATCCAGCGAGCTGTTGTAGCCGTCTGTGAATCAGCATTCATGATCTGTATGTACATTCACAGTCTGGCATATCAGCACGCTTCCTCGCATTCCAACAATTACAAGCTAAACCTACCGCACCCAGATTCGTATTTGGCACGATAGTATTCAGTGTAAAGCTGGGTTTCTCCTCTTTCACAAACCTCCAAGCCTCCTGTTCCGTCTTTACTTTCACCGCTGAATAGACACTGAACTTTCTCGTCGGTTCATACGGCGGTGGAAGGTATGCCCTTTCGACATTCTCGAAATTCCAGCTGTCTGGCGTGATGTGAACTTTCTCGTTCTTCATGTAATTACGCACAGTATGTGATGAAGAGGTGATGATTACGCGCTTGATAGAGGAGTGAGAAGAAGCGGAGGTGAGGAGATTGCGTGTGGATTGGATGGCGGCGGGAACGACGATGTCGGGAGTTTGTTGTAATGAGAAATCTCCTGCAGTAGCGCATACTGCAGAGCAGCCTACATAACCCAAGGAAAGCTCAGCTTGCTTCTCCGTATGTCTCTGATTCGCACGCACCGCTCATAGCATCATCAAAGCATCCTTCAACCGTAAAGTCCTCAACTTGTACGAGCTCGAATCGATCTTTCCCATATTCTTTCTCGAATCTCGAAGAGAGCCATTGGGATTTTGATGGATTTCTGGCAGTTCCTCGGACGCGGTAGCCTTTCTTCAGGAGCTGGTTGCAGATGTGAGATGCTATATAGCCATTCGCGCCCGTCTTTTGCGAAAGAAGGGAGTGTATGAAGCCGGTTCGCCGGAGAGGTTGGACAAGTCATGCATTTATAGGTCAGGACAGGGAAGGATGTAATATGGATGATTGTGAACGCGTACGACGAGAATCATGGATCCAGCTGGCAGTTCAGTCTCTTCAGTCATATTTGGCGAAAGCAGCAATCGAATGCTGAAAGTGGACGTGTTCGAAAGAAAGAAGCAAAGCGAAGACTGAGAGCGAACTTCAGTTGATAAGCGAGCGAGATTTCTGCGTGTCAGTCCGCCTGACATGTAACAGCGTCAATGAGTGGAGGACAGGCGAGCGAATACGAAAGTCTCATGTTTTTGCGTGCTCATGAAAGTAAGGAAGGAAGACTAGAGCATCTGTTTACATACATATGCTCTCTCAGAAAGAAGGATTGTCACTATAAGGGTTTGCAAGTCTCTAGGTAAGGGAGGGCCGGAACGTAACAAAAGGTCAGGTAAGGACAGGAAAGCATTCCATGGATAGCCTCTCTGCTCTTTCTTCGAGTCCTTTCGTGAAAGTTCAGCGTCTCCCTTCTTTGCTGTACTGGCAGCTTGCTACGCTTAGCACCCAGGGTTCTCGCCGGAACGGGTGTTCAGGATCTGCACGCAAAATGTACATCAGTAAAGAGAGCTAGATATGACGGTGAGAAACATACCAAAGCGACAATGAGACCGTATAGACCCAATACTTCGGCGAAAATGAGGATAAGGATCATACCGACGAAGAGACGGGGTCTGTCCCAACGACAAGCTTCAGCAATGATCTTGAGGGAGGGATATGTAGAGACGGAAGCCACTCACTGCTGAGCTGTTCCTCTCACACCGGCATCACCAACGATACCAATTGCGAAACCAGCGCTGAGACCAGCCAGACCGACGGACAGACCTGCTCCAAGCTGGATGAAACCAGAGTACAGAGGCATGGGTGATTTGACTGCATTCGCCGACTGTTAGATGAAGGTGTCGAGGAGCAAGCATACGGTGCCACTCACGATCCGAGGAGATGAGGACAGACACGACGAGACCGTCTGCATGTATTCAATTAGCAAGGAAGGTACAGTGCAGTGTATATATGCGTCGACAAACAGATCTGTGAAGGATGACAAGGTCAGTCTGAGCTTTTGTGCCTGGACTATGCTGGGCCCGCTTACAGCAATGATACCAGCCATAACGACGGGAATGATGCACTTCATCATGAGATCAGGGCGCAGGACACCCATAGCTGAGATACCGACCTGCGCGGAAAGGATCATCATCAGCTTCGAGGTCGCTGAGCGGCGAAAGAACTGGGCATGGGCGTACTCCTGATTTTGAGGTACCATAGCTTGAAGCGGGCGAGCGTTAGCTTGACAGCATATATGTCCTTGTATACTATGTAATATTCACCTTGCACCGATGCCTGTTGATGTAGGAAACGGCAACGCTCAGGCTCAGTCGTCGCTGGCTGGGATTTGGGCAGCGACTACTCACAGGTGAAGACGATGGCGGACGTGCAGCCCTGTTACACAAAGTGACAGTATCAGATATCGTTTCTTCCCATGCATTTGGCTCGCTGCTGGCGCTCGACGGGCGTGCGAACCCTCCAGCACCAGCGCCAGCAATCTGAGCGTGCGCTGTCGACTGACGAGTACTCCGAAGAATGGCGCATAGACGGGACACAACTCAGAGGCCATGGCGGATTGATGTAGATGCTTGTTGAGGTGTCGAAGCTGAGAAAAGGTCGAAGATTTGGTGGTAGGGAGCAGAGCTGAGGCAAGGTCGAGGTCAATGTCGACGTTATAGCTGGGGTTTTGCTTCATTCAGATACAAAATATCGTATCAATCTAAGCTACATTGCAATGCTCTGAACATGACACGAATGGCAGATAAAGGCGATGAAGGGCGACTGACGACTGCGAGATGCCTGAGCAACGTTTCATATCCGAGTGAATTGCTTGATACATCAACACCAACTTCACTATACTGTATCTACTGCGACATAAGAGAATAGCTAAGCGGGCATCGGAGTGACTTATCCAACGTAGTTTCGGATTTGGGTGAAAAGAGCATTTGATTAGGTAGCAGAAGGGTCTAGTCCCACCTCGTCAGTATTCACTGGAGCAGTCTCGACTGCTGATCGCTTGTCTGAATCACTGCATCCCATTTCCGCGATATTCCTCACCCAGGATCTCAGCCAATTTCCTCATTGTGTAATCACTATGATGATCATAGTGTCCATTGTCATCTTCATCACCATCTTCATCGTCCCATTCGATAGTTAGAGCTCTTCGTACGATCTCTTCAGACTGCTTGATTCGTTCTTCTTCTTCAGGTGTAATCGTAGTGTCGAGGATCTCGAGAAGCTCGAATTCCATGAGGCATTGAGAGACATACATTGCTCGCTCGATGATGGAGGCGCCGATGCCGAAAGAAGCGGCGCAGTGGTAGGCGTACGAGCGGAGGCAGAGACCGGGTGCCAGTCTACAAAGCGACTTCAGCTTTGCATACTGCCCAATAATGAAGGAGGCTCACCTGAACAGAGGTGTAACACCGACGACTTTGTCATTATCTCTTGCACCGTTATTTCTTCCAGGACCCTCAGGGCCTCCCACCTCTCGATCAACAATGAGCTCCATATGAGCGAGACCGATAGGTAATTGAGACTTTAGGAAGGAATTGAAGAATATCTCGTGGAAGTGAGTGGCCAGGAGACACTTGGGAAGATCTGGACCGAGTGTGACGAGATGCTTGATCAGGCCTACGAAAAGACCGGCTCCGTCTGTATAGAATGTGTCAGCAGATATAGAAAGGACAGGAACAGATTGCGTACCTGTAGCATTAGTACCCTTGCCAAACTAGGTGGAAGTTAGTATGGACCGTGGAGCAAGATGAGGCATACGTACCTCATCTACGAGCAGCAGACTTCGAGCAGTGCAGTTTCGGAGCCTGCAGTATTGCAAAGTCAGTCGCTTGTAAGAAAAAGATCTTCGGAAGACAAAGCGTACATGAACGAGACCTGCTGTAGATCAATCATGAAAGCACTCGTTCCCTATTGTCGCGGGAGACGATGTCAGCTACCCATGTATGCTCGCGAGAATGGAAGCTCACCCTTGATACACTCTCTCTGGTTGATACTCGGGTCATGATCTTGTCGGTCAGGCCGATAATTGCTTCGCCAGCAGGTACGAAACATCCGATGTGAGCCTAACAAACGTTAACACCTCAATAGATTTTCCTAGAATAAACGAAAAGAGGACGACATACCATATATACGATGATCGCGACAGTCTTCAGGAAAACGCTTTTTCCCGAAGCGTTTGCTCCCGTGAGTATGAGAATCGAATCATCCGGACTGAGGAGATCCGAATACTCTTCCTCTCCACCTTCTTCGCCCATCTTGTGTTCTTTCTCAGCATATTCCGCTTCGATCTCAGCTGTGCTTTCGCCTGCTTTACGTGCTTTGGCGAGACGGTGACGTTTCTCTGCGGCTAAGATGGCGCGCTTGTCGGGCTTGGATTGGATCTCTTCGAGTCGAGCAGGTGTAATGCCTCGACCACCGACGAATTGGGCGTCATTCTTGACGCTAATGAAGAAGAAAGGGAGAGAAGACAGTCAGAAAAGACGCATAGTATGCATGTTTAAGATACGTACAAATGATCTACGCATAGCTCGACAAGGGGATGTCGTCCTTCGTTAATACTAGGTTCCATTGTTTTAGCGGTGTCTCTCATTGAATCCTCTGAAAAGGCATGCTCACCGGACAGCATTGTTCTCGACTACTCGCGGTCGAGTCCACTCGACTGTAGTTATCAGATTCAGCTGTCTGTATTTCAGCTTGATAAGCGAGATATACTCACATTGTCTTGTAGCATCTGCAAACGCGAGCAGGCAGTCCAGCTCTGCCAAAACCTCTCCTACTCCCGTAAGGGTTACCTCCATCTCCAGCACTTTTACCATAAGCTGCTGTACGAGTTCGACTTCTCTATCCACTATAAAGCCATGCAGATCTCCGATATCTCGATCGAGGTCTCTCATCTTTGAATTCTTGTAGTAAACCGAAATCTCAGTGCTAAATTGGAATTGCCAGCCGTGAGGAGGCGCTTTGGCGCCCATCAAACCTGCTGCCATGTTATCATCGGCGTTGTGCTCGCCGTGGATGTCTTCGTATTCTTCCGGGGCGATCTCGGCTAGTGGAACGGCGAGGAGATAGCCCAGTTGTGGAAAGTAGACGACGTTGAGGGATGTGCAGAAGTCTGGATCGATCTCTTCGGTGATAGCGGCGGCGACTCTTGACTGAAAAGCGTGGGGATGAGGGAGAAATAAGATCAGCAAATTCATCCGTACTCGTCGAATTGACACGCACAAGTAGAGAGGGAAGACCGTTGTATGATCTTCGGTTGTTATCGAGTTTCTCGTCAACTCCTTCTCGGATACACATTCGGTGATTCTCTTTAGATCGTTCCCAGTCGATCTAATATTTGACAAACCTCAGTCAAGCTTTGCCGAAAAAGGTTATGATGCTTGTAAACATACCTTGTCTTCGATCTCATGGATCAGTTCTTTCAGTATAGCAGGGTCGAAGCTTTCACATAGCTGGAATCCTCATCGTTAGTTGGTTGTGTCTTGCAGCGGTATATGTTTGACCTACCTTCTGTAGCACTTCTACTTCTTTGCCTCCACTGAGCTCGCCTATGAGCTCTCGAATGACAATACAAGCTCGAAGGAACTAATTAAAGTGAGATCATCAGTTTCTCTTTCTGAACATCGGATGAGGTGCTACGTACGCCCTCGATAGCCTGCCATTGCTGGACGGGATTTTGATTCTGTTGTAGGGCTTTAAGAGCTCTTCCGACATTCTTGACATTCATTACTTTCTGCAGCGAGCCAGAGATATGGCCTGGACACATTTGAATTATCAGCTCTTACCGCCGTTGAGAGGCGAAGAACAAAGTAACTTACTGTTCTCGGTTCTGGAAAGACAGTCTACAGCGTCGAAGCGGGCTTCGAGGACTGGAATTTCTAAAGAAGGTTGTTGTAGCCATCTTTTCAGCATGGCTTTGCCCATGGGACTTTTGGTGCGGCATAGCATGCCTGAAGAGACTATGTCAGCATATTGTTTCCATTCGATAATGAAAAATGTGTTGCTCACCGAAAAGAGAAAGTCCTTCTTTCTTGTTCTTCTGGTGCACGTTCGCGTGAGTTTCATCCTCGAAGATTTGAAGAGAGTGAAGAGCATCATGATTGATGAGCATTGTCTTTTGCCTAGAGTGATGTAAGAAGCGAGAGTTAGCACCGACCAATCAAGGAAGAGCTTGAGTTGTCCCACAAATTGATCATTTCGATGCCGATGATATCGACTGCTTCGCTTGTGCCAGCTAGTTCTCCTTCCGTATTCATTCTTTTGTTGAGATAGGAAAGTAGACATCCTACAGTCTCGAGCTATTTTTCAAGTCAGCCAAGTCAATCAACGCAAGAACAATGATACTGACTGATTTCTCGGACTCCAAAGTGAGGCATCCACCGAGTTTGAGAGTATTAAGGAATGTAGCAGCCTGCGATCGCGGCTTTTTCTTATTTCTCAATCTCATGAAATTATAAGCGTTTCTTAGTCCTTCTTGTCCGACATTGATGATGTCGTCATCTTGATCTTGCATTTCTTCGTCGTATTGATTCTCATTGTCGTCGGTGTTGTCGTTTAGGATGGGAAGGTCGAGGAGATAGGCTTTGCCTTGGGAAGCTGAGAACTCGCGGCCATTTCGGACTTCCAGCACGGGTGTAAAGTCACCGATCTCCTGAGATACTGGGTAGAAGGAAGAAGAAAGATTAGCTTCCATGCAAAAGAAGAGAAAGAGGATGAGGTACGTACATTTCGCTTGAATAGCTACTTTCAGCACATCATCTGCTCGTTCAGCTACGAGAGTGAGATGAGGTTTTACTTGGTCGATGACTGTTGGTGGAAAGGGTGAAGATAGGTATAGAAAGATTGGCAGCAGTAGCAGGGCGGGAAGGAAGGGACAGCAACAGGATCAGGGATATTTCAATTCAGCATCAGCATGGGTGAGAGGCTATTCATGAGAAGGAGATGTGGCTGACTGTTGATAGCGAAATCGTATTTGCTTGAATCGAGCGAGTCTTCGGTAAGAAATAGTTTTCTTTGATAAGGGTTGTAGTACGAGCATCCGATTTTGCCATTGAAAGCGGTGATAGCCAGAACAGTCTTGATTATCACAACCATTCATCAGCCAAATCCCCATTTCTCGCTCGTTGATTCGGGCTGACCTTTTCGTTGAGCGGGATTCCGTCGTCCTCTTCAGCTTGAGTATTGGTATGTCTAGCAGTAGAAGCAGCTTCGTCGTTCTCGTCTATGACACTCTCTACATCTCGAGCCAGCGGAAAATTTGGGCGGCCAGCGCCAGCAGCGCCGGGAGCTGTCGAGCCTTGACGATGTCGACCACCAGCACCGCGATGGCCTTCGGGAGGGACGGACGCTGATTGATGTCGTTTGAGACCTGGCATCTTGCTTGTTTTGTTCGAAGCGAAAGGGTTTCGGCTCGAAGTTGGGAGAAAGGAAAAGAGCAGATTTGGACTTGGAGCAGAAGGAAGAGAAGAAAGGAAGGGAAGGGAAGGGAAGGGAAGAGGAGGGAAGTGGGAGCGGCGAAACCGGCAACTAAGTATAAGATGTACGAGACGCTATGCTACATGTACTGAATTCGCTACGGCTACATGCCAATTGATACCATTTGTCTGGCCGCTTGCGCATCATCGCCTTGGAAACGATCAAAGAGGTACTATATGGCATCCTAGCAGACCTCTTCCAGACCATGCCTTAGGGAGAAGAGCCAACCCGACTTCCTGCTCTTCCTGGGCGTCCTGGGTTTTCCGTGAGACTAGGATGGTAATGTTTTGCTGGTTCTCACATCAGTGCTGAACAGTGTGAAGCAAGTAGACCAACTCACACCCTCCTTCACCTCGCCTGCTACAGCCCGTAAACCTTCATGATTGGTAGCGTTGATGCTTCCGAAGCGTAGAACCTTGTCACCGCGCCGCATGCCCTGTATGAAGAACAGTGAGAAGAAGAATAAGAGATAGAAGGAAGGAGAGCAGCCTACAGCTTCTGCAGCCGGACTTCCAGGAGCGACACCATTGCAGAGAGCGAAGGGAGTCTTGATAGTAGCGCTTTCTGCAGCTTGACTCGCTTTCGTTGATGCATCAGGTCTTGCTAGAGCTATCTCCAGTAAGCTCTTGATCCGTTCTGAGAGGTGTTTGATGTCGTTTCGCAACTCAATGACGCGGCTGAAGCAGCAACTATCAGCTTGAAGTATGGAGATAATCCTGAGTGTATGTCCTTACACTCTCTGCAATCTGACTGTGTATACGTCAATGTCTCCCCTCGGAAAGCCTTCGTTATCAAACAGGCTCTTTCCCAGCTCGGCGTCTGATTCTTGCAGCCCACAGCGCAGCGCGTCCAGTTCTGCTTGAAGGTCGTCCTTTTCCTGGAAGATATCACCATCTTCGTTCAGCATTTGCTTTGCTTCTTTGCTTCTCTCATCTTGTTGCTGAATTCACCCACCTTGATGAGCTTGAGCGCCTGACTTCTCGCATCCTGACTGCTATCCCCATTACTGCCGCTGTTGCTGGTCTGAAGCTGTGAATGATCTGGCAGCGGCCTTCCCATCTCTGCCATCAAATCGAGTTAAGCTATGGTCAAACCACGATGTCCTGTCTGCCGAAGCAAGAGATGGCGAAGAGACCGCGCGTCCGGGATGGTCGTATGCGAAGAAGGTCATATCCTATCTGTGCGAAGAATCACCTAATCACGACTGGTCTGCAATTTAATTGAAACTACTAAGTCTTGCCGGTCTGTTTAGGGGTACCTTCAAGAAGACAACGAGGTAGATGGCATGCCGGCACATACTACGCGCACGCGAAAGCTACGCAAGAACAAGACGAAGCGCCAGCGGAGGACAGCTGATCCGAATCGCAAGTGCAATCGATGTAGGACAAAAGCTGTGTCTGATACGTGTCTATATCTGCAGTCTTCCACGGATCCAAGCTACGCTTCCTCTTCTTCCAGTGTGCTCAGATCATACTGCGAAAGCAAATAAAAGCCCTGATCCAGATCTGGGACCTGCCTCCAGAGCTCGAGGTGAGCTAGCTATTCATCACACCATGTCATGCTGAAAGCAGCTTTACAGACAGTCGCTCGAGATCTATGGGCGATGTATGTCTCCCTGACAGACTTGCAGCCTGAACCTTTTCTGCATGGCCAAGACGACGTGATACAGCCTTCCCCATCCTCCAGCCCTCGAAAGAGCGATGCACCGCTCGAAGAGATCGTCGAGCAACTAAGCACGAGCGAAGAAGACAACGACGATGATTCCGATATGTCAGAACCGGAACAGGATCCAGATTCGATGCCGCAAAGCCAGCCTGAGATAGCGGCTGTTCGGCAGAGGAAGAAGAGGACGCCGTATAACCCTGCGGAGAAGCTTAGGCTCGAGTATACGCTCGTCATCTGCTATCTTGCATGCCTGACCCTGCGGATACCGGTCCTCATGAAGGATATACTAGAGTAAGTGATGGAATCTCTGCTTGCAGCGAAAGCTCATGCGACGATAGTCTCGCTGCTGGACTCAAGATCGACTATATCGAAGTCCTTTCTTCCATACCGGAAGACATGAGAAAGCATCTTCAGCCGCAGCTTACCGAGCTACAGCTCCTCGATTCCGTAAGCCTCGTACCTCATTTCTGAAGCCTACAAGAACTGATAAAGTACTGATATCTCAGCATATACCTGAACTCATGAGGGCCCAAGGCAGTCAAGCGAGAAAAGCTTTCGCCGAACAAGTCACACACTTCGCTCGGATACTGTATAGCAATTATCAAATCACTTTCCCTGAGACAAACGCTGCGCCTCTACTATGGAGATGCGTAAGGGAATCCGGCTTGCCTCGTGAGCCGCAATTATCTACCTGCCGGAGTATCCTTGTTGATACATGATATGCAGCTTTCATCTACGTCACTGCACGCCGACTCCTCATTGCGGTCGAAGCGGATCTATCGCTGTCTTATACATCCAACAGCCAGATCCTCACTTTCCTCGATGCAGAACTAGCATCCAGCGTTGTCGCCAGTATTAAACTCGTCTGGGGCGCAGATGGCAGACCGAGGTACGTTTTAACCTAATACAATAGTATGATGGAGTCTGATTGTAGAGAAATCGTAACAGGATACCGCAAGACGAGATGGACATGGCCGCTGCTTTACCACGCTTTGAGCCATGGCTGGCTTTCGCAGAACGTTTGCAGCGTGATTTGCCAGATACATGCATGCCGAGAGGTGCTAGATGGTGCGTACCTCGTCAGCCTCTACTGCTTGACCGAGCTTACGTGAAATCATAGTCATCACATGTCCGAGCTCGACAAGGATGAGGTCGATGAGTATCTGGACTTCGTACAGAACGGGCTCATTACCAGCGTCACCAAGGAGCCATGTATGTCTTGCCTGACAGCCTCAAATCTCTGACCGCTGACACTTCGATCGGCAGTACTTCTCGGCACTCTGCCTCAACCTGCGAATATGGCAAGGGCAGCAGACAGGTTCTTTCCTTTACAACCTCTATCCGACCCTCCTGCACCTGGCCAAGATCGTCTAGCACTACAAGCTGAACGGATCCAGACATTCTATTCTAGCTGCTCTACACCTGTCCCGGGCGAAGCAGTTGATGAAGACACACTCTTTCCAGGTCAAGGATATACAATCTGGAGCGCTACTGATCGGGAAGGCGTCGCGCATCCTGATTTCGAAAGGGTGCTAGCGATTGTAGGGAAGACTGTCGGGATCAAAGGCACGGCACTGGAGGGACCGGTAATGAGGTTTGAGAAAGCACTCCTTCGGGCTCAGTCAGCTCAGAAGAAGCAGGGACAGACGAAAGCTACACGCAAGACCGCAAATAATGCAAGCGACAGCGACGATTCCGCATGATAGGCGTTCCGCGTTATGATAGTTGCAGTATTGTGTTGTTGACAACACAGTAAGCTGAGCACACAAGACTTATGTAGCTACAGCATGTAGCAAATACACAGCTTCTCGTACAGCATAAAAGGTATCACCCGGTGCGCCCTCCAGCACAAGCTGACCTCCTTCTTTCCGCACTGTCACTTTTCCTCCTGACGTATCGATACTCTCATCCTCCTGCTCAGGCGTGGGAGACGGCCGGCTTGCGCCCGTCAACTTCGCTAGACGTGATATCTTCGGATCTTTGGCTTTCGGAGCCGCTGTAGCAGGTTTATAAGGTCCGCAGATCAAGCTGCCCTTATGGAATGCTACTGGGACATTCTTCGCCGTGAGGTTGTTCTTCAGAAGTGCCAGCTTAATATCGCCAACGAAATGAGGAGCTTGCAAGGAGGGTAAGCTGTCGGAGTCTTGCATGTCTGCGTCTGTGGTGGCTTGGCCGTTTGTGTCGCTCGAAGGGTGGATGGAAGTGGTAGGTATGAGAACAGGGACCGTGCTCTCGTCTGATTGTCCAATAACACCTCGAATAGGCACGACTTCGTACTCATCGATCTGGAACAAATATGGTCAGCCAGAAGAACGAAGCTGTCTTTTCTGTACACACCTTTCGAAGCGCTAAAGCTGTCATCAAGCTATCATCTAGTCGTAGCGAGAAACTCTTCGTAACATCTGCTATCTTGGTAGCTTCGCCGACAGACGGCGAGAAGATGTTCTCTGCCGTGAGTGCAGTTGCTGATAGTGCTTCCGTCAAATCTTGTGTGGCTTCGACATCTCCATTGATAAGAACAAGCTTCTTCGGCTCGATCAGCGGTAGGATAGACCGCAGTGCTCTCCCGTCTGCTTTGCCCTCCATATCGATAGCTAGTACTTTGCAGCGCACCGGCATCGTGATGTCCTCCGTAATGAACTTATGAGGCGGTTCTTGACGAGCTGCTTCTTCTTCTTCCTGTCTCTTCCGCTTGCCTAACGCTGTGTCTGGACCAGCAAGAACAGCTTCGACTTCTTCTGGTGCTTTGCCTCGTGTCTTCCACCCTTCAATATCGATAACTTCGCCATACCCATCGATCTTTCTTCTCCGCTCGAAGAAAGGGAACATCTTGTATCGTGTCTGATTGGCGATGTTTGATACGTTGTGCGCAGTCGAGCTCGCTCCGAGAACGTTCGCGTGGTGCCGGACGAAGATGTCAAAGCCGCCCATTTGGGTACTTTTCGTATCGTCCAGAAACTCGTCCCATGCTCCACCTCCTGATGTAGCTACTCCGCCTTCTAATCCATACTTCGCTATCCCTTTCTTCCCCGACCTCGTAGCGGGACCACTACCTGGTTCTGCATATGATGCCGCCCCTATTCCTGCTCCTTGCCCTGCTTCCCCATCCTTGATAGCTTGCGTAAGCTTTTCTTTCGCTGTATCGTCTCCGCCTTCTTCGTCAGAAGAGTCAGAGTCGCTCGAACCGTCATCATCGTCCGCTTCCATCATTCTCCGATTCCGTTCTGCCATAGCTTTCGCTTTCTGTTCTTTCTCTTTGTTTACACGCTGTTCTTCCAGGAAAGTCATGAGCTCCTCGCCCTGTAGAACTACCTTCTTGCGCATCTTCAATCTGATTTTCGTACTCGAAGTGATGGCACCACTCGAATCGTTGGCATTGAAATCGATGACTTGACCGACTTTGCCAGACCCATATCGAGTGGCTGAAGGTTGTCTGTCATTCCAGAGGTTGAAGAGATGGGAGGAAAGGGAACCAGACTGGCCGGGAGTTGTAAGAAGTACGAGTGAATTGGGAGTGTCGAGAAAACTTGACGCCAGGACTTCTCGGGAATAGCCGTATGCTAAGCTCGAGGGCGCGCAGATGATGAGTTTTGGCTGATTCGCAGGGTAGCGGGTTTTGAGTTGTTCAGGGGATTCGATAATGCGGACGTTTCTGCATACAAAAGGAGACTCTTAGCGAAACGCAGACAAAGCAATTGCAGAGAACAAATTTACCGGAAGCGAAGAACACGCTCTCGCTCGCCTTCATCCTTGCCCATCTGTCCGCCTAAAGAGTCTTCTAGCCTCCTTATGGTGAAAAGGATCTCTTCGCCATGCTTTGACAGCAGGCAGAGAGGAAAGCGCTGTGAGAGATTCGAGAAAGCCCAATGCTGTTCGAGCAGGACGAGCAGCTCGATAAAGCGTCCTATGCTGTCCGTAGGCATGAGAATGGAGGAATTGCTTTGCAAGATTGTATTGATGAGATCTGTACAGCAGTACAGTCAGTACTACATTTGAAATCTGGAGTCGTTTGTTCGCCCACCTAAAAATGCTCTATCCCTCTCTTTCGCCTTGGTAGCTGTTATCAAGCTCCTCTCTGCTCCAATGACTAGCACTCCTACTCTCCTCATCGCTTCATTGACTTCATTTCTACCGTCTTTGCCCTTGATCATGAAGGCCGCTAGATCGAGTGTCCGCTCATTGACATGATTGAAGAAGGGTGAATACAATAAAGAATCGGTTGTTGCACTTCGTAAACTCCATAAAGTGCCTCCGAGATAGCTTCCAGATGGATGTGCCAGAAGCGAGAAAGGCGAATTTGACCGTCCAGCGACCCGGATGACCTGGGAATACACGACGGGACTGATGCGCGAGAAGGATAGTTGTATCTCTTCCTTCGTCACACGCCACGCTACATCATCTGCACGCTCGGGCTGCCCACTACCCGGAGTGCCAGGCCTAGCTGGTGATTTCGGGTTCGCTGGCGTCGATGGTGTTGGAACTTCTTGCGACTCTTCTTCTGCTCGAGATGCAACCCATTCTTCCAGAGTCACTTGACCCAGCGTCCGGCAAGGGAAAGTCGCATAGATGGGACAAGCCAGACGCAGCTTCGCAACGAGGTAGGGCAGCAAGCCCAGCGTTTCCACAGTTGGAGCAGATAGAAGGACTAGCGTAAGCTGTGGTGCGAGCCTGTTTCCGGGAACATCAGAATCCGTTCGTCGACTTTCGGTTCTTTCGCTTCAGCCTACTCTTTGAGCTTTTCGAGGTAGTCGATTCTGTCCTGCTTGAAGTCATCGTACGTGAACTCTTCTTTTGTGTCGTTGATGCCGCAGTCCAGCAGTATTTTGGCATCGTCAAACTCGAGAAGATGGCATAGCGCCCGCGAAGACGTCTGGGATCCAGCTAACGGCGTGATGCTGATACTCGCTGACGATGAAGACGACGATGAAGGTGCACCATCCTGATCCATCAAGGCGCAAAAGCTCTAATTGAATATGCCCAGATGAACGAGATGCAAGAAACGCTCCTTCTTGCCTGAAGTCTGTCCATTTAGCCAATAACACTCGGCTTTCCGTCAAATCAGAAGGCTCTCTATATGCACACACGGTAAGAGCGAAGCATAACTAGGTCTGGCGGACTCCCGGTAGTCTTGTGGGCCGCGCAGGCTCTGAAGGTTGAGTAGCGTCGTTCTCGAAGGCACCTATCTTCAAGGCTCAAAGTCTCATATTGGAGCAATAGCCGATCGCGCGAGTTGCACACACCAGCATGCGAAGACAACTGCGATGACTACGAAGAGAAACTGGCTCACATACTGCTGCACCTGACGCATACTTCTGTGTGGAGTAACAGTGATCCGATCTCCGGTAGCTAGCGCGTTGGGTCTGAAGGTCGGTAAGATGTACTGATATGCCGCCCATCCTGGTTTCGAGTGACAGTTATGTCTGCTCCATAGTCCAAATACTCCTGATAGTCTGGATCGTCCCCGCGCACGGTGATTGTCAGATTATATCGTGCATACCACAGACTGTGCACTGTGTAAGGCTGACCGCGGCGGTCCGTCCTACTGCCGTGGGTCACCATGTCTGGCGTGACATTGGAGTTTTTTCTCTGTCTCTGTGGCATCTTGACGTGCTAGATATCTCAGACTGCTGGTAGGCCCAAGCTAGTTCAAGTCGCTTGATGCTTCTCAATGTTTGCGCACGAAAGCTGAAGAGTAAGCAAAAGATTGTGCAAGACGGCTTGAAGTACCTCTGCGGCAGCCTTTTCATGGGGTATCCTACCACATTCCTTTCTGGCTGGCAGGAAGCCGTAGTCGTGAGATGACTTATTCAAAGGCATCGCCTATTCTTCCCCACGTCATCGACATAGGCAAATTCCTCCTTGGAATGCTTCGGAAACCACGCTGAAAGCTAGTATGTTCCTTTCAATGCTAGACAATCCAGAGCGGAACGCGTAGAGACCAACGTCCTGCTGCGTGTCATCTCGCCATATGTCAATCCCTCCTATGATACATGCAACGCTCTGCACTGTACGACACCACTTTCGACCTCCCATTTCGCTCGATTTGGATCTTCTTAAGACGGCCCTACGAATAGTTAGCCCGCCCCACGAAGCTGGGCCGGAAGACATCACATCATGTGCAAGTGGTTTCGTAAGAGCTACTGATAGATGCGGCACAAAGCATTTTCGGAGAGGCGCGACACAAGTGTCAAGAAGCGAGCCTACTGCACCATCGCAACAGTCGATATCTCAATGGAGAAGAGACTCTCAAGACCAGGATCTCCTCTGTTTGTACCTGTCTACGCGTAGACTCGAAGGTGCCAGGCCGTCACAAGGATTGCCTTCTTGGCTTTGCGGGAACGCAGAACACACCAATCTGACGGCCATACTGATTGTAATGGACAGTAATGTCTGCTCCATAGGCTAGATACTGACCGTACTCTACCTCATTATACGCGTACGCATGGACTTGGGAGCCGTCGAAGCTTTCGAAGCGAAACCTGTGGTGGCGAAAAGGCCAACCGTGCGCAAGTCGACCGGTGATGTGCACCACCATGTTGTGCCTGACTCCCTTCAACGTTCTCTGCGACATGCTGCTGCTGTCGATCGTTTGGTGGTCCAAGCTAGCGAAGGGCACTGGAGCTAAACCCAATGCAATCTTTCAAGTCTTGCCGAACGGAAGCAAGCTACTACGAACGCGTTCAACCGCTTCAAAATACTGTTTCGCCCTTTGATTCTGCCAAGCTTTCCTCTGATCACCTTCCTTTGTCGATCGGCAGCAAGCCAAGTCGAATGAAGGGCCTTTCGAAGAGCTGTTTGACTCAGTCTATAGGGTCTAACATCTCACTTGCGGACGAACAACATCACTCTGCAACCTTACACGCCTACAAAGCTAGCCAATCAGCTACCGAAATGCGCCGGAGTGTCCTGGCCTGCACTATGGCCAGGTCTCCGGTATTTAGCGCCGCGGCTCTGAAGGCCGATATGATGCACCTGTCTTCTGGCCATATTGATTGTAATTGACAGTTATGTCTGCTCCATTGGTCAAATACTGCTGGCATACAGGATCGCCGTAGACGAGATTGATCCGCACCTGAGGCGTCTCGTACCACAGTTCGTGGACGCGGTACGTCTGATTAGAGGCGGTCCTGCCAGAGCGTGTCCCGATATTGTCAGGCATAAGTCCAGTCCAAGATCGTTGCGACATATCTGCTGCTCTGACTTTGTGATAGGTGGTCTGAAAAGCTCGATTTGGCGAGGGGTGCTGTCAAAGCAAAGCCGGAAGTTGAGCGAGCGCAGAGGACATTGAGTACCGCCAGGCCTTTTGATCACTCCTACCCTTCTTCTGCTAACGTCCTCCACCCCTTGGTGCCGGCCAGCGGACTGCAGATCGTGAGAGGCGAATGAGAGGAGTCAGCTCACTTTCACCTCGATCAGCGACATAGATTACACTCTCCTTTGGAAGCGCGCGGACACTATGCGAGGGTCAAGACCATCAATCCTTACAACGCGCTAGCACCATCATTGTCTGCGAGGACCACTGTCATGCAGGCGTGTATGCAAGCGAAACGTAACATTATCGGTGCATACGAGTTGCGCGTTTGGACAACGCCAAACGACCGAAGTGACTACATAATGAGAAGCTGTCGATTTGGCATACTGATATACCTAGGCCAGATCTCCTCTGTCACGCTGGTGAAGCATCCTCGATAACTAGAGCCCCGAAGGCTGCCAAGATGTAACGCTGTACCGGCCAAACTGGTCGGACTCCACCGTGATGTCTGCTCCATATGTGGCATACTGCCGATATTCGGCACTGTTATAAGGCAAGGTGATCGTGAATCTGTACTCCTCGTACCACAGTTCATGGGAGAAGTACTCGCGGCCTTTGTGCCTGCGACTCCGCTTGTTAATCGTAGTTGGCTTTACGCCTCTGAAGGTCTCGGTCGGCATATCTGCAATCTGATGTATGAAGCGATGGACTCTTGAAGATGGCGCTGATGCTGCTGCTGCCGCTGATGCTGATGCGGTTTGTCGTTCAATACGCTTTGACCCCGGCCGTGAAGGAGGGGAAGAGTCGCTCCAAGCAAAACAGAGCGGACTGCTAACCTTCCAACTTTTGAATGTTTGGCCCTTTTCATCGATTCTCAGCCTTTGTATGTCGTCGGAAACTCCGGGAACGTGAGACACAGAGATACGACCCCCTTTACAGGTGGTGCGAAAAGTTCACATACTCCTCAGTGCTCAACGACGAAAGCCTCGCAAACGACCATTCACGCCGTGTAGAGCCCGTATTACTGCGCTGACCATTCCCTCTACAACAGGCACTTTGAGTGTTATCGGATGCTCTCAATTCTTCAGATTGACCTGCGCAACAATCTTGCGGGAGCTTTCTCCGATGTAGGCTACTAGTTTGCCTGAAGGAATAACAAAGTTCTGCGAAGGAGTGTCCCAGATGCTGTTGAAGATGTCGTCAGCAAAGGCAAATGTCATAACCTGCAGCTTGTTGCTCACCTGATGTCCTTGTATCGTAGCGGGAAGGTGAGTTTTGCGGATTGACCAGGCTTGAGATAGGTTTTCTCGAATCCTCGCATCACCTTAGGTGGCTCGCCTGTGCCAGCTGGGAAGCCAATGTACAGCTGAGGAGTAGCATTGCCTGCTACCTTGCCGCTGTTCTTGACGGTGACGGTGACGGAGTACTCCTCCTCATACCACTGCTTTGGTCCACCGGGGTTTGACCAACGCTTTCCTTTGCCTTTGCCGGTCTTCTTGACGCTCGCCTTGCTGTACGAGAAGCTAGTGTAGCTCAGACCATGCATAAACTCGAAGCGAGGAGTAATGTTCTTCTCGTCGAACCATCGGTAATCGAGGAAGACACCCTCGCTGTAGGTGATGTTGACATCGTAAGGCGTGAAGTCGGTTACGTTGTAATCGACTTGGGCAGGGTAGTCGGAATCTTTGTAGGCAATAGTGAACGGAAGCTTGGCGGAAGGGTTATAGGCGCCGTAGAGGACATCCACCAGTGCGTTTCCTGACTGCTCTCCAGGGTAGCCGGCGAACACAATGGCGGTGATGTTCTCATGGTCTGCCCAAGGCATGTCGACTGCACTACCGGCATTGATGATGACGACTGTGGGCCCGAGCGTCAGCATGATGCAGCCTTGCAGTGAGCTATGACCAACTGGTGTTCTTGCATGAGGATGCCACGGCTTCAATCATGGCATCTGCTCCTTGCCAGAGCGTCAAGTTCTGTCGGTCGCCGGCATTTGCGTTATCGTATCGGTCTGTCTCTTCTCCTGAGTGAGCTCCTCCGAAGGCGAGGCATGTCGCATCAGAACTTGCAGATGCAGCTTTCTTGATTGCGGCGAGATCATAGTTGTCTTGGGTGTAAGTGTATGCCGAGCCATCTTGCTTTGCCTTTGCCGCAAGTGCATCATTCGGGTAGACCAGGTTCGTGTAGTAGGAATAGCCCCAGGATCCAGCCCAGTGACCAGTGGCTCCGGCTGTCGAATGTAATGTCAGCGGGGTCTTCACACCTAGTCCTGCCTTGTTACATACCGCCGGTTGGTCCAAGAGGAATGAAGACTGGTGGGTTCTGGTTGACCTCCAGACCTAAACCGGCAAGGTTAGGTCCTCCAGGCCCAGCTGCAGCGTCAAACCCGAAAAGAGCGAGGTGCTTTGGCTTGTTCAGGGGAAGGGCGTTGGCGTTGTTCTTGAGTAAAACTGCTGAGGCTGCACCGGCAAGGCGGATATGGGCAATATCCTTCGCACCTCCTACGCTGATATTGTTCGGCAAGCGAGGGAAGCTGATCTTGTCTTGCCCAAGAGCAAAGTAGGGGGTCATCAATCGAATAGCAGCATCGTTGACACGCGCAAGAGGAACAGTGCCGTTATTGACGAAGTCGGTGAGATTCTGCCCGAGGAGGTGGCCTCCATAGTCCCTGAAAAGCTGTCCAGGAATGCCATAAGTGGATATGCCGAGCCTATATCAGAACGTCAGGCGGTGTCAGATGTCTGGTTCGTGAGAAGAACGTACTGAGAGTCCAGTCCGTTTGTGAAAGAAGGAACGCCCGACCTTTCGGCCTGGAAGTCTGATACAATAAAGGACTGATAATCCAATTCGCCTTTGTAAAGCTCTCCCATCAGGTTGGCATTATTGCAAGCATATGTGCCGTTGATCTTGTTGTAGCTGCACATGGTGCCCAGAGTACCTGCATTGATGGCGTCTCCGAAGGGGAAGAGGTATACTTCGTGTAAGGCCTTGTCGTCGATGTTGCTGGACTGCAAGAATCGCCCATGCTCTTGTTCGTCGCCGACCAGGTGCTTTGTGACTGCTATCACCTTGGCGTCTTGTACACCTTTCACCATCTGAGCGGCGCCCACTCCAGTCAGATATGGCTCGGGTCCGTAGGCTGTCGAAACATTGTCAGCCGGGAACTTCGGGGGAAGTACTTGGAGCAATCACCTTCTGGGTTACGGCCGCCTGCCTGCGCGCGCAGCATATTGGCGTTTGGCCCGAAAAGCACACCGTATCCTGTGACCCCGAAAGTCAGCATGCAGCCTCCGCTTTCGTGATATTAGAAGATTCACCTTTGTTTCGGAGTTGCTGTCCAGTCAGATAGCCTCTCTCGTACATAAGGTCTCTATCCAAACTTCCTGCCAGCGTGATGCTGTTTTCGAATGCAGAGTGAGGGGTTGTGAATGTTCCGGCGGGTCCATTTCCACCATCTGCAGCATTGTACTGAAACAAAGTGTCAGATAGGTAGAGAACATTTTCTCGAGCTAACTCACTCCAGAAAATCCAAGTCGCGGTACTCCATTGCCCCATACAGTCAGGTTGAGCTTCTCTGCCAGAGTCATTTGACCGACCAGAGCTTTGGCTTTAGCAAAAGCAGATTCGAGGCCGACACCAGTTGCATATGGAGCGACATATCCCTTGTTCACGGCAGCAGCGTTGGTAGTACCCGCTAAGGCGGACAGCAACGTGAGGGCCGCAACGCTTGGCAGCATCTTGCGGGAATGGTCAGGAAGAGTAGACTGTTTGAAAGACGAAGGGGAAAGAAACAGGCTTCCCAGATCTCTCGTAAAGCAGAAGTCCGCCTTTTTCCCAGGCTAGAGTCGGCCCCGCCGGGAATGCGGGGCGTGCGCTCTATCTGGTCTAAACTTAGCGGGAAAAATCAAGCGTGGAAGGCATTGTACCGTTTCGTGCAGCGTGCATCCTACTTCTTCCCGGTGGGGACCCTGCTAAGAGCCGCCTCATTCGTTTGCGAAACATCGTTGTGGATCACCCATATCAAGCCACAAGGGCGAGGCCTGGCCTTCTAATTTGCGGGGGGAAGTTCTGCTTCATTACGCCGATGTGGGATGGCCGCTCCTGGCCAGGGGGAAGCCAGGTATGGATGGTCATTAGCCTGAGATGTGGTTTGAATGGGGAGAAGCATATCGTCTTTTGTAGGTGCACAAGATAGCTCGAGACTATCAAGAGATAGTATCTTGCTAGTGAGACGGATTTCAAAATCCGCTTAGCATCGGACTGGTCGGTCAGACATCGTACATAAGGTTTTTTGCACGAAGAGTGGAGATTTAGACAGAGCTTGACGGTCATCAGGTAGTCAAGGCAGCTCTGATGGAGAATAAACAGAAGACTTCGCACATTAGCCTCATGCTCTGTGCATATAACAGGCAGAGTACGGGAAGTTTGCGATAAGCCGTACGAGGTATGATAGAAGTATCCGAATGCAGAGGCATACACACGCTCCTCGAAGATCACGATGGCGAGAGACATAGTTCTCGGACCTTCTGTGGCTGACATTGATTGTCGTAGTTTGAGCGTTTCATCGAAGGCGGCAGTCAGATGGCTACGCCGAAGCTGTTAAGCCCGGTCTCGCTATGTTCCAAGAGTGAATGACCCATGTCACATGCCCTCGCTGACGACTGATTTGATGTGCGCTCCATAGAACTCTAGTTTTTCGTAATCTGGAGAGTCTGAGGGAATCCGTAGGGTGAAGAAGCCATAGTTGGGGGTATGCTGAGTGATCAAGTGATACCATCCTGCACCGCGTCTCGATGTCGATGATTGGTAGCGAGTCTGCATGATCTGCACATGGCGCAGCTCAACGTGATGTGTAGGGTCACTCTGACGCTTGATGACTTTTGGCATTTCTGTACCGGCGGGCCTGTAACCGCGGACTTTCCACGAGTCGGTCTCGTCCGACCATTCGATTGTCAGATTTGCACCGTTTTCGATGTACATTGGCTTGTCGACGGCTACCCGAATCGTAAAGTCATCGAAGCCGGTTTGTTAGAGGAGCAAGTCGGATAAGATGTATCTTTGCGTTCTGGGGACAAGATATGGCGAAACAGAAAGCAGGAGTGACCTTGTCATCTGGGAGTTGCAACAGAGTCGAACGTAGACACAGCCACGTCTGCCATTAAGCAAGTGGGTATCTCGTAGGGCTAGATGCAGTCTTGAAGCACAGAAGAAGAAACGGAACGGATAGGACTCCATCGTAGACCGGTGATAGCTGAGCTGGCAGGCGGATTATCAGACTCGAGGTATCGGCATATATCGCGCATCTCATAGGAGAGTAGGTTCTCAGATAGGTAAGGTTATCTGTTATCGGTTGAGATTGTTCTGAGGTGAAGCAACGCGTTCTTTATGGCCACGTCTTAGAGCTGGTCTGAGGCTGCATTTCTGCCAACTCTTGGACAACATCTGTCAATACTCTCAATAGAACTACAGTTTCTTCCTGTTCATACATCACTTACTATCTCACGCTCATTCTACGAATCAAACGACAAGAACGAAAGATGCGCTCTTGGACCTCTTCTGCTGCTGCTGCTCTGCTTCTTTTACTGGCGCTGGTCGCCGACTCTACGTTCGCACGCGATAATGGACGTATGAAGAAAGCCATACGAACGCGTCGTCAAACTCACGGACTCGCAAAGAGACAAAGCACAGGCTCTTTATCGCTTGTTCAGAACTGGCAAGGCAGCGATGTGCGCATTATCCAGCATCAATATAGATACAGAAGAGGCGATGCTGATATTTTCTTGTCGACGTGATAGTTCCTCAATTCATGGGATTACATGACGGGCGCCGACCCGTGAGTGCCAGCTCAAAGCGTCAGCGCTCAGAATCCAAGCCAAGACTGACTGACTGTGATATATTAAGGACTCGTGGGAATGTCACGTACATCTCAGTAGCCGACGCGCAGACAGCCGGTCTCGTCAGCATAGAAGCCAACAATACATTCAGGATGGCCGTCTCTACGGACGACCTTGATGGTAGTACGAGAACGCGCCAGTCTGTCAGGCTTTCCTCGAGGAATCATTGGAAGAAAGGACAGCTGCTCGTGGCTAGTGTCTCGCATCTGCCGGAAGGATGTGGGACATGGCCTGCTCTGTGGGCGCTGGTGAGTTTCTGCGGCTATTCAGGATGCAGTATATGCTAACAACAGGCGGTGTGATACTTGTAGAGCGCGACGAACTTCGCAAACTGGCCAGTGGGCGGCGAGATCGACATTATAGAAGGAATCAACAACGTCTCCCCGAACAGTTATGTGATGCACACCTCTTCAGGCTGCAACATGAAGTCCAAATCGGGCTTGAATGGCAACTTCGTTACTGGAAACTGCTCAAGTATCGATGGATGCCGATATACGGACTCGAGGAAGAACAGCTTTGGACCAGACTTCAATCAAGCCGGAGGCGGTGTGTATGCATCGTACTTCAGCGATGATGGTATCAAGGTGGGCGCTTTTCCTCTGCTTTCATATACACGAGAAGTAAAGGCTAAAATCGAGGTGTGCGCTGCCTAGATGTGGTTCTGGTCAAATGGAGACGTACCAGCATCTATCCTGTCTGGCTCGCCCTCCATCAACGACCTCGGTACTCCCTCTGCTGATTTCGGCAGCGATGACTGCGATATCTCCGAGTCTTTCGACGACGAGCAGATGATCATGTGCGTCTCACTTGACCCTACTTTATTTCCTGTGCTGACGCGTATTACCTGTGATGTTAGCATCAACACGACTCTTTTTGGTGATTGGGCAGGCCAGCAATTCGCAAAGAGCGGCTGTCCGCAAAGCGCAGAAGACACGCTTGAAGATTCATCGAATTTCGAAGATGCGTACTGGCTCATCGACTATATCAAGCTTTACGGCTGATCTGTACAGTCGCGTCGATGAGGACCTATTGTAGCGATAAAGAAAGTAGATAGACGGCCAAGGCTGGATCCTTGGATTGGAACTTATATAGTGGGAATGTAGGAATAGAGAAATAGTAGTATATATATGCAAGTGGAATAGATGAATGCATGCTAACAAGACCGAGCAGAGGTGGCGCCCTGACATGCGACGTGGAAGAGGACGTGTTTTCTTGCCCGTCTACTGTATATGTGCATCCACGTCCTCTTGAATTATATATGATTGTATATTGCGCCCCTTTGCTCTACTTTTACTTCGGTTTTGTGTTGTGCGTGCCTCGACCTCAGCGCTGCTTCGCCTGCCTGCTCTCTTCTCTTGACCACGAAACACCTCGCAAACAGCAGAGTCAGCAACCATGGGTCTCTCAATCTCAAAGCTGTGTAAGTTGCGATAATGACACGACATCGACACCTGCGCTGCTCCGGCGGGCTCTCGAAAGCGCTGGCCCGGCCCTCGTCCCATTGGAATGGGCGGCCTGTCCCGTCCTTTTCGCAGCTTGAAGAGAGCAGTGCAGACGCTTTAGAAGATACAAAGTCATCTCAGAGCATGAAGCTGATGCTCTATTCGACGCCTGTGCCCTCGCAGTCACTGGCCTCTTCAACAGAAAGGAGATGCGCATCCTCATGGTCGGCTTGGACGCCGCTGGTAAAACGACAATCTTGTACAAGCTCAAGCTCGGTGAAATCGTCACTACCATTCCTACTATCGGTGAGCCGCCAGTTCTCTCCTTCCTACTGCCTTCGAGCGAAGTTCCAGCGCCCTGGTGTTCACGCGGCGATGCGAGGACTTCGTTCTTTCCAAGCTGGCGAACGAGATGGGCTACGGGCTGTTCTTGCGATGAGAAACATGCAGAAGGCGCTTCTTCGCCTGCTGGCTGTCTTGAAAGTCGAGGAACAGCTCGCGCCTGTCAACGACTACAACCCGCCTATTCGCGCTTTCAACGACAGCACAGCACCATTCCGAGCATGTTGCTGACATATACACGCTTTGTTTGCTAGGATTCAACGTCGAGACTGTCGAATACAAGAACATCTCTTTCACCGTATGGGATGTCGGTGGTCAGGACAAGATCCGACCTCTATGGAGGCATTGTGCGTCGTTTCTTTCCCTTCCACCTCCCAATGTCAATCCACTCAACGAGGTTGTGTGTCTCGCAGACTTCCAAAACACCCAAGGCATCATCTTCGTTGTCGATTCCAACGATCGGGAGCGAGTCAGCGAAGCGAGGGAGGAGCTCCAGCGCATGTTGAACGAAGACGAGCTCCGCGATGCTCTTCTCCTCGTCTTCGCAAACAAGCAAGATCTACCCAACGCCATGAACGCTGCTGAAATCACGGATAAATTGGGACTACACTCGCTTAGAAACAGACAGTGGTACATCCAGTCGACATGCGCTACGTCCGGTGATGGTCTCTACGAGGGTCTGGAATGGGTGGGTCCCCCAATCTCGCTCAAGTCGAGGGTCTGCATACTGACTGATTGGCAATCCAGCTGTCCAACGCTCTGAGGAAGGGCAATTACCAATAGACGACTACCTACCTAGCTCGTCTATTGACCTACGTACCTCACATACATACACCATCTCATTCTCACCTTACATGCTATAGTACCCTTTCTTCTTAGCCCAAACCCCCCTTACCTCCCCATTTCTTTTCTTCCGGATATTGAGTCTGTTTTGTTTTTTACGAATACGAGTTGCGACGATGCTACGAGGCGCAAAGGTAGAAGAGGAATTGCTGCAAAGGCTAAAAAACCATGCATGGCGTACGGACGAATTTTGTCACAATGAGGCATCAGGACGGACGAGTCAGGACTTTGAGGACGAGTGGGAAGTCATCACATCGAGGAGAAGGCTGTGGTAGCGCAAGATACACCCATGGATGGCAGAAACTACGGTCATGCTTTTTTCCTCTCCTTTGTCCGCAATTATCCAGTTCTTTCTCTAGATCTCGTCTATTCTTGTGCTTCCGCTGTGCAATGTCATACGTATGCCATGTCGCTTGGGTTTGCTCGCAACGATGAAACCGTGCCTTGTGCCTGGCCGCCCGAGTTCGCTCTTTCAAGACCGGCCTTTCGCGAGATTGTAGAAGCTATCTGACAGTATTCTATATCTTTATGGCGTTGCTGCATGAGTCCTCTAACCCTGGCTTTTCTGATTTTCTTTTTCCGAGGGAAGACTCCCTTCGCCCGCGTGATCGAAAAAGTTGGAAAATTTGGAGTCGCAGGGGCTGCCGTCTTGCGAACTCGCATCTTTGCCCCGACTACATCTTCATACATTCAACAATGGCTGTCGCAGGAAAGGAGAGAAAGGGTTAGTAGTCACTACAAGAAACAGCAGGGAACCAGCAGCGAGGGATCAGCCAGTCCAGTCCGACTTCACACCAAGTCGATCCAGCAAGCTTGAAGGAATCTCGAAGGACTGGATGGATCGGCTGTTCTCGCTGTGTTCCCAGCTGCAGGATGACGTGAGAATCCATGCTGAACCTGCGTTGGTTCCATCTCCAGACCTGCCATGGGGCATGAACGCCGGCACTTCAACCACAAAACGAGCACTTAAGCCCAAACCCAGCAACAGAAAAGGAAAAGCGAGTGCTAGAAAAGTGTTTGTAAAGAACATCATCAGAGAAGTCGCTGGACAGGCTCCATATGAAAGGAGATTGATGGAGTTGCTGAGGTATGACCACCCATTGAGATGGAAGGGCAGAAGCTGATGAAGATGTGTGGTTCTGCAGAAACGGTCAGGACAAGAAGGCCAGACGCACAGCAAAGCAAAGACTCGGAACGCTAAGACGCGCAAAGCGAAAGGTCGATGAACTCACAAACATCATCGCTGAGCAACGCCGAACGGCCCACTAAAGCTCACACCTACCTCTCTCTGTCTGGTTATCGTCGTCCTCTTCCTTCGACAAAATAGCGTCAACGCGGATATTTCGCATCGTTTTTCCCCGTCTGGTTCTTCAATTTTCTCCTTTCTTTTGTCTGGTCGCAAGCCGTCATCTTTAACCTTCAAAGCACTCATCAATGACTCGGGCAACACTGTTCGCTTCATTGCGACAGACAGTAGCTAGTTTGCGGAAGAGTAGGATGGGAGACGTATCGGGAAAGCTAGTGATAGAAATGGAAATTTATGAAGAGAAGGATGGGTGGAGAACGCTTTGGATATACACCTTTTAGCCCTATTGTTGGAGAAGGGAGATGCGAAAGCTGGAATTCAACGTTTACTTTTTATGATTGGCGAGCCTTCTCTAGTGCAAGCTATTCCTTCTCTCTTCGCACGCTATTTCACCACTTCCGGCCGCCCCTCAGTTTCACTAATGTCACGGATGATACTCATCCGACATGCTTTCTTATTGATGCCCTCCTGCTTTGACCACTCTGGATAATCCACTAGCCGATTCTTTTGGGCACGTTGGGGTAAACTTGTCCAAGCGACAAGGAACCCTACTGTATTCCCTCTCCCTCTCTCTCTCGCTGAACTTTCTCAACAGCTCTGCACGACTGCAGCCTTTCTAGCCTCCGTCTACGGCCTCACCGGTTCCTGTCAACGCTCAATAACCTGATTCTCATCTGTCCTTCTCTACTTTGAGCGACAAGCTTGATTTACATCCATCAGAAAGCGTATTGTCCTTATCATTCCCAGCTATGCCGAGCAGTTAAGGGTTACTCGCTCTTTCCCGACAGGTTAGTACACTTATTAGGCTAGGGTCTGTGATTCTCTGCTAACACAGTTATAACAAGTACTGCTTGCACTTGATGCCTTGGATAGATGGATGAGTCTGCCGTGATCTTTCTTGTATCGCTTTTCTAGCCCTTCCCAGCTTGTCTTTCCCGCATACATACATAAGTCACTTTGCTTTTCATATCGGCTTTCTCACACACCTTCTAAGACATGAAAGACCTGCAAACTACTTATGCTTCGCACGCTCTGCCCTGCCCAAACAACGCGACATGCACTTCCGGCTTCCTCAGATGAAGGCACCGCTTGTCAAGCAAGGCCCTCTCGCGTGAAAGAAAGCGATGGAAGAAGCAAAGACAAGAGTGATAACTCAATGTCAAGAAAGCAATCTGTCCTTGTCCGTGTTCCTGTCCATCGTCGATTCATGCAGCAAAGTGAAAGAACAGCCTCCGTCCTTGGCTGGGCCAGATTGAAATGAGCGCTGACGATGGACGTTCATCTACTCATAAGCACTTGTCTTTTTCTTTGTAGAGTTAGGAGAACGGTCTTCCTGCCCGCAAGAGAGCTCAGTCCTCGAGAGATCCCTGGCTGTCGACCCGCCGAACGAGCCCAAGCGAGCGAAATTACAGGCAAGAAAGGGAGGGCATTGCATTCTTGGGAGCAGACAACACAACACAGCTTGGACAGACGACAACTTGGACCGAGGACGACGACTACGAAAATCAAGGACGATTACGCGATATCTCGTCAAAAATCAAGGCAGCACGGCTCGCCTGCTTGGCCAGTCCGGACAGGATTTGAGGCGCCATGAAGCTGTAGGTCGTACATCTACCTCTTCGCATATAGATATCGCTAACGTGCAACCCGTTGGCCAGCCTGCCTGCTTTCCTACAGCCTGGATCCTCGTCCTCCTCGTCCAGCACGCATCGCCGCAGGAAAACGCTCGATGCGACTACACGCCCTCCTCAGCCCATTTCTACGCTCTTCCCAAGTAGTAACAGCAACGGCGAGCTAGCTGTCCCTGCAAAAGCTGCGCTCGCAACCAGTCCCAGTCAAAGTAGTTTCATCAGTCAACCACCTGCCACGCCTTCATCCAACAATGCCGCTCCAGCGAACACGACTACACCACATAGATCGCAGTCTACGCTCGTCAAGCCACAGCCCGCGCCCAACGATGGAATGCGCACTCGGCGTAGATCACTGAGAAACCTATTTGGTCTTCGACCCCAATTCGCATTTGAGCAGCAGAGTCACCCAGTCCCTGCTCTTCCAGATCTAGTCTATTCGCCTGCTTCTTCAGATACAGCTTCGTCGCCCGCTACATCGTTGGCAGCTAGCGACTCGGCAACAAGCAATAATTCCCCTTTGTCTGCTCTGTCTCCGCTCAAGAATGGGAAGGGTCCAGGTGAAACTGCGCAGTATCATCGACAGCCTCCTGCACCACCATCGTCAGCAGCGGAAACAAGGCGAACGTCGGAGATTCATAGACTGTCGCTGGGCTTATCCACTCTGTCTGGAGAAGCGTACGAGAACCAGATGCTAAGATACACGACAGACACTTCCTCATCTTTCGAAAGCAAAACTTCATCTACATCCAGCGTAAATACGGTGAAAGCGGGTAAAGCGCTCGACAGTCCGCTATTGAAGCTATTCCCGAGAAGCACTGAAGGGCACGACGAGGATGGGTATGGATCAGATGGAGGTGACTCAGATGAAGTGGGTACTGAAGAAGCATATGGGAAACCTTCAGAAGATGGGCACGCACTGCAGTCGTATAGCCAGCAGAATCGGAAAGAAGCACCTCTTCCACCTCTTCCTCCTATCCCAACGTCAGCTATACAGTTCCCAGCTACACTCTCTATAAATCTTACGAAAGTCAGCAATTCCTCCCCACCGAGCGCTATCAAGATGCCCTCTCCACGCTCCGCGACTTCAGCCGGCTCTTCGACCCGTGTACTAAGTCTAGGCGCCAAAGCGTGCCTTGACCTCACTTTATCAAGACTTCGGCCAGAACAACAAGCTTCGAGCGTGAAAGGACCCGAAGCGATTGGGGGCGGCTCGACTTCGCGAGTCTATCCTACTTCGAGCCGACTATACCTTCATCATCATGAGAAAGAGAGGAAGGTGAATAGGACGCTGTGTACGACGCTGCATCGTGCCAATATCGCATGGAGGCTAGAGTCGAGAAAACTGACGCTCATGGAGGAAGTAGAGCTGGATGGCCTCAAGAGACTGAGCGCAAAAGGAGATATGGTTAAGCCCGCTAGTCCGACGACGCTTGCTGCTGGAAATGATAGAGCAAGGAAAGATATAGCTATCAAAGCTCTAAATGAGGCGGGTCCAGATGATATCTTGGTACACCCCAATGACAAGCAACACAACGGCGGAGAACAAACAACGATGCTGCTTATCAAGACGGAGAAACTGAAGAGACAAGACACATTCATGAAAGCCCAAGTCCGAGCTTGGAGAACTTGGATTGAGCGAGATGCGTTCGAAGAGAGGAAGATCGTCATTCTGCTTGCGGAACATGCTGGTACTTCTACTGGGATAAGCGGCAGTGAGGCTATAATGACGGTTGTTAGACCTGTCGTGCCTCGACATGCCCACTCGCTGGAGCTTTCTGGAAGAGCGAAATGTCTAGCTGGCGTACAACCCTCTGTTTACGCGCTCAGGGGCCAAGCAGAAGTCGGGAAGTTGGAGAAACGCGTCCCGGCGCAGCCTTCATCTACGCCTTTACTGCCTCTCCAATCGGGCACAGCAACCTCCGCAAAGTATCTTGCGACGCAATCATCTACACGTCCATCGCTTTCAAGCTCCAGTTCCGCTCCCGCTATCTCTTCCTTATCTGGATCTACAAACACATCAGCTCCTTCTTCCTTTCCTCGTTCGTCTTCAGTCAAGGACACCCTCTCCACACCGTCCAAGCGGCCTATCAGTGATCTTCCACCCCAAACTGTAGTAGTGACACGACCTACACCTCCACGGCATTCTTCTCTCCCACCTTCAGCTGCTGTCGCTGTTTCGAGTTCTCCAGAAGCGCGGAACAAACGCGTTAGTCTGCTCAGTCGGATAGCGACGACCACAACCCGTCCTCCGAGAGAAGCTCCGCCTCAAAGACCCTGTTCGACCATGCTACCGTCTCCAGCGAACGACCGTCCGCAAAGACAGATTTCGGCACATGAGAGGTCGCAGAGCGCTTCTGTGACCTTGGATATAGGCCGGGATGGGGAAGCAGAAGATGAAGATGAGATGCCGCTTGCGTACTGGCGAGATCGACAGAGCATGGTTTCCGATGGCTCCTCGTCATCTACTTCAGATAAGGGCAAGGGCAAGCGCTTCTCCACCATCTCTAACAATAGCAATAAACAGCCTTCGCCCATCTCGCCAGCCAATCGACAATCGCTCCTCGTCCCACCTATGCCGACAAAACAGCCACGACAGCGTATCTCCAGCTCCACCTCAAACAGCAATATCAGCCAAAACGCCGAAGTAGCAGCACTGCAGGCTGAGATTGCAGCACTGAAAGCGGCACAGGCGAAGACGCTGCAGAATCAGAAGGAGATGGAGAGGATGAAGGAAGCGGAGTTTGCAAGGATGAAGGAGGAGAGGCTGAAAGCTTCTATACGAGAAGAGACGGCGAGGAAGGAGAAGGAAGAGGAAGAAACCAGGAAGAAGCGGGTATGTGGAGGTATCTATACCGTGCGACATGTAGGCTGATCCGCGTGTTTTGTGATCAGGACGAACGCAAAAAATGGGAAGACCACCGTCGGCGCTCAGCAATGCTCGAACACCAGCAGAAGGAGCAAGACAAAGCAGAAGAAGAGGCTCGTCGGCGGTCAAGCTATATGCCTTCAGGCATGCCAGGCTACCCACCTCCCGAGTCACATCGGCAATCTATCCTCTTTCCCGCTGCTTCTCCTCCACAGCTCTATCAGCCTCAACCTATCTATCCTATCGGTCCTGCAATGCAACAGCATCAACAACCTTTCGTGCACCCGATGTTTTACGCAGCTTCTGGCGGTATGCCAATGCATCAATACCAGCCGCAGAATACCTTCATACACCCCAATGCAATGATGTCTGCTCCAAATCTGTCATACATGCCGAATGGCCAGATGACTCCGCCATATCCTCTTTCTTTCACTCCGCCAGCTACGCCTCCTCGCTATCCTAGTCCGCGCAGAGATAGTCCAAACAGGCTGTCTGGACACTCTTTCTCGTCAAATGAAGATTCAGCTGCAGGCGGTCCTTTGAAAGATAAAAGGAGATCTAGCTACCTACCGGCTTCACAGTCAACGGGCAAGATGTCGGAACTTTTGCAGCTAGCTCAGCAATTCGAGTCGGAAGACCAAGATAGAGAGCCAAACTTCAGTCCAGATGGCCTTATTCAGCAAGCTACTTTTCATGAACAACTTATCAATCCGCGAGCCATGCTTGCTCGAAGTCAGGGGAGATCAGCTTCGTATGACAGCAGTCAGTCAATGAACGAGCTGTCGAAAAGTAGAGGAAGGAACCAGGCTGTTCCTGCTCCCATCCTGAGAAGTATGAGCAGCGATCCCAGAAACGCTCAGCGCGGCTCCAGGGCATTCCTCGATATTCCGGCACAGCGCAAGAGCGTAGTATTTGCGTAGTTATCACTTCGTACATAGATTACAAGATCATAATCCAGCTTTATCCATAGCAGATCGCATCTCTGGATAAAATCCACCCCATAGTCACATCGTCAATAGTAGCCTGCAACTTGGGGATATACGGGTCATTCGTTGTCGTTGTCAATAGCATAGCTGCTAAACATCTTCAGCAAACTCATCATGTGTCGAGATGATAATCATTCCTTTTCTATGGCTACAGGCAGCTGGTCAATCTGATGCTACAAGGTATGGTCCCTTTGCTCTGGTTGTTTTTCCTTCCCTCCATACTCGCGGAGCGTAGCTTTCTAGCAGAGGAAGTCCACTCTGCAGGAGCCGGTCTGTCGAGTCACATAGTTGATTTCCTGGCCGTTATCCACGGTACCTTCATAATATTGACCGCTGTTGGTGTCGTAAACGGAGCAAGACTCGTAGCCTGCTCCTCCCGACGACTTGCTCACTGGGAGAAGCAGTTAAAGTCAATACGGGACTGTGCCGCCCTTTCGCGCCCGCAGACTTACTTTTGATCTCGATGGGGTCGCCGTAGCCCTGGTACTGATCTCCGAGCCATTCCTCAGGTTGCCATGTCCTGTCATAAGGTGGAGCAGTCTGAGCAGCGTGCTGATCGTCTTCGGCCATTCGTGTGTCGCCTCGGTAGATACCCATGTACTTTGTGACAGATGTAAAGCCTGCCTGGCCAGGCCCGTTGCCAGCGTTGTCGATAGACATTGAGAACGCGACATAGCAGTTCTGTATGGGATGGTCCTGACGCTTGGCTATAGCCGCATCAGGAGCTACAGGAGCTCCAGATACATACGCAGCTAGTATAGCTAGAGTGAAGGATGTAGCAACGGATCTGAACATGATACTGATTGCAGCGATTTTATCGAAAAATATGTATGGAGAATGGAGGGTGGTGGGAGAAGAGAGAAGAGGAGGATGTAGTGTTTGTAAAATAGAAGGAAGTCAAGATGTATCCGTGGAGGCACCCTTATGTACTGTGGGCTACCCATGGCGAACTGGCTGTCACGTCCCTAGCGGAAGCGATCAAGTGCATCTGACGTCGACTAGCTTCGAATTTCATGTGGTATATGGATGCCGTCTCATTGAGGTTCGAGAAAGGTATCATCAGAAGGTCTCATGATATGGGCGGTCCGAGTTCACCGGTGGAGAAAAGTACGAGATGGCCGAGTAGACTGAACCTTCCTGCGGGCCTTGCACATGTATCTGCTCTCTTCTCTTATCTGATAGGGTAATCGCTAGCTACGATTTGCCAACCGTTCCTGGACTATCCAAAAATGTTCAGGCACAGACAACAAAGTTTGATAGATCTGGTCCGGGCCGCTGAGGCGAGGATGAAGCAAAGATGACGATGGGGCCTTCAGTATGGGGCAGTATGTGCCTACGTCCGCTGACGTTGGGCTCCGCTGATTAAACGGAGTCACTTCCTGGTGGCCAATCTCGACCTATCAGATGCTTGCGTAAAGTCAGGAAAGCGTTCACTTCGTATGAGGTAGTCTGTTCCCAGATGCTCCTTCCAGAGGAGAACCACGTTTCGGAGTTCGGCTGCCCTTTCTATCGAGACGTATGAATAGCCCTGATGGTGGGATCGCGCCAAGCAGCACTCTTTCGATTTATCGCGAGAATGGAAGAGTGCCGCGGGCTCATAGTCGTAACGTATTCTGCGCGGTATACGTTATAAGAGAAATGTCTGGCAGAGCGAATCGGAGTTCTTACTCTAACCGATACTGACTCGCGGAGATAGCAAGTAACGACGAGTGTTGAGGGAGCTAATCGCTTACACGCACGTACAACATTGCGATCAGGCGCTCCATTCGCGCTCACCTCGCCTCTCCTCGAACTTCACTTGCCCAGTCTCGGCTGTCTACACTCTGAGTCTTCTTCGCCAGTGGGGTGTCCGGATATTGACGAGATGGAAGAGCTGGTCGACTGCTTGCGTTTCTTAGGCTTGTCCGTTGATCCCCTTCGACTAGCGATCTTGGTTGATCGTTGCACGCTGGTCGGAGTGGTAGGAACAGAAGGAAGAGGTGCAGATAGGTGTAGAATCCGTCTTGTGGTCGCAACCTTCTCCTTGTAGCGCTTTATGGCAGGATCGTCGACCCTGACTTTCACCGATCCCCGCCTCCGCAGGCTCAAGAGCCATGGTCTGACTCCACCTCGACCTGTTATGATCTCAACGCATCCAATGTCGAACCCGACTTGCTCCCATAGTTGCCATGGGTCCAGAGGTTCATCCTTTTTGCCGATGGACAGATGCCAAGATGCCATTCGACCGATTGCATCGGTATTGCTTGATGGTCTGCTTGAGTTTGAGTAGTTTGTACAGATCTCGTATAGATTGCATGCATTCTGCAGTGAGCTGCCACCGTACGGAACGTCGACAGCGAATGTATGATAGTTGCCTCGCACTTGTCCTTGTGCTCGAAGCGCATCTTTGGCTCGTACGGTCAAGCCATTGTCGACCGTGTAGACTTCGAGATCCATTGCGGCCGGCTGAAGATCCGATAACTGCGTTGCTGGTATGTGGGAGGGCTTGGTGAGCAGAAGTGTATGTTCCGCTTAAGGTTTATGTAGTTCGTGTTGATGTAAAGCTAAGATACAGGCAGATGCCAGCGACGGAGGGGGCCACTCTGCCATTGTGAAGGGAAAGAAAGGCGATTTATAGGGGTCCATGGGAAAGGGAGGAATTGTCTAGAAGATCCAGTAGAAGTAAGTGATACAACGTGAGACGATTACGATCCAAGCAGGGAAAGCGCTGCAGCCGAGCTGACATCTGTCGTCCTCAAACCGATTTCCAGAAGTCCTTGAAGAAGCCTTTCCTCCCTGAGCTACCCTTGAGGGTCTGACTCGAGCCAGCTGTAGCTATTGAAGCTACCTCAACTGCAGTTCCATCCTTCTCTGACAGCAGCGTGTCTTTTTCCCCGCTCAATGAGCTGCTTGTGGAGGCTAGAGGCACTTCAGAGAGCGAAGCTTGTATGATGTGTTTGGCTTCTTGAACTCTTCTGTCATAGGAAGCCTTTGCAGCTTGCTCTTCTCGGATGACGTCGGCATCTCGCCTGCGGTAGTTCAGGAGCCAGGGTTTGCTTCCTCTAGGTCCTGTTATTATCTCAATCTTTGTAATGTCAAAGTGGAGTCGCTCCCATAGATTCCAAGGAAAACCTATGTCATTTATTTTGTAGCGGCGATTCGCCGCGTTGAAGAATCATCTTGGTCTATTTAGGTTTGATAAGCGCATATGGTCTAGTCAGATTGAGTGGAAGTTTAAAGTATTCAAGCTGAGCAGTATGTCGCATTCTCAGCCTTCTGTCTTTTTGTTTTTGCGCGGCGATTCGCCGCGTTGAAGAAGAATGATCGATTATTCTGAGGAGCATTTTGTATAGTCAGGGTTGTATATTCAGGGTTGAGTGTAATGCGTCAGAAAGTGCATGTCTGAGAGACCTTCTTGATCGTTTGGATTGGCGGCGAATCGCCGCGTGTCAGATTACACCGGTGTTTACTCTGGTCGAATTCTGCACAGAGTATTTCAGCTGAATAGTCAGAACACAAGGAGGAAATGTTGTACATTCCGTGAGATTATTCGCTGTCGTCTTACGGCGGCAATTCGCCGCATCAGCAGGATAGGGGCATGCTTGGAAAGGAGTTAGGAGGTGAAGGGTACTTCGGGCGCGTTTGAAAATGAAATATGGTAGTTAGTATGATTAACTAGCGGCTCCCGCCGCAAATCATGTATGAGAAGTACGTTTCTGCTATTTCCGAAGAGCCTCTTGTTTGTTGTTTGGTGTTTGGGTCTGGAATTTTCAAATCACGTGACACAGGACCTGAGGTAGAGGGCGGCGAAAGCCGCTGGAGGAAGCCGCCAGTATTCTACGTCGAATACAAGCGATATTTAGGCCCGACTACCAACAGCGTTTGCAGATTGATTATGGCAGGACAGGATTTTAGCAAAGCGGCGAATCGCCGCCAAAGTATGCATCAAGCTTTCAATACCACCTTTCAATATTCATCCTGAATAGCAGCGGTAATTCAAGACTGAATACTGAAAAAGTCCCTGGGCCGACGAAGCGGCGATTCGCCGCATTGCATAATGACCTCTTGTTGCAAGTAAGCTGGCCTTAGAATGCCAGGTCTCGCTCGGCAGGAAGGAAAGATGCAAACGATCCAAACCTCAGAGATGCTGGCCCTGACCACAAGTACTACTATGCTCCCATGGCAAGCGGAACGCACTGAGAAGATTCCTATACCGTTTCCTGCTACACATTCGCATCTCCCTCACACTTTCAATCCTGTCCTGACCTGGCATCAGCGGCCGGTACTACTAGCTACAGCTGAGGCATGTTTTCATGATTCAGTTTCATTTATCGACGTTGGCAAACCTGAAAGTTTCGTGTATAAGGACCTGGGCGTCTAGGCAAAGACCTGCGATGCGAAGCGCTTCAGCAATGTCACAGCCTAATAGGGGAATCTGCTAACCATATCCTCATTCAAGCTTCCATACGTTGATCTCCACATGTCCTGGAAGTAGCCCTGCCTGGCCTTCCAAGGGTATCTATCCCCAGCCTTGAACATTTCTCCGCGACCCTTAGTGAGGTAAGTGGAGTCCATATCAAATAGCTTCGCTTCCTTGACTACGTTGCCTTCTTTGACAGTAGCCGTTGCGGATGTGTAGCCGTGCTTCTTCTGATAAGCCATCAAGCGGGTCAAGACCTGGTGACAATTACCATCAGATTGGATTAGAGCGCTTGAAGAAGCAAGATCGTACTTTGGCAGCAGTATCGGCACCAAGAGTCCACGAGGCATTCGCATACCCAAAGACGTTGATCACGTTCGGTAGATCCTGCACCATCGAAGTTCTCCACAGCATCTTGTCTGCCAGTCGTACTGGCTTTCCATCGATAGAAGTCTTGGTGCCGCCTCCGTTCATCACCTTCAAGCCCGTAGCAGTCACGATAATGTCTGCATCGAGCGCGCTCTCTGGCTGGTCTTTGATCTTGATCCCTGACTCGGTGACCGTCTCGATATGTCCAGTCACCATGTCTGCCTTTCCAGACCTTATGGCTTCATAGAAGTCGCCATCTGGCACGAAGCACATTCTCTGGCTCCATGGACCGTATTTTGGGTCGAAATGCGGGTCGAGATCGAAGCCTTCGGGGAGCTGCTGCTTTGCACCTGCTCGAATAGCCTCCCGGTTCTTCTGAGGATCCTTCTGACAGGATCTCACGAATAGATAGCCTATCAAGATGTACTGGAGGCGCAGGAAGCTGATCACCCATGCTAGGGGGAGGAAGCGTTTGAGCCATTCGGCCGTAGGATCACGATTGGGAATTGTCACGATGTAAGAAGGGCTTCGCTGGACAAGCGTGACCTTCTCAACGTCCTTGGCGATGACGGGGAAGATGGAGATGGCGGTTGCTCCTGAACCAATGATGGCAACCTTCTTTCCAGTGACATCCAGGTCCGTCGGCCAGAATTGGGGATGCACGACGCGACCCTTGAAGTTCTCCAATCCAGGTATCTCTGCTGGCAGAGCCTTCTGATAATCGTAATAGCCGGTTCCGAGTACGACCCAACGTGCTTTGACTGTCTTTTCCTCCTCTCCTTCGTGTACTGACAGTGTCACAGTCCACATCTGCTCCGATGTTGACCAGTCCATCGCTGTGACTTTGTGCTTGAAGTGGGTCCTCTTATCCATTCCAAAGGACTTCATCGAGCTCTGCAGGTATTCCAAGATCTGATCTGCACCTGCAAGTACTTTGTCAGATGACCAGGGATTCCATTCGAAGCCGAATGAGAAAAGATCGGAGTCGCTTCGAATGCCGGGATACTTGAAGAGACTCCAGGTGCCTCCTATCTCATGTCGCGATTCGTAGACTGCATAGTTGATACCAGGGAAAGCTGCTTGAGCTCGGTAGGCTGTATTAATGCCGGAGATGCCGCTGCCAATGATGCAGAGATCGAGGACTTCAACGTTTGAGCTTTTCTCTTTGGACATTGTTGCTATACGTGGAGGCAGTAGCGAAAAGCAGAGGAAAGAGCCAGGCAGCAGACATGATTGCGTTCATTAAGCTTGTCAGGCGGAGACAGCTCGATCTCCTCCGGCCGAGCTTAAGTCAGGTGCAGTCACTTGACCAGAAAAGATCGCTTGTATAGCTTGCTTGCCGGTACGTGATAGCCGCGCAAACCACTTGCGTAGGCAAGACGCGTCGGAAATGTTGACATCTTTTTGACAAGCCAACGTTGAGGCGCCCAATGAAAGCCTAATAGAAGAGCGATGCGAAACTTGTCAAGCATTCAATGTGTAGGAAAGGGTCGTCGGACCGTCGTCTTACATGCATGTCGGAGAGATGAACAGCAAGCCGAGTCGCGGGTAGATCCCTCTGAACGTATACATTGCGGCAAGGCATATCTGCCAGATGAGAGCCAAAGAAAGACAATCTACATACAAATAGAATATACACAGTAACAGACCAGCTTCCAGCCTATGGCCAGCTGTGCTTTGGCCTCTCTGCGCAGTTCTTCGCGCAACCGCATCTGTAGGTGAAAATATAGGCAGGCCAGAGGCGTGGGCGATGCCTGTTCCGAAAACCTGCCATCATGATCTCTTGCTCGTATCGTACTTCAGACTTGTAGGCTTCAGCCTTCGAAGCTGCCCCAAAAGCGTATGGTCTTCCGCTGTTTGCCTTGCTGTCGTACGAGAGAATCGTGGCGAGCAGGTCAAGCCAGAGTTTCCGCAGATAGATGTCGCAATAGACTAGCTGAGATTCAACAACCGTGATGCAGGGTTTCGAAGTGAGCCTCTTCAGTTCGGAGAGATGGGGAACGATAGGCGACAGCAAAGGTAAAATTGGTAGGCATTCTCATCCGTGCAGACACGCTTGACATCTTGTAGATCCGAAATGATGTTGGTCTGCACACGAGAACAAGCAATAAGTCAATCAAGGCGCCGACTTCGGCAGACGAGGAACTGACGATATGCACGTCTGGAAATACATGCGAGTCGAAACCGTGGAAGTGCGGATACAGCTCATGCAGTGAAGGTTCCAGGTTGCTGCAGGGGTGAATTCTCGCTATTAGGTGTCGTCAACATTGTAGAGCTTGCGCAAATGTTCGTACGCAATATAATCCAGGAGCTCTTGCCGCCTGGAAGGGACAGGGTAGGGAGGGGGTGCATCATCGCTGCGACTGCGTAGTGTCTTCCAGAGATCAGATAGGGAGCTCATGAACCGCGAATATGGCTTGAGTGTAAGACAAACAGGGAGAACGGATGCACAAGAAATAGTGAAAGAATGCTGTCTGCATTCTTCGCTGGAGAATGTGTCTTCATTTCACGAGGTCAGGTGAAGATTTGCAGCTTGACTTTGCCGACAGTTGTACGCTGAAGGACTGCAGCGTCACAGTCGTGATAAAGACGAGAATGAAGACAGTAAACATGCATGCTGCTGAATCCATCGATGCCAACCCATCCCCGACATCTGCATGGGAATGAGGGCAAGAAAGGGCCAGATGCAGACTTTCGAGAAAGTTAACACGAGTTCATAATGTCAAATATCGTATACTGCATTATCGACTCCACATCAGTCCATCATGCCTAAAGAAGCTCGCCATCTACGGTCGGACTACGCCTTGTCGTCGATATATCTCTGCTCAAGATGGCATATTTATCTTATCGCACCCATCATTCCACAGAGCATCCCTGGCATGTCCTATAAAAAGAAATCGTACACTGTGACCAGCGCCTCTAAGGAATCACTGATGATAATCCCTTGGACAGATTTAGCAGCACCTTGTCGTCATAAGGCGTTTCTCTCTCGGCAGTGCTCGGTACCGCACGGTAGCTGAACCGCAGTGTTGAGTGCTCCATCTAGACTCACTGTGGCTCTCATTACACCTCTATCACGGCCCACTTTCAATCCTCGGAGCACATTAAGCATGAAAGCCTTGAGAAGCGCAAGTCGAGGCCTGCAAAAGCTCGGCATCCTAGCTGTGCTGTTTACACGCACCCCAGCAATTCTTTCTGCACCCACAATCCTGGATATAGGCTCAGCGAACGCTTCAACTCCTGCAGATGACTTTGTGACTGCTCATGATCTCAGACTGTATCGAAACGGAAGACCCTTCTACGTAGCAGGCATGAACTACTACAGGTGGGTAGTGTAGAAGTCCCTACATAGCTATAGAACGGGCTCGTTTACCAAGTCTATACAGCTGTATGAATTTGGCTGCAGATGAATCTGCTGGCGGAAACAGGACTCGTTTCGAGACCGAGGTAAGTTTACATGAAATAATACTGATCAAGTAGCCGCTTCTTAACAATGCGCTCAACGCTATGCATGTTTGACAGCTTCAACAGCTCAAAGACTCCGGAATTAACATGCTCCGGATAATGGCAGCAAGCGAAGGATCTCCTAGTGGCGCACCTGCTAGAATGTATCCTGCCTTGATGCCAAGCCCATACTCTTGGAATGAAGACATCTTCGTGGGTCTTGACCGCTGCATGGCCAAAATCAGTGATCTCAACATGACCGCCATCCTTGATCTGTGTGAGTGATCATTGATTCAGACTAGTCTGCCCCGAATACCGGTATCTGACGAGCCTTCTTCCCTTCGCAACCTGTTCAGCAAACACCTGGATGTGGTCGGGTGGTTTTGGACAGTACGTCTCGTGGTTCAATGCGAACGAGACTATCCCTTATCCAGATCATTGGGATCCGACATTGAACCCTCCATTCGGGACTTATCAAACGAACGGGACCAATACTGCCCAGTACATCGCCTACGTTGCTGCCTTCTACAACAACACGGACGCCCAAAACCTGTACCGAGCACATATATCGAAGGTTCTCAATAGGAGAAACACAGTCAATGGCTTGCTGTATCTGGAAGATCCCACCGTACTGGCATGGGAGCTTGCCAATGAGCCACAATGTAAGGGTGCAACGCCACTGCAGCATGACCTCGCAGCTAAGCTGAGATCCTTAATCTCTAGACCCTGTCCCATACGAATGGGTCGATGGATCCGCTGCCTATATCAAATCGCTGGGAGCGCGACAAATGGTCACTGCAGGCTTCGATGGGTACGAGGGGGAATCCCTGTGGAAGGAGGTACATTCATCCCCAAATATCGACTTTAGTACTGGACACTGGTATCCCGAGAACTATGTAAGTCGGGGAAAAAGGCGGTCCACAATCTACCTTTTCTCCGGCACGAGAATTGACGATTTATGTCAGTTGCTCTATGATCCTACAAACAGCTCGGCAGCCGCTCTGGCTTTTGCGAAAGCGACACTCCTCGAATTCCTGGTTAACATTTCAGACTGGACGACGTCCTTGAACAAGCCCGCAATTCTAGAAGAGACGGGTTTGGCACGCGATCTTTGGGAAAACGTGGCTTTGGGTGCACCTACTAAAGCATACCTCTACAACGCCTCGGCCAGTACAATTAACCGCGATTCATATCTCGCCTTTGCGATTGAGGAAATCATGTACTACTTCCGAGCCAACAAAGGTATCGTAGGTCTGGCACCCTGGACATATGGAGGCATTTGGCGTCCTACAGATCCTCCCAACGCCTTCAATGAGCGTTGGGCGGGTGATCCGCCTCACGAGCCTCCCGGTGAGTCTCGTGATTGTGCATCTCGTGCGGTCTCGCAACTAAGCCGTACGTGTTGGCTTGCAGGATGGTATGATATCTACGACAAGGACAAGTCGACTTTGCAGCTACTCAAACTTCAGGCTTCGCGAGCTGCTGAAATCATAGACAAGCTATAGACAGGCAATGATCGAGCTCGGGCTGCTGCTATCTTGTTTGTTTACTGCCAAGCTATACACTGTCACCGGTATGATAGCCTTCAGAGACTAGTGGCCTTTGTAAGTTCTCTCAAGAGGTGCTGATCAGCTAGTTGTCAGCACAAGACTCGCGCCTGCATCAAGTGCATCAGTGTGATACTAATCTCCGTTCGCTCAATGCTGTCAAAGATCAAAGAAGTGGTGCACGCATTCGGGCTCATGCTTTTTCTGCTGCTGATGTCCGTCTTATGGCCCGCCACGGCGTGCCTTTCAGAGAAGCCGCTGGATGTCTGCGTGACCCTACACCTGCTCCGGGACTGCAAGTTCAAGAAGATATCGATGAGTTGCCAGAATCATTCTGACTGGCCGCCTACTGCCATGTCCGGGGTTGTCTCTGTACATGCGATAGAGCAGCCAGTCCCACAGCTTGACGAGGATAAGGATGCGGACGACAGCTGCCTTCCTCTGCCGTCGATAGACTGAGAACCAGCCTCGTTGAGAGTGTCGTCACTTCGGTCGCGCAGCGTTCATCGCCTTGTCTCATCGACACTGGTGTGCACTTCTACGTCGTTTATATCGGTGGATGTGTTCAGGAACATGAAAGGTTTCCGGACATTACTTGTCAGTCCACATTGTAGGGGAATGATATGAGTGTGGTGAGAATCTGGAAAGAGGGAGGGTGGAAAGTAAGTCAAGCCTGCATTGCGCTTGAATGATACCTGTATCAAACACCGTCATCCTTCCTCGCATAGTCTAGCTTTCTTCTCCCTAGTCTAACCTGACCGTTCTCCTCCTACTCGCCTCTTCCATCTGGCCTCCGTGCTCAAGCCTAGCTTAATGAGCTCCCTTGGACTTGTTGAGTACGGCTGTATCGAGGATTGCTCTCTCCTGTTCTTGGTTTACAATCTCCGAGATGAGCGGGGTGAGGTAGCGGGAGTCCTATAGATCATCGAAGGGATAAAGTGTCAGCGAGTGTTCTCTGAGACGAGGGACTTGGGAGTGTATAGCTGCGAGCGAGTGAAGAGTGTAACAGCACAGTGCTCTCTGACTGCAGCCAGCTAACGCTGTCTGCCTTGGGCTCCCTTCTAGCTGACCCGCTCGCTCGCAGCTAACGCTGCCTCCGCTAACGCTGTTCTTTCGCTCGCTTCGCTCGCGGACTCACCTGCTGCTGTGTAAGCTGCTGCTCTTTAGGCAATGGATGATGGAGCACGCTCAATTGAGAAGCCACTCTCAACCTGTATGCCCTATCGTACTCCTCCCTCGGTGTCAATCTCTTGAGCGCCTTCTGCACCGTATCATTCTCTTCAATGATCAAGTCGTCGTACTTCAAGCCATGCTGTCTGTATCCGCAGATGTCGGCATACTTGTCTGCGAGCTTCTTGATGGGGCGATACAGGGATCTGGCGAGCGCAGACGACGGCCAATCAAAGTCAGCTCGATGGAACGACCGGGAATTGAAAGAGGATGGATGTACCGTGAGTTCCTGATGCTGCTTGCGAGGGATAGTCCCAGTGGTGTCATGTACCCGCCGACCATGATTGATGTAGACTGAGGTGAGATGGGGAGGAGGGCAAAAAGCGAAGAGTTCGAGCTTCGAAGGAGGGCTGGGCAAGCAGGCAGGACCCTAGTTGTGGTACATTGTATGCTACTACTATTCTGTAGATCTAGCTATTCTGTTCTATCTGCGCATTTGCTCGCTTTTGCTGCTCCAGCTCAGTGCCAATTTCTGGCTGACCTTGTTCATCCCGACATCTTTCAATCATCCAATCTGGACTGACTATCTACGACACCGTATCCTGACCAGATAGCGCTGTAGAGTGCTACCGCAGCCATGCGCCCGCCTTTCACGCTGCTCGCTGGCAACAGGCAGCAGTCATCTCCGAGCGTAGGGAGAAGAGCAAAGGATGACAATAACATCAAAGAAGGAGCGACTCCGACATCATCCACACCATCAAGAAGAAGATTACATGGCATATCTAATGCTAGTCCTACCATAAATGCTGCTCAACCTCGTCCTTCTCCTTCTCCCTCCATGTTTACTCGATCACCTGTTCGAGAGGGTGATGCATTCAGCTCGACGGCCTATATATTGGATGACATGATGGATACATACATGGATGACGATACGGAAGACCTGGATACAGTCCCTCTCCTTCCCGCAAATGACATACTTCAGAACAACAATAACATCTTCGCGCCGCGCGCAAAGACACTGCAACCAAGTAGCAGTAGCACCATCAAGAAGAGAGCACTACAAGTCAAGAGCACAGGAAAACGCATAGAGATCAGGCTCATAGAGCAAGAAACGATAATAAGGCCAGAACACGTGCCGCTACCCCCATCATCACCGCTCAAACAACATCGCAGTCCCGTCAAGCGTGCATTGGTCGCTGAAGGAGAGGTGGATGAGGATGAAGCGGTGGAACCAAGGGTCGACGCGACCTTCTTACGTCAGGACGATGTTGCGGAACAAGCTGCTGCTATTCCGCTACCACCCTCGCCAGTCAAGCCTCGCACAGAAGCACAACAAGATGCATCTATCCACGAATCTCCATCTCCTCTTTGCGAAGATGCAGAAAGCCCAGCGTTAGATGCCGGTAAGCTACCATCATAACATGAACAGCCAGCACTGTGCTAATGTATCTTATCAGACACGTTCATGCCCGACGCTTCTCCTCGTCACGACCCTTCCACCAATATTCTTCCTCCCCCTTCTTCTCCTCACAAAGATCCCGTAACCGAAGCTGCGCTACAAGCAGAAGCCGCCCTATCGCCTACTGAAGAACACGCAGCTGTGTTCCCTCATGTAGCAACCGCCGGTGATGCCGAATTGGATGGCGATACGACGCTTGATATGGCTAGGAATGTGGAACTACCGCTCTCGCCTGAGAAAGCCGGAAACGAAACACTGCAGGACCTGGACTTGGAAGCCTCTCCCATCGCTGCGAATGCCCAGATAGACGATGACGATGCTCAAGATGAAGCTCAAGATGAAGCTCAAGCTCAAGCCGAGTCTAGTACGACCCAGGATCAAGAATTGTTGGCGAAATACAAACAAGGCGTCGAGGATATGCTCGATCTCCTCCTAGATGACTCATCCGAAGATGAGGACCAAGAAAATAACGAGTTGGAAAAGGAGTACAAAGCTGCCGAACGAGCTGTCTTCAAAGCTGCTTTGTGTGACATGATGGATGTTGACGATAGTGAGGAAGATGAGATTGATCTCGAGATGAAGGAGGAGGTCTTCAATACGCTGAGAGAGGCTAGAGAAGCCATGCAAGCCTCTTTGAGCGGTACGCCGGACGAAGACGTAGCGGCAGAAGAGGTCGAAGCAGAGGAGGAAGAGACGAGACACATCAGGGAGGTCTGCCATGACAATATCTCAGAGCTCAGTAAATCGTTACTTAAGAAGAAAGAAGATCGAGAAGCTTTCACGGAGCAGATGAAGGATTTACTAACGCATGAAGAGAAGATCATCAGACAAGAGGAAGAAGAGGCATTCCTGATGGAGAGAGGGCTGAAATCGCCTGCGGTGGAACATGTCAAGACTTTCATTGCGGAGAAGGAAGAGCAAGGACAGCCTGAAGCGGCGACGTCCGCTACCGCTTCTTTGGATCAAGAGTGTGATGCCGATAGGACATTACAGCTGGCGATCAACACGGAACTTCCACCATCTCCGATCAAGCAGAGCGTACACGCCCACGATCGAGAAGATCGCGAAAAGAACGACACAGACGCTCAGCAAGAGGATCAGGTCATTATAGCTGAGCAGAGCGAGACTGCGCAGCAGGGTTCACACAGGAACGATGCACCTTTAACGACCTCCGACCGCGAGCGCGAGAAGGCCGCCTCTCCTTCTCCTGCATCTGGATCAGGACAAGCCGTAATACAGTCACCGAATCATAGGGTAGCAACAGAACCGCAATCAGTGTCTACTCCATCTACTTCTCGTCTCGTGGCCCCTCTCTCCACTGCCAAAGCGACTCCTCCACCTGCTCAAAGCTTGGACCTACATAATGAAGCACATCTCAAAGCACCTACTGCCGCAGCCCGGCAACTGAGCAAAGGCAGCAACAAGTCTACCACGACTACGATTCGGGGTCGTGGGCGACCTAAAGGAACTGTCAAGAAGATGGCAGACAAACTAGCTGAAGACGTTAAAGACATTGCTGGACCTGCAAGCCTAAGAGAGATGCATGTTGAGCAAGATAAGGGACCTGAGGTGGAGATGGAGATGGAGAAGCCTGCTCGCCGGAGCACGCGGTCCAAAACTGCGCTCTCAAGAAGCGCAAGTAAGGAGTCTCTAGCTTCTATCGCATCTACAACCAGTTCCACATCTACTACGAAAGCAAAGCGAGGTGCGACCACCAAGAGAAAGAGAAGTGCTTCGATAGCTTCGCAAGTCGAGGTGGAAGCTCCGTCTGCAAGCGGAGAGGCCGTCAAGGATGAAGACATGACTATGGACCTCAATCGTGAGCCAGCTTGTCAGACTTCAAGTGACCAGAGGAGTGCTCCAGAAGTGACCGCAGAGGCCTCCTTCAGCAGCAAGGCCCCACCGACTACTGCGAAACGAGCGTCTAGAAGGATCGCGGCGGTCTCTTCACTGCCTCAGCCTAAGTCCAAGGTTAGAGCTCGTCAACCTTCGGGTTCCGAGCAATCGTCTTCTACCTCTTCTTCTACTACGGTTCCACCTGCGACCAAAGAAAGTAGCAATAAAAGACGGAAAATGGCTTTATGTTCTGCAGAGACATCGTCTGACCAGCTGGTCATGTCTGCATCTTGTGCATCCACTACGCCGCGAGAAGCTGTTTTGCCTGTCAAGCGAGCTATTCCACAACGCTCAACGCGGACTACCGGTTCAAATGCAGCGGCGTCTAGAGGCAAGGCGTCCGCTGCGTCTGCGAAGAGGAGTACACAAGAGCCTGCATCAGTCCTCCGATCGCCGAGCCGTGTAGTAGGCTCTCCGAAACGAAGCAACGCCCTGCCTAACCAGCAGCAGCAACCAAAGAAGACGGTCCCTCTCTTTGCACAGCCTCACACTCATCGCGGGAAAGATAATCATGTTCCCTCACCTGGTCCACGCGCAGCACCTCGTTCACCTTCTCGTGTCATGCAGGCTCAGAACGTTATTTCACCTGTCAAAGCAGCTGCATCGACAATCTCGTCGATCAATGTAGCGACTGTGCGCTCGCCGTTGAGAATACCGGGCGCAGGTGGGAACTTCGAATGGCCCAAAGCGAATTCGACTTCGCAGAAAGCGGAAGCGGGAAGCAGTAAGCCTGTAACGGGCTATAGTGAGGAGACATGGATGAGGGTGAGCTCTAGCGCGATTGGCGAACTAAACGGTACATTACTAAACTCGTTGACCGCAGGCTCGCTCCAAGGTGTTCGGCAACAACGTCCCCGCAAAACACGCTGGCACCTCATCTACAACTACAGCGAACGCTCTAAAATCCTCAACGACCGGCTCAAAGCTGTCTTCTTCAGTCTCTTCTTCCTCGGCTGCACCGGCCATCGTATCGCCTATCAAGACAGCTGTCTCGCAGCGCATGCTTGCTCCTCCCTCTCCTGGTCTATTGAATCTATCTCAACCTCCGGAGGCCCTTCTCTTGGTATCGACTAGCTCGGCGCCTATAGCAGCGCCAGCTGCAGAACCAGCAAATCTCTCTTCTTCCTTCTTAACGACCACAGCGGAACCTCCGAATGTAGCGGCTGCTTCTGCTGTCTTCTCAAGCCGTAGAGGCACCTCACAACCGCCGCAGGGCTCTTCCCAAGCTCCACCGAAAGAGCCTGCAGCTCTGGCTTCCCCACGCAGAGCGCTCTCTGCACAACCTCCTCCTTCTCCACGTAGAGTCGATCTCCCATCTCCTCGTCGAGTGATAGCGTTATCTTCGACTGCTTCTAGACCGATTCCAAGTCCTGCGCGGGTAGTAGCCGTCTTCTCTGCTCCTCCAGCTGGGGCGGCTTCTTCATCTACTACACCTGCAGCTAGTCGGCTGCCTTCTCTGGTCACCAAGCAAGCTGCAGCGAGTAGTGGACCTTCCTCAGTTGAAGACGAAACACCTCCAATCGTTACGCCGAAGACACAAAGCACAGCTATACCAGCTGGCAGGCGAAGTGCCCGAACGACAAAACAGCGAGCGAAGTTCGCAGACAACGCAGCTGCTCCCGCTCTGAACGCCAACAAGCCGACAGCCTCAGCTCGGGCATTGCCAGCTCGAGCACTTCCTCCCACGAAGAGCGCACCTGGCATGACGGTTGCCCAGCTCGCAGCTCTCACGATGAAGAACACGAACAATAACAAAGCTCACTACAATGTTCACAAAGTCACCACGATCTACAAAGATGAAGATCGCCCGCCCAGCCCTACGAGCAAGATTCGCAAGATCATTGAGGAATCAGAGCCTGTCTCCGTGAGCAGCAGTAAGCCATCAAGAGCTGGTTCGAAGCGGAAAGCCGAAGAAGCTGGCTTCACTCTCGATAAGGGCAAAGGCAAGATGGTCAACACCTCATCAACAATGACAGCTTCAGGTCGCAAGCCGCACTTCAAGGCAGCGGGCGATGAGGATGTTTTCGAAAGTCCTGTCAAGATTCGGAAGGTCGACAGTGGGGATAGGGCTGTCAAGTGGGACAGAGAGCTGTTGAAAGAAGTGCAGGATATACGTACTCCTCGTCGCGCAAGACAGAACGCTTCGCAAGCTCTAAGCCGTAAAACTTTCAGGGTGAGTCTTGGCTTTGATACAAAACTGCGACTTCGCTAAGAGGGTTTCTACAATCTAGCTCAATCACGAATTGGACGCTAACGGAAATGTTGCTGATTGCAAAGCATCACTATCCCCTATGCTTCCTCGGCAGCAAGTTCCCATCAGCAAGATTATATACAAAGATGATCCAGATGAGTAGTTGTACTTTTTAAAAGAGATGTAGAACAACATCACTTCGCCCTCACTGCTTACTGAACTTACATCTGCGAATTACTACTGCATGTACTGTGAATAGAAGTCGTCGGCCAGTCTAAAGATACTTTCTGTGCCATCTCGAGTAGCGTATAGTAGAGTGGACCTCTTCGTGTCCATTCTTGAGCAGGGTCATTGGAATACATGAAGGCTTCCCGCACTTTCAGGAGTGCGACCTGCATCCTGTCGAGCTCGGCTGCAGTGAACCCTGATAGGATAGTAGAAAGAGTGTATATAGCGTTCTCTGCGATGCTCAAAGAGAAAGTGTGATAGGCGAGAATGCCATTGAAGGGTTGCGCGGTGCGATCGGCGATGAAGACGGGAATACAGCCTGAATAGATAGCATCCACGAGATGCGAGGACCTACGGGAGTGTCGGTCAGTCAATTTTCAATGCTTTTCAGATGACAGACAGCATACCATCCCCCGATGCCTCTCGGCAACAAGCAAAATTTGCTCTTGCCGAGTTGCTGAATGTAGTCTTCTTTCTCGGTAGATGCCTTATAGACGATGCCATCGACTGCCGCAAGACGTGTTCTAGCGAATGTACCAAGACCTTCTAGCTTTCCACTGAAGAAAGCGAGCTGTGTTCTCCGACTCGAGGGTGTGACATTTGTCAGGTCTGCATAGGCCCCGCGTAGAGCTAAGCTGTGACGAGTCACGGGTGGGATGATGACATCTCGCTCCGGCTTGAGGCAGTGGGTACCGAGATCGCCATTTGTTTGCCAGGATATGGCTTTCGACATGGGTGGAGGTGGTGTACGAGCTAACACCTCTTCATGACGAGTCCAGAAGCCAGTGCACTGTAACAATGAGCTGAGTCAGCTATACCCACAGCGGAAAGTGAGAATGCCTACGGATCCCCAGTCATGCGTGAACGGAACAACGATATTCGAAGCTTTCAGCTTGTCGGTAATGAGAAGCTGCATCTCCGCATTTTGTACCGCAATTGCCAATTTATGGTATGTATTTTCCTTCAGTACAGCTTCATAGCATCCCTGAAAGAACGGAATAACTGCAAAATCTGCGTCTCCCATTTCTGCATTTCTTTCTTGTAGAGCTGTGATTAGGAAGTGATCTGCAATGTATGTAGATGTTTCGTTATCTGGGTCGAGGATGTGACAGGCCGGATTGCTGAGATGTGTGTCGATGTCAGGAGGGAAAGACACAACGTGGCCTTTGGGAAGGTCAGATAAAGGAAGAGTGATGAAGTGCCGTGCATTTGGTTGTATGGCATAGTCCCAAGAGAGAGCGTCGACTTTCGCTTGTAGCGATCGTTCCGATTCTTCAGCAGAGACGGCAGGTGTCCAGTCGGATCTTGACAGATTCTTGTAGTCGAACGATAGCTCTTGCGTCAGAGCCACAATATCTGTCGAAGCAAATTTCCCGATGTTACCACATCGGTCTCTTGCGCATCGGCAGTTGTCGGTGACTAAGCAGGATATAGGCGCTTCGCAGTCCACCGTGCATGCAGACAGTTCTTGTATGTTCCAATCTGTACCTTCTCCCATCTGTCGAGGACATGTCGCCCCGATGAGTGTCTTGTCATTCCATGTTGAAAGCTTGTTTAGGTTTTCGTGAGCGGAGCGGAAGTCGCGGCATCGCGAGGCTTCGTAGGTAGATTCTGCAATGCTCGTTGTGCCATCACTCGATGGGTACAGTATTTGCGAAGTGTAGAGGGCTGTATGTCATCCAATTAGTCGAATTCGTATTAAGACGGACTGCAAACTTACGATCCTCTCTGAGGAAACTGAAGCCGTTCACGTCTTTGACTTCTTTCCCTTGACAGACTACGGGGTTGATGCGCCACTCCATTGTTTGCCACCCTTCCATCGTATCCGCTAAGAGCTGAAACTCGAAGTCTACCGCATCCTCGACACCACTCGTGCCGCTTGCTTTCTTCGAATGATCGTATAGATAGACCATTCTTCTTTTCGGATTCTCTGCATTCGCCTGCGGGTACTGAGGTATAGAAAGTGTGTAAGATCTTTGATCCCGCCGAACGAAATTTACTTCGAAAGAATCGAAGATCCATGTCGAAGACGGGTCTTGGGATGATAGAGTAGTGGCTTCTGTCGACGTTGTCCAGCCTCGTTCTTGACGCTCTGTGTTTTCTAGCCAAACTATCTGCTCATCTGCTCCATTCTCTCCGAAGGGGCAGTACAAGCCGAAATCGACTCGACCGACTGGACCCCACTTCGATTTTAGCTTGACTTGACTGATTGTCTCCCCTTGATCAGGTACCGCATTTCCGAGAATAATAGGCGAGACATTCTTGTTGCCCTCATCCGTCAACGCGCCAGGCTTGTATGCAGGATTGCATGATAGTACCACATTCTCGGACGATATCATGCCCAGTATCTGTACAGAGCACGTATCGAGCTGTGCTAGTCCATCATTAAGCGTCCTTAGATCCGGAGGAGAGGCGCAAGCTGTATTCATCTTGTCCACCAGAAAATCGTTTTGCCTGCTCAGTAGACCGTGAATGTACGCCTTCAAGCCGAGAACGAAAGGTGTGCGTGGTGATGTGCCCAAAATGCGCTGGGAGATACCATGATCGAGAGGGCGGCCTGGATGTATATACGACAAGGGTAGGGATCGCTGTGTTGCAGAAAGATAACCGACGGGTGATGAAGATTTAGTGAACTGTATGATCCAGTCGATTGCCTCCTTGGCTTGCGTTTGACTGGATACATGCTGCCGCGATGCGGACAGCGCAGATCGCACCACATCGATTTCCGAGAGAATCGATACCCGTTTGAGGTATTCTGCGCTGTTTGACTTGGCCAATAGCTCTCCAGCAGCCAGCAACGTTTCCACCAGGTCTTCTACGTAGAGTAGGCCCGTGCTCGACCATACATCCTTTTGGCCACTGGTACTGTTGAAGGCCTGCGAAGGATCATCGTGTATTGTTCCTGAGCGCGATACACTCATTGTAGGGAAGTTGTCCGGATCGGCCGAGATTGGCAGATGTCCAATAGCAGAATGGACCAAATGAGGAATGGGTTGTAAGCGTGATGCAAAGATATCGCCGTATAGTTGCGAATCAGGCGGTAGGCGGAGGGAGATAGCATGGAGCCTCTGCGTTTCTGCGAAATAGAGGAGAGGTTGAAAATACGTCGACATAGCGGATGAATAACTTCGCTTCTGAGGTATATGAGGGGCATTTTGAGCTTGGTTCATCTTTTCGAGCCGGGAGTCCGCTGGCGGATGAGCCTGGTCGTTCGCTCTTAACAACTCCTGATGTCTCTGGTCAGCCATACGACTCGTCAAGCACATTAATAATATACTCACGAGGGCCACCTCAGAGTCTAGATTCCCTCTGTCTGCAAGCACGACCCACGGTCGATCCTCCGGATCTGTCCCTTCAACCGCTTTCACGAGCGCATTGACACCGTTCCTCTCCAGGTCTATGCAGTCTCTCTTGTTCAAAATCTCGCAAGCTAACCTTTCGTAGCCTGCCAGGTGGTAGATGCCTGATATCGGTGGATAGTTGAGGCTCTCATCGTTCGCTGATGACTGGTGCGGCTTCTTTAGGTTTGCGAATCTGTTTCGTGTTTTAGAGAGTTCCGACAGCGACTCCTCCGTTACACCTTGATTTTCTTGTTTCCCCGAAGATCGGGCATCAGGGTGAGCGGGGAATAATCGAGGATTGAGAAGATGTGCTAGTAAGGTAATATTCCTAGCATCGGATTTTATGATCCTGAGCCGTCCTTTTTCAATGTATGAAGCGAGTGAGATTTGCGACTTGGAGAATGCTGCAGAGCGAGGATCCACGATCTCTAGCGGAGGTGTACCATCCAATCCTGCATCTCGTTGCTGATCGTCAGTATTCAGACTATGGTGCGCATATGGCAGGCCGTTCCCTGAAGAAGGTAGATTGAACCCTACTCTGGAACGGTGGTAGAGCGGAAGGTATTTGAGCAGCTCATCTAGCTCCTCAGATCGGTCATCGGTATCCACCAGCGTTACTACCAGTCCTGCTTTATCTGCTCCCTGCTGTTCTTGAGTGAACAAGCCCGTCCTGCTACTCTGTTCTGCAGCTAGAGCGGCTCCAGAGTCGTCTCCGAGCAACAATAGATCTCTGACGAGAGATATACCGGTAGATGAGAAGCCGCCCGTAACCAGAATATGTTGTTGCTCTTGAATTTGGGAGAAGACGGCGGTGGGCGAGGGCGGTTTTCCATTCACAAAGCGCGTAGAAGTAAGACGAATCTTGTCTAATGAAGTACGTGCATCGTAGAGAGAGGCTGGGCTGGAATTGACGAGCTAAGCAACAGAAAGTCTGCTCAGGCTTGATCTTGCAGAAAGGGTCGCGACAAAATTTACCTCGTATAATGATCCAGCAGACCTCTTCGAGCTTGATGATTGTGTTCTTTGTCCAGACTCTGTGTTCCCAGACGATGTCTTCCCCCTAACTTTATCTGTCAATTTGCTGATGCGGTTTCCAAGGCCAACGACAAAGCCATCGTCGTTCGCATAACGCGTTGATTCATGCTGATGTTCATAGGCGTATCGCGCCTGCTCGTCCAGGGCTTCCTGCTGGCCATAACCTTGGTAATTGCCCGACGAGGTGCCTACGAGCAAGTGTATAAGGATGCCAACTGGAACGAGGAGCAGCAGATAGGTAGGCCTTTGTATGAAGAGCGCAATGGGAGAACGAAGGCGCATCGTCGCCGTTTTGCTGCCAGATTGACGCTTTATCGTCGTCTCTTTCGCATCGACTTATGGCTGCCCTCTGAATGCATACGGGCTGTTCAGAGCCGAGGAATGCGATTGGATACGGTCAGACCAGCGATGTTAGCAGAGCAAAGTGCGCACAGATGCACTTGCTTGCGCGAAGATATCGGGAAAGTCGAAAAACGAACGGTGCAGGATGGTCAAAGATACTGGAAGGCAATCAATGAATATACAAGCCACACATAGAATATATCAACGAGCTTCTATGCTGTCGGAACGCCGGGTTCTAGTCGACGAAACCCGAGCTGGGTGCTAGCTGACGTCGTGAACCTACGAACCCGCAAGCGAAGCTGGCACAGCTAGCCGGACGAATAATGAATGCAAACACCGCTCTCTTACTTTCTCCCACCCCTCTACCTGCCTCTGCGTGCATCCGAGCAGAGTGTCGCCTGTCCCTCCCGTATAGGTATAGTCAATCTCGACGACAGCGCTCTTTCGACATAAAGACGCGACTTGGATATACGTACGCACACTTCGGTCTCGTGCTATATACATGCAGCGCCGAGCCTAGGGCGGCAGCGGGGTCAAGGCAGTTGAAGGCTCGGGTCAAGCGCAAACCTGACAGGCAATCTTCACAGACACCGGAGTGTACAAGAAATGACAGTCGTGTCCAGTCCAAATGATGGTGCTGCTCAGACTGAAACCTCTCGGATTCTCTCCACAATGGTCCTGCACTTCGAGCTCTCATGAAGCCAGCAAGACTACTACTGCTGGACGACCAGATTCGCGTACACACTGCCTCTGCAGAACGTGGACTTCACTTCAAGGAAAGCAGAACCGGACTTCGATGACGCTATATATAGTCGCGATGCTCGGTCAAGACGCGTCCATCTTGGCCAAAATAAGATCCAAGGAACGCGACTTGCCTGCAAACACCATATGGTCAAATGGCATGCAGTGCACAGCTATGGTACTAAGTACTACTGCGAACGCGTACGGATCCCAATAAATACTTGAAAGCTTTCCTCTCTTCTCTTGTCTCTCATTCTCCTCATCGACCACTCACACACTCTTTCACAGTCTCTTCGTTCCCTGTCTTCTTCTGTAAACCCACATTCATTTCATCCTTTTCCTGTTCTACCGCTTCAAGATGCTCAGCCCTGTTACCGCACTCGTTGGATCCGTCCTGGCTATCTCTGGCTCAGCAGCTGCTCGCTCCTCTTCTCACAGAGCACACACTGCTCGTGATACCTGCGACCTCGGCAGCGCACACCTGCTCAACACACCTGTCCAGCTACAGTACTATTTCTCTTGTAAGTACAGCCGCAACAAGTATGGAATTCCCGCTAATGCAGTCTGTTCCCGTGTACAGCAACCGATCCTGACCATACCTATCTGATGAACGCTGGGTCGGCCGTATCTACCGTGCAAAGCAACGCTCTAGGCGCTTACAACGTCTGGTATATCAATCGCGGCACCACTGCTGGCAAGCAGGGCTTCTTCAAGATCAACAACTGGGATGGTGGGAAGAAAGTCGAGTCTTGCTTGACGGCAGACTACAACTGGTACAATGTCGAAGGCACGACATGCCAGGCTTCGACTGCTTCAAACGACAACCTCTTCTTCCAGGTGAGCGTGATATGGCTTGTCGTGTGATGCTCAGTTGCTAATGAGTCTATTATGTCAGGTCTCTTGCGGCGCTTGCAACTTGCCTGGTGGAAAGGCAGCCCAATGCCAGATCAAGTCCTTCATCAACAATCGATGCCTGACTGTGGGCGCCGATGGTACTCTGCACCAGCAAGACTGTCAAGACGGTAATCACCAGCAGGTACCTCTTAGAAAGATGCGTCCCTTCCTTTCGAAACATGCAGGCTAACGCCCAGTTATCTGCTTAGCTATTCGGTATCAATCCTTCCGGCGCAGCTCCTGTCACCAGTCCTACTCCTACTCCAACGCCTACTGCATCTGCTACGCCTACCTCAGGCCCAAGCTGTGGAACCGTACCTACACAGCTCGTCGCCAAGGATGTCCGCCTTCAGTACTACTTCGCGAAGACCAACCCCGACACAACTTACCTAACAGTCTCCGACGTACACCTCAGTGGCAACACCTACGTTTTCAGCAACGTTACGACCCAAGTTGGCCAAGTCTACGATAATGCCTTGACCATAATCCCTCAGTACAGCTACGGCGATGGCTTATACATTATTCAGTACGTCTCGCCAAGCCTTTAAGATTATCCTTGAACTAATCCATGTGTCCTTTCACAGGAAATACTCTGTCGACAACAAAGGAGGAGCTTGCTTTACGGCAGCCAACGGTCGCAAGGATATCTACGGCACAGAGTCGTTCGCTTCGACCAATGCTGCACCCGTACGCTTTACCGATGGACAGCTTTTCTACATGAGCTGCCAGGTGAGCACTACGCAGGCCTCTCGAAGATATCCCAGCTAATGAAACTCGCCCTGCTACAGGTCTGCAATGTCGGCGGCAAGAACGAAGGCAAGGCCGCCAACTGTTCTTTGAAGAACAAGTTGACTGGACTCTGCGCTACGGTCGATTCGAAAGGGAGATTACAGCAGCAGGCTTGCGTTACTGGTAGCCACGCTCAACTCTTCGGCATCAATCCCTAAATTTTAGATGAGCCTTCTTCCACAGCTTTGTATGCCTCAGGAACATGGACACTGGATCGTAAAATACACTCTTTTCGAATCAAGGCGTTTCTAGAGCAGCTTGAACCTTAACTCTGCTGACTGTTCTGAATGAGATGGCCCATTGCTCCTGAACTGACTCCGAAAGCGATCTTCAAACTGACGGTAGCTTCTCTTCACTCCCTGACTACGTAATGGCGGACGAGTTGAGACGTCGGCACAGTATCGCCGGACTCCAAGAAGCAGACACTTAAGCCCACATTGCTCTTGTCTGCACTGCGACTGAAGTCAAGTCGAGAAGAAACGGGTCAAATGCTCGACAAGCAGAGGAAAGAGCGAGTCGCAGGAATAGACCGCAAGAGCTTGAATTTATGCTACACAGTCAAGGCAGAACGAAACCTTTGTCCAAACGACTTGCAACTCGAGCCAGCCGAGTCGCAGATTGTCCACCCTTCAATGCGATGCGACGGCAGCATCCGACCCTATGCATTGTTAACAGCTGCTATTCTTCATACTTATGATGACAGCAACGTACTCGTCGTCCAAATAGACTTCGTTAGACCGGGCTGGGCGCTGACCACCTGACCTCGAAGACGTCCGACGGGCTGACCCAGCTAGCTAACCACCTACCTTTCTCTGCCTCCTCTCTCTCTCTCTCTCTACTACCCATTCGCAATCCTCCTAATATGAAGCTCAGTATCGTAGCCTCCATCATCCTGCTTGTGACCAGCAGCACCATCGCCGGCCCTGTCGTCGAACGAGCGCCAGACGTTTACGACGACGCTGATTGGTCACGCTTCACTTACGCCCCATGGACCGCCTGGACTCATCTCGCAAACCAGGGAAGCACACTCTGGGCTGGTACCGAATCGTACACTAAAGAAAGCAATGCGTGCGTATCTTCTCTAATCATGGCGTCCTCTACTTCGTCTGATGCATGTTCTATTTGACGCGCTCTCGCCAACCAAAGGCAAGTCTCGGTCATCAGGAGCAGCGGCAGAAATCTCATAAGGGTCTACGCTGCCAAGAAGAACGTTGGTCGATCCTCTCATGATGCATTCTGATCGCTGTTCTAAGGCCTTTACAGGACCGAGGAGTCTTTGACGTCTTCAAGAGCACTACTGGAACAAGCCTTGAACTCGTCGGCACAGGCGATGCCTACGATGCATGCACAGGAGCTTTCTGCCGTAGCGCTCAAGTCTTCGAGCTCTAGTGCGTCTCCTTCCTATCGTTCGCATATCTTGAGCTGACACGCTTTCAAGCCTCACTCCTCAGACTATTCCGCATCCTGATATCCAGGAAACGTACATCATCAAGAATAGAGCTTTGGATCTTAGAGTGAGCGGACCGCTCTATCTCGCCATAGACCGTGTCGAATGGATCTGAAGCGTTACCACGAATGAAGTTCCGAAGGTCAGGCGTCCATGGCCAATCTGGGCTCCTCGACACCCGAGTATTCTTATCGGTGCAGTCTATCGTCCTTAGCTCTATGAAATCCTCCTGTATGCTACAGTGCTTGCATTTCTCACAGACGGCTCATGCTATCTCTAGTATGCCAAAGTATCAATCTATCCTAATGACTACTTTACCGAAGGCTTTGCCGTCCTCGAGATACTGATAAGCTTCTTTCGCTTGACCGAAGTCGAAGATCTTGTCCGCGATATATGGCTTGATGTCGTTGGCTTCAATAGCTCTGACCATCTCTTCGAACATTTCTCTTGGTGCAGTACGGATGCCTCTAGCTATGAAGTGACCGTGCAGAGGTTGTAACAGCGGGGGCATGTCGCCTTCCGCCGTTAAGAAACCGACAAGCGAAATGACGCCCTGATCCGCGACAGCTTTGGCTGATTGACCGAGCGTTCCAGCACCGCCTACATCGACGACATGGTCGAATCCGTCTGCCTTGCCGGTGGCCTTTCGCGCTGTGACACCCCATTCCTTGTCCTCTTTGTAATTGATGACATGGTCGGCGCCTGCGTCCTTGAGAGTCTGGATCTTCGAGTTTGAGCCTGTTGTAGCTACGACTCGAGCGCCTGCAGCTTTAGCGAACTGAAGATGCACGAACCAAATCAGCTTTGGCTATGATATCCTGCGCAAAAGTGGATATTGACCTGCAGAACCCATAATGAGACTCCTCCTGAACCTTGAGTGAGTACCCACTGGCCAGGTGTAAGTCGCTTCCCTTGTAGTCCAAACAGCGCATTCCACGCCGTGACAGCCGCGCATGGCAGGGTCGAAGCTTGGATAAAATCATAGTTGCTAGGCATAGCGACCAAGGCTTGTTGATCGTACACTTCGTATTCTTGAAGTACTCCGTCTCTTGCGCCAGTGCCTATACCTTCGCTTGCATCGGGTCTTCGTCCAGAAATCCAGGATGGCATAACGATTGGCATAACCTTGTCGCCAACTTGGAATCGTGTAACGTCGGGTCCAATAGCTTCTACTACGCCAGCTCCATCGGATACCGGAACGATGTTATCTGCCGTCTCGCCGATGTACTTGCCCTGCAAAGCATTAAGGGCATTTTTAGTTGACGTTTGACAGATGTCGACTTGAACCAGTGCATCCAACCTTCGGAATTGCAATGTCTCTGTAGTTCAGGGAGGCCGCCTTGACTGCCAAGACAAAGCGTTTGTATCATAGAAGCCGGGGTGTCGAGGCAGAATATACTCACGCTTGACAAGCACCCCAGTCTCCCCTGGCTTTGGAACATGGTCGGAGTCGTGTTGTTTCAGGCAGTCAAAGCTGCCGCGTCCTTCCAGCTTCCACTGCTTTTGCGTGCGTTGATGATTTTCTCCCATATTTCGACGCAGGATCTGGTACCTACAATGTACTCGATGTAAGGAAAGGAGCACAGAGTCAGGTAGCAGCTGCAGAGCATTCATGTCGGTATGTCAGTGCCCTATAAATAGTAATCGCGCACCATCATCAGTCTTAGTAAGCAAGTTTCGGTGAGGGGAATTTCGAGAAAGGAAGAGCGTAGTCGGCGACGCTTCCGGTATATGCCGCTTGAGAGTCTTATCGCACGGATAACCTTTCTTCTGCCTATGCTCCTGGCCAATACAGCAGTCAAGAGGATCGGCTTCACGTAGAGAATATCACTGTCTGATCCGCGACCTGTATACGATGAACAAGGCTGTGAATGGCTTTTCGCGCGATTGTTCATGTATAGCCGTTGCAGCAGTGGGAACAAGAGGAGTAAGCGGCCGTTCGAGCGGGCGCTGTACATGGTGCCTATAGATGATCTACAGGCGCTCTAGCTTCGCCGAGTGCAGCTGTGATACCTAGATCAGCACGATATTCACACGCTTGCTGTGATCGTAGCTGCTCACCTGCTGTTCCGCCCGCTATGCGGAGTTTCGCATCCTGAACACCGGCTTTATCAAATGTGGCAGCAGCTTGGACCTGTAGAACATCAGGACGCAGGTCAGACATCATGTATGACATGTAGGAGCAGGAGGAAAAGCTGGACGGAGGGGCAGAAGACAGACTTTGTCGATATTTCCTAAGATCTTGTCTTTGGTCGTCGCATGCCCTTCGGGAAGACCTTCTTGTCCTGCAATAGCTACTCCTCCTGTAAGCGATGGAATTATTATGTCAGCTGCATTGCTTGTGCGTCTGCAACTGATTCAGCGACAGGCTCGCTCACCTTCCGGCACAGGTAGAACAGCAAGCGGGTTGTTCTTGGGATCAGTTGAGCCTATGGCGCCTTGTGGATGGTGTGCATGTCCTCCTTGGGCCGAAGTATCGTATTGATGGGTATGGTGTAATAGGTGGTCTGTCGTGCCGGTTGCGTGGTAATGTTCGTTGCTGCCTAGAAGTCCACCAGAGACTTCTGTAGCTGTGTTGTTTGTAGATGCGTAGTCCACGCGTGTGCTATCGTTCAAGCTGGGATCTATCTGCGATACGATGTTGCCTGACGAGCTGGCACCTGTTGGGCGGATGTCCATTGTGTGTATGTAGGCTTTACTTAGTATTAGCTGAAAGACGAAGGCTGCTTGGTCGCAGCTATCTTCGCAGATATAGAATGCTCGCATGACGTAAAGTGAGGGCTTTCGACTTAGGCGAGGAAAACAATCAGTAGCGACTCGCGCACACTATCGACTTCTTAAGAGAGAATAGTACTGTTTGCGTAGGAACTTGCACACTTTGCGAGTGCGAACCAAGGCGCGAGCGCGCTGAAGGCTCACTTGCGTACAGCGGCTTCGGGACAGACGTCGCATGAAGTAGATGACAGGCTGTATCTTCTTAAGAGATCCATTCCCCATGACGATCTTGCGAGAAGGCTCGGCGCGAAGCTGAAGCCACTCATCGCTCAGGGTGGATCGACTTCTTGGATTTCTTTCGTTTCTTTCGCACGAAATCTTCTGAGCATCAAATCAAGCCGACCATGCTGTGTGTATTGTGCTACCTTGCTTTCCAAGCCGCAGACAAGGTGAGCTTTCAGGATCTGTGCAGGCGAAATCGGTACTGATGCTGAAAGTATCTGAACAGGGCGTCAAGAAAGTCCAGGAGAAGCGCAGAGAGAAGAAGCTACTGAAGGAGCGTGAGGAGAAGGGCGAAGGCGCATCTTCAGAGTCGAGCGATGTCCAGGAAGAAGCATCTCGCCAAGCAGCTATCGCACCAAGGGAGAAGCACGACGCTCCACCAGCGTACTACGAAGTAGTCAAGGCCTAAGCAACACATTCAAGCGTCAAACATCCATCATAACATCACTGTACCTCCACCTCTCCCCTCCAAGTCTGCCGTCTCTCGATAGTGGCGGCTCTTCTTCTTGTAGCCATCGCTGGCGCCCTCTTCATTCTGTGAGTACGAGCCTCATATATCACTCTGATATCTAGACTGACCTCTCTCCCTTCGCTAGGTAGCTGTTTCAAGTATCGCGATCGTGTCCCACAGCTGTAACATAGCAGTCTCGATGTAGCTTTACACTCACGACCAGCAAGAACGGCATTACTTCCTTATTACGATACGTCCAGAATGCATGCAGTCTACGTCAGTCGGATTCTCCTTGCCTTTCTGGCCCATTCCAAGCATTCCGAGGCGCCCGCAAGATGGTTTCGAGGAAGCTTGCTATTTCAAACATGCTAATATAGATAGCAACTGTTACTCGTCGCTTCGTCGCACTGCGCTCTTCTCGTCTCCCTTCCTACCTATGACGCTGATTGCTGGTGCTGCGGGGCCACTGCGGTGCAGCAGCAAGACCAGACAGGATACCTGAGAAGAAAAGGCACATAGACGTTGCATGAGTGGTTTCGCTCTCTTTCTTCTCTATTCATCCACCGCACCGCACACTTTATACAAGTAAATCCCCTGAGAAAGCGAGAGTTCAAACCTTTCAGCCATGGTGCTCTGCGTACTGGCAAGCTGCATTGATAAAGGCCTCAAGGTGGTCGTGGAGAAGCAGAAGAGGTGATCCTGCGCTGCAGCTACAACACGCATCTCGGATTCACAGCTAATTTCTGTCGACGCTAGGCAGAAGAAGGTTCGGCATGTCAAGGCTGGCGTAGCTCCACCAACAACAATCACTACTGTGCGTTCACTCGACTCAGCCTCGGACGAGCGGCAGATGGAAGAGGCGGCCTTACGAGCTGCTTTCGCTGAGCCATCGCTATTTTCCGATGCTCCACCTCCGTACCATGCAGTAGCTCTCGTCGCTGCCTAAACACGAACCACACCATCTATACAGCAACTCAATAGCGAGTGCTTTCGTGATTCGGATCGATCGAAGCGGCAAGCAATGTAGCCAATACCGTACTTGTACCCTTCCCTCCTTGTCAACCATTCCCCGGATCCCCGTATCCTAGCCGGGATGTCATATACAAGCCCATTCTAGCACAACTCTGTCCGGATTCAAGAAGTAGTCTGTCCAATAAAGAGAACAAATACAGGAACCCATGTAGCATTTCTGATCCATAGATAGCACGGATTTCAGCTTCTAGTAATATACGACGACAATTTTTATACGTTCTCAGTCAGTCTCGCGATCACTTCCCATACTTGAATTGATCCTGTCCGGTCACATTTCATCAGATCACAACTCATCCACTTCTTAGGAAGCGCACTCACCCATGGCGTATCGTCCTTGCCATATTTGACAAGCGGTCTCTTCCACGTAACGAGCTTACTAGCTTGCGCCTCGACATCGTCTTCCCGTAGTGGGATGACTACGCCCAATTCGTGATTCGCAAGTGACAAACTGCCACTCTTCTCGCTGTAGCGGCCCCATGCTGCAGGGGTGCTGTGGTCGTCACGAAGATAGTCAGTCCAGTCGGAGTTAGGGTGAGAAGGGAAAAGGGAGACGGACAAATTATGTGACCCGATGTAGAGCCATCCAAAAGGTTTGATTGGTTCCGATGTGTCTTGATCGTTGTTCTTGGCTGCGAAAGGCGTAGGAAGAGGTGGATCTGCAGGTTTCACCATGCCCAGAATCATCTTGGTCTGTTGGAACAATTCACTATATCAGCCTTGAAAACACTCGAAGAATGAGCGAATGATGGCCTACATGCTGCAAGAGACCCTCCCTCTGGCTCCTACTATCATGGAACAGCTGTCTCGGAAAAGCCGGTTTCTTCCACGTATCGAGCGGACAAAAGATCGTCCCTCCACCACCCGGTCCTCCGAGACTTTCTTTCACCGTCTTGAAAGTCGGGTATACGATCTTCAGCTCTTCCGGCCAATCTCCCGTAGAGTAAGCGTATTTCTTGCGTGCGCTCCCTTCGTTCTTGAATACTGAATTCTTAGCTGGATACCAGCCTAGCGCAGAACGATGGAAGCTCTTCATCCAATCACTTGTATAAGATCCTATGGAGCTGCCTTGGCATTCCAAGCTCAACTTCGCACCCTTATAAGGCGTGACGAGGTGTAGGTCGTTGAGCGCTTTGCAGAGCGCGATATGTCCACCATTCTCGAAGAGCGCACGAGAGCCCGTATGCGTTCCAGGAACGGATAGCACAAGTCGCACGCGATTATTGGCGGAATCGTAATCGTAATTTAGCAAAGCGGTCTTATAGTATGCCTGAGGAGTGCCGAGGGAACGATGTGTGCGTAGGAGAGTTTCGAGGAACGGAGGAGTTGGAAGGACTTCGGTAGGTTCCTTGAATTTAGGGAAATCATGTACGTAGACGGCATTCTCGATTGTAGACCAATCATATTGGATGAAATTGGCAGTGGAGACAGCGACTCGCAGAAAGGTCTTGTAGTATAGCTACACGTCAATATCGACTGATCAGCCAAGGCCCCAAAGTGTCGCCTTGGAGACGCCTAAAAAGTTTCCTCGACGATCACAGTTACTCACCAGCATCAACTTGATATGCATTACCCCCCTCCCCGCCTGTTCCCGCTTCGGATTGATCAACTTCATATTGGGTGCGACTTGCATTTCCATAAAGTTCCCATCTTTCGAACAAGGCATAACTAGTACGATTTTGGTTGATGATGGGAATTGGGAATGTATCCATTCGGGCTCGCCGCAGAATGTTGTGAGAAGAGCCGATTCGAGGTCATCCGTCTGTAAATGATGATAAGCAGCTATAGATGGGATGGACAGAAGCAGGAGAAGCTCACGTTCCCCAAGACATCAGCAAACGTGAAGCGTTCATAGCCACTGTGCCGCGAACTAGCTGTAGGCCGCACGATTCCCTTCCAGAACTTCCCATTTCTATCGTACTCCCTCGCCTTCAATTCAGCAAATGTCCCGAATCTCTTGTTGCTATTACTATTACTATTACTGCTACTTGGGCTGGGATTTGTAAAAGCTCCATCATCTCTTTGGCGTTCTTTGCCTTTAGACGAGGGAGCATCGCCTTGTTTCTCAGCTAAAGAAGCCAAGGTCGCGAATCTCGCTTTCCGCTCTGCTGTAGGGTTGCTTGCGGATGCTTGCGAGGGGACGCTTGTGTTGCTGGACGATGTGCTAGGAATGGAAGAGGAGGAAGTGGAAGTGGAGGGATTGGCAGCTTCGCGCGCTGTCTGACGTGCTAGGCGTTCTCTTTCCAGAGCTGCGCGGTCTGCCGGTAGGCCAGTCAAAGTGATGCTACTACTTCCCGACATCGAAGCCCGCTTGTTTGAGGACATGGCGCGCAGCTGCTGCTTTTCTAGACCTTGTTGAGCATCGTCATCTTCGCTCAGTTCTGTAGCAGAAGAGTCGTGGTCTGCGTCGTCGCGCTTGCGTTTCTTGTTGTCATCGCGCACCCTGATCTTGCTCTTCGATTCCTTGCCGACATTACCATCCGAGTCCGAATCTGAAATGACAATGGCATCGTTGTTGTGCGATGCAAGTGACAGTGCTATGGCGCGTCTGAGGTCTGCATCTGCATCGTCCTCCGGGCCAGCCATATCGGCTGGATCCAAGAATAAGGGTTAGTCCAAGCAAGCGCCAATTGTCGATCAGCTTGATGTTCTGATGTGTATATTTCATCAGAGCTACAGCTGCAGCGACTGTGATCTGACAATATGGTTTGCCGCCATCCATGGCCAGCTGTCATGCGTGCTGCATCCGCATCCAGCTGCAGAGACAGCCCTTATTCGCTGATAGCTCCACTACCTTCGCTGGATAATCTCTACTACTACTGCGGTATATGAAATCAGCCCTGCTCTTTCAGTAATACAGGCTCAGACTCGACAAATGATACACGGACTTTATACGAGTCCCTATCTCCGCTCGCCCTCTTTACGCCCTCTCATCTGCGCGACGTGATTGGCTGTATATTCAAAGCATGACATACAAAACTCACTTCGCTCATAGATGAACTGTTATTTCCTTTTACAGCCGTGGACTTTAGGACTCCTTGGCGCCCGAAAATAAAAAGGCTCAGTTTACGAAGCATCACTAACACCGATAGCAGAACGTCAACAGTCAACGTCAGGTTGGAATCTTTCTCTCTTCTGCATCTCCTTCTTCTTCGTTTCAATCCTAATAGAAGAGCTTCTGCCCTACTTCTCCCTTGCTTTCGCGCGCAGAGCAGAGCAGATGGCTTTCGTGGGCAATACCAACTACAACGTAGCGAGCGACCACGACAGAAAGGTCGGGCGGCCTTATCGTCCCACGTCGCGCAGCTTCTATCAAGGTCAGCAAGATGCCGAAGAAGAGACCGAAGTTGTCGAATCGCCAGCCCAGCGAGATGCCCGCATCACGAACCTTGCTCGTACCCTCTCAGGGATGCAGCAGCAGGAGAGCGGAGGTCGGCCTCGAGACCCGGACGAGATGACTCTTGTAGATGCCAACGATCCAATCCTCGATCCCCACAGCGACAAGTTCAACGCAAAGAAATGGGTCAAGCACGTTATGAGCGAAGTCTCGAAGCGCGAAGGCACAAGCGTCGTCAGACAGGGTGGAGCAGCTTGGCGCAACCTGACCGCCGTGGGAGAAGCTTCAGACAATTCTTATCAGCTCACGGTCGGAAATGCGGTCCCGAGCTTTATGGCATCCCTCTTCAGCAAAGTCAGAGGGCACCAGCCGACGGTGGAGATCCTAAAGAGCTTTGACGGGTACCTCGAATCTGGAGAAATGCTCGTAGTCCTTGGCCCTCCAGGAAGGTACATTTCCTTTCCTCCTCGGTGAAATGAGTGTAAGCTTGCGTATATTGACCTGTCTCCCCAATTGCAGTGGCTGCTCCACCCTCCTGAAGACACTCTCTGGCGAAACGCACGGTTTTGAAGTCAGCAAGGATAGCCATATCAACTACAATGGTACATCGGATCTGTCTTCTGTATCGATTGAAAGTGGCTGACCCGCTTGTGACGAAACAGGTGTCTCATCGAAAGAAATGCATCAGACCTTCCGAGGCGAATCCATCTACTGCGCAGAAGTCGAGAGGAACTTCCCAATCCTTACAGTGAGTACCATTCCCTCTTATCGGAGTTTCGGCTGATGACATTGTATGTAGGTCGGCCAAACGCTTCAATTCGCAGCAGAGGCCCGTCTCCCTGTCAAGACGCCGGGCCAAAAACGAACAGAGCTCGCTACTCATGTGCGAGACGTCATTATGGCAATGTTTGGCATTGCGCATACCGTTAACACGAAAGTCGGTGATGATCTCATTCGAGGCGTCTCTGGAGGAGAGAGGAAGCGTGTCGCTATCGCAGAGGTCGCGCTTGCCGGAGCACCTCTCGGATGCTGGGATAACTCTACTCGTGGTAAGTCGACATGACCTGCAGTCTCGAGAAAGTTCAATTCCTGAAAACTGCGCACCAGGTCTTGATAGTGCCAACGCCATTGAATTCTGCAAGACTCTACGGTTATTCTCTGAGACGTGTGGCTCCTCCAATGTGGTCGCCATCTATCAGAGTCCTCAAAGCGCTTACGACCAATTCGACAGAGCCACCGTTCTCTACGACGGAGAGTGCATCTTCTTTGGACCTGCCAATGCAGCAAGGCAGTACTTTACAGATCTCGGGTTTCAAGCTCCAGAGCAGCAATCGACACCGGATTTCCTCACTTCCATGACTGCAGCCGACCAGCGAACCCCTAAGAAAGGAATGGAAAGTAGAGTACCTAAGACTGCTCAGGAATTCGCGAAATGCTGGCGCTCGTCTGAAAACTACAAGCGACTGCTTGGCGAAATCGAGGAATACGAGAAGCGACATCCCGTTGGCGGACAAGACCGACAGATCTTCCTGGACTCCCGCAAGGAACAGAAAGCCAAGCGAGCTAGAGCAAAGAGCCCATATACCTTGTCTTATCCTGGTCAAGTCAAGCTCTGTTTGAAGAGAGGGTTTTGGCGCCTCAAAGCGGATCCTTTCTTGACCGTCTTCCAGCTTCTATCCAATACCATCATCGCTCTCATCATTACCAGTGTCTTCTACAATCTTCAACCTGTCAGTAGCAGCATGCAGAGTCGCTCGGCGTTACTCTTCTTTGCTGTGTTGATCTCGGCTTTCGGGTCAGCACTCGAGGTAAGCCCGCTGCGGGAATCCTTACGAGGCAGCAAGTAGCTGACACGATGCTACTAGATGCTCACTCTCTATGCTCAAAGACCCATTGTCGAAAAGCATAAACGATATGCTTTCTACCACCCTTCGGCCGAAGCAATCGCCAGTATGCTTACCGATCTGCCTTACAAGATTGTCAATGCGATTTTCTTCAGCTTGACGCTGTATTTCATGTCACACCTTCGGCGGGAACCTGGTTATTACTTCTTTTTCCTCTTCATCTCCTTCCTGATCACGCTCACAATGTCAATGTTCTTCCGCTCGGTCGCTTCTCTCTCGAGATCCCTCATTCAGGCCCTTACACCGGCCGCGGTCATCATTCTAGCTCTCGTGCTATACTCGGGTTTTGCGATTCCCACCTCGTACATGCGCGGCTGGATCTCCTGGATCAGATATCTCAACCCAGTAAGTCTATGTTCTGCCAAATGATGTACAAATGCTGATATTGGGGACAATTATTCAAGGTCTACTTCGCCTTCGAATCAATGTGAGTAGGGTGTAAGCTTGTTTCTGGTTCACGGCTCATCTATCTTGCAGGATGATCAACGAATTTGCTGGCAGGACTTTTACATGCGACACCATCGTGCCTTCGGGCGGTAACTATCCAGCTACAGCTGCCAACGCTGCTTGCTCTGTTGTCGGATCTCAGGCTGGCTCTCTGGATGTCCCAGGCACCAACTACCTCATCGAGAGTTACGGATACTACCCAAGTCACAAATGGCGCAACGTTGGTATTCTGTTTGCTTTCCTGTTTGGTCTACTCGCGGTATACATGGTAGCGGCCGAATTCGTCTCGGAGAAGAAGAGCAAAGGAGAAGTCCTACTCTGGCCCCGATCTGCTCTAAAGAAGCGCAAGAGGAGCGGTGGGGAAGCAGACGTGGAGAACCAACAAGCCGGCCTGTCCCAATCACGTTCACATTCCGATGGCACGGCTGCTGAAGAGGACGCTGTCGAGGCTCTCAAGCAGACTTCTATCTTCCACTGGAAAGATCTGACCTATACTGTTCCTATCAAGTCTGAGAAGCGCATCATCCTCAACAAAGTTAACGGCTGGGTACGCCCTGGTACCCTCACAGCTTTGATGGGTGTCTCCGGTGCCGGCAAGACTACTTTACTCGACGTCTGCGCCTCGCGAGTCCGCACGGGTGTGGTTGAGGGAGACTTGTTGGTCGACGGCAAGCCGCGCGATCTCTCCTTCCAGAGAAAGGTAAGCATTGTCGACTGTCATCGGTTTCCCCATCAAGTCTGACCATGGTTCGCTGTTCAGACTGGATATGTGCAGCAGCAAGATCTGCACCTGGCTTCAAGTACCGTCAGAGAGGCGCTCTCTTTCAGTGCTCTACTACGTCAGCCTGCAAGCGTTTCGCGAGAGGAGAAGCTAGCCTATGTCGAGGAGATATTGAAGCTCTTGGAGATGGAAGCTTACGCAGATGCAGTCGTCGGCGTCATGGGCGAAGGTGAGCATTTCTATGTTCTTCCGCTTACAAGAGTCTGATCCCGAGATTGTTCAGGTCTCAATGTCGAACAACGCAAGCGTCTGACGATCGGAGTCGAGCTAGCTGCCAAGCCAGAGCTTCTCCTCTTTGTCGACGAGCCTACTTCCGGTCTGGATTCCGACACTTCCTGGTCGATCATTCAGCTGTTGAAAAAGCTGGCTGCGAACGGAATGTCCATTCTCTGCACTATACATCAGCCTTCTGCGCTTCTGTTCGCCGAGTTCGACCGCCTTCTCTTCCTAGCCAAAGGTGGTCGCACAATCTACTTCGGCGAAGTTGGAAAAGAGAGTAAGACGCTACGAGACTACTTCGAAAGGAATGGTGCAGACAAGTGCCCACCGTCAGCCAATCCTGCCGAGTGGATGCTTGAAGTAATAGGAGCCGCACCTGGTACTCATACAGACATTGACTGGCATGATACCTGGAACAAATCGCCCGAGTACAAAGAGATGCGTGCAGAGCTAGACCGAATGGAACAAATCAAGAATACAGCTAAGCAGGAACAGCAAGACCCATCATTCTACAAAGAATACGCAGCAACTACGAGAGTCCAACTTGTCGAAGTGACAAAGCGCGCTTTCCAGCAATACTGGAGAACTCCATCGTACATCTGGTCCAAGTTTGCGCTTGTCTCTTTGGTTGGGCTGTTCATTGGTTTCAGTTTCATTAATGCCGACACTTCGACTCAAGGGCTGCAAAGCCAATTGCTTTCGGTCTTCATGATCTTCACGTGGGTTTACTGCAGCCTAAAGTCGAAATTTACTTGCCCTGACGTGCTATTTTGTGCTCGCAGCGTCTTTGGACAGCTGATCCAGCAGTCTATGCCTCTCTTTGTGGCGGCTCGAGGTCTCTACGAAGTGCGCGAAGCTCCAAGTCGGACATTCAGCTGGAAGGTGAGCGCTCGCTCGCCTCTTCTACGCGACCAGGGTGCTTACACAATTGCAGATCTTCATGGCTAGTCAAGCCATAGTGGATCTACCTTGGAATATCATCGCATCTGTCCTACTCTTCTTTACTTACTACTATCCAGTAGGGCTCTACCAAAATGCGCAACCTACAGATACGGTCAACGAGCGGGGTGTACAGTTCTGGATCTTCGTCTTGCTCTTCCTTCTCTTCTCGCAATCCTTTGGTCTCATGGCTATTGCAGCTATCGATACGGCTGAAGGCGGCAGGTAAGCAGGCGCATTTGCCTCAACTCAAGCGGTAACACCAGTAAACTGACCTTCTATCTTTAACAGCAATGTCGCCAATACAGTCTTTTCTCTTTCGTTGATTTTCTGCGGTGTCCTGGCGCAACCTACTAATGGCTCTTACTGGCTCTTGTGAGTCTTGTGTCTTACACACTCTATCCGACTATGGCTTACTTTGATCGCAGCGTGTGGTACATGACGCCCTTCCACTACTTTGCAGAGGGCCTTCTCACCACGGCGTTGAAAGACACCAACGTAGTCTGTGCAAGCAATGAGGTTCTATCATTCGCCGCTCCGAACGGGCAGACGTGCGAAGCCTATCTTCAACCCTACATCAGCAGTGCAGGTGGCTATCTCGTCAGCTCTACAAACGGCCAATGCCAGTTCTGCCCTATTGCCGAAACGAATACCTTCTTGAGACAACTCCGCTTTTACCCTAATCGCGGCTGGCAAGACGTCGGTGTTATCCTCGTCTACATCGTCTTCAACTTCGTAGCTGCGACTCTGCTCTACTACTTCGTCCGTGTACCTAAGAAACCAAAGGATCAGAAGAAGAGCAAGAAGCAGACGGAGAAGAACCAGGTAAAATCTGAGAAGAGTGGCTAAAGAACCGATGAGGTCGAGGCCTTTTATACCCTGCATTTTCTACGTTACTACCTCTCGAAAGCCATGTATTACTTGTGCTCTGTTGATAGAAACGTCGTTATGCTACATTTCATAATGGAGGTCGTTATAGAAATATGCATGTCAAGAATTCAAGCGGTCAACTATGCAAATATGCCATTCCGTCTTTGAAGAACTGCATCTCCCTCTTCCTACTCTTCTCCATATCTTTCTTATTCTTCGCCAACGGCGGTGCGACTTTCTTCCCTCTCTTCATCATCTCTTCTTCTTTTCTGCTCAATATACGTCCATCGCTCTCTTCTAGCATTCTCTTCCTTTTACTCTCCACGCCCAATCCTGTACGATCGTATTTCTCACTTGGCTTTATAGGTGTTTTTCTACCCTGTACAGTCTTGCCGAGCCCACTCTCTTCGGCCCACCCGAGGCGCTGCAGCATGCTATACCCTACATTTGATGAAGGACGGAGGGTATACTGGATAGGAGGGATGAGGGGGTTGGAAACTGTTACAGAGGGAGACTTGGATAATTGATGTCGGATAGAAGTGGGATGACTGGGCACATCTGATGCAGGAACAAGAAGTTTGCATATCAGACAATACATGTCGTCTGCGTAGGGTTGTTCGGCATCTTCTTCTTGCTCAGGCTGTTCTGTCTCTTGGGTATGCTCGTCGGCCGAAGTATCGTCGTCCAGCTCAAGAGGAACCTCTTTACTGCCCTGTCCGGTAAGCTTGACAGGCAGTCTTCTAGCTATATCTTCCAATGTAAGCTTGCTGGTCGAAGCGAGTGGTTGTTGTGCATCATCGCCTTGCTCCCTTCTTCTTCGCTTCGCAGCTCGCGCAATTGGCGTATCTTCTGTCATAGCAGTATTAGGCGTAGAAGTCCCGCTCCTTCTCGCCAGGTTGCGATAAAATGACACGACCTCGTCATTGTCATTTACATCTTTTGAAGTAGACAGAGTGAGCCATGAATTGTGTCTGTTCTCCCTGCATTCTCTAGACCATTCTTCATCGCTCTTTGTAGCTTTTACAAAGCGTAGTCCTCGTCGATGGGTCCTGGCTGTGGATAGATTGGCCAATGGATAGGCTCGTTCTGTAGGCGATACATCAGTTTGCGAACAGTATATGGTTGCGATGCACACACCCTCCTCCCATTCCTGGTCTATCTGCGCCCGTTCGAGCTGGCTGATGCTCGATGTCGCCAGAGGCATGGCGATGAACCCCAAACGAGCTGAGTTTGGTGCTGTTCAAAGCTCTGTGCTGTGCTGTTTCTATTCCATTCTTGATGATTCGGTCGGCCAGTCGGCGTCTGACAAAGGCTAACTCTTGTGACTTGGCTATGCTGGCTGTTTCTGACTTGTGACAAATCCCATCGAAGAATATCAAGAATTCAAGAGATTGTTTGACCACTTTCAAGAGAGTCAGCATACACCTAGTCCCAGCTCAGCCTACGCCGGTTTATGGCTCTGAGCGCCAGCGACCACCAGCATAATCCGACAGCAGACACAGAAACAGCCAAAGACCGGGAAAGCTTCGAGTTTTACGATCCGCGAGGACTCTTCAGCAAAGCAAGACGCAAGCCGTCAGTCGCTGTACCATCTATTGCCTCTTCGCCCAATTCAGAACGACAACGTGCAGCTGCTGGAAAGTCGGAGGAAGCAGCGGTTTCGCACGATGGAATACGAGATAATGGACATGGTAATGATACTGTGCAAGATGGTATAGCTGCGAACGAGGTAAGGCATCGCTTGAAAAAGGCTGGGCAAGCCCGCAAGTGGAGAGAACAACGGGCTGATATCTGCATCCTTCCTCTACCCTCTTTCCATGCTCTCCCCTCTATTCTGTATACGTACTGTGATTCTACAGAATGCACCCACAGAAACGGCCCCCATCCCCATCCTCTCTTCATCAGCCTCGGGGCACCATCTTCAGCAGCAGCATGAACAGCAGCCAGCGTATAACTACGGCCACGACGGTCTTCCGGTACACAACAACAACAACAACAACACCGACGAACGTGGTCGGTTATCTCGCTTGAACATCAACGACGACCCAACGCCTCGCAATTCTCACTCCTCTCACTCTCGAAGAAGGCCAAGCGATTCCTTAGCTTCTCGCTTATTGTCAACTTCAGCAGGCGCGCGATCACGGTCAAGATCTAGGTCGTCGTCATCTACAGAGGAAGGGCGCATGAGCGACGACGACAACGCGTCGTCAATCTTATCGCCCGCTGCAGAGTTCTTGGGCTCATTCACTTCTTCCGGAACAGGAAGTGGGCTCTTAGGACGTTCTACGTCCAATGCAGCTGCCAAAGCCAGAGCGCGCGCAAACAGCCGTTCAATACAACAGAGAGACAGAGCATTCTCATCATCTTCCAATACTGCCAACAATAAAGCAAGCAGGCAGTTCAGCATCTCGTCCGTATCGCTCTCGCACCATCCATCATTCATCGCACCCGATCCAGACGACGAAGGCGAAGAAGTCGACGGCTACGTCCTCCTCGAGATCCTAGGAACCGGGACATTCTCCACCGTTCGAAAAGCACGACATATAGAAAGCGGAACTGAGGTGGCTGTCAAGATTGTGAGACATGCGGCGTTTCAGGATCAGGGTAGGAATGAGGGCGGATTGGGCATGGGCATGTCGGCTAGCACGTCTGGGATAGGACTGTGGAGTCGCGAAAGAGATAGGAAGACGAGTCAATCTGAAGGACTCAGAATCGCAAGTGGTGTTACCGTAAATGGTGAAGCTTCCCCTTCCTCGTCTACAACCAATTCGCGGACGAAGACAGCGAAAACGAAGCAGCAAAGACAACAAGCTAGTCTAGGCTATCTAGAAGTAGACGATATTCCACTCCGACATCGATCATGCTCGTCTCCGAGCATCACTATGCAACTGCCTACGTTCTTCAATCATAGTAATGGGAAATCGCCTTCGAATCACATTGATGGCCTGCCGCCCATGCACGATGACGATAGAGGTATCCTAGAGGAGGATATGGATGGAGATACACCTATGCAAGGGCTGTCTCCCTTACCCATCGAAGAACCGCGTCCCATTCCCGGCGCAGAGAACGATGCAGCAGAGGAGGGCGAGGCCGACGACATGATTCTCGACGAAGGCCTCTCCTTCGCAGACGCTGCTCTCCAGAAAGAAGTCTATATCTGGTCCCAGCTCTCTGATCATCCACATATCGTACCCTTACTCCATTTCCACGAAACGGATTTCGCAAGTTTTATCTTCATGCCTCTGTGCGGTGGGAACTTATTGCAGTATGTCCGGCTGAATGGGAAAGGAAACACTACTACTAGGGATGGGATGCAGAACTCGCCGCCTATGCCTATGATTGGGTCAAACTCGACTACTTCATTGCATAGATCAGTCTCCATCACGTCCAATGCGAGCACGAGTAGCTCTGCTGGACACAACACTGCATCAGGAGGAGGAAGTGGGGGAAAGATAGGAAGAAGTGGAAGTATACGCCTTCGCCATCCTGGAGAAGTAGTCTCGGGAGGAATGGGATTGCCCTTCTCTACTGTGCAACGCATCTTTTCTCAAATAGTGCTTGGACTAGAATACCTACACTTACAAGCGAAAGTCACGCATAAAGACATCAAGCTTGAAAACATCCTTCTGGACGAGGTAAACGAAGGAGGCGGTGAAGGAAATGAGAACTTCAGAATATCGGACTTTGGATTAGCGCATGCAGTGGAGATCATGTCTGCTTCTTCTGGAGTAATAGGAGGTGGAGAACCAGGCTATATCTCACCTCCTTGGAGAAAAGGCGGTCGTTTCGATCCTCGAGCGCGCAGAGAACACGCTCTTTCAGATGGTGATGCTCAAGATATAATGATGTCCTCCGCCCCTCCCCATGCTATCCATTTCCCTTCACTGGGAGAAGCAGCTTCACTCATTCTGCCGTCCTCGACGAGGGATACAGTACCTACTGCGGGACCGGCGGCGGGAGCATCGGCACCTTCCATGTCGTTGCCTGATGAAAGCCTCCTAGAGCTTAGACATGGAAGTGGCAGCCAGGCAAGCCCGCATAAAGCGCTCAAAAGGACAGCTACTACCACTTCTTCCTCTCCTCCTTCTTCATCTCTATCCCCACCCACTGCGCGATTCAAGCCTACCCGTTCATCACTCGCTTCTCGGCGCTCGCACATCCACGCTATACCCGCTACTCTCGCCCAACTTTCCACTACATTCGGAGACGCCACAGCCGGTTCTTTACAATACACCTCTCCCGAGCAGATCCGTTCTCCAGCGCCTATCACAGACTATTCCGTCGATATATGGGCGCTGGGATGTGTGCTGTACGCTATGGTCGAGGGCAAACTACCCTTCGACGATGGATTCGAACCGAGACTAAGGGTGCAGATCATGAAAGGCGAATGGAAGACCCCCACTGCTCTGCTTCTACAAGATGGCGAGCAGGAGGAAGTCAAGAAGGAGAAACGACAGATCACGGATATCCTTAAAGGATGCCTGGAAATGGATGCAAAGAAGAGATGGACGATTGAACAAGTTGCAAATTCGGAATGGTTGCTGGAATATATGGCGAGCAGCGAATCGCCTAGGTCGCCAGTCTCGTCTTCACGAGGCAGAGGACGTCGACCTGCAGACAGCAGACATCGTCGACAACTAGATGTGCAGAATGAAGAAGGTGATGAAGAAGACGAGCTGCACATGCGGAGTCGCTCCCGCGGTCGACGGCCCGCAATGCTTCGTCGGGAGTCTTCGCAACAAACAGGAGGAAGGACTTCTTCTAGCAGGAGTGGGAGCGGCAGTAGTAAGAGAAGAGGTCCCTCTGTGGATGAGTATAGGAGAGCAAGAGGAGAGACGCCTACCCGGAACTCGCCGAGATCAAGAAGTGCAGGAAGGAGATATAATGGAGATTCATTGACGAGCTGGGAGATTCTGTAAAGGACGATGTGTGGATCGGAAAATGGAGGAGATGTGTGGTGTTGTTGCTTTGGATTCTAGTTTTCAATTAAATATCTTTCGTTGTTGGCATCGGACTGTACGAGCTCAGAGAGACATCATGTTGTCGTTTTGGTTAAGCTGCTCCTTTCACATTAGATCTCAGCTAGTCAGTTCATCACTCAAGAATCCGCCAGCAATCTCAGACTTTCATACTATCAAGAATTGCACGCTCTTTCTCTATGCCTCTTTGTCTCTACTTACACCTTGCCTACTCTGCAGAGCGTGCCATGCCCTCATCCATCCTTCCTCAAACTCAGCTTCACTGAATCTCTGATTCGCCATCTTTCGCGCACGTTCTCGTATACTTTCCTGCTCTTTATCCGACATAGAAAAGATATGTACGAGCTGTTTCGCATATTGTTCAGGAGAGCTGGCGTGAAAACCTGTAGGTTGACCTGCTTCTTGTACGACGATGTCTAGTAAAGGCCCGCCGGAGCGATGAACTAGAGGTATTAAGCCAGCAGCCTGCAGAGAGCGTAAGTTATTGTCTCTTTGCCGGATAAAAGATTGGGGTGAAGACCTACCATAAATTCGACGACATTGATCCCGAAATGCTCATCGACCATGGTGCTCAACCCGACCGAAGCTCTCGCAAATAGCTTGAGAAGCTCCGGAAACGGTGGATTGATGACAAATTCCACTTTGTCCTATACATATGCACACGGCTCAGACTGTTTGAGGCCTCGGGACGAACGATGTTGGCCTACCTCGATCGTAAGTTCTTCAGCCAGTTTCCGCAAGGATGCTACTCTCGTTTCGTCTCCTGCATTCCTCACACTTCCAGCCATGATTAGTCTCGCAGGCTCTGTCCTCCTTGACCCTTTTAGATCAGGCAAGCTCTGCAAGTCGATGTAACTTTTGAACGCCTTCAGCTGTGTAGCGTGTTCTTTTTCCGGTCTGAACTGCGCGACGCTCAGAATAATCCTCTCCCTATTCTTCAAAGATAGTCCTGAGAGAACGTTCGTATCGCAAGGAGGGTAGACAATTGATGCTGATTTTGTTCGTGTGTCGGAGATTGATGACGCGCCTAGAAGGGTGTTGATATGTGTTTGTGTCCATGAGGAATTGACCATGAGGTAGTCTGCCTGCCTCAGACAGAAGGAATATAGCTTTGCGAAGGCGAGATAGTAGCTGCGTCGCGGATAAAATATCAGCCAGCCAAATAAGTGGGGAACATATTAGCTTACAGCAGCTTTCCGCGTGATAGTATACTTGATTTCGCAACGGCTGAGTTGTTTGTATGTCCAGCTGCTCGAGAGCGCACGCGTTGCAGCATGTCCGAGCTGCCACCGACTATAAGATCGAGACGAACGCGCATCATAATGGAGCGCACCTTATCGTAGGGTAATGGACATATGCACCAACGGGAATGCGGGTATATAGCTTGACCAGAGGAAAAGTGAAAGCGTAGCCCATCGTGTCTGCCGGCAGAGATCAGAAACGGCTTGTCTATGAGACGTATGCATTCTTACCTATAAAGATATCCGGCACAATGCTCATCAGAGCTTCGTTGCCCAAAACTACGCTTCCCAAGCTCTGTCCTAGCAATGTAAAGCGCTTCCACGTCGTATCTTCCACGAGATATCGCGAGCGGAGGTAGATCAGGGCTAGCCGAGAAGGATCTAGAGCTATAGAGAATCTTGCCTATCAGATGAAAGATCAGTCAATATGCAGGATAGCAATCGGCCTTTGTTGTAAGCTACCTTGACTTTCTCGATGATCTCGCTCTTTGTCGCGTCTACATCGCCAGTGTATATAAGGCATATCACGTCAGGTTTTCCTCTCTGTAGACATGCCACAGCCGTCCAAAGCACGCGTTCACCACCTCCGCCTGCATTGCTGCCAAGATGTCAGTTCGCATTCGATATATAGGCAAGGAGGGTCGACGAAAGCACACCAGTAGGGATGGAAAAGTCCGACTAGAGTCTTGTTGTCATTATGAATTCCCAGATCGTTCAGAAGTGCTTTCCGGCGCCTGACATTGCGGTTTTCGATAGCAGAACGTAGGAGTTTCAGACCGAGAAAGCATAGTAGCAGGCATATCGTTAGTGCTGTCAGAAGCGTCTGAAGAACCATTCAAAGAGGTTGGCAAAAAGCTGAAAGCCGCGAGACAACGTTGACTTCTGATTGACATCTCGGATCTGAACAAGCTGACGCTTCTTCGCCTCGCTGCAAGATCTGTAATACTTTCGCGGACTCCCTACATCTACCAGTACAAGTTCAAGCACACCATGGCAGCTCACGCCGACCCAAACTGCATCTTGTGAGGGGAAAGAACACGCCGTCATTTGTGCGATATCCCTGGGCTTACCGCGTCGATAATGCGATGACTCCAGCTGCAAGATCATCAAGTAGGACATACGAAGCTCGTACGGCCAGACTACGACCTGACCGGGATTCTGTTAGGGGCGACATCCCGTCTTTCAAGCTCGTAGACACCGAAAAGACCTACGCTTTCCTCGATATCGGCCCGCTAAGCAAAGGGCATGCATTAGTAATCCCTAAATGTACGCAGCGTCCTCCACAAATTTTGATGAAAGCTGAGCTTTCGTTCGTCAGATCACGGGGAGAAGATCACCGACGTCCGTAAGTACTCGTACAGCACAGCTCTTGAGTGGTCTTCTGACAGCTTCTTCAGCTGACGAGCACCTTGTCGAGGTATTGAAGTACTGCAAGGCTATCGCAGCCGCAGCGGGGCACAAAGAATACAATATTTTGCAGAACAACGGCAAGCTCGCTCATCAAGTTGTGCCTCATGTGCACTTCCAGTAAGTCATACTCTGCAGCTTGCTGGTGGTTGTTGGCTGACCTTTCTTGTCATAGCGTCATCCCAAAGACGAGCGAAGAAGACGGTCTTCAAATCGGCTGGCCTACCCAGAAAGCCGACATGGAGGAGCTCAAGAAGTACTGTGAAGTAATGTGAGTGCACTATGCTTTCTGTATCATGCGAAAGAAAGCTGAAGTGGCTGAGACAATCACAGCAAGGGCAAATTGTAAATGCAAGTCATCAAGCGTCCGAGCTATGTGTAGCATAGATGAGAGCGCCTGACCCTCAAGCGCAGAGACGTGTTTGCACAGCTGTGTCGTCAAAACCGAATGGCCCGACCAATGACCGCACCCAGCTCTGAAAGCGATCTTTACCTCCTAATCATGCAGTATCACGGCTTACTTTATTGTCAAGGGTCATACCCTTCGTCCCTCTCTGCATGTCGACATCCTACTTGCAGCTTTCGTTCACGATGATCGGAGCTTTGGCACCAGCTGTCCATGACTAGTCCCTAGGCTCCGTAGCGTCGTCCTTTGTTGCGCTGTGGATGCATAACGGACCGGTGTAGCGCTGATGCATCGACTGCTCTTCAGGCCACAAGACGTCGATATCAAGTAGTGGAGCAGAGACAAGGTGCAGCTGCATAGCCTCACAGGTGTGAGCAAAGCGTGGAAGCGAGCAATTGGTGCGAGCGGAAACCTTGCCGCTAGGTCGTGCAACGGTGATGAAAGGTAAGCTGTTGAACTTTCAACAGATTTTTTCCCTTGAAAGTACAAAGGTTCCCACGGACTTTCGAGCGAGCTTGGGGGGTTCAAATAGTGAGCCAGCTGCATCTCTCCTCTTTCTCTTTCGCTCCCAAAGCAAGAGTGGAAGCCAACAGCGGTACAACGTCTTTGATTCTCCAACTGTACACAGGCAAGCGATCGGCGTGCTGGGAAACCCACCCAGTAGCTAATTATGCTTCCTCTCTTTGCGAACCAGGATGTCCGCAGACCGTTCAAATCAGAGCGGTAGCGCTTCCCGCAATGTCGGCGGACGCGGCTCCATGGCCAATCAGCAAGCCAATGCCATGAGAGCATGGTTTATCTGGATAACTGAACAAGGCGCATCGGACTGGTCAAGTATGTGGCGTGACATCTGCAGTAGGCGTCAGATGGATCAGGGTCGCCTTGAACGATACAATACTCTCCTGGCCCATTTGATCAACATCATCCTCATAGGTACACCAGCTGCACAAGATTATCTCGGCCACATCTGTCGTTGCCTTGGACAGGCATTGTACGACTACATGAAAAGGGCAGCCGATGCAGAAGTCGTTGCAAGGCGGGCCGAGGCTGCACGTCAAGCCCAGCTGAGTGATATGCAGGGCCGGTACGACTGGGTCCTGCAGCAAAACCCCTCTGACTGGGACGCTATTTTGGCTCGCGTGGCCAGCGGTAAGGGAGTGCCGCGGGCAAACCTTCGCCAGTACAACAAGTTCAAGGACTACATAAAGTTGCTCAACTCCATCAATCGACAAGGCGAAGCCAATCAAGGCACTGCCGCGACCTACCTCTTCTACCTTCGACAACGTATGGGTCTCCTTTATGATTACATACAAGACAACCTGTGACAGTTGTACCTATTTGACGTTCTTCGTGTCTGTCCTTTCAATCTTTTCAGCCTCGCACGTCCAGCATGTCCAGGAGCATTGTCAAGTGGCTATCGCTAGTGATACAACGCCGGTCAACGCACGTTCATCGTAGACGTCAAGGCCTACGGACTCGGCGCCGTACCATGGCATCCACGCCTACCGTCCTGTCGATGCAGTCTCTCCCGCGCATCCGTAACAAGCTCAGGATACGCTTTGCATTAGCCGATTATGCACATTACCAGATCACAGTGAGAAGCTTACGGACGTTCGTGCGTCTGCACCATCCCCCTCTCCATGCGGCGCTGCTAACGCTCGTGCATCAAGCTGACGAGCATTCTATGAAAGCTGTGAAGTATTGCAAGATGGCAGGCGCGGCAGGCCATGAGAACTACAATATACTGCAGAACAATGGCGCATTGGCATATCAATCGCTGCCTCATGTGCACTTCCAGTCAGTCATATCTTCACAGCACGTTGATCACGCTTGACTGAGATGTGTTCTTTCTCAGCATGATCACCAAGACAGGCCCAGAAGACGGTCTGAAAGCAGAGGTGGTCATCCGGCCAGGCGATATGCAGGCGCTAGAGAAGTATTGTGAACAACTGTAAGTCCTGCTGTATAACCGTGTACCGAAAGAAGGGCTGAAAAGATCGGTCAACAGTAAAGCCAAGCTTTGAAGGAAGGATCGGGAGCAGCAGGGAGAGTTTCTCTTGCGTTGATCTTGCCTTGTTATGTATCCGACAGAGATGGAAGTAGTCTCACTCTATCTCGCTCGCAGAAGCCTGTCTTCTCAAGGGGGACAGAGATATATCAGTTTGCCTGCCGAAGAAAAGCGATCACGGCGCTTGCGTTTAGGTCACATATCGTGGCGGTATTACTATGCACAGTGGTAGATACAGCTAGCGACCTCTGGCTATCTTCTCCAGATTCTGCTGCCGGAGCTGAGAATCCGCAAAGAGCGCGATGATAAGCTTGGACAGCTCCGTACAGCTGAAGTCGCTCAGATGGCCTTCGTTCCAGAGGTACATGATGTCGACCTGGTAGAACTGGCGTTCAGCATGGTTTAGCAGTTTCTGAAAGAGAGAGTCTCACCATCGAGGCCTCCAGCAACTCCGAGAGGAACTTGAACTTGAACCAGACTGGTACATGTAGTGCAACAGTAGACTATATATAGAAGGATCAGTGCCTGCTGAAGACACCCAACTGAACTTGTCCGCCTACCTCATCCTCGTCCATGAACAGATTCTCCACATCATGTAGCATATTACAGAGTTCCATGAGCCGATGCGACGCTTCTTCCGAGATATCTTCTTGGTTCTCGATATCTACCAGTATGCGAAGTAGGACGGCATTGACGAGGACGCCCATGCTTTCCAGATATGCACTCTTGCGCATGACGGGCTGCAATCACGCATGGTTAGCTTGACAGGATTGTATGTATATCCGGACATACCTTCCATGCTTGACCTATCCTGACTAGCGTGGCGACTACTTGGCGGATCAGCCGCTGACATTGGGCGAATGTGGCTGGATCGTCAGTCGCCTTTAGCCCATCCGTCTCGTCAAGCGTGTCCATCAACGGCACGCGCTGCAGATTCTGCGCAGGCTGTCAGCCTCATGCATCGCTTCGAGATACTGATCTGGCTCACGATCTGTTCGTCAATGACATATGCGCCCATCTTATCGAGAGCTGCCAAAGTCTTTCGAGCAGAGTCGCTTTCTGCTCTCCTCCATCTGCCCCTCGGTATGCGCTTCCGCAATAAATGACTGCCTTGCCTTGCGATATGAGAGCAGTCATTCGCGAATTGCATCCCGATGGAAGGTACGCTGTTAATGAGCTGAGCGTGCGCGACTGGCATTGTCGCGCGATAGAGGTTGTAGATGTTCAGGTATGCGTGTGTGAGAAGGATCGAGGTATTGGAGAACAAGGGGATTTCGAAGCTGTATAGATACGCGGTGTGAGTGGATCCAGAAAAAGTAAACAACTCGAGCGAGACCTCACCTCGGATCGGAGACTGCTAATGCTGCCTCTAAAATCTCAAACGATATGTCCATTACGCGCTTGGATCGAGACGACACGAGCATGTTCTCGGGCGGTCTCTTGGCAGGACGGCTTGATATTTGAGGCTCGACCTGCACTGCAGCGTGTGAAGGCCCGGCTTGATGCGGCAAAGCCTGCGATTGGGGGTCTTGCGTTTCCTGCACCGTCTCAACGATTTCGGCTTTTCGGACTGCGCCGAGCTTGCTGACTTTGACATGACGTGCTTTCTTGTTCGCTTGACTGAGGTTGGGAGACGAAGTACGCGGAGAAGAGGTGGATGTAGAAGGCTGGCCAGCCGGCTCGGCAGCTGGTGCAGGATCTCGACTCCACGCATCCCACTCATCGTCGCTATCGGCTTTCTTGGTTGATTGTTCAGTAGCATGATCATTACTTGCTTGTTGCGGAGACAGCGGCTCATCGAAGCCCCAGCTCTGCTCTGGATCGGTCGGAGACCCGACAATCTCGTTCTTTGCTGCTGAAGTCTCAGCGATTGGTTGCGCTTCTGCTGTATGCTCGTCTTCTTGTTCTTGGAAGCCCCACCCATCCTCACTGAAAGCCGGAGACTGTTCGACCATGGGCTGTTCGGCTTTCATAGGCGGCGCAAGCGCAGGCGCCGCTGCTACCTTGGGCGAAGGCTGCGTATGTGGCTCTTCGTCTAAGCCCCATGCATCTTCCTCAATGTCCATGAGCTCCTCTTTACGCTCGGTGTCCAGTGGAGCAGCAGCTTTGATTGCAGGCGAGCTTGTTCCAGCACTCTTGACTGAAGCATTGTCCAGGCCCCATTCATCGTCCACTAACTCTTCGAGCGCACTGACGGCTGGGGCTGGTGCAGGCTGCGACGTGGTCTCGTTGGTGTGCCGTTGCGGCGGAGTGTTTATCACGGGCTCGTTGGTCAGAGTGGCCCACTCCCTCTCTTCCTCCAGCTTATCCTCCTCTTCCCACGATATCGTATCTGTTTTGTTCCAATATTCATGGCTTGTGATCTCGTTTCTGAACTGGACGAAACACCTTTCGATGACTGCGGAACTCCAGTGTTGTCCCGCATTTGACACCCATTGGCGCAGAATTGGCTCGACTGACGAATATGGCAATAGATGCGAAGCCTCGAGCGATACTATTATTTCGCAGAACCGCTGGAAATCGTCGAGTGCTGCTTTATCGGCTGTTTGTGGCAGTGAGGGCACGAGAAGGCGACTAATGAGCATTGAATGGATCGGTGGAACGAGGAAAGAAAGGAACAGGCTGGCGATCTCGTGGGGTAGAGGCGGAGAGGCGATAGTTGCGTGAATATGGTCGAAAAGGAGCTTGATGGAGCTGATCATCTGCTGCGGCGAAGTTTGCACAGTGGCCCGGACCTCTATGCCTGCATTTGCTTGTACCAGTTCGAAATTCTGGGGGAGTAGGACGGGCTCAACGAAGTTCTTCAAGATCGTATTTGCCGTCCGCGAGAAGTGCTTGTCTAAAGGCTCGAAGGCAGAGACAGACGATAGTATAGCTTGCAGCGAGATAGAATGGCCGGCTGAGACGGGCTCGGCCACGGTCGAACTTGCCAGGCGTAGGGTAGATGTGCTTGCCTCGATCTGGAGAGGCAGACATTGTCGATATGCGGCATCTAAGCGATTTTGGAGGGTCCCTTGAAGCTCGTAGTTTCGCCTCTACGACATGATCGACTCAGATTCAGCTAGGTCTCGAAAGGCTCCAGACTTCACGCGCACCTTGAGCGTCTTATATGTATCAGACTGCTTCTTCCAGTCTTCTGCTTCGTCTAAAAGGCGCGAAGCATGTTGTACAGCTGGTACTGCAGCTTCGAGCTTTCCGTGATCAAGCAGCTTCGACACGTCCGCCAGGCCGGCTTGAATGGCTTGAAAAGTGCGTAGTAGATCCACGAACGTATGAGCAGATGCATGTTGGCGTGCAAGCTGCGTGTGCTTTGCAATTCGTGCGAGTAGCTTCGGCTTCACGCCAGAGCCGTCCTGCAGAACACGAAGCAAACATTGGAGGTCTGCCAGCTTGAAGCGGTCGATGACTGCTCACTTCGCCATTCAAGTTCTGTTCCAGCTCATCTAGCTGGCTACCGACCTGCCCTAGACGTTTCTTAAGGTCATGCGTAGTCCGAAGTTGCGATACAAAGGCCGGCCATTGCTGCTGGACTGTAGCGTGTAGTTGTTTCTGCGATGCGACATTATCTTAACAGGATGAGAGCCGTGCGCCTTGGATTCTGACTTGCCCGTGTGTCTTCGGTTTCTTTGGTGACGCGCGCGCTGAGTGTTCTGAGGTTGCCGGCTTTCAGAGCCTCTCCCGATCCGATGATAGTCTCGAGAAAGCCAGCAATACTAGCATTGTCCGCCATGAAGGCATTAGATTTCGAGCAATCACCGGAAGGAAGAGATACGAAGCCGGCTAATGCATATTGACAGAGTGAAATATAGATACAACAACAGATAGGCTATTCTACTACGAATGATGCGAGCCTATGATTGCCTGCTAGAAGCCGGCCGTAGTGTATTCAAAGCTCCTCCAGCCCTGAACCAGCTCACTTGCTCGTTCGTGAGAGTATGTGACAACTCTGTCTCTATACTTTCCCCGTTGTTCTTGCGTATGCTTAGCTTAACATTCTTCCCTGCCTGAAAGCTTTGCAAGCCTTGTACACAGAGCTGATGGCAGAATCATCAGTCGTACATCCTGTTTCACAGTCTCTGCTTGGCAACTCACCTCATCCGAACTATCGATCTTGTCATACACAGAAGGGTCCGTGAAGAAAAGAGGCAGTAGCCCTTGCTTCTTCAGGTTCGTCTCGTGTATTCTGGCCATGCTCTTTGCAATAATGCAGAAGCCGCCCATAAAGCGAGGAGACATGGCCGCGGCTTCTCTAGAAGATCCTTCTCCATAGTTATCGCCTGCCACGACTGCCCACTTGATGCCGGAGTCGCGGTAATGCCTGAGTCTCGAGCGGGTTAGCGCAGCATGATATCGGGCGCCAGAGCACCTACGCAGCTGTCTGTGGGACTGATCCCCATTCTCCTGTCACTTGGTTCTGAACGTTGTTTGGTTGATCCTGCGGATAGTGATCAAGTCAGTCATCCTTCGATGCGAGAAGACATGGGACGTACGTTTTCTGCATTGATAGCGCCGATGAGCAGATTTTCTGCATGATGATATCGGGCCATTAGCTCGCTCCTATTCACGCGTATTGGGAAAGAAAGTCTGGCGCACGAGAGATGTTTTCCAGATGTCCCCTGTATTTGTACCACGGCCCAGCAGGCGATATATGATCCGTAGTACATTTTCCTTTGACCTTGATCAGTATCTTGCAGACCTGTTCATCCTTCCCATGCCACTTCGCGAAAGGTTTCAAAATTTGTATACGATCAGAGTTCGGGTCCACTTCGACTTGTAGGTGACTGCCATCCTCCGGTGGACCAGAGTAAAAGTCCAAACTTCGATGATAGCCTGTCTCGGGGAAAGCGGAGCCGGTAGGTGCGGAGAACTTGAAGAGATCGCCGGAAGGCGTTTGAAGACTGTCTGTTAAGGGATTGAAGTCCAGACTGCCTGCGAACGCGAGGGCGGTAGCAATCTACGATGCAATCGCTCTTCGATTAGACAGAATTGGCTCGCTGTATGACTTTTGCGTACCTCTGGACTCGTCACGAAAGAGTGCGTAGCGGTATTACCATCTTGACGCCCAGCGAAATTTCGGTTAAAGGACGATACGACTAAGACGACAGTACGATCAGGCTTAGGGAGTATATCCAGTCGTAATTTTCAACTTACTAGAGTTTTTGGTGCCCTTCTTCATGCTCGGTCTATCCCATTGACCGACACTATCGGTAAAATCGCGAACGATCAGCCTCTTTCCACATCAACTGATTTCAAGATCAGGACCTACCACGCTCCGCACGCATTTGCCAACATGTTCCCTCCTACTTCTCTAAGTTCATCAAAGAGCCCATCTCGTTCAACTGTACTCCTAATCTCCTCCGAGCCCGGCGCGACCAAGAACTCCGTTTTGACTTTCAGACCAGCAGACAGAGCTTGATTTGCGATATTATTGGCTCGAGAAAAGTCTTCATAGGATGAATTGGTGCATGATCCGATTAGGGAGGCGGAGATTTGGAGGGGGGAAGAATTGGATTTTATGGATTGTACGAAGGAAGAGATGGGTTGAGAAATGTCGGGAGAATACCTATGGATGGAAGGCATGAGCTAGCTGGCATAATGCATGGGGTATGAGATAGGCAGACGTACGGGCCGTTGATATGGGGTTCGAGCTCATCAAGGTTCTGCATTATAGAATCCCAATGATCAGCTATTGCCAACGCCTTAAATGGTCCGACGTACGATCTCGATGACCCTATCATATTCGCAGCCCTGGTCCGCCTTCAAGTGCTGTCTATACTCCTGCAATTCATCCACCACGTTCCCTCTCTCCGTCAATTCCAGATATCTTCCCATGTTGTCGGTATAAGGAAACACCGAAGTCGTTGCGCCTACTTCTGCACCCATATTCCCGATCGTGGACATCTGAGTGGGCGATAGAGACTCGGCGCCCGAACCGTAGTATTCAATGATGCTGCCTGTGCCGCCTTTGACAGTCAAAATAGAGGCGAGTTTGAGGATGATGTCTGCAAAAGTCGTAGATTGTATGAGCTGTGAAGTGGTATCAAAGAACTGAGCAAGGCACCTTTCGCGGACGTCCAGCCTGAGAGTCGACCAGTGAGGTGCACACCGATGACTTTCGGACATCTGACTTGGTAAGGCAGGCCAACCATGACATCAACGGCTTCCGCTCCTCCAACTCCGATCCTAGACATAGGCCATCAGCTACAGCAACACATTTTCTCGAGTCGTTGCATACCCCAACATCGCCATACCAGCTGCATTTGGCGTATGTGAATCGGATCCTACGAGAAGCGAGCCTGGCTGGGCGTATCTTTCGAAGATGATCTGATGCAAGATCCCAGCACCCGGCTTCCAGAAGTCGAGTCCATACTGCACTTCAATTTTAGCTTCGCATCTAATCGTCCTCTAGCTGGGAATGTGTACCTTCGCGCAAGCCGTTTCAAGGAAACGATAGACTTCCTTGTGTTCTACTTTCGCAGCTTCTAGATCTGCAACGGCGCCTTGTCTTGCGACTATCAAGTGGTCTGTATGCACTGAAGTAGGAACTTTGACGCGTGGTAGTTCCGTTGCCATGAATTGGAGAAGGACAGTCTGCGCGTTCGCATCTGCGTGAAACTAGTTAGATAGGTGTTTGAGCATACGCTAGAAAGCTTAGATGGACTCACCATGCAAAGCTACCCTTCCAGGCTGAAGCTTGAGTTGCGAACTTCCTCTTTCAATAGCTTGGCTTTCGGGGTCTTTGAGATGCCCATACAAGATCTTCTCAGAAAGGGTAAGTGGTCTTCTCAGTCTATTCTTGACTATCTGGATGTTGTTGGATAGCCGGGCATAATCGACGACGGGCCGAGTTGCTGCTGCTGCTTTTCGATGCTGAATCCCCTCAACGGCCGTAGCTAGCTTTCGCAGTTGCATCAGTGAATGTTTGAAGATACGTTCCAAGCTGTCCAACCAGGCTTGCTATATATCTCCATCGTTCTGCAGTGCCTCAAAAGCAGAAATTCCCATGGGCTTGCCGCAAGCAGCCTGGCCTGCCTTGCCTTGATGGCGGCCGGCATATTGCAGGTAGCCTGATACTGTCAGTATTGATCTACAAGTCAGTGATAGAAACGTCAATCTTCGTCGTAAAGCCTGCCGGCGATGTCTTGCTGCCAGGCTTCAGCCCAGTTTACGCGTAGCTTGAGCGCGAAATCTGTGTAGATCCTCGCTACTGCCTGTTCCGGTACCAGTGTACTGACTGCGTAACTTTGGGTATCTTTTCGATATACACTCGCTTGCTCCCTTTTGTTCTCAAGTGTACGAAATCGCGCGTCTTTCGGAGGTCAATTGCCTTTCTCTTGGTTGCTTTCTGACGACTTCAAGAGTGCTGTGATTAGCAGCAGCTCAAGACGGCTACGATAATGAACCATGCTTCTGGCTCGGGAAATGTACCATCAGGATCTGGGTCATCGTCAAGAGATCCCGCTGCCGCCGTCCTTCAGCTGGCGCCCATCGTTCGCCAGACAGTCGTAAAGACCATCACGACATGCACAATCAGCTATCCGCCCATTCAGCTGACCCGGCCAACGAGCCCAGAACTGACGGGCGAGTATGGCACCGACAAGACACGCTACCCTATCGAAGTCGCAAGTCGCGCAAGTGGTGTCAAAGAAGCCCAGAGTAGTGTAAAGATGAGATTGGGAAAGAACGACATAGTCCAAGCGACGTACACAGTCGATGCGAAAGGACATGACAAGAGGCAGCAGCAGCAAGGGGTAGCTGGCCCATCATCTGGCAAGCAGCGGGCTGCAGTGGACAGAAAGGGAAAGAGAAGGATGAGAGATGATGAAGATGATAGTAACTACGCTCAAGAACAGCAAGAAGAACTCGAAGACTTGGCTAGGGAGAAGGACTACCTTCGAACGCAACAAGCTCTGTATGATGCACGAGAAGGAGTCGCGTCCACTTCTTCTTCATCGTCCTCTTCATCTCTGTCGGCTCTCGCACAAGCTCCGCCGAGGAAGAAGAGCAGACTTTCAGCAACGGAACTCGCATCTCCCGCTACCACTCCGGCCGACGAATCCCTTCCTTTCGAAGCAAACGCAGAGGCATCCACTTCCCAGGGATATGCTCAAGCTGGGCTACCAAGTCCGACCATGTCGCCGCAGCTGTATGATGCAGAAGCCGACGAGCAGCGTCAAGTAGTGCATGCAGGATCATCGAGTTCACGTACTGCACAGAAGCGCATCATTCGCTCCAAGACTAGAGAAGAAATAGAACCAGATGTAGCAGCAGATGCCGCAGAACAGGAATTAGCAGCCGTCCTATCTGGCGACTCACCAGCCTTCAACACGCTCTTCCACCTCAACTCCCTCGTGAACCAATTCGGCGATCTTTCCTCATCCCTCCAGACTTCTGTCCTCTACCAGCTTCTTCGACGCTCCTCCGTACGCGTTCTACAAGATGTGAACAATATCATCCAGCCCGCTTTAAAGAGGGATTTCATCTCCGATCTTCCTACGGAGATCTCGCTCCAGATCCTCTTACATCTCGACTCCAAGACGATTCTGAACGGGCTCAGTGTGAGCAAGAACTGGAAGCGGTTCCTCGATTCCCAAGGCAAGATCTGGGAGAATTTACTACATAAAGAAGATCTCTGGATAGGCGATTCTTCCAGAACTGAAGAGAAGGAATGCGAGATGTTTGCTGAGCTGGGAACGAGGAACAAGAAGACTGGAGCTGAAATTGGGATAAAAGAAATTGTTCAGATGACAGATGAGAAATCTTGGAGTTTCATGAAGAGATGGAAAGCGTCAGCCACTGCGGCGTCGTCAGTCGAGAAAGGTGGCCAGGTGTGGGATGAATGGTTCGATGAGAAGAAAGCGGCTCTTCCTACAGCATATAAGATCGCCAACGCTACGCTCGAAGCCGAACAACAGCAGCGAGCTGAAGACTTCCGTCGAGCAACTGCATCATCTTCGTCTTCCGCCGCACATCTCTCACGCAACAATACATTAAGGCGAACAAATACCACGATTTCTCGAGTAAACGGCAAGATCTCAACCGAGTCTTTCTCCAAGAACACCCGTTCTTCACCTGATAGACTGCACCTCATCCATCCCATGAAGATCCTCTACAAGAAACGCATCGCGATTCGAAATCGCTGGCGTTCTGTCTCCGAAGAGCCTACACATACCGTTTTTCGGGGGGAGCACAAAGCAGTCGTCACATCTCTACAGTTCGACAATGAAAAACTCGTAACTGCGTCCGATGCGCCTTTTATCGAAGTATACGATACACCGACAGGAAAACTGAAACTGCAGCTTAAAGGACATGAAGGAGGAGTATGGGCACTACAGTATGTGGGAAATATATTAGTGAGTGGGAGTACGGATAGAACTCTCAGAGTATGGGATTTGGAAACGGGAAACTGTACACACGTTTTCTATGGTCATACATCCACGGTCAGATGTCTGCAGATCATCGAGCCTGTCAACGGTGGGTCCCACTATATACAGTATATTAAAGTCAGCCTGATGTCGGTCTATCTTCAGTCAATCCGGACAAGCATGGACCACCAGTCTGGGAACCTCCCTACCCGCTCATTGTGACCGGATCCAGGGACAGCACTCTCCGAGTGTGGCGTCTTCCAACGCCTACGAAGACTACTTCCTTACTTCCCTACGGCCCACCTTCCCCTATCGACGTGGGCGACTACTCATCTCACGGCGTAGGCAGCAATCGGCATGCTCTCTCTCTGCCTGAAAATAACCCTTATCACCTACGAGTGTTGAAGGGACACAGTCAGGCTGTCCGAGGACTAGCAGCTCATGGAAGAATACTTGTCAGCGGGAGCTATGATTATACGCTAAGAGTATGGGATGTCTTGACGGGGAACTGTAGATGGACCCTTAAAGGCCATGATCAGAAAGTATACTCTGTCATTCTGGACCATGAGAGGAAAAGATGTGCATCCGGATCAATGGATGGCACGGTGAGCCAGACAGCTTTGCTCGAATGTCGATATTAGACTAACGGAACGCCCTTGAATAATGCAGGTCCGTCTCTGGTCTATCGAGACTGGTCAATCCCTCTTCCGACTTGACGGGCATTCTTCGCTCGTTGGTCTTCTAGGTCTTTCATTCCACTACCTCGTCTCAGCAGGCGCCGACTCCACATTGAAGATCTGGAATCCGAACGATGGGACCTGCATGAACACCCTTCTAGGCAATGGCGGTCCTATCACTTGTTTCAGACATAATGACTTCAGAGTCGTTTCTGGCTCGGATGGACAGCTTAGAATTTGGGATATAAGGAAGGGACAGATCATAAGAGATGTCTCGAATGACATGACGGGAGTTTGGCAGGTCCAATTTAACGACCGATTCTGTATAGCTGCTGTACAGAGAGACGATGCTACAGACTTCGAGAGTATGCCCAGGCTTCTTTTCACGAAGAAGAATAGTTTGTTGACTAATCCTCTGTGTTCAACAGTACTCGACTTCTTCCCGGAACTTCAGGAACCTACGCAAAGAAAGTACTACAGCCCACAAGAATGGTCAGAGGAAGAAGATGACGATTCGTATCCATTCGGACACGGTCGACCCGTAACACCACCTTTCCGCTCTAACAATACTCACAAGAGGGTCGCGTCGGCGAGCACGAGCATGGCAGTCCCGGATCGAGCGAGACATTCACGCTTCCATAATCGCTTCGCACCACTGCCTAAGCGACGGAACATGAATGCGTCTCCCCAAAGACGAGTCAGTCAGGTTGTAGTGCCTGTAGAGGCTGCCCCGCCGGCAATGGTGCAGCAAGAGGAGCCGGAAGTCGAAGAAGAGGCAGAACACGAAATGATTGAACAAGAGCAAATCAACATGGAAGAGGGCGAAGAAGGTTTCTCAGGTAGTTCTGGCTGGGACGAAAGTGAAGATTACGGAGAGGAAGGAGACGAGGTTTACGACAATGACGAACATAACGACACGGGAGGAGCGCGATAGAGCGACCCCGTACCAACGCATCCAACGCATCCGCGGGATTGGAGGTGTCAACATACGCATCAAACTCTGTTATTATACTGCAAGAGTAGTTAGTGGCATAGCGCAGTTAATGTTGTGCTGTACTGCGTAGTTTTCACCTTCTCTTGCTAATAACATCAAGTTCTTCTGCTATAAGTCCTAAAACCCGTGCATGTCATACAGCACCTCCAGACGGTTGACGGACTACTGCAGATCCATGACCACGCGCCCTTGTATCTTGCCCTCTTTCATCTCCTCAAACACACTCGTCAGATCCTCCATCTTACACAGCCTGTAGTGCGTAGACACCACTCCCTGCGCTGCCAATTCCAGCATCTCCGTCGCATCTTTCAGACTTCCAACATTGGACCCGACTATTCGCTGCTCCAGCTCGAGAAGCATGCCAGGATACGCAGTGCTTATTGGCTTGAGAGGACCTTCGGGGATGCCTGTATATCGAACGCTCTTCAAGAAACGGACACGGCCAGCAAGTTACCCACTTACCGACGCAGACAAGGGTTCCGCGGAAGCGCAAGAGCGGTATTGCACTGAGCGAGGTTGTCAGTCGTCCCGTCATAACGAACAAGATAGAGAATATTGACCTAGCATAAGCGCTATTGGCAGCCGTGAGCACGACTACAGCATGAGCTCCCAAATCTTCCGTCAAAGCTTTAACATCAGCTGCTAGGTCTTTCGAAGTGGTATAGTCTATGAAATGTTCGGCTCCCGAGCCGAGGATGAGATCTTTCTTGGATGGATGGTCGATTCCGATAACTCGCATGCCCATGCCGCGAGAGGCTATTTGAGTAGCGATGTGACCGAGGCCTAGCATCACAGCCAATGTGAGTCGAGGATACTGGAGGATGGAAAGAGATTGAACTACCTCCACCGGCTCCCATCAGTACCACATATTCGCCCTTGGCAACTCCGCTCTTTTTTAGTGCACTATAAGCCGTCACTCCAGCACAGAGTCTGAAAGCACGCATTCAGTCACTCTATCATGTAAATCTGCAGGCAGAGTACTCACAGCGGGGCAGCAGAAGCTGATTCCAGGCCATCCGGGATCGGTGTAACATAGTTTGCCGGCGCCAGTACATATTGCTGAAAAGTTCCAGGAGTGAAATATCCAGACACCTTCTGGTTGACGCATAGGTTATCGAACCCTGCTTTACAGGGTGCACAGGTCTGGCAGACACCGGATATCCATTTTATGCCAACTCTTTGCCCGACTTTGGCAAAGGACGAAGCAGCTGTATCTTGATGTATCTTGACGATTTCTCCGATTCCTTCGTGGCCCCCTACTTGTCCTGCAGGCGTAGGCTCCGGTAGTATAGCCCAGCTTGAAGTCATAACGCCTAGATCCGAATGACACACGCCTGAGTGTGTAAGGCGTACAAGTATTTCACCTTCTGAAGGCTCTGGCATGTCGAGCTCCACAACTTTGGTAGATATCGTGCCGGGATTATCATAGATGCAAGCCTTATAGCGGGCCGGAAGATCGGGAGACATATTGACAGGTAGGATAGATGCAATGAAGAATAAGGGATGTCGTGGAAGACCAGCTATAGAGACGCTCAAGCTTGAGCTTTTCCAGAGAGAAAGATGAGCGGAGGAAGGGGGCTTTGGGTCCGAGGTATCAAGACAATGTCAATTTATGTAGGACAGGTCAGCTGTATATTGTTCGTGGCCATTTGCGAAGTATCGAAGAATCGGCGTTCCGGCAAGCCATCCTTTCGCTTCTTCCGTCACACAAGTCGCGCTCGCACTACATCGCATGATCTGGCTCTCGAAGTGAGTGTCATGTTTGATGTACAAACGTATAGATCTTGGCTGATTGCGCGCGGGAAACAGAGAGAATGCCGCCTGCTTTCGGGAGGGGTCCAGGACCGTTGCTGAGGACGCTGGAACGAAGTAAAAGCAGAAGTAGCAGTAATATCGATGATACGAACAAGCCGGCACTCGCAGAAGCCCGTCAAGAATCGGCCAACAGGCTGCAGCAGGCCTGGCAAGATATCTTTGACCGGTACATCCAGAACGACGAGCTGGAAGGGCAAGACGACGAGTACGACCTCGCTACACTCGAAGTCGTACACGATGCTGGCTTCCTGCAGAGGGAAAAGACGTACGAGATTGGATGCTTCGGCTTACCGGGAGCCATGGGCCAGGACGATGAGACGTCCGAGGAGGAAGATGCGGAGCTAGACGAGGATGATGAAGCTGAAGGAGACGCTACAGAAGATGAGAATCAAGTCATCGAAGTCTCGTCAAGCGAAGACGAGATGGGAAACTGGGCATACAAGATCGGAGAGCCTGCAACCAAATACTTTGAACAGCGACGCGCACAAGAACTGTCAGACCGCGATATGCAGAGCTTCCTGAGCTGGAATGCTACAAAAGCGCAAGCTCAACGACAACGCGAGTTCAGTGTGCTCACCCGGCAGCTGAAGCAGGAATCTGTAAAGCCCGTCTCTTCGACACCCTCCAAATGGACACTAGCTACAAGGGCAGATTCTATTAAGCCCAACATCTCTACGATCTACACCCCTCCTGCATCCGTGAAGCCGGAAAGCTCTTCTTCTTCTACCATCTTCTCCCGCCCGCATGGCATCAATAGCAGTCTTCGCAAGACCAAGCCCTTCTATTCTACACCTTCAAGCTCTTCTTCTAAGCCATGCAGTAGTATGTCTTCCTCGAGCATCACAGCAGCCGTGCAGATGACAGGCGGGAATAGCATCCACATACAAGCTGCTGCTTGCGAAAGCGATTCTTCTGGCGATGAGCTATCAATCGTATCGCCGAGCATGAGTACGCCTACTGCAGCAATGCGACTGCCTGAAGTCAAGAAGAGGGAGGACACGGTAGATGTCGGTCTCTGCTTCAGTACGCCTCAGCCGTCGAGAGTCTCGCAGACTCCCTTCAGACAGTGTACTACCACACTTCCGGCCCCTAGATATAAACTTCAACCCGTCGTGGAGGTCATCGTCAAGCGTAACCCTCCGGTTGCATCCACTTCTACGCTACCTATGCAATCGAATCTTCCCAAGCGCTCATCCCCGCTCAAGGAGTCGAGGATAGCCTCACCACCTAAAGCGGCGGTCATCATTCCACCTAGTCCGCCAGCTTCACGTAGCAGTCAAGCATTGACTTCGCCGGTCCATACTACCAGCAAGGGCAAGCGGAAAGCGAGCCCTTTATTGCTAAGCGATAGCGAGAGCGAGGAAGAGGGACAGTCTAAGCTGGAGGAGCTAGCAGAGGAGCCGGTAAATGCTGAGAGTAGCTCTGAAGACGAGATGGGCTTGCCTGAGGCGTTGGAGCCGGTTCGCACGCCGCGGCGAGTACGCCGGTCTGTACCGTCAACATCCTCACCTTCGCCTTTCCCTATGGACTCGAAGACTGCAATTGCGAAGAGCGATCAGCACTACTTTCCAGATGGTCCGCCAGTCGCTTCTACTTCGAGCGCACCAGCCAAAGTCCGCAAGACACCAAAGCTGCGTATGAGCAACCAGAAAGCACGTCAAGCACCAGATACAGTCAGCTCAAAGCGGAGAAGGTCGCCTTCGCCTGTCTACAAACGCGGCGAAGAGCCTTGGAGAATTCGAAGGCCTCCTCCTCTGCCTCTTCCTACTCCACCACCCTCCATTTCCTCTACAAGAGATAGTGTGCTATCAGACGAGAGTGATAGCGATGTCTTCACGCTTTCTTATACACCCAAAAGACAGATGCGAAGGCATCCAAGGCGCCTGAAATCGGAGTCGGAGGACCAATCAGATATACAAAAGACAGCAAGCACAGAGAAGAAACCTGTGCTCAAGCATGCTCCGCACATACTGTCGGACGACGATGACGATGAACTGCTATTGCTGCCTACTCCTAGCAAGACACCTTCTACAGCTCGTAAGACGGTTTGCAAAGCTTCAACGAGTCCTTTAGGGTCAGCGAAGAGTGCTATCTCACCTACTGGGAGCAGTCTACCGCGTAAGATTAGGGTAAAGACACCGCCGGACGAAGATAGCGATGAATCGGATGATCCTCTTGGTTGTTGGTAGCAGCAGCTTCTCACGATTAGTACCTTTGTGTTGTTGTACACCTAGGAAGTCCTGAGATTGAAACCATTTCGTCTTTCATGAACGATATACACGGACCCCGTCCTTTTGACTTGTCCGACCTCACCTCATCATGGAATAGCAAAGGTCGTTCGCAGGCCTTTGCTTTTCTCCCAACTCTCCCAAAACAGATAAAAACACGCTCTCTACGCCCCGTTCTGCATACAGTCAAGCATCATCATCAATCATTCGCAGATTCCTCGGTACAGCAGCCATGGCTCCCGCAGCCAAGTTTTACGCGGTCGCTATTGGACACGGTGGCCCTCAAGTATACACGTCGTGGTGCGCCTACCCTTAAAGCGTCAGAAAAGCATGCAAAAGCTGATCTTTCGGACCGGCGTTGTTTTGTCGAGAAAGGCCTGAAGCAGAAGCAGCTGTGAGCGGCTTCAAGGGTAGTAGGCATAAAAGCTTCAAGATCAGAGAAGCTGCGATCCAGTGGCTCAAAGAACAACGTGTGTTTTGGCTCTTTACGCGTGAAAGGGACCTCCGAAACAAGCTGAACTCGTTCGCACGTAGCTCAAATCATCACTTCACCATCATCATCACCATCTATGCCTAAGTCTATGCCTATGGCTTCACAGGAGGAAAGAAAGCCGAGATTAGCGATGCGATACGGATCCCAAGAGGCTCGCTATCAACCCTACCCCACCTCTGCTCCCTCCTCATCCAATCCTCATGAGAGAATACCCATGGTACATCCTAGTAATGTCGGTATGGGAAGCCAGAGAATGCAAAGCTCGCCAGAAATTACCAAGAGCATGGCGCGTCAGGGCTCCTCACAAATGCTCTCTACACCAAAAACTAATGTCAAGAGCGAAGTGAAAGACGAACCAATGTCAAGCGCATATCCCGCTCGGGACCCAGACATGTCGATGTTCTCAATCAAGGCAGAAGAGCAGAGCTTGCCGATCGATGTCAAAGGCAAAGGCAAATCCACCACTCTCGATGTTGCACCTCTGCGTGTCCTGCTCAAGACTGAGGACGGTCAGGATATCGTCTGGCCTGGATCGGAAGCTCCAACAGCTGTACCCAATACAACAGAAGTTCTCGAGGGCCCCGCTGGCTCAATCGTCCCACCTGAAGATCTGGGACCAAAATTATCTGCTCAACAACAATCCGTACTGGACATGGTACTAGCGGGACAGAGTGTCTTCATCACGGGAAATGCTGGAACCGGTATGTTCTGACTGTTCTGCCTGCACTTTGAGTTGTGTTGATTTCTTTGTACTTCAGGGAAGTCTGTTCTGACACGAGCGATCATTCGGGCTGTGCGAAAGAAGTATCGAAATGCCAAAAACTCAGAAAATGCGGTGGCTGTGACTGCTACAACGGGTATCGCCGCTACAAATATCGGAGGCTGTACCTTGCATTCGGTAAAGGTTTTTATACCCACACTCTAGGCCATAGAGCTAATAAAAGGCGACAGTGGGCTGGTGTGGGCCTGGCAAAGCAAACAATCGAAAAGCTCTTTGGCGGACTGTTCAACAAGAAAGATAAAGGAACAAAACTGGCAAGATGGCAAAACGCTCAAGTCCTGATTGTAGACGAAGGTACGCGAGATTGACAGGCATGATTGGGGAACGCTCATAGCCTAACATTGATCACAGTCTCTATGCTGGATGGGAAGCTGCTAGATGTGAGTCTCCTTTCTGTATCCGATTAGAGGAAGAAGAAGCTCATAGATCTGGTTTAGACGTTTGAGGCGCTGGGCCGCATGACTCGCGGTAAAGACGAACCATTCGGCGGCATTCAGCTCGGTAGGCACTTGATCACACTAGTGCTGCACAACGTACTGATCTCAACCTGTTATCTAGTCTTTGTTGGGGACTTCTACCAGCTGCCACCTGTTCCTGACTTTCAAGGCGCCTCGGGCGCACGAGCCAAGACCACCTTCGCCTTTCAAGCCGAGTGTTGGAAAAAGTGCATACCGAGTGTCGTCATGCTGACTGAGTGAGTACGGTGGTCCTAGCATGTCGTCTGATGACTGAATGAATGCCCGAACTCAGAGTCTTTCGTCAGAAAGAGCAGAGTGAGATTTCTATTCGAGATACATACGAAAATTAGCTGATGGTGAATTCTCAGGATTCGTCAACATTCTAAACGAAGTGCGAATTGGCACTCTGTCAAAAGAGACTGTCTCTGCGATAGCCAAGCTACAGCGTCCAGTCAAGTACACGGACGAATTAGAGCCCACTTGTATCTTTCCCACAAGATCCGAGGTCTCCCATCAGAACGGAATACGCCTGAGAGCCTTGAAGACAGAGTCGAAGGCCTTCGCAGCTTCAGACAAGAGCGGTATGGACACCAAGAATGGCGGAGAACTATTCTACTCCGATCCTGTCAAACTAAGAGAGGTACTCGATAAGGTGAGCTCTTCTGTGAGTGATGACCTTTACATTATGTCGAGCGCTTCCATCCAGAATACATTGGTCGACGTAAGTCTGGAGCTCAAGATCGGCGCCCAGGTTATGCTGGTCAAGGTGAGATGTTCGCATTCAGAAAAAGTTCTCGCTGACGCGTCTGTCTAGAACCTAACAAACAAAAGCCTGGTAAATGGCTCAATCGGCAAAGTCGTAGCATTCGAGACGGGCGCAGCTGTCCAAGGCGAGCAAGGACCTAGCTCAGATTCAGGCTGGGGATTCATGGAGAACGAAGATCATGGCAGCGCTCCTGGTGGTGGTATCGAGGTCGCTCAAGCGGCTCTTACCGACAATCAGAAGAAAAATCGTGACATCGGACGCGGACGACAACAGGACAAGGAGGTCCCTCAAGGTCTTTGGCCGGTTGTGGAGTTCAAGAACGGCCACAAGATGCTGCTACCGCCAATGGAGTTTTCGGTGCAAAACCCCAACGGGCTCGATGAGGCTGTCAGAACTCAAGTTCCCCTTATACTGGCCTGGGCGTGGGCAGTATATCAGTCTACTTGAAGATGAGCAGCTGAAACATTCGCTTCAGGCTATCAATACACAAGTCGCAAGGTCAGACTATAGAGCGTCTAAGGATAAACCTTGGCAAGTGTTTTGAAGCAGGTAAGGCTTATCTCTGTCGCGCGGTCTCGTTGGGAGGTATGGATTGCGGCTGAAACGTGCGTCTTCCCCTTCGCCTAGGAATGGCCTACGTAGCTTTATCGCGCGCAGTCGACATGGTACGCAGACTTTTCATTCCATGGGCCTTTGCTGATCTATCTTGTAGTCCACGCTCCAAGTGTCGGATTTCGTACCTTCAAAGTGAGTAGCCCCCTTAGCGGCACTGGATACTACTGACAGGCGGTCGACAGAGTACGAGCACATCCGGATGTGTTGCAATGGCACAAAAATATGTGAGGCGTAATGTCGCAGAACTCTAAGTATGTCAGTGCAAGGCAAAGGAAGAAAAGAACAAGTTGAAGTTGTTGTTGGAATATAAAATTGCATTGCATCGCTCTTTGTCGTCAGATTGTCATACATAGAGAAATGCTCTTTCGTTTTTTGCTGCTTACTCTTGCTAAGCATCGACTTCGGAGTTGCGTCGAGAGCTGGCCGTGGAAGATACTGCTGACCCTCGACGCGAGTCTACCTGCGTCGGTATTATGTTCATCATTCTATGAAGGCGATCACAGTAGTACTTCATGTCCTTACTGACAGCATCCTGAGTACTGCGAAATAATCGGTTTCCAAGAGGCCGAAATTCTTGCAGACGACGGCAGAAGTGCCGGCTGTCCACGAGCAATTTCACTTTGTACGCTCCGGGTCCCACCACGGGCAGGTAATTCCAATCACCACCTCTGACAGGCATGCGGCCTAATGACTGAACGGACGTTCCCCTGAAGGCGACCTCTAGCTGCTGCTCAAGAGGGCCGTGTCTATACTCACCCATGTTCTCACTCGGAATGGCGTGATGTCGGCTTGCAGAATCGTTATTCTGAGCGACGGCGTGCGCGAGTCCTATCTGATAATGGCGCCACGACGTTCCAAGGCCTTCCAAATAGCAGCGTGTGCTTCCGCTTGTACTCTTATCAATGCGGACCATGACCTGGTACGCCTCAAGATAGAGATCGTTAACATCGAATTTCTCAATCCGGCCTTCGTTGTCGATCTTAGCACTTATGTAGAATAGCGCCTCACAGTCATGCTGGATGCTGAGCTTCCTCGCTGCAGCTATGACCGTTGCAGATCCTAGTGTCTGCCCTGTACTGGCGGGCATTTCGTACCCAACATTGAGGGAGATGGTTGGGTCGGGGTGATAGCCGGGAGGAGCAGTGCATGGCCAGTAGAACTTGCAGCGCAGACGTGGTATATTAAAGATCGATCTGACAACCGCCAGAATGTACTTGTTGCCGCGTTGTTTCGGTTGCTTTTTTGGCAGATCAAAGTGACCGTCTAGCAATAGGTCAGGATACTGACGTATGGCAGGATATATCGATACTCCAGAGACACCCGAGCCCGTCTGACAGGCGCTGCCACTGCTGATAGCTGCAGCGTCGCTCTTTGCCGACACGGGAGGGCTTCGATTTGCTCTTTTAGCGAATAACTTGGACATGCTTCGCACTGGTTTGCTTGACTTGACCAGAGGCAAGGCCAGCATGGAGAAATAGGAGGTCGACTGGGCCTGCTGCATCGCCTTTCTGTCCTTTCTATCCAGCTGGACCCGACCTTGCAAGATTGGCGACACCAGAGTTGATCCGAAGTCATCGAAGCGACATAGCTGCTTCTAACAGCCAGAGTAACAGAGCTCATGCTGGTTCACCGTCTTCTGGCTCTCGGATCTCACAGCGATAGCTCTAAGGCCAATCCGTTACTGCGGTTGGCGAGCATGCACAGTCTCGCATCATGACAGGAAGAAGGGATGCACAGAAGATGCCATTCCAGTCGGCATTTCTTGCGCAAGATACGTTGGCTTTCGGTGAAGAGACGCTCACCAAAGCATGACAATTCCGCTTCCTGAGAGCCCCAATGCACGTCGTGAAGCCGTCCACTCATACCGACGACGTCGAGAACCCTGCACTCCTGTTCGGCGGCTCTGGTGATTTTTCGAAGTTTGAACTACTGTCTAACTAGAGGCGATACACGCAACAAGCTGACTCGCATGCTGATCACCATAAAACGCGTTGCGTGTGTCACCTCTCCTGTACCTCCTCCGCTCCTAAGGCAGATACCGAACAACTCCGTGCTTTATCATGCCGTCATACAAGCATGAGCAGCATTCTCAATGGTACCCGCTCGAGACAGGCCTCCCTGCCAATGACGAAAACTCTGGAAGTGATAGCGAGAGGGCGACTCCGCCGCTTCCATGTCCGGCCTACAGGGCTAACAGCTCACTGCGCGATCTGAACAATGGCTTCTCGATGGATGCAAATGGCCGCGTGGTCTGGAACAATATTATGTCTATCGGAAAGCCACAGCGGACCAACGTTGTGGCCAAACGCGGAACTCGACTTGACCAAGAAATACCTGCTCACGCAGGCGAGTCAAGGCGACTTATATGCCACCACTTCACCGGACAAACTGTGTAAGTCACGCTGTAGCCTGTGACTACTGGCTGCCCACCTGACATTATATTGCAGTCTACAACTGCGGCCAAGGTCATCCTGTCAAAAAGGATCGGCGATTGTCGCAGACTTCCAGACCTCCAGGACGAAGGGTTTCAACAGGCTCGGCATGCAGCCGCAGCACTGTTGAGGACCAAGGCTTTGGTATGGGTATAATCCGAAAAGACTCTCGAGATTCCGAAACACAATTCATGGGCAACGTCAAGCACAAATATCACATCGAGCGCGATGGTACTGAGCTGTACAAAGAGACGAGTGAGTGTGGTTGATACGCAAATTTCGATGTCCTAACAATCTCACATCACCCAGCCATCACGCCAAACTTTTCGCAGAAAGGAGGGGCTGCATTGCCTGCAGACGAACTATTGTTGAAGAAGCGAAGTCCTTCCAAAACAGTTCTCAGAGGAGAAAGGAAGACCAACAAGAAAGGCCAATCCGCTATTGCCGGAAAGCCTGCGCTTAAAAAACGACCATCGTCCACCGCTTCTAGCATTTCCAGTCGCGAATCGTTTGGAAGCGAGCATTCCGTGTCGGGTGAATTCACCAATATCGGCTTCAATGAGGCCAAGACACATTATCTTCATGTTGGCTTCGGAGCTCGAGCGAAGAACACCTATCATCGAGGGAGAGATGGTAAGAAATCCAAGCCCGGACTAGGTGAGAGCCCTCGATCTTGAAATAAGCATCAATGCACAAGCTAAAATTGATGCGTGTCCAGTCTTGACGAATGCAGACTTCGGAATGCCATACGAGGGAGCAGAGCAGGCGGACTTGGTAGTAGCAGGAGGCATACTGAACCGACGCACAAAGAAGTAGTCCCTGGCACTAGATGGTTGAGCACCGAAAATGCGTGTACTCAGACATGACAGCGCCATGCAATCCTCGTCTCTCGCTCGCAATGACATCTACTCTACACAAACACATCCTGATGAGTATCAGTGTACACTTATGGCTTGTTTGTTGTGCTCCGAATCTTTTGCTCCTTGTCGCTCTTGCATCGACTCTAGGCCTTGGGGCCTCCGACTTGAATTCCTCTGGCTGTGAACTTGTGTACTGACTATATTCTGTACGGCTGGTTCTGCAGCGCTCTTTGCAGCTTCAAGGCTTTCTGGCGACAGGATCTCGAAGTCGAATTCTGGCCGGCATCAAGGCCATAGCTAGAGTATCCTCTCTGGCTCGCACAGTCAAGACGTCGTTTCGTATCGTTTATATATCATTGACGGTTGGCGTGCGTAAGTGTCGTCTGATCACGACGGTTCGTCCAAGAAAGAGAAACAAGACAAAAGCTGAAGAAAGCTACGTTTGCGAAATCCTCAGACTTCAAAGGTGAAAGGCAGTCATGAGCGCAAGGAAAGGTGACTACCGCCGTCGCGACGATGAGCGCGAACCAGTCATTGCAAGAGCTCCTCTTCCGCCTCGACCAGTCATGGACTACGAAGACACAGCAAGACGTTCAAGCTACGCCAGAGGCGATGGACGAGGACGTGATGAAGGTAGCTCTTCAGCTAGGTATGGAAGCGGGCGAATGGGAAGACGGTCGCCTTCGCCAGCTGGCCGCTCAAACGACAAATTCGCAGACAGAAGGAGCAGGGATCTAGACAGCGACAGAAGCTATGCGTACTCAGATAACAGGGATAGACGTCCTGATAGGCGGGCGTCACCGCCTAGCAGCAGTGCTAAGGGAAGTTACGCCGGAAGCCGCTATTCTGGCGATGACAGGCGGCGAAACGACACCTACGACAGAAGTAGCACACAAACTAAGAGCTCATACAACGACAGTCAGCATCGCGATTCAGGTCGAAAGGGCGCTACGAGAAACGATCGCGAAGACAAGTTTTCGAAACAGCGGGCTCCACCGCCGGCTAAAGCCACGACTGTCAACATCGAAAATAATACTGTATCCTCGGAAGCACCGACGAGCCTTCGCCGTGAAAGAGATCGCGAAGAGGAAGGCGAAGAAGACGGCGAGGCCGAAGAGGGCGAAGATCGACCTACGCTTCGAGACACTGGTAAAGAGCCTCAGAGCAAGCGACCAAGGTTAGACCTCGACGATAGCTCAGTGGAAGCCTCATTAGCAGATCCATCGTCGTCAAAGTCTCGGTGCGTGTACCAGCATTGCAATGCAGCCAATTTTCTTCACCATGAACTTCGCTAATAGTAATTCACTTTCTTCTATGCTTTGCTGCAGTCCACTGAGTACCGCTTCGGCTTCTGGCGTAACCGCTCCTGTCCAAGCGGGGAAGACAAAGGGCAAATACGAACGGCCTCCTGATCGCGACAGCACGAGAGAAGACTCTCATGCTACAAGTGATAGGAGCACTCGAGTGCCACCTGCAAGTCGGGATGTCAGGGACGCCGATGTAAATGGATATCGCGACGATCGTCAAGGACGTCCACGGTCGCAAAAGGAGATCTACGAGAAAATACAGCTTCGAAGATCCCTCTCTCCTACAGCTCCACCAGCAACCTTCCGCACAACCTATCGCAAACCTCCTCCTGCACGATCTAGATCTCCTTCACCTAGAAGATCATTGTCACCCTCCTCTTCAGTCAGATCTCGAAGAGTTCGACGGCCACCAAGTCCAGGTTCTCCAGTCGTAGCTCGTAAAGTATGGGTCCCCGGGCCTGGTGGTGGGCGGATCGAGCCCGCCGGTGAAAGAGGGAGAAGTCGCAGTCGAAGTTTCAGCCGCTCTCCTCCGCCGGCTTCGAGACATCGCAGGGCACCAAGCTTGACCTCTTCAGCTACCTATAGCAGGAGGACCTCTCTTTCTCCCGAACCTGGCTTTCGAGGGCGAGATTCTCGGAATGACTACAAAGCTCGCCCTATCTCCCCAGATGTCCAGAAGCCACCGCGTGTCTGGCAACAGCGAGATCGTCGACCGTCCCCGTCATATGACCTCAACGTCGCACCAGAACCCGCTTCCATACCTGTTCAGGCTGATCAGCCGCAAGCGAGTACCAACAATTGGCCGGCACGAGGTCATGTGTCAAGCTCCAGTCATAGTGGCCTCAACGGCGATGTTAACCTGCGAGACCAGGGTTACGAACCTCGAGGGCAATCGATGTTTCGTCAAGGCAGCAATGGCGTCGATCATCCCCCTGTCCATCATCAGCATGATGCGGCAGTACCGCCTTATCGACCTCCATTCCCTATGCATGATCAGCCTCAGCCAACGCCTCATATGTTCCCTGGCGGCGATGGGCATTACTCTGCAGCCAATCGTCCTGAGCAGCAGCACCAGCAGCAATATCAGTATCCGCCGCAGAGCAGTCATCCTGGATACATCGCTCAACCGATACAGCTCGACCATAGTCAACAGCAACCGCATCAGCACCAGCAGCCGCCCTCTCACGCCCCTGCTCAGCCTTCATACTACCCTCCTCCCTTCCAGCCGAATCAACAACACCCTCCTCAGCATGCAAGTCAGTTTCTGGACCCAAGCCAGCTCATCCAACCTCAACCATCTCCGCAATTTCGCCAGTCTCCGGTGCAGGAAATGTCCGCACCGCACCATCTTCCAAATCAGTATCAGCCGCCTTCCATACCTCATGGCTTCCCTTTGCCTCCCTCAATACCTTTACCGCCTGGTATGGCTCAGAGTCCGACTCTGCCGCAAGGGTCGCCGGAAGTTCGTCAATTAGCGATGGGCATTCGAGCACCTCTGCCTGGTCCAAATACTCCTGCAGTGAAAGGTTTCAGACCAATAGCCGGCTTTGTGCCCTTGCCTCCGTCACTTCAGCAGCACCAGGCGCAAAATCCAGGTTATACTCCAATCAACGGAGAGTCGGACTTTGCAGCGCCTACGCCACGACTACCATTTGATCAGGCCGAGACAGGTCAACATACTCCAATATCACGCTTTCCGGCATCTGCTGGGCTTCCAGCTCCGCCACATCTTGCCTGGCAGCAGCAGCAACAACATGCGCAACAATCGCCTCAAAGCAGTGTACCCTATGGGAACGCTCTGGAGTCCCCTAGACAGCCTCTACCGCCTCAGAATATGCACGGCCCTCAAGATTCGGGGCACGTATATGCAGCTCCCTCCTACCAGTATCGTCCGGAGTCGAGGCAAGATCAAAGGCCTGTCGAGCTTCCTTCGTCTCACGCCCCTCCCTTCCCTGGCTTGGCTAGTCCAGAAACATCCACATCAGCTCATCCGGGCCTTCCAGCTCTTCCACCAAACCTCCCGCAAAGTCAGCCTGCACACAGACAGACTCCGTCAACGCAAGCAAACGCACCACCACCTCCCTCTCCAGCTGCAAGCAGCACGAGCGGTTTACGACTGCCTCCTAAGCCCTCTTTCACCGCTAGCACTATTTTACCCTCCTTCCTGCCAGCGAAGCCTACGTTCGCAGCACTCTCCCCCGTTACGCCAAGTCAGACCCTGCAAAGTCTGCAAAACAGCTTAACGCCAGTCCCAGCTACCACCCCTCTGCCTAGCAGTCTTCCCACACCGCCAGCCAAGATATCTTTACAGCTGCTACAGCGTGATCAACCTGGTGCAGCATCGCGGAACAAGGTGCAAGCGAAGGAACCTCCGTGGGGCTCCGAGTCTGGTCTGCCGCCCAATCCATTCAAGCGGGCTGCTATGATGCAAGACAAGGAACAGAGAAGTCCATCCCCTCCGCCAGCGGAGCCAGTGGAGCAGAAGAAACCGGCGCTAGCACCTGCCTTGCCGCTCTCTGGACTGCAAGCTCTGCCACGCAGGCCAGTCACGGATTGGGATACTCAGTCGGCCCCTGTGCTGCAAGAGAGTGTCCCAGCTTCTCCTACTTCGCCTGAAACGTTGCCAGCCTCGCCGGGCCCCGAACAACAAGTTGAGAAATCGCTTGACACTTCGCCAAAGCATATCGAGCAGGAGATGAATACGGATACTCCGCCCTCGATGACACCTTCAGCAAACGCTCCGAATGCTCCATCTACTGAAGCGTTGGCAGCTGCACCACCGAAGAATGGCAAAGACACTTCTACTCGCACCTCCTCGAAACCGCGCGAATTATACGAGCGCCTGACTCAAGTTGGTGAAGGTACATATGGTAAAGTTTACAAAGCTCGCAATACAGAGACGGGTACTCTGGTGGCTATGAAGCGTATTCGAATGGAAGCTGAGAAGGACGGGTTTCCTGTCACTTCTGTGCGGGAGATCAAACTGCTTCAAAGTCTGACCCACGACAATGTGGTGCGGCTGCAGGAGATGATGGTGTCTAGAGGTAAGCAAAACTCACTTGATATGCTAGCTAGATTGCTGAACTTATATCAGGCCACGTCTACATGGTCTTCGAATATTTGGACCACGACCTTACCGGAATCCTACACCATCCGAATGTCAGCTTCAGCTCTGCGAACCTTAAATCACTCATGCAGCAACTTTTATTGGGGCTTGACTACATCCATTGGCGAGGTGTCCTTCATCGCGATCTGAAAGGGTCGAATATCCTCCTGTCAAAGCATGGCGAACTCAAGATAGCAGACTTTGGACTGGCTAAGTTTTATGCTAAAGGCAAGAAGAACGACTATACAAATCGTGTCATTACGCAATGGTACAAACCGCCGGAGCTCCTATTTGGTGCGACCGTCTATGGTCCCGAAGTAGATGTTTGGAGTGCTGGGTGAGCGATACTATACTGTCGTATGGTCCTCTCGCTAAATGATTCTCGTCACGGCACTATAGATGCATCTTCTTGGAGCTGTTCACCAAACGACCCGTCTTCCAAGGGCAAGATGAGATACACCAGCTTGATGTCATCTTCAAGTTGATGGGCACGCCTCGTGAGGAAACATGGCCTGGACTGTCCGAATTACCTTGGTACGAGCTTGTAAAGCCGAAGAAGGAGCTACCAGCAATCTTCCGGACTGCCTTCTCTCCGTAGGTCGCATCAAGGTCTGCAATATCTGCAATATGACTTCCGGACTAATATCACCCCATGACAGCGACTATATATCATCTCCAGCGGCTCTCGATTTGGCTGAAGCGCTATTGGCATTCGATCCGGCAGCAAGACCTTCTGCTGCAGATGCTCTTAAGATGCCCTACTTTACGACTGAAGAGCCTCCAGCCGCTCAAGCTACATGGTAATTGAGCTTTACGCTTGTGTCTGACTTCTGCTGAGTCTTGCGACCTACTTCCAACAGGCTTGCCGAGATCAAGGGCGACTGGCATGAAATGGAGTCGAAAGAAGCCAGCCGACGTAAACGTGGCGAGGGACGGCGGCAGCAGCAGCAAGCACAAGAGCAAGCGATGAAGCAGAAACAGCAAGCATAGATGCTATTGTGGATAAGCCGATGCAGGTACAGCAGATGGTGCCTGAGACCTTTCTTTCATCTGCACTCCGGTTGGCCAAGTATGGAATGCATACATGTTGTAGACAGTAGAAGCAGTAGCAGCAGCAGCTAGCAGCAGTTGTTTATAGGCAATTCATCGTTTCAGGTACACACATTTCGCAGGCACTGCCTGCCAGCTTGAGCGGGAGTCTCCGGCTTCATTTTTGCCTTTGCGCTTCGCTGATCCGCGACTTGTTACATCAAGACAAACTTGAAGACTACCTCTTTAACTTCGCCGCAACACTTTCGCACGTCGCGCGATACATACGCCCATGTTGCGCGCTGTTCAAAGGTCGTTATGCCGGCAGCGGGCTCTGGCTGCAGCAAGAACGTCGTCGCTGCCTTCACGAGCTGGCGCCAGTCTGCAAGCTTCTAAAACGGCGTCAAGAGGTCTGGCGACTGCTACGGATCTGAACAAAGCTCCTGCGACTTCGGACGCCTTTGCCAATGGAAATAATGCCTACTACTTCGAAGAAATGTACAAGCTCTGGAAGCAGGATCCGGCGCAGGTTCACCCAAGCTGGAACGTCTACTTCAGCGGGATGGCCAAAGGTCTCAGGTCTGAAGACGCTTTCAGGCCGCCGCCGAGCCAGCTAGACTTGGATCAGGTCGAGGGAGCAGACGAGCTCGCAATCTCGAGCGGAGGAGATGTAGATCAGCATATGAAGGTGAGTAATCAACGTACACACGGAGTGTCCGCAGAAGCAATCAGGCCGCTTGCGAACCTACCGTAATCCGTTAGCCACTGACTCTCAGCGTTACGCGCCCTTCTTCTCGTTTTGTTACAGGTACAACTACTTGTGCGAGCATACCAAGTGCGAGGACACCATAAAGCCCGTCTCGACCCTCTAGGAATCCTCAATGCCGACTTGGACTCCAAAATCCCAGTCGAGTTGACGCTGGATCACTATAATTGGACAAAGGCAGATCTCGACAAAGAGTTCTCCACCGGTCCTGGTATCCTGCCTCACTTCAAGGCAGCTGGAATTGACAAGTTGACCTTGAGGGACTTGATCGCAACTATGGAGCGCATTTACTGTAGGCGATCTTTCGCAACCGTCCGAGGACGTGGCTAATGTTGGTTATCAATCATAAGGCGGTGACATCGGTGTTCAGTACCTACACATCCCAAATCGAAAGGAGTGCGACTGGCTGCGAGCGCGTCTGGAGGTACCCGAACCCTGGAAGTACAGCGTAGATGAGAAGAGGATGATTCTCGACCGAATGATCTGGTCCGACTCTTTTGAACGCTTCATCGCTTCCAAGTTTCCCAACGAGAAGCGTTTCGGTCTAGAAGGAGGAGAGTCGCTCATTCCTGGTATGAAGGCTCTCATCGATAGATCCGTCGATGCTGGTGTCAAGTCTGTCGTTATTGGTATGCCGCACAGAGGAAGATTGAACGTTCTAGCCAACGTCGTCAGGAAACCTATCGAGGCTATCCTTTCCGAGTTCTCAGGATCAGCAGACCCACAGGAGGAGGGAGGTGGTGATGTGAAATACCATTTGGGAGCCAACTATGTCCGCCCAACACCTACCGGCAAGCGAGTCGCTCTATCTCTCGTCGCCAATCCTTCTCATCTAGAAGCAGAAGATCCTGTAGTACTCGGCAAGACCCGCGCTCTCCAGTTCTTCGATGGTCACGACGATGTCAAGAGCGCTATGGCCGTCCTGCTTCACGGTGATGCCGCCTTTGCCGGACAAGGTGTCGTCTACGAGACTATGGGCTTCTACGATCTTCCCCACTACGGAACCGGCGGTACTATCCATCTCATCGTCAACAACCAGATTGGATTCACTACCGATCCCAGACAAGGCCGTTCCACACCTTATCCTTCCGATATCGCAAAAGCTATCGATGCACCTATCTTCCATGTCAACGGAGACTCACCAGAAGCCGTCAACTTTGTGTGCCAACTGGCTGCAGATTGGCGAGCAGAGTTTGGGAAAGATGTCGTTATCGATGTCGTGTGCTACCGAAAGCACGGACACAACGAGACCGATCAGCCCATGTTCACCCAGCCTAAGATGTACAAGGCTATTGCTAAACAACAGCCTACCCTCAACAAGTATGCAGATCAACTCGTCAACGAAGGTACTTTCAAGAAGGAGGAGGTCGACAAGCACAAGAAGTGGGTCTGGGGCATGCTGGAGAAGGCTCAAGAGGGAGCAAAGGACTACAAGGCTACGTCGCGTGAATGGCTCTCTTCCTCTTGGGATGGCTTCCCCAGCCCGAAAGAGCTAAAGACGAATGTCCTCGAAGCGCGAGCAACAGGAGTTGACGTCGAGGTCTTGAAGGATATCGGGAAGAAGATCGGTTCTTATCCAGAAAACTTCCAGCCGCACAAGAACTTGGCTAGAATCATTGGCCAAAGAGCGAAATCTACAGAGGAAGGCCAGAACATCGACTGGTCAACTGCCGAATCTCTCGCTCTCGGATCATTGGCCGTTGAAGGCAACCATATTCGTATTTCTGGACAGGATGTAGAGCGTGGTACTTTCTCCCAACGTCATGCTGTCCTGCACGACCAGGAAACCGATGAACGATACATGGCTCTCGCTCATTTGTCGAAAGACCAAGCGAAAGTTACCATCTGCAACTCTTCCCTTTCCGAATACGGTACTCTTGGTTTCGAGCTCGGTTACTCGCTTGTCGACCCAAATCTCCTCGTCATGTGGGAGGCGCAATGTAAGGACAGCTGCAGGCCAGACAGATAAGTAGGCCGCTTATTTCGTTCTTTTGCAGTCGGTGATTTCGCCAACAATGCGCAAGTCATCATCGATCAATTCCTCTGCTCTGGCGAGCGGAAATGGCTGCAAAGAACTGGTCTAGCACTTTCTCTACCGCACGGATACGATGGTCAAGGACCAGAGCACTCTTCTGCACGTATCGAACGTTTCCTACAGCTTTGCGACGATCACCCATATATCTACCCTGAAGGCGATAAAATGGCTCGACAGATTCAGGATTGTAACATGCAGCTAGTATACATGACGACACCTGCCAACTACTTCCACGTTCTCCGAAGACAGATCCACAGAGATTTCAGAAAGCCGTAGGTCCCTCCCAAAGAGAGGGGAGAGTCTGATCCAAGCTAATGTCTTGGACAACCAGCTTGATCATCTTCTTCTCCAAGTCTCTCCTTCGTCATCCTAACGTCAAGTCCTCCTTTGAAGACATGAAGGTAGGCACGCATTTCCAGCCTTACATTCCCGATGCCCACCCAGAGTCACTCGCTGCGCCTGAGGAGATCAAGAGGCATATCGTAAGTCAAGTCTTTTGAATACTCACCGCCAGATAACTGATGGATTTGTCTGCTCCTTCAGCTGTGCTCTGGTCAAGTCTACTTTGCTTTGATGGAAGAGAGGGAACGACTTGGCTTGAACAACGTTGCTATCTCCCGAGTCGAGCAGTTGTCTCCGGTGCCGTATCAGCAGATCGTGCCATCGCTTGATCACTACCCTAACTCAGATGTGATGTGGGTGCAAGAAGAGCCATTGAACGGAGGTGCATGGGGTTATATGAGGCCGAGAATCGAGACTGCTATGCGTAACAGCGAGCACCACAAGGGCGAGAGGATATCGTTCGCCGGTCGAGCACCAACGTCATCGGTTGCTACCGGAAGCAAGTACGCTCACAAGGCGGAAGTCAAGAAGGTGAGCACACGAAGGGTCTGTCAACGTCGGCATACAGCTGATATAACTTGTAATCCAGTTCTTGGCCGATGCCTTCGAGGGTCTCGCTTGATCACCATGCCAAAAATCGATCTTCTGAACAGGGTTGGCAGCATTTGTGCTTGTACATCAGTATATCAGTATATTCAGGTGTCAATGGCCTCTATGCAATGCATTCGCTTTCGACTAACGCAACAGCATCGTAGTGCTGTTTCAGACCGCGAGCATTGACTTTGGCTAAAGTAACAGACAACAACATCCATCCTTTGATGATCTTCACAATATAATGCAGCAAGAACACCGCTTCAGCCTAAATACCAAAACATGGATCTTCTTCCTCTGTACTATATGAACAGCCCCAACTCCCCGAAAAGGTCCTTTTTCGATTTCTTCCTGCGTGATGGTGGAAGACTAATCCTTCGATCGATGACTCGACAAGGTGAGCGGGTGTCTGGGTTACGTTGAGGCGATGGGATGCTTCTGCTGCGGTTCTCGGGGCCTGCTTTCCAGCCATACGGATTACCAGGTAGCGCAGTCAAACCTGTACGTCTCCTTTTGGAGTCAGCAGAATGTATTCTGGAAAGATACGCGTTCTCCTTGAATCCCTCACCGATCCCATATCCTTCAGGAATCGGCGTAGCATGTGCATAAACAGCTGCGGCCGATGACACAAGTCCAGTGTATTGAGATTCGTCAGACCTCCTCTCTCGCATCTGTTGCATTTCTTTCTTCGACAGATCGCGTTTGCTTTTACTGTTGGGAGACTCGAAAGCTCGGTTAAGAGTTCGGTGGGAAAAGCCGTCTTCTGTGAGTCGGCCAAGGCCATGAACCTCTGTAGGATCTAAAGATTGATAATGTGGAGTTGGTCTCTCCTGGACACGCTCCTGGTGCATGCGCTGTGGCTGTAATGGAGGAGGTAGGGTGAAGTCTTCGTCATGTTCCTCGTGAAGACCGATGCGATCCATAACAGATCTGTTGGGAGGGTATGTCGCAAATCTCGAAGAGCCGTACGGCGAATGTTTTTCCATTACAGCGGTCTGGACGTCTGCCCTGTTCGGGGGACTCAGGGCAGATGGACTGTACGCTGACCGGTGAGTTGATAGTTGCGGCTCATTAGATTCTGGAGACATATTCTGCAAGGCAGATTCGTAAGGGATTGAACTCTCCTCCAGCTGAGGATGGTAGAAATATGCCTGATATGCCTCATTTTCTGTACCGTGAAAGGCTGAAGCTTCGGTTGGAACTACTTTTGACACTTGTTGTTCATAACACTCTTCGGCCGTGAAAGCTTCTTCGGTTCCCGAGTGGATGCAAGAACCGTCGAGATTTAGGTTTGACCTGACATGAAACAGCGCGCATGACGGGCACACTGGCGAATAGTCCGAGTGAAGCGAAGTTTCTGCAGGGACCTTAGATTTTGAAAGCAGAGTGTCCGCAGGAGCTGATAGTGCTGTCGAGAGCGCGGCTTCTGATAGTATAGGCGGGCTAGGGGTTCTTGGGATACTAGCCAGAGTCTCAAGACTCTCAACATTCCTCACATGTGCAGGATTGTTTGCGCAGACTTCCACATCACCAGTGATGGAAGCGGAGCCCCAGTCGTGATCAGTCGGTTCGGGACTTAGCGTGCTTGCCCTAGCAAGACGGTTCAGCATTGCGTGCTGTGCCTCTGGCCCTCGATCCTCGAGTAGCACAGCCTCTGATGCGAAGTATAGTATAAAATCTGCAACTTCTAGCCCCTCTAGACTGGGATCCGCGTAGCTTGTGTCTCCTGTGTGGTCTGTGATTGTCAAGGGAGAAGTCGCGGAAGACATACATGCTCTTGATGACGTGGTATTGTCTGCGGCTTCGCCTGACGATTGGATCGAGTCTCTCTCGATCACTGAAGCCGGCTCGGGTGAATCACCGCCTTTAACGAACAATGCAGCTTCGTATAGCAAATGCATACTAGCGACCGCTGGTTCCTCGTCATGTAGCTGTTGCAGACGAGTACCTTCGATCTCTGCAGTGATATTAGGCTTGCCAAATGTTCCTGATGCGGCGTCGTCTGACAAAGCCTTCTCGCCTGATGGTGGCTTGGAGGGAAAGAAATATCGTTGATACTGCTTCTTCGGTGACTTCTGAGGTTTTGGAATATTTGCTAATAGATGTGATGGAGGTAGAGAAGGGAAAGTGATTTGCTGGGTTGATGAGCGAGTCTTCCTATCACTACATGACGGTACTTTCCTTTTGCCTTTGGTTCTTGACAAACTTCCTTTTTCTTGTCCGGCAGTAATAGATGCTGTACATACGAGATCACTTTGCGTTGGAGCATGACCGGCGGTCTCATCCGGAGGCACAGACTGACGCGATAGACAATCTGAACCCCTTTCGAACTTGTCTTGAATACATTGGATAGCAGGCTCAGGTATATCTGCAGGTTGGCTTTCCTGGCCTGCCAGAGACTGTGCAGCCGGAAGGGCAGGGATGGTGACTGAAACATGGTCGGGACTGTTTGGAGGATCCTGAACAGCTGTAGCTGCAGAATCGGTAGCCTTGTCGGACTGACCGCACACGCCATGCGAAGCGGAGTGACCCATCGTAGCAGCTTGTTCTGGTTCATTCGCCGTTGTGGAAGTAGCGGTACACATTTCGACATCCTGATCGTCGAGACTATTTGTGATGTTCTTGACCGGTCCGTCCGTAAGTTCATCGGTCTCTGTGACATCTGCAGTTTCGCCAAAGAAGTAGAAATCGTCTGAGGCTGCGGTAGAGTCTTTGCTTGCAGGTCGGAATAGAGGCTTCTTTGTGCTCTTCTCTGATGCAACGAAGGTAGACAGACTTGATGCAGGAGGAGTGGAGCTAAGTTCGGGGAAGAGCTCGCTTGCTAATTGTTCGTGCATAGCCGCTTCTTCAGCATTCTGCGGCTCGGATACTGATACGGCAGATCTTTGTGGAGTAGGGACGGGAGGAGCTTGCTTTCGTGGCCTTCCAACTTTGCGGCCTGCAACTTTGGCTGAGACTTGCTTTTCGGGTATGTCTTCGGGCTCGGTGTCTACCATGCGGTGTGCCGCTGTCTTCTGCTTCTTCTTCGAAGGAGAGTCCACGTTGGTATTTGGCGAGGGCGGCGCACGTCTCGTGTTCCTCAGGTTGTAGATCTTCGTCAGGACGAAATCGCCCTTTGGGATAACAGTCTTGCAGGCTCGCGGATCATCCTCGCTTTGAGGATCAGAAGAGGAAATCACTGTAAGTAACGCAGCCTTGTTCGCCTCGTCATCTTCATTTTCTTTATGATCACTCTTCAAACGCGCTTTCTTGCTTTGCTGTTTGTCGTCTCTGAAGTTGGTATCTTCAGTCCAAGAGACCTGTATAGTCAAGGTAGGAAGGGGCGGCCATGTCAAGTCTACGCGGTGACTTGCTTACACGCTTCCTCTTCTTCGACTTTCCGGCAATATTGGAGCTTGGACCTGCCATGGTAGCAGCACTGGGAGGCCTCAGGATAGATTTGACAGCCTTGTTTGTGCTAGAATTGCTGCTTTCTACGGCTTTTGGCGTGGAGATGTCGCCAGAACCTGCTGCCGATGCCTTACTTGCCTGTTCCAACGCGTTGTTCAGCTTACGAAAGTCTTTGAGGCCGTCTTCCTTGCTTCTTGTGAACATTACGTTGTCATCAGGGAAGAAAAGACGAAGTTGGAGGAAAGCAGACCCGCAAACAAGCGCGATCTGACATATCAGGTTTCGACGTTCGCATGATAGCTACATGAATGTAACAGACACAACAACGATTGTTCGACTATATTATTCCCTTTCTGCCTCGAATCGCTTACATCACAGTCCCGTCAGCCCAGTTGAAACCGGTTAAGCCAAAGTCATTATTGGTAAAGGCAGGATTCCCAAAGTCCATCTGAAAGCTACTCGAGCTCAAGAAGTTGTCGATATTGAAGTCAGTCTCGAAAGAAAGAGCTGTATTCCCGAAAGTAAAGCCAGCGAAGTCCTCGAAGACAGGTACGTCGGGAATCGAAGTGGGCGTGACTTGTGGAAAAGCTGTAGATGCGAATGGGAGAGGCTCGTTGGCTCTTTTGGGTGGACTGCCAGTGCTTTTGTGCTGAAGAAGAAGACGGATCGCCCTTGATAGCTGACGAGACATTGCGTCTGGTGAGCTCATGTTGGAAAGATCACACGCGTGTCGATCTCTTGCTTGCTTCTGAAGATCGGTAACCAATTCGAGGAGGATGCTTAGGCGGAAGATGTTCCAGTCTGACAGATATTCCGAATGCGTCGACTCCATAGCTTGCACGACGAAGAGTGCACTGTAGACGACCATAGTGGTGCTGAAATCTTGCATCAGTACTTACACCTGATCGTTGGACGCATACTATAGCTTACTCGAAGGTATCCGAGTTGAGGGTAGCATACCATGTCTTATAGTGATTGAGAGCGCTGCAGATGACTTCCAGCGCCAGTGTCTCGCAGTATTTTCTCCCTTCCGGGTCCGTCTTTCCAGCATGCAACTGCCTCTGGATGACAGTAGAGACCAGGACGAAAACGGAAAATCGAGCGATGATTTCATACTCGTTTCCATTGACTGTAGCTCCCCACTTCTTCCGCCAAGATGCGAGAGTTTGCTCAAGTAGAGCTTTTGCAGATGAGACAGTTGGTAGCTCTTTCGCCATGAGCTGCCGTTGTAGCATAGTCTGCGGAGTCGATAGATTAGGAATTTTCAACTTGAAAAGAGAATGTTCGCTCACCACTATCCTACGTAATGATACTGACGCGGCGATGCCTTTATCGTATTTTGTAATTTGCGGATGCCGTGACCAACTCTCCGCAGCAGCCACGACAGGGGGTTCTGGGAAGACAGGATACCGTCCAGCGACCATTGCCATGCTCTGTGAAGTCGAAAACGCTGTCAGAACTTGAGGAAACCATAGTAAGAAGTCCGTGACGCACTCTGTCATGGATGTACAGAAAGAAACAGGTACGTTGCTGAGAGGAGAGTCAGCTTTGAGAAGCGTAGGTGTTAAAAGATTGCTTACCGCATTCCGAATTAATAGCTCGCACAGAGCTGGGTTGCTCTCATCGTACATTGGATCGATTTGAACGCAGTATGGCAGAGAGCTATCCAGTTTCAGCTCAACGGCCAGTGCTATGTCGCAGCGTCAGTCAGTGTTCTCTGACAAGGTGCTTACTTGATGCCCACCTATAGCATGCGATATATGCATCCATGTAGCTTCCCTCGCGAGCGTAGTAGGCACTTCCTCCCAATTCGTCAGTAGAAGAAGCCCTTGCACGATCTCAATCGATTTGTAGTGGTTGGTCCTAATTTCATATTCTAGTCGCTTGACGTGCGCTTTCAAGCGGGCATGAAGATTGATGGATGGACAAATTGAGGTGAAAGTACTTGCTCCAGCTAGAATGACGGCAAGAAGGAAGGAAGAGCGTGATCGTATGGAAGCTAAGGTATGTATGCGTGGATCGAGGTACATCGATCCATTGCTTAGGTTTCGCATATACCTGCCGGCAAAACAGACTCATGTCAGCTTAAACAGGTGTATGGCGAGCTGGAGCTTACGCGTTGAACAGGTGCTCGGCTTCAGCTAGAGTCACTATCTGCAAGGCTACTGCATCGTATTCTGGCTGAGCATCGGGTCGCGGCATCTGTTTATCGTATAATCAGCTGAGAGCTGCAGAGGCGCACTTTCAGAGCGTGACAGCAACGCACGTCTATTCTTCCGCTGAAGACAGGTGGTTCCTCTAAAGATGAACTCCCTATAATCTGTTCATGCTGCTGCAAAAGCAATCGATCGACCTGGTTCACCAGGAGATTGCGCCCGTTGACAGTATGTAGCTTTGATGTCCAGTTCTGATAAGCATTGGTGATTCTGTCGCCAGTCCGCGCCATGTGATTGTCGCCAGGTGGATGCACTTCTTCTTCGCTATAAAAAGTACGCATCTCAGACCAGGCTTCGGCATAGGCAGACCAGCATGCGCCTCACTCATCTCCTGAATGCAGTCTTCGCGCCTCTGATGCCAGAACATGTAGAGGATTGGGTAGGTGTTCCGTCTCTCCAGCCGGCGTATCGGGAACAGAGCTCTCTGTGGCTGGCGAGGTGGATCTTGCCTCATCCCTTGTCTGCGATCGTTTCCTCTTGCTAGGTAAGCGGTTCTTGGAGCCTGGCTGTCTGCCAACCTTCAAAGCACACGGGAATTAGCAAAGCCGGAAGCCATAGCGCTGAAATCAGGCTGAAAGTTACCAACCTTGCGCTTCATAGTAACGCATTGTATGCCAGAAGCTCTGCATTTGTCACACGTCTCACTTGGGTCTCGTCCTTGCTGTTCGCGATGACACCTATGGACAGATTCAGTCGCAATAAGCGGAGGGCCTTCGCTATCTTGCATGGAGGCCACTTGTATATTCACTTGATTCGCAACTTTCTGCAAGTATCGCACGCCGTTGTGTGCATTTTGACCTGTCCTCACGGACTCTAGACCTCCAGGCAGCAGCTTTTGAGGCTCCAGGCTGGCTTTTCTCTCTTCTGATCTCCAGAGTTTCAAGTCTTCGGACAGATGATGCGTATGGCGTTCAAGTAGCTGCAAACGGCAAGCTGCCAGAATGAAGCAAGTTATCCTCCAGCAGGCGTATGTACGCTCGGCGGTTGGACTAACGGCAAGATGCTTCGATTGCACTCAGTGGTATACCGCTCCCTGATACCTCCAAGAAGATATACTTTCCATTGATCCAGAGCTGCTTACACATCCTGACTGACAATAATCGCACACCTGCTCCGGATGGGCCCCGGAGTGCAGACTCGAAAGACAATCTGATTGCGCTGAAACTGCTGTCACGAGACTCATACACAGCACTGAATCATAATGCACAGGGTCTCTCATGAGATCAATCTTCTATGCCTTGCGATCATGATCAGCTGTCCACGACAGCGATGCATTGAAAACCAGCATCGAGCACAATGCTCGCACGTCTTGAGGTCCTGACAGCTTCTACCTCTGCTGGACTTGGGACGAGATCCAGAGGAATCGGCCTGTTGAAGCTCATATAGTGGAAGTGGGTCGTCAAAGCATTCGCTCGTGAGCCTCCATAAGATTGTATGTGGTACCCATCGTACTCCACTGGAAGAGTGAAGCGCGCAGTGGGCGGAAGTGAAGAGTCCCTGACGGTAGTCTTACGTAGGAGGTACCGAGGCACTGAGCAGATCTGTCGCGGTGAGACCATGACGATTTAAGGGCCCGACCAGCGGGATATTCAAAGTGGATGTAAGAGGGTGTTTGAAGGAACTAGTTGCAATGTAAACAGCAGGCAGACCGAGCTGTCACGGAAGCAGAGAGAGTTAGCAAAAGTCCACCTACAAAGGCAAATCTGGTAACAGACAAGGGGGAAGCCGGTGATGGTTTGAGTTTGGTACGACTTGTAGTGGTGCTGGAACCCGACATTTTGAACGAGCAAGGTCAATTAGCAAGAAAGGGGTTTCTGAAGCACTTGGGCAGGCATAGATACCCAAAGGACAATAGTAGGTGGCTAAACGTGTGCAGACAGATATGGCTACTAGATACGCCTGAGTGGGTTTATCTAACATAGTTAGGCGGCAGCGGTCTGGCGTAGGCCTGACGTTGCGCTCGCGCTTGGTCCAGAGCCCTATAGTTGGGTACAGCTCCTATGTTGAATCGTCGATTACCAACAGTGAAAGAGTGGTCAAGAGCTACTAGCTCATGATCTCCATCCCGATACCCGAATGGGTTGTTTCTTGCATCATTGGCCAAATGACGGACTGAAGCGCCGGATCTAGTAGAGGAGGTGGACGAGGAAGCGCGAGGGTACTGTGGTCTGGCATTCATGTCTATCGGATGCAGATGTGGCTAAATATCTGTACTGAGAGGCTGGATGAGGATGACCGAAAAGAAAAGACCTGCTTTTCTGATCGCTGAAGAGGGATGTTATGGCTTGTAGCTGTGGAGTGGATACAATAGAGGAGAGAGAAAGAGAGCGGCAGGAGCCTAGCCCTAGCAAACAGGCGATCACGGTTTCAAGCAGGGTGAGGTCCGAACGAAGGTTGGGAAAGCCCGACAAAGGATAGCCTCACGCAGGTTAGCAGTTGTATTACTCACATGACTGCATGCTGTAACAGAAAGGCCTTAGCAGGCAGGAGCCTCCGCAGAGCTAGTATGTTCCTGATTTGTCAATCTTTGACCGTCCGGAAAGTTGCAATATCGTTAGCACAGAGCCCCAGCTGGTCAGTTAGTTCGTGTAGATCTGAACAGAGGGACATCATCTCTTCATGGCACAAAACCAGACATCGTAGGTAACTGCAATTTTGAGGGCATATGGAATTTCACGACAGGCGGAGTACGTGCGTTTTGGCCGATCTTTCGCGTCGCAAATCGTGTCGTATAGCGTAGACTTGTATATGGAGAAGTGCAGCATAGTATAGCTCATCCTGTTCTTCGAAATACAGAACTTCTTGTGCAGATCTTTTGGTTGATATTTCTCCGATAGGGCTTATACGGGCGTGCCTCTGCTCTCTCCCTCTGATTTCAAGCAAAAGCCCAAAAGAAAAAGTGAGGAAAAGGCGACACCGAACGACGACGAAATCAGCAGCCAGAAGTAGCAAGTCGAGTTGGGACGACAGCTGGCTCGGCGCACTTGAGCGCAGCCAGCCGCCGCTCGCTGGGTAGAGCCTAAATCCGAACTCGACATCAGCGCAGGATTGGGCGAGAAAACGAGGGTTATATCTGGGACAGATACCTTGGACATCCACGCGCAACCTTCCCTGCGACTTGACCTCGATTCGACCTGACCCAGTACCTTCACGACCCATACTCGATGGAAAAGGCTGGAGCGCTATCGCTCCCAGCGAGCGCGCGCAGAGACAGCAGCGTACAGCACCGTCAAGGCGCACTCAAACGCGCAAACTTGACTGCCAATCCAGATGCTGGGCAAGCCAAGGAGGGTGCAGCGGGAGGAGGGGAGTCGTCATCAGCCGCAGTAACAACGGCCAAAGAAACGCGCAAAAGAGTACGCTCAAACGACGTAGTGATACATTATGATCATGCACAAGATGTGTCTGGCTATACCACTTCCGGCCGTGCTTCGGGGCAGCAGAAAGGCCTCCAATTTGTCAAACAACCGTTCTTCAACTTCTCGTGGGCCAAGATAAAGCGCAAGCTGCTTATGGCATCTACAGGAAGTCCTAGTGATGGAGAAGAACGAGGGAGTGTCACATCTGGAACTTCCGCAGACTCGCGCCAGCAGCGCCAACAAGCTTATGCGCTGGGCAACAAGACTCGGCCCATGAACCCAGACGGAACACCGAAACAGGTACACATGGAGGACGACGAAGATGCAGATGAATGGTCTGTAGATCAGATAGTTGTGGACGCAGACTACTTCGACGACGACGGTAACCTGCTCCACTCGAACGAGAGCAAAGACGGCTCGGGCACGGGCAACCAACTGGGTGAGAGGGTATCGAATTCTGGGAGAGAAACAAATACCGCACACTCGGAAACTGCTGGATCCCTTATCGGAGGGCCGACATACAAAGCAATCGATGGTTTCATCACCTTTTTCAGAGGATATCTGATCCCAAAATGCATATACTTCTTTGAGCCCCGCTTTGGGGACGAAGAGAAGGAGCAGAACTTCCGCAAGGGTAGGCTTATTTCTATGTGTTCCAACCTGTTTGGCTCAAGCTGAAGCGATCATTATTTGTAGAACGCTGGTACAATACCAAGCGCAATGCATGGTTTGGCTCCTGCTTCCTCATCATCAACTGGGCACTCATCATGGGCCTTTCCACCTTCCGTGAAACCTACGCCAAAATTATGTATTACGGCATCTATTCACTGTTCCAAATCCCGCTTCCACTGATGATAGCGACCGACATGCCGCGCAAGTATCCGCATCTGTATAGTTGCTGGGCAGCTATTGCGACATCGGTAGCTGGGTGGATAGGCATAATCTACCTCGGAGTATGCGATTTTCTCCGAGGCGGGACTTGCAGTGGAAACATGTTTCTCTCCCTCATGTTCAACGCGTAAGCCCATCAGACAATTCACCATACCTACCTAAAGGAAGTACGCTAAAGCTAGTCCTGTTCAATGCAGAACGGTCCTTCCCTTCATTGGCCTCTTCGCTATGCATGTGTCACGCCTTTGGATCGCTGCTGGACAGGTTACATTTGTCGTCCTAGTCTGTTCGCTGGCTGTAAGCTCCATTCTCTCGTCTCGCCTTTCCGTTGCTATGTTAATTATTGATGAATCACAATACAACAGGTGCCGAATCAGCCTGCTTTCGCTCGCCAGATCGTAAACTACCTCCTCTTCTCCGTCTTCATTCAATACCTCCACTACTCTCAAGAAAAAGTCGAAAGGCGCATGTATACCCTTCGCACGCAGCTCAAGATCAGCTATCGCGCTCAACAAAAAGCACAAATAGCAGAAAAGAAGGCAAACAACAGCAAGAAACGCTTCATTAGCTACATCTTCCATGAAGTCAGAGTCCCCTTGAATACGGCGTATCTTGCTTTCCAGAACCTGCAAGCGGGAAATACGTTTGATAAGAAAGATGAGGATCAGGCGGTAGAGATATGGGCGCTAGAAAGTAGCTTGCAGCAAGTGCAGCAGGTCTTGAACGATGTCTTGGAGTAAGTCGTGCCTCTTATGGCCTAGAGTCGCTAAATCTGACAATGTTCCGGCAGTTTGCAACGCATGGACGCCGGAAGATTCGAGTCAAGTCTGCAGCCCTTTAACTTCCATCGCGCCATCAATGCCCTCGTGGCCTCCCTAAAGGTCGCTACAACTGCGAAAAAGCTTGCCCTAGATGTACAGCTAGACGACCGGATCGACAAATTACCGCAAAGTATCGACTGGCAAGGCAGTCGGAGCACCTTCGTTATTGGCGATGAGATCCGTCTGCGGCAAGTCTTGACGAATCTAGCGAGTAATGCAGTAAAGTTCTCAAGAGAAGGAAGAGGTGGAATATCAGTTGTTACGAAACTCATCTGGCCGAAAGAAGGAGTACTGCACACCGCTGAGATAGCAGTATCGCCTTCGCAGCAATGGGGAATCAACGACATCACGCCCGTCAATGTCGATGAGAACGGGAAGGTCATCGGCTTCTCAGAAGCCAAGAAGGGAGAGGACGGAGACTGCACAGAAGATACGTATGTGGCTCGATTGTCGAGAGAAGGTGCAGACCCCGCTACGATCGATATCGAGAAGAGGGCGGGACAAGAGGTGGATACTCCTATCCCGCTGACTAAGCGGAACGACTCGCAAGGCAGCACAGACTCTGAGCGTATGCACAAGCTGCAGAAGCGCGAGTGTGTTATAGTTCGCATAGAAATTGGAGATAATGGTCCAGGGTATGTGATTCACTCTTGATTGCAGTGCAGTTCGCTGACAAGCATAACTTCTGCGCTAGTATTCGACCATCGGACTTGGTGGATCTCCGGCTGTTCAGTCCATATGTGCAGACAGAAGTCGGGCGAACACAGGGCGGGAAAGGCTCGGGTCTTGGCCTGGCCATCGTACGCGCAATCGTCCAGCTTGCAGGCGGGCGTCTCGGAGTGCAATCTAGCAATAAGGGTTCGCGATTCTGGCTGGAACTGCGGTATCCTCTAGCGACACCTTCCGAGATCAGCGCGCATCACGAACCCTCTACACCTTTCTCTACGTCGACTGTGTCGACAAAACCTGTTCGGCCGGGCGTCAAGCCATATGAGAATGGTGCCTCTTCATGGTCTGCATATTCAGGATCAAGGCAAGAAGCAGCAAGCAATCATGATGGCTTCCCCGTGACGCCTATCGTGGAGAAGGATAGACCGTTCTCCCCTGCTTCGGCGCATAGACCGCCCTCAGGGTCTTCGACTGGACGACATCGGCCTGATAGTTCAGAAGTCAGACAAGGGTCGATAACGCTGCCTAACAATGCAAGTACCTCGACTACAGCCATCGATGTTACGAACCCTCTGGGTTCAGAACAATGGCAAGCACCCGGCGTGGTCGAGAGAAGCTTGCTACCAAGCATGACGGTGACAAGCCCAACACCTCCTGCAAATAACTCACAAAGCACGATACCTACCATCGGCCGCGCCAGCGGTAGAATGCCTTCGCCGAGTCCTCCTCTTCCCGAGGGTGTGAAACAGCGTACAAGCACCGACTCGGACGCTGTTCGCTCGTCTCCTCCTCGCTCAACGCAAGCTCCACCAGTATCTCCTCCTGGCGAGGAAGCTTTCACTCCTCTGACTCGAGAAGCAGTGAAAGCGATGTCTTCTCCGCACTTTGAGCGGATGTCGCCTTTGGCTGAAGGTTCAACGCAAGGAGCATCATCGGTCAGACCAGGCACTGCGTCAGATAGACCTGGGACTGCGTCCACTACCGGTGGAGACAGGCCTATAGCCGCTCTTGTCGTCGATGATGACGCACTCACCAGAAAGCTCATGACTAGAATGCTTTCTCGCATGGGATGTGTGGTTGAAGAAGCGGAGAATGGGCAGATGGTCGTGGACATCCTGCTTGGTACAGGAGGACAGCCTCCAAGATACTTGTCAGTCTCCTTTTCGCTCTTCGCTAGACATTCGCTAACGTCTGATTTGGCTGATACAGCGACATTGTCAGCTTGGACAACTCTATGCCTGTAAGTCCTTTACGCTAGGCCTTTCATCGCGAAGTGGAAGCTGACCTGGCATGTTGTTCTAGGTCATGACTGGCGAAGAGGCCATCCGCATCATCCGCATGGCCGGACGTAGAGACTTTATAGTCGGAGCAACTGGAAATGCGCTCAAGTCTGATCAAGCGAGCTACTTAGCTGTAAGTTGCCTGGACTTCGCTCGGTCAGTCGAAGCAATGGCTGACGCTTTTCATTCGATATCAGGCCGGCGTCGATCACATCCTTTGCAAGCCTATATCTGCAAAAGAGCTGAAAGGCTTGTGCGAGATGGCTCGCAAGCGTCGCGCAGATCGCGAGGCGGCCGAAGCAGCAACTACTCAAGCAGCCGGCACATCTTTGATACAACAATAACACTGGCTGCAACACTTAGGTTGCGGTCTTCGACCACAATAATCACCATACAAAACTACATTCGTTTCCGAATTAACAGGACAACCTCCTCACGCATGGACTTCGTGCAGCCGCACATACTGGGAATGTGTTCTCGTTGTTATTTCTTTATCATTCCAGCTCACAGGGCATTCTGACAAACTTCTTCTTCCCGCCCAATCGTTTGTTCTTTCCTAATCTCGGGGTATACTTGTGTAACTAGACTTAGATCTGCAGTAGTATGAGGGTTCATGTTGGGCTTTCTTCGTTAGAGTAATGGGCAATGCAGCCGGCTTTTGGGTCGCGAAGAACCGGGTTCCCCTATTTTCGAGATTGCCTGTTAAGTCGTATTGGACCTCTGCGACTTTTTCGCTTTCGCACAACTCCCTGACCAAGTGCTGGCCTTCCCACGATGGGACGAAACCTACCTGCCGATGCCCTCAAGGATGGTCCAGAAGAATCACTGACGGTCATTGACAACCGGACGGGTCGAGCGATAGATGTACCTATCAAGAACAATGCAATCCAAGCGACTGCCTTCAAGCAGCTTAAGACTGAGACTAAAGATGGCGAAAGAGCCGAAGATGACAAGGAAGCCGGCTTGCGGGTCATGGACGGGTGCGCCCTGATTGATCATGTCGGACTCTGTCAACAGACCCTGATGTCTGATGTATGTGTCTAGAGGCTTCCAAAATACAGCCGTCATCAACAGCAGGATAACCTACATTGACGGTACGCGTGCTTATGGATTGCCCGCGAAAACAATGCTGAAATGTATCTCGTTCGCAAGGCGAGAATGGCATACTCAGATACAGGCAAGCTATCAACAGCGTGCAAGCCTACCCTCTTGGCTAATCGTTGCGCTTACAGAGGATATCCGATCGAGCAACTGGCAGGTCAGTCGGTCTTCAACATTTTAGAAGGACGGACATGTGCTGAATATTTGCATACAGAAAAGAGCTCTTTCTTGGAGGTACGCAGAGGGCTGTGGCGGTAGCGAGCGCGATCTAATATGCAAGACAGTGTGCCTATCTTCTCATCTACGGCTCTTTGCCTAGCGAGAGCCAATTCAGCACATTTGAGAGCGAAGTAATGCACCACACCTTCACGCATGCGGACTTGGACAAGGTAGGATCCAAATTACCGCGAGCAGGTTGCCATCTACTGATGATCGACCTTGCAGCTTGTTTCGGCGTTCCGTTACGATGGTGGGAGCTGCTCTTAGTATCTATAGGGACTCGACGCTGATAATGAATGCAGCCCATCCAATGAGCATCCTTACAACATCCATCGCAGCGTTATCGGCCTTCCACCCGGACGCAAACCCTTCCCTGCAGGGCCAAACATTGTATACGAAGGGCGCTTCTGGCGACAAGGCATCTCTGGCCGTCATGGACAAGCAGATTTACCGTCTGTGAGTACCGATCAGGTTATTTGAAGACTAGGAGTCACGCTAACACAGTCGGTTGAAAAGGCTCGGAAAGGCTGTGACATTAGCCGCGTCAGTGCACACGAAGCGAACTGTCAAGTGACTTGCTTAACGTCTTTCTCAGTCTCGCATATCGAATCCGCCAGGGCAGGCACTTCAATGTTCCTGTCCCTGGCCTAAGCTACACGGAAACTTTCCTTTACTTGCTGGACCATTTAGGCGAGGAAGACTACCAGCCAAATCCCGTGGTTTCGAAAGCTCTGGATGTTCTGTTCATCCTACACGGTAGGCTTGCAGCTTTTTACAACGGGCAAACACTGAAGCGTTCGGGACCCAGCGGACCACGAGCTCAATTGCTCTACTGCCACTATGCTCCAAGTCGGATCATCGCTGGCAGACCCTTATGCAGCCATCGCTGCCTCTTGTGCTGCATTGTCAGGCAGCTTACATGGTGGAGTACGTGTTCCTAACCCGGAGTTGACTAAAGTATGCTAAGACCCTTTGTACAGGCCAACGAAGCCGTCATCCGTATGTTGACGCGAATCGGCAGCAAAGACAATGTCTCTGCCTACTTGGAGAAGGTGAAGAAGAAGGAAGAAGTCCTGAGCGGGTTTGGGCATCGTATATATCGCACAAGCGACCCGAGATCTGCGATCATTCGCAAAACTGCGGAAGAGGTCTTCGAAGTCACGGGAAAAAACCCTCTGCTGGAGACTGCGCTGGCCCTGCATGACGCCGCACTGAAAGATGAATACTTCGTCAAGAGAAGACTGTATCCGAATGTTGACTTCTTTTCCGGACTCATCTACCAGTCCCTCGGTTTCGTACGTACTCTGCTTAGATCAGCGATAGCCAGTCAAGAACTGATTTGCATTTCCTCGCAGCCAATGGACTATTATACAGTCCTGTTCGCCGTTCCGCGTATTGTCGGATGGCTCGCACACTGGCGCCAAATGATGTTATCGCCCAGCGGAGTCAAGATCTGGCGCCCGCGACAGCTCTTTGTTGGCTCAGAAGTCCGAGACTATGTCAACATCGAAGACCGGAAGGCCGAAAAGCAAGAAGCGGGAGGCGAGCCTACTGAAGTACCGCATCTCTTTAGCAAAAGAGCATTCTTGGCTAATTACAAGGGGAAGAAGGCCGAAGAGAGGACGAGCAAGCTGTAGCGTATTTCGAAGGGGTAACTAGATGTTCAATTCCAGCGGAAGCGTTTCTTCACAAGGTCCCAAGAAGACAAAGTCTGCGTCATCGTCTCCTGTCGCTGATGGTCAGATACTGATTCGAAGCATGATCCGCCGGACGAACCTTCCGAGGACTCGATATTAAAGACTGCCACCTTTCCACCACTATGCTTCACTCGAGACGCGAATCCTGCTGCAGGATACACCTTGTACAGAGCAACGAGGTCAGCGTAGTATCCCTTTCAGCATATGCCTGGGCAGCTTACTACGCTGTAAGTACCGACCACGAGAAGCAGATCGGTCTCCTTCAGGATCCCATCTATCTCATCTAGATGACGAGGCACTTCTCCAAACCATACCACACCCGGTCGTAACAGGCCCTTGCAAGATTTGCAGCGTGGCAGGTCCTTCTCTGGAATATGGACCTCTGCCAGCTTATCATTCACTTCGCTGACGATGTTGGCTAAAGACCCGACTATGGGGCTGTCCTCGCTGAATCTTTCTGTTCTATCGCATTTCGTGCAGTATGGCTCGAGGACCTGCGGATTGACAGAGTCTTAGCTGTATCCGAGTCCAGAATGCTAGCTTACGCTGCCATGCATTTCCAGCAGCGGGCTTGCTGACGATGAACCTTCACTCGCGATAGCTGCCCTGCGTGACAGGCCATCCACGTTCTGGTCTCATTAGCGCGAGGGCGGAGACAGAGCCAGATAGAAGCTACCTGTGTGATGAGTGCGAAGCTTTTGCAGGCGGGTGATGACGCCTGTCGAAGTTCAGGAACCGCCAACCGTGCTAAAGCTAAGTGAGCGGCATTCGGTTGCGCCGCGACAGCTCTGCACATATGTGTAGATCTCAGTTGACCGTCTAACCACGAACTTCGGCTTGTTTGCGTACACTCTGCGCCGGTACTCATAGAAGCTCTGTATGCATCATCAGATGTTGCGGATCCGTAAAGGACGGAGAAGACGGACCCATGAGCGTGAAGGGTTTTCTTTGAAAGCTTCAGGTGTTGCGAGTGACATTGCATCGTACTTTCGCCAGAGCCCACCTGCTCGAGCGCGAAGGACTCAGGTTCTCATCACGCCAACGTGAAGCAGCGCAGGCTTGCCAGCGCCTCGAAACGTGGGGATTCCAGATGCTGCAGATAGTCCAGCGCCTGCAAGGACAGTCACATTCGTTGCAGTCGCCAGGCATTGCTGGAACGAGGTCATGATTCCTGAATGGAGGATAGCTCGCACTTTCCGCTACGCTGGCCTTCGACGATTGAAAGTGTTCGCTGCGGATTCAGCTCAGCTCATGGCCCAGTCCCCTTCGAAGCTTTACAAGACACGAAGGTACTCCTCCAAGATCGACCCAGCCTGTCGAAAGGACAAAATTTCCAGCACCACCAGCTCTTCCTGCTGAAATTCCTTCGTACTGATCTAACAACAACAATGTGTACAGTGTAGCTGTCTCTCAGCCCCATTTATCCTATTCAGATCATGGGCTCACTGCCGTCCGAGACAACAGCTGACCGGAACATGTAGGGACGCAGCTGACCGCCTACGCCTACTTGTGCGACTCTCTGTAGAGACATGAGATGCTGCCCAACGAAGCGGTTCGGCTGCTGAAATCTGCATACCTACAGAACGGGCTTAACCTAGCTAGCTAGCGACTTCCGGGACTTTGCGCACTACATCCTTGCCAGAACCAGAGGCTGCGCGACTGCGTAGCTGCCTTATGGGACGCGGCCTGCAAGGCTGACTGCCTGTGCGATCCCCTTCATGCCGCTTGGCGTTGTGTGCTCCGCCCTTCACGGCACTCGGTGCTTTTCCCTTCCGAACTCCGCTACCGCAAGCTGCTGAAGCTTGAAAGAGCGAGCTTGTGGGTTGCTGACGCTTTCTTTCTCGACTCACAAGATGGCAATTCTTCGAGCGGCAGTCCCAAGCGTCCTGGCACTATATGCCTTGCTCTGCGTATGCAGTGTCAGTGCTACTACTAGCTCTTTTCAGCGCCTACGCCGACAGAGTAGCGACTGCTCCTGCGGCTACAAGCTAAACTCGAAGGATGGGGCTTATTTCCCTTTCAAGCACGAGGTCGACTTTACTCAGATCAGTAGCGTCGAAGGACTTGCTGGAGCCAAGATGGACTACAATGGCGGTGATTGGCCTATTGGACCTACGTCTGAGACAGACGGCATATCTGTCTGCAAGGGGTCCAAAGACAACTATCGCTTCAGCGCTCAAGAAGGCATGCAGCTCATCGTACCTGCTCAAGCTAAATCTTCGAATGGCGTCTACTCTGGTGCGGAGGTCAACTTCGCTGTACCCGTTCTGCATGCTGTATCCACAGCATCCATCAAGCTAAGCAAGATTCCGGGGTCTTCTCAGAACTTTGTGAGCAAGCAATACAGTAACCCTTGCTTCTACTGAGAAATATGGTTCTTGCAGTTCACCTTCACCAAGAATCAGGAGGCAAGCAAGGACGAACAAGATTTCGAAGTCCCAGGTAGCTATTGGGGGAAAGGCAACGGTCATGGTCAAGTCCAGTACGGCTCATACGATCCCAATGATATGTCAAATCAACGCAAGGAATTCCAATACTACGCTTATACGGCTGAAGACGATCCTTCCGGCAAGTTCTTGGATTACGAGTAAGTATATTAAGTGGTTATATAACTACACTTAAACTAACATCATGTTAGAATCGCCTGGACGAAGTCAGGAACAACCTGGACCTTGAACGGCAAGAAGCTCGAAGGCACCGCCAAGTATCCTTCCAAGAATCCCAGCACATTCATTCTCAATAATTGGTCCAACAGTGGTCCGTTCACTGAGGTGATTTACTCTTTATTTCGCTACATAGAGAGGCGTTGCTGACTTGCCTTTCTCCACCGCAGGGCCCACCTACCGAAGACGTAGTCATGAGCGTGAAGAAATTCACCATCTATTACGCAACTGCCGAACAACAAGAGCCCGCTGAAGGTTGTACCAACATTTGTACCGTTGACTGAAGCGTCCTTCATTAGCCTCAAGATAGCTCCCGGCATGGCTTTATTGTACTGTATTGTAGTTCGCATGTAACAGGATGCTCCGTCATGTTTTGTACCATAAGAAATGCACGACCACTTGAGATCGGCATCGCGACAACGGGCTATCTCTTGGCTTCCTTCCCATACTTAAAGTTTGTTCGACCTGCGAGGCGCTCGAACAGCTCTTCTAAGTCATTGACATTCTGGAAGCTACCTTAACATACCTCTGCGCGAATGCCGTCCTTGGCTACACTGCCCTCGGAGGTCCTTACCGCTGTCATCGAGCAGCTTGTCGCAATGAGCTACAGCTACGACAAGCAAGCCTTCGGGCCAACTCTACGAGCGCTGTCGCTGGTCAATCGTCGCCTTGCATCTGCTAGCGAACCATTCCGCTATCGAGATTATGAGTTCGTCTTAGAGAAGGAAGAGGGACGTCTGGAGCAGCATCTATCGCGCGCTTCCAGCATGGCGCATATCCACTTCTTGGCAGTACCAGTGTACTACTCTCCAGGAATGACAGTCGGACCCGAAGAAGCGCGGGAGATCGCAGAAACTTATGATGCTCTTCTGGCTAAAGTCATCGGCCTGGCTGTCGCAGTCAAGGAGATAACACTGGTTTTCGACGCACTGCTGTTTCAGGGTAGTAGGAAGTGGGACCCTGAAGACCCCAGCCGGAAGCTTCTCGAGAAAACGGTGCAGGCTTGTATCAACCATACACAGGTCAGAAGCCTACGATGTAAATTTGTTTGCAATCTATCAGCTGGCGAACAAGCTTGCAAGATAATCAAGGCGTGGAGTACTCTGGAAAGGGTCGAGGTCATCACAGATACATATGGCTTGAGGGACGGAGTCGCTATCGACACCGCAAGACACCTTCTCCAAGCAGCGTGCGCGAGAGACGAGCTTCGGGAATTATTGCTCACTCCTATCACCTGGATGAATGCGCCCTTTTCGCTCGACCCGGTCAGAGATCCTCTTGCCTTGATGCCATGTGTCATGCAAAATCTACGGAAGCTACATATCAAATACGAAGTGTCCCGGCAGATCACCGGCTGGAGCCACCTTGTAGCACAGATCCTGCGAGCCAACCCTCACCTGCATGAGATACATACTCCCATCTGTCTGCTGTACCTAGCCATGGAAGAGGGCGAGGATAGACTGGATCTCCCTCAGTTGGAGATACTCCGAATAGATACGGCATCTTACGGTCAACTTGGGTTCATGATGACGCTAGACGAGTTTGTCGCCCATCTCCACGGCAGAAGCAACCTTCTCGCCTCCGGAAGTATGCTATCGAGTCTCTGTCTTCTTAATTACAGAAGCCTTGACTTGGCGGAGACGCTGGTAGTCAGGCCTCCTGGGTCTAGTCTTCGGTTGCTATCGGTCGAAGGCATCGTTGGCAGGCATCGAAGCAGACATGATCTGGAAAGCAGGAAGGAGTCACTCACAGCGCGCTGTGCTGAACTGCAGCTTGACTTGCGTCTGAAGCTGGTACATATGGAAGCAGGCCATGGGCGGCCCGCTATGCGCAAGCCTGTAGGCTCTTCCGATCCTAGTGAGCCCGCTCACTCATCAGTTGCGCGACATTGCTCACCAATCACTAAGTGTTAGATGCGACTTCGTGATACACTAATAAAGAACATGCGGGAAGCCGTACTATACAAGACAATTCGCCAGTATAGGGTACTCCTGCAACTATATTACGTACTCCTTACTTTACCTAATACCCATACCTGAACTTCGGATGTCTGTGACCAAGCTGCGCTACCTCGTCCTCGGTGAGTCCCTCAAGACGATAATCTCGTTTACCTTGCGCCCTCTGCTTATTCTCCCAATGCATGTAGGCCAGAGTGATGACATGGACCACGACGATCACTACGGCTACCGAGATACTGGCGGTATGCCCGCGCTTGTACAGCGGAGCGTCTTTGGGAAGATAGACCCACGTACTTAGGAGCCCACCTATGTTAAGCATCAACGTTACTACTCCGATACCAGCTGCTCGAGCGGCATCCGGCGCAAAGTTGACAGCTCCCCATGCTTGAAGCATCCCTCCCAATGCTGCGGACCCAGGAGCAACGAAGAAGGCTCCTGCATAGCGTGCGCCAGGTCTACGCAAAGCGGAGTCAGTACTCATAGCCATGATGCTGGAAGGCAACTCACGTCTTTCCGCCTAGGAACAGACCGAAGCCTATGATGATCAAGGGTAGGCACGTTCCAAGTGACCAATAGCCACGGTAGCCTCCGGTCTTCCAGGACAAGAACGGAATTAGGAGTGTCCAGACAAAGCCGACCGACCAAGGAGGAGCAGAGCGTAGGTTACGGATGACGGGTTTGTCGCGAGGATAGAGGCCGGAGATGATGGTAGGCAGGAAGACAGCTAGGCCTTGCAAGATAATAGAGCACAGGAGGGCAGATAGTCCAATCAGATATGCATTGATGTTGAAGAGCCCTTGCTTGACAGCTTGTTTGTGCATCTTATCGGCGTTGTCTGAATGTATCTTTGCTGGCTCTTCGGCACGAATGCGGTTGACTGCAATGATGCGCTCTTCTGGAGTGAGGAACCATGCCCTCTCTGGCGAGTCGGCTAGACCAACCAAGGTGATGAGACCGACTCCAACAGTGACAATGCCCTCGATGAGCTGATAGGGAGACCCAGCAATCAGTCTCGGTCAATCGGATGTACGAGAAAGAAGGTTCACAAATAACATTCTCCAGCCTTTGACTGAGCCGATCTGATCGATTTCATTGACAATAGCGTAAGAGAGGACTCCTGCGAACATGCCCGCAGCTGATGCACCCGAAAGGAAGATGCCAGCCCGGAAGACTAGCTCGGAACGGGTATACCACCGTGTCAAGCAGTAGATACATCCAGGGAAGATGCCCGCTTCGGCTAGTTGAGCATTGAATATTAGTCTTGTACTTCAGATGTATAAAACTTCGATAGATTCACCTGCTCCGAGTATAAACCTGACCGCGAGCAGCTGTCCATATGTCTTGACATAGGCAGTCGCAAGAGATATGATGCCGAAAGCAACAGTACAGCCAGGTAACCACCATCCAGGGCCGACGACTTTGCAAAGGATATTTGAGGGAATCTCGAAGACGACGTATCTGCAGATGTAGCTCATTAGGGTGGGTATCATACCGTCATACTATTAGTCAAGTACGCGATAAAGTACATCGTGAGAGCGATGTTATAGTCGAAGCCGACGAGGTGGAGTTCGCGCTCTATGCCGTATACTCTGGCATTGCCAATGTTTATTCTGTCGATGAAGCTCCATGTATACAGAAGCCATAGCATAGGCATCAACTGCAATCATTGTCAGCCGAATAGTTGCTTGATCATCAGGTAGGTACGTAGCATACGGCCAAGTCGGTCTTCCAGCGGATCCGTGAAATTGTCTTTGCATCGAAATCATTAGTGATCTGTCGCTCAGCGCGATCTGAATGTTCTGAAGCGCGCGAACGAGCTCAGCATAGTCCAGCACGAAAGGAGCGGAGTGACACGAACCAAGGAAGTCATCTCCACCCTTGTCCACGATGTCTCCATCAGTCGACATTGCGCTCTTCGATATAAGATGCAAGCTAACAGGAAAGAAGGAACGTAGGTGCCCTCTCTTTTGTGCATTTCATTTGGGAGCCCCCGGGTCTCTCTCTCCTGCCGTCGCCCGTGGGGCCGATACCGAAGACGGCCTCCCGCGACAGGAAGGAGAGAAGGGAGATTACAATCCTTGTATCTAGCGGCCGGTAGGTGATGCTGAGACAAGGCGAGAGAGCTTCCTCCTTTGCATCTAGCTTGAGTAGCCCGAAGAAAGACGAAGGGTCCTGCTTCTCGTGTAGTTGCCAATGCGTCCTTTTTGCAGTAATTCAGCATGACCAGTACGAACACGGGAGATGTAGCGACAGCAGAGTCAGAAACCACGCAGCGAAACAGAGGACAGGTAGCGTGCGTCGGCTGTCGAAAAGCCAAGGTGCCGGATCTTGCAGAGCATTTGTTTGGGCAGTCATTCTGAGGCATTAGTCATTCGCAGACACGTTGTCATATTCAGCAGATCGAAGACATCTATCAAAGCTGTTCGCGCTGCTCAAGGCTCAAGATTAGCTGCGTTGTCACAACGCCCGTCCGGCGTCGCGGGGGAGCCAAAACGATCGTAGCAGTACCGAGGTGCATAATGACATGCTCAGTTCCACTTGCATGTATCGCTTATTGATAGCCAGCAGCAGCACCGCACCTATTCTGAGCTCACAAGCTCCTGCAGCGGTATCGGCCCCAATCTCTCACAGCGTCTCCTCCTTCCCTAACAGCAATGCCACCGCCTCTACATCCACGGCGGTATACCCCAGCCCTCCTGCCTTCATTTATCCATCCCCGTCGACAACTCTTGCCGAACTTCCGAATCCTCTGGGTCTGCTGGCTGGCGCTTCAAACGATGCTTCCGTCGCATTGCCTGACGATGCCGCGTCACGGACGACAGATCGCTTCGATGCAGACAGCGGGGTCACGGATCTCGATGGCAACTTGCCTGTTCCTCACTTACGCGTAGGACGCGATAAATTGCGGCAAGGTCTTGCGATTGTCGGTCAGGAAACAGTCTCCAGCCCTTCTCAAGACGGCTACTTTTCCAAGTCTGACCAGACAGCGAGCAAAAGAGATATAGGCCCAGAGTACGATCCTGTTACAAGCGGTATCGTGCCGCAGGAGCTTCTATCTGCACTCTTCGGCCATTTCTTTGCCGAGATACATCCCTTTGCGCCAACCCTAGATCCGACTACATGCACATATCAGTATGCGCAAGATCATTCCGCCCTCCTGCTCACTGCGATATGCCTGGTTTCCGCTCAAACCCTTCCTGGGTATGCGTCTTTGACGATGCAGCTGCAAGCGCATGCCGAGCAGCTCCTCGACAAGATATTCAGCCGCAACCTCTGCTCTTTGGAGATAGTCCAAGGTCTGAATGTGTATTGCACTTGGCCGCGGTCAGCTTCAAGGCTTAAAGACGATCAACAAAGCAAGTGGCTCAATGTAGCCATTGGAATGGTTCTCGATCTCCGTCTCGACTCTATATTCGAGACACCATCGTCATACAACGTCTATTTCGCTTCGAGACCGCCGTCCCCATTACAAGGTGGAAACGCGGAGAGCACTGCTCAGCAAAGGTGCGTCAATAGCTTTTAAAGCGAGCAGGACTGATACTCCGAGACCCAAGGATGCTGGAACGTACCTTCTTGGCCATCTTCATCTGGGATCGCAGTTTCGCTCTGGCGACAGGCCGAAATTGGACGTTTTCAGACGCTACTGTTGGTCCAATCGCCCCTTCGAAGTCAGAGAGTATCACTGACAGATCTTACGCAGGTCGCTAAGGCAGTCCAAGGTTGGCATATGAGTCCAAGCGATGCACACCTGGTCGATGTCGCTTCTATGCGGCTTGCCTGTGTAAGCTTGATTACTTCTGATTTTTCAGAGTCTGAGGGCTGAGAGATGCTCGCAGAGTCGTATTCGTACAAATGTTGCTCAATGCTTACAGACATCTTCACCTGAAAGCGTTCCTAAGCTTATCCTGGATGCGGTCACTAAGGAGATTGACGGATGGACTCCCCGTCTGTCTATTCTTGATATAGCAGGTACAGTACAGGCGGTCTGAGCAGCTTGATCCCGCTGATGTGGTGCACGGAACAGGCAACAGCTCCGCCTGGAAGCAGGCGATAGCTGCGAATCTGATACACGCCCAGACCAAGTTATGGGCGTTGGCGCTCGGACTCCCATACACTGGCTCGTCAGCCGAGTCGCTACAATTACGCACAGCTTGCTGGCATGCCGCTCTGCACACCTGCGAGATCGCAGTGATGCACGCTGATACTCTCCTACATCTATCGGCTAGCATAGCTCTTATGAACGTCTATGGTGCCTTGATGCTCCTTAGCATACATCCATTTGTGCCTCTGCGACATGAAGTGCCTCAAAATGCCCTTGTAGGGCTTGTAGGTCAAGTAGCACAATGGCTTACGAGAAGCGGGTCCGAGCCATCACATCGCAACGGGCCCAACGCAATCTATGGTCGCCATCTTCTCGCTGTGGCGAAGCTTCATCTTCCTTCAGCTTCTTCTGGGGCGTCGCAAAGCAAAGCAGCATCGAATCTGTCACATCAGGAAAGTACCGTGGTGGGATACGAAAGCATACAGCAGGATGGACAAAGCAACGACTTTGCTCTCGATGCATCGTTCTATCCATGGCCACCGGCTGCTGCTACCGTGACTGGACTAGCATCAGCTGACCTAGATGCAGGCTTAGGTGCTTGGCCGCCAATGGACTGGCTCCTAACAGATTCCGCTTTTTTATCATGAGCACATCTATCGTTGTAATTTTCTCTGCTATGCAGTTGTCAGCTTGCGATGTGTAGAAGTCTTCATGCCGACACCGGGTTTCTCTTTTCTTCGCACTTCGGCGCGAACCTTGATACTCTCGACGGGCAATCAGTACAGCCTGTCAGTATGCCGCAGGACCGCACACTAATACCGTTTGCTCCTCCCATGCGGCAGGCAAGGGAAGAGGAAGAGCGACCGTCGGGCCGGCAGCACGGGCGGAGCTTCACGATGCTTCTATATATGAGCTAACGACTGACGAGAGTGCTGCTTCTTCTCTCTCTTCAATTCATTTACTCTCTACATCCTCCTCTATCTAACCATGGTCGGAACATCGAATGGCAACGGTACAAGCGTCTCTAGCGCCGACTTCAAGAAGCTCTTCTTCACACCCATCGTTCCATTCAATGAAGATGATACTATCGACTATGATAGCTACAGACAATTCATTCGTCGTTTCATGAAGGACGAGTACCTTGAAGCAGGCATTGCGATTATTGCCAACCCGGAAGCCGGTGAACTCTTTACCCTAGACAGAGAGGAGAGACGCAACATCGTCAAGATCTGTGTGGAAGAAGCTGCTGGTAGATGCCCTGTCGTTGCAGGCGTCGTTCACGTACACACGAAGGGCTATATCGAGACTGCCAAAGATGCACAAGAGCTGTAAGTTTCGACTGAGCTTAGACAACGCACACACAGCCGAATCTGATCTTATTCTTCCTCTGCCCTCTTAAAACAGGGGTGCTAGCGGCCTGTTCATCTTCCCACCCATTGGCGCAGGCGACATCGTCGCAATCTGTAAGTTTCGACTGAGCTTTGACAACGCACACACAGCCGAATCTGATTTTATTATTCCTCTGGCCTCTTAAAACAGGGGATTCGGACAAGTATCCTGAAGTCTTTAGCGATAGTGAGTTCTTTCGTTGTTTGGGCTTCAAGCGAATCAGGTCTAATAGCTTGATCAACCCAACTCAGTCATCAAGGATGTGACGGCCGCTGTCAACCTTCCATGCATTATTCACCCAGTCGGAAGGTACTCCATTCCTTTCGGACAAGGTCTGCCCCTGAAGACTACCAAGGCGATCCTCGATGAGTGCCCGAACGTGATCGGCTGGTGAGTCTGTAGTCGGTCTGGACGCTCAATAGAGCTGAGTGTCGTCTTGTCTAGGAAGATGACATACAACTTCGATGGTTACCGCAAGATCGCACGCTTCCTGCAAAATTACGAGCGACCTGTCGCTATACTTGCAGCTGTCGGACGTGAGTGCAGCTGACCAGGCGTCGTCCTCATGAGTTGACTAGTTCCATATACAGATTACATGCACGAGAACCATGCAGACCGTATGTTTGACGGGACATCTTCTGGCGCTTGGTATGCGTGATGAGGCCATCTGCACAAATGGCTCGACTGACGGACTTGTATATAGGAACTACGCCCTTGAGCCTATGATGGAGCATCTTAAGCTGTGGAGAAAAGGAGACTGGAAGGCTGCTACCGATCTATGGGAAGGAGGTCTTGCCCAACTTCATCAGTGGTATGTTTCCAGTCAGAAGGTAGCGCCGGCTTGACCTGACCAATCCACACAGCATATTCGAGGACATCGGTCGTCTTCACGTCAAGTACAAGACGGCAGTCTGGCTCCGAGGTATCATCAAATCACCAGTCATGCGAGCACCTATGCCCAAACCGCGTTTGGCTGAAATTGAAGAAGTCAAGGTCGCACTGAAGGGCGCTGGACTGAAGGTTCTGTCGGATAAGGAGATTCAGAAGACCATTACTGCCATGAATATCACTTTGTAGTTGAGCAGGGCCTGTCAAGGCCGATCTTGATGAGTGCTTCGCAAGCTTCCGTGAAGTGCCGGAATGTATACTATATTCTTTTGAGGTTTGCTTTTATGTGTCTATCACGATGAAAGCTCTGTTCAACCCCAGGCACTTTCCTCCGTCGGCCTTTTGCCTCTCGCTCTCAACGATTTGCGGTTTCTTCACGACTTCGCCTTCTTCCTCACCTACTCACATCAAGAAATCTCTACTTACTGCCCACAATGACCTTCACAAAGGTCAGCTCGAGGCCATGCCCTTAACGTCGTTATGCTGGCCGAGGTCTGAAAGTGCTCGCCTGCAGGACCCAAACGATGAGATCTGCTACAACACTATCCGTACGTTGGCGGTAGATACCGTTAACAAGGCAAACTCTGGCCATGTACGTTGCAGCACTCATGCGGTGACGAGCCCGAAAAGCTGACGTTCTTATCGGATTCTTGCAATCAGCCTGGGTCAGTCGAGCTGGTTCGCAAAGCTCCAGCTTGTACATATATCTGATATTCTATGTCACAGTGCTCCTATGGGAATGGCGCCAGTCGCCCACCTGCTGTGGTCCAGGTTCCTGACCTGCAACCCGAAAAACAGCCACTGGGTAAGCGTCATAGCTCCAGCATAGCTCTCGGCTCATGCATGTCTGCAACCAGCTCAATAGGGACAGATTCGTCCTTTCGAACGGTCACGGATGCGCTCTGCAGTACATCCTGCTCCACCTCTTGGGCTACAAGGTCACCATGGATGATCTGAAAGCAGTAGGTCTCGCACGAAGAGACGCAATGCATGTACTCAAGCCTTGTGTTCCAGTTCAGAACTGTAGACTCCATCACTCCCGGTCACCCAGAAGTCGGCGTCACAGACGGTATTGAGGGTGTGTGAGGCTCCGCAAAGGCAAGAGCGTCCATGCTGATTATTCGAACAGTCACCACTGGACCTCTCGGACAGGGTGAGATCGGCCCGCTCACAGCTTTGGAAGGCCGCTGAGCAGCTTTCTAGGTATTTCAAATGCCGTCGGTTTGGCTATCGCCCAAGCGCACGTTGCTGCTACCTTCAACAAGCCCGATCTTGAGCTCATCAACAATTACACCTACTGCTTCCTCGGTGACGGATGTCTGCAAGAAGGTGTGGCCTCCGAGGCCTGCTCTCTGGCTGGACATCTCCAGCTCGGCCGCCTTATTGCCGTCTACGATGACAACAAGATCACCATTGATGGAGACACCGCTGTATCCTTCACCGAGAACGTAGAGATGCGCTTCAAGGCCTACGGCTGGCAGGTTCTGCACGTCGAGAATGGAGACTCCGATCTGGCCGCCATGTACGCTGCCATTGAGGAGGGCAAGAAGGAGCTCAACAAGCCTACCATTATCAACTTGAAGACTACTATTGGTTTCGGCTCGAAGCTGCAAGGTACCCATGGTGTCCACGGAAACGCACTCAAGGCCGATGACACCCAGCACATCAAGAAGAGCTTTGGCTTCGACCCTGAGAAGTTCTTCCACGTCCCGTCAGAGACCACCGAGACGTACAAGAAGATCGCGGAGAAGGGTGCAGCAGCCAATGCCGAGTGGGACAAGCTTTTCGACAAGTACAAGCAGCAATACCCTCAAGAAGCGAAGGACCTGCAGCGTAGAATCGATGGAAAGCTTCCAGATGGCTGGGAGAGCTGCCTGCCCGTTTACAAGCCTACCGACGCAGCCATCGCATCCCGCAAGCTGTCCGAGACCGCCATCTCCAAGATCGCAGACGCTGTACCTGAATTCACATGCGGTTCAGCCGATCTGACTGGCTCCAACCTTACACGATGGAAGAGCGCTGAAGACTTCCAGCCGGAGTCTACAAAGCTCGGAAGCTATGCTGGCAGATACTTCCGATACGGTGTCCGTGAACACGGCATGGGTGCAATTATGAATGGTATTGCAGCATACGGAAAGAACCTCATCATCCCATCTGGAGGCACCTTCTTGAACTTCACTTCCTATGCAGCCGGTGCGTATCAGTGATTTCGCCAACAGACAGAGCTGACACATAGCGTAGGAGCGATCAGACTGGCAGCTCTTTCTCATCAGCGTGTTATCTGGGTTGCGACCCACGACTCAATCGGTGCGCTATGCTCATCACTCTCGCCGTGCCAAAATCGGACACTTTACTAAATTTCGCGCATGCCTCGATATTCAACAGGTCTGGGAGAGGACGGCCCGACACATCAACCTATCGAAACTTTGGCTCATTTCAGAGCCTTGCCAAACTGCATGGTCTTCCGACCTGCCGATGGAAACGAGACTTCAGCCGCCTACCTCATCGCTATGAATGCACACAACCCTTCCATCATGGCCTACTCTCGACAAAACCTTCCTCAACTCGAAGGATCGACCATTGAGAAGGCTGCCAAGGGAGGATACGTTCTCCGCGAAGCACCAGAGGGCAAGAAGGCCGATATCACACTTGTCTCGACTGGTTCAGAAGTCGCTATCTGCCTTGATGTTGCTAAGCAACTAGAGTCAGCTGGAAAGACATGCAGATTGGTATCTCTACCATGCTGGGAAGTCTTCGACATGCAGAGCCGCGAATACAGACTGTCTGTCCTTCCGTCCGGACATCCAACGATGAGTGTAGAGGCTATGTCGGTAAGTGTAGACTTTCTAGCTTTGGCGAAGCTCAATCTGACGCATTCGAACAGACCATCGGCTGGTCGAGGTATTCTCACGAACACTACGGTCTCGATACTTTCGGTGCAAGCGGACCATACAAGGAGGTATACGCCAAGTATGGACTGGTACCAGACAATCTCACAAAGGTTGCCAATAGGGTCATCGACTTCTACAAGGGCGTCGACCTCCGAAGCCCAGTCGACACCTGCTTGACTCATGTCCTCTAGATAGAGCTATTTGAGATACTTTGTTAGACTGTGTAATACGTCTCTAGCCAGTCTTACTAGATCGTCAGGGCATGACAGGCCAATCCGTGCAATCAAAATGATACGCCGCGTTTCTTCCACGAAAGGCTTTCTACCAGCATCGTTCCGCTTTGGCTTGAGTGTCTTGAGAAAGCTTTGCGAATGTGCTCTACCGAGCTCACTCAACCAAACCGTCTGCCTGCTCGAGACCTACTCATGCTATGCCACGCTACCTGATACCACAAGCCCTGTCTGCTCAATCCCGTGTCTACCTACCAAATGCATGACACCTGGGCAGATTTGCTCTGCTGGCTCGAAACGAAAGGCTTCGATAGGGAACATCTGCTCGTTTCGCTATCTTCAGAGACTTCTGCAGGCGGTACGCCGGCCGGCATGCGTGTTGCAAGTAGTATCAAGACTGATGTGACTGCAGGTGGTCGGCGACTGGTAGCAAAGCGAGACTTGCGGGTGAGAAAGAAAGCATGACCCAGCCTCGAGAGTCCAAGCCGATGAACCGTTTCTTCAGCGGCATGAGAAGCTCGTGTTCATTCCAAAGAAGGCTCTTCTCAACTCCCTCACTTTAGCGCCCCTCTATCCTAAAACCTTACATCAGGCCTTGAATGCAACCCAGCTTGTATCGCTTCATTTGTCTCTATACCGCTATGCAAGCTTGCAAGAAGATGTCACAGAAGAGACGAGCGAAACCTTCATTTCGTACATCAGAACCCTGCCGCTAGACTTCGACACTGTACCTCTGCAGCGTGAGATCCTGAAGGACGAGACTTGGCTGCATCTACAGGAACGAAAGCTTCTGCCTCATGGTCTTCTCGTGAAGACAGGAGATGTTTCGCGGCGCTTCCACCGCGACTGGTCAACGACGAGAGATGTTTGGGTGAGAGGATGTAGCGACACATCTATACTATGATCAGACTAACAGGATCGCTTCTGCGGAAAACAGGACAGTCATAAGCCTGTCCATCTCCCGTCTCTTCCATCTTTTGACACCTTCACACTCGAGAACTATCTCTGGGGCTGGCTTTGCGGTTAATTGCCTGACTCTGATGCCGTCCGATGAAGCTGACATCCATGTAACACATACAGTCAACTCTCGCTGCATATATCAGGACCACGGTCTGCCAACGCGGGAGGATAATCTCTCGCTCGCTCCGATAATCGATGTGTGTAAAAGCCTACAGCGATGTACTTCAACCTAGCTAACCCTATACCAAGATGGTAACTTGATCCGCAGAGAAGCTCACACAGCAAGTTCCACTAAAATGAGCTCTCTGCCAGGGAAACCACGTACCAGGACGATCGGTCAGTACCGACGGGCAGCCCGTGACAAGACCGCGCAAATAGCTGATATACTCAAATTGTTAGGAGGAGATCCTGAACGAGCCACGAGGCATGGCTCTCTACTCAAGCAAAGCTCCGTTTTCAGGAGTTGTGCTGAACTCTGAGCGAGCTCAGCACGTACTCCCACGCAAGGATGAGGAAATACTCTACTCCTATGGCGCTCATAGCGATGATGTACTGCTCGCCGAGTATGGCTTCGTGCTAGGCCATCCTGCGAACACAGATCATTCGGTAGATATCACTTATCACGTCGAAGCGCTTTTCGATGCTCTGGAGAAAGAGGAGAGAAGTCGGAAACGACAAGCTCTGGACGATGTCAAGTATTGGGGGTAAGGAGTTTAGTTTGTCTTGTTCTATTTATGCTAAGTTCGGGTGGAAACAGGGACTACCACCTCGGACTCGACCAGGATGGCAAGGTCGATGTCTCCTTCCGCCTCACGGTGGCTCTGAGCCTGCTACATCTGCCAATTGGACGCGAGGGCGAGCAATCTGCGCAGCACACAAGACCTACAAAGCGGACAAAAGTTGAAAGGAGTGCCGGCATACATGAGGCAGACTTCAGAGTCTGGCAGCGACTGGTCAACGGTCAGGCGGAAACGATATCTGCTGCGAACGAAGCTGCATGCAAGGCGACATTGCTTGCACTCTGCGGGACCCTAACGAAAGAAGCGGAGGCTGCGATAGGCGCCTTGCAGACCATGAGCTCGTCAGACCCACTCATAGAGATGGTAACGTCGCTGTGGAGAAGCCAAGCAGCAATAGCTGAGACTCTCCGGAGCGATCTAGCCAAGGCATAGCAGCGGGAAAGTGACTTTTCGCGGTCGAATAGTATCCCTACGCTTCGATACTACAACGTCTTTAGGTCCTGTCTGCCTCCGACTTGTCCGAAGTCTTGTCGTTGTAGGCTTCCGTCATCTTTCCGACCTCTTTAGCAATCTGTACACACAGTGTCAGCAGGGAAGCAGCTAAGTAGCGTGTAGAACTCACTCCTCCTAGCCCGCTGGCAGACCCGCTCTCGATGTTCTCTGCGGGCTTTGTACCGAACTGTTCACCGCGCTGCTCCTTGTCGCTGATGGGCTTTGAGGCACCTGGCAACCTCGCATCAGCTCCCATAGCTTACCGGCATATTATCATTGCACGTACCGCTGTCTCCTAGCGGGTTCTTATCTTCTTGCGCTGGGCTTTGAGGCATGATTTCTACAACGTCATCAACGTCAGCTTTTGGTCTGCACAGGCAGCTAATATGTATGGGTTGCCCTTACTTGACGGTAGATTGTTACTCTTTCGTTTGCGACAAAAAGTTTGAGTCGTCAGAAGAACGACCCTTGACCTGCTTTGTTCCTCGCGACAACGATTTCTACCCTGAACGCGCTTCGCAAATCCAACAAGCTAATGCTCATGGACCATGACAGATGCTAGCCTACGTGCTCCTCCTTTCCTAGCCAAGCTTGGCGAGCAAACCGCTTCTGATGACGAGACCGGCTTTCCTTCGACGTCAACTGGCCCAATCTATGTCCCTCCTCTGAACTTCGCTGCTGTCTCTACGAATGTATATCGTTCTGGCTTTCCCCGCCCCGAAAACTACTGTTTCTTGGAGTCACTTGGGCTTCGTTCTATATTGTCTGTTGCTGTTCAATGGCGGCTTGGCAACCTTCCTGATGATCAACGTATCTACTGCAAGATACCTATCCGACCAGGACTTCAGGGAAGATACATGGCAATGGGCGAAACAGCAGGATCTCAGAATACTGCATTTCCGGTGAGCAATCCTAGTCTAGTCGAGTGAAGCTCCTTCTTACAACTCTTTTCCGTAGTATTGAGTCCAAGAAGGACCCGACAACCGAGTTCCAGCGCCAACAGATGGCAGAAGCACTGTTGGCAGCTTTAGGTCAGTCTGAACATTCCTCTGTGCTTGACAGCAGCTAAGATTACATATCAGATACAAGTAACTGGCCAAGTATGTAAGTTGTACTCCGTGGCTTTGCTTTGCTGATCGGCTCGCTGGAGCTAGTCCTTGTGCACTGCAATCGAGGGCGACATCGAGTCGGGCTACTATGCGCACTCATCCGAAGGACTCAAGATTGGAGTATAGCAGCCATTTTCGAAGAATACAAACGCTTCTTCGGCAATGGCAACAGCGAAGGGAAAGCTGTCGCTCGAGCTTCGGATTACGAGGTATGCCCCGAGCACAAATGAGTCTGGGCTGTCTTGGCTGACTTATATGCAGTGGATAGAGACGTTTGATCTATCTCAGGTTGTGGAAATGACGGAGGTGTGATATACGGTCGACAGAAGTGCCGCGGGATCCCATTTGAGCCTGTTGTTATACATTAGATAGTATAGCAGCTATCGTACACGTGTAGTGATGTTAATCAACCTTTGTGATACTCCTGCTCTCTGTTACAAAGCCAGCAAATGCTGAAGGTACACCCAACAAACCGAGCACAGCTAGTAATACAGCCAAGAAGGCTAGCAGGCTCAGCGATAATTTTGGCACGAACCAAAGATATACAGGCTCAATCGTGATACTGACAGGGACAGGCTCAGCACCTATCGCTCGCTGCCCTGCTGCGAGCACTACATCTCGCTTGAAATTGACTTTGGCGGCCACCTGCCGACTCGCCTGCTCGCGCAAGAGTTGTATGCTGACGAATGCTGGATGCTACATTCGTGGATGCGTCAGCTATAGTCTGCATGTCGTAGGCAACTGTATTTACAGAAGCGGGCCAGCTGACACGGAAGGTCCAGCGCCCTGACTTTCCTACAGCTTCTGACCAGAGACCAGAACGATAAGGCGGCAGATCGAGCAGGAAAGTATGCATCGACGCGCTAGCATTGCCAGCATTCAGCGAGTTGAGGAAGAGGGGAGAGGACGGAGAAAGCTGAAGGCTGCAGATGATGCTGCAGATTAGCCCAAGCACAATCACTCTCAGCTGTCGAAGACTTGCGGGGACACTTCGAGGTCATGCTTCAGGAACATGGGCAGAGTATCATCTTGCGAGAACATGGCGATTTCGGTATTGGCATAAGCAGAGGTTTCCCAGCATACCAGGAGGGCCAGCTGGATCAGCAACCATTTCATCGGAGAATTCGAAGTATCGGTACCGCAAGGACCTTCGCCTGCAGGTTCGCCTTTTTCCTATCACCAAGAAATCTTGACCACCCACACTCAAGACAGCAAGGACATCATCCAAAATGGCAACCGAACAGACCTACATCATGATCAAGTATGCTCTGGCACCCTTTCGAGCCCTCAAAAAATTTCGGTCGCATAAGGCCTAACCACCCATTTTGCTTCTTTCCCTCGCCTGCAGGCCTGACGGCGTTCAGCGCAACCTCGTTGGCGCTATCATCTCTCGCTGTTGGTTCCCACCCTCTCCTCACTTCTCCTGCTTCCACTGACCTCCTTCACTTGCAGTGTTTGTCGACCTGCGTGAAAGAATATCACAGGCTATGCTGAAATAGGCGCATATCATTACAGCGAGCAGAGAGGATACAAGCTCGTCGCTATGAAGCTTGTTCAAGCCTCCAAGGAGCACCTCGAGAAGCACTACGCCGATCTGTCCAGCAAAGGCTTCTTCAACGGCCTCGTCAACTACATGGCGTCCGGCCCAGTCGTCGCTATGGTCTGGGAAGGAAAGGACGCTGTCAAGCAAGGTCGTGTCCTGCTCGGAGCCACCAACCCTCTCGCCTCTGCCCCAGGAACCATCCGGTGAGCCCCCATGTCTTCCAAACACTCAGAAACCACTACAGAAGCTCATTTCCAACACGATAGCGGTGACTTCGCTATTGACGTAGGTCGCAACATTTGGTACGTTGACGTTCCTACGTTTTGCGAGCGATATGCACCTTTTCTGACCTTTTCTGGCGCCCACAGCCACGGATCCGACTCCGTCGAGTCTGCCCAAAAGGAGATCAAGCTCTGGTTCAGCGAGAGCGTGAGTGACTAGTGGAATGTTCATCTGTCTTTGCCGTGGTCTGACACCTTTCCATATTAGGAGCTCACCCAGTACACCGCCAACAACGCTACCTGGGTCTACGAGTAAACTTGCAGCAGATAGTCGGGCACTACATATGCATTCGCAGAGTTCAGCTGGCTAAAATCACAAATTCAGTTGTCACCTTAGACGGAAAGATCGCTCGCATCGCTTCCGTGCAAGACCGTCTTCGAAATCATGGTGGTCACACTTATGAGGGCTTTTGGCAACGCTGATGAACGTAACCTGACTGTCTTAACATTGAATTGATGTCTTTCATGGACGTTACCACCAGCTTGAGACTCTCGGCTGGACGAATCCCTTCGCTTAGTTCCTGAGCAAGCCGATCCAGCCAGGCAATGGATTGCAAGTGTCTATCAGAGCATTAAAGCTTATGTCAACAATGCTATCCGAACGGTCCTAGCAGGGTATTAGCTATAAACTGTTGAGGCGGAAAGATGATTCTTCTAGAAAGTCGCGCCGGCGTCTCCAAGTTCATATACGTTACTTTGCGCATACGATAAGTTTTCTAAGCTTACATGTCTATCGCAGCAATTGACGTGGTTCCTATCAGTACTAAGTCGTATTCGTATTCGTGACTAGGGTACGTTAGAGGCGAACAGAAGAACACATCTGTGAGCAGGGTTCTCCAAACACTCTAGCTAACGACTCACCGATAACGCGAACGGACGACAAATCAGCCTCCTGAAGCTCCATTGATCTCCCGCCTATTCGTTTTGCCGGACATTCAAGTGCAAGCATAGCCCCATCGCCTGACACCCGGCCTTTACAGCTTCGATACGCGTCTGATAGTCTGGGCCAGGCTTCACTGTCTTGCTGACTGAGACTGTTTTGAGGCTGGGAAGAGACATCTTGGCCATAAGAAGCTCGAGTATCTCTATGCTTCTGCCTCCTTCGAGAATGGGCGTAGACAATGAGCTACTTTCGGAGAAGATGCTGCTTCTGCTGCAAAGACAGGAGAGAAGATCATCCAACGTTGGAGGATAGCTAGTTCGGCAGAAAGTCGCCGTGTTCAAGGTGAGAGATTGAAGCTGATGCATATCCAATCTCTCTCCGGTCTCCTCGAGGGCAAGGTATAGGTAGTCGAGCGGGATCTCGAGATGCGTAAGGTTCGGACTAAGTTGAAGGGACCGAAGGTTGAAGAGACCCCAGCCGTGGATAAATTCGGGTATCCAGGTTATACCACTGAATATACCGCCGTTGTTGTCATCTTTGAAAACCTTGTCGCAAGCTTCGGACTTGATTCGCATCTTGGAGAGACGAGATCCGTTCCCGACTTCAGCGGCAGGCTGCTCCAAGTAATCGTCGCATTTGTATGGAGGTATGTGGTAGGTCACTTCGACAATGTCACCCCTTTCTCGTATCGCTATCATCAGATCCTCCATAATATTACCATTGCGAAAGCCGTAGTTGTCGCCTTCTAACTGGATCTCGACCTTCTCGAGACAATGCCACTTCTGTATGATATCCATTGCTATCTCACTCGTCCCCACATCCTCTATATTGAGGAGACGTAGTCGCCTTACGCCCTTGTGTTCCATAGAAGCTTCGAGCGTTTGCCGCAGTAGCAGATCTCGATTTTCGTTCATATCGATTTGCCATGCTTCAAATTGGAAGGTGAAAGCTATCTCCTTCAAGGACACAGCTGATTTGACGACAAGAGCTAGAAGTTCGTCATAGTCTGCGACGTTTCCCCACGCGTATTCGTTGAGCTGGAAGTCCCATCTGCCATCGTATACGGGCAACTAAATGTAGGAGATAGTCGTAGCCCAGGCAGGCCCCGCCATCAAGTGCTGTAGAAAGTTGACCGTAGCCTCAGTGAGGCCAGGATTTACCAGGTTTATTTCGCGATAGCGATAGGGTTCGCAGAGCTTTGCAAAGCAGCGGTTGACGAGCGACAGCACTTTCAAGCTTGGCCCGAAGGGGTGGCCCTCGTCCTGATAGCTCATCGCGACAAGCTCCAGGATGATGGAGTCCAGGATTTCGGCTGGCAGAGTGTCCAGAGTAGGCATCGTGGAGACAGGTTTATGTAAATGTGTCATCTATGTGTCTTCCTGAGCTCTAGGTACGTTTCGGGCGAAGAGAGAAGTGCCGGCCGCTTTGCGTCGATACGACACTACTCGCGCTTTTTAGAACATGAGCACGGCAGCATCTTCTTCTTCGCACAAGATTCTGGTCTTTGATGAGCCTAGGGAACTGCCTAAAGCTGAGCTGGACCAATGTAACGCGAACTCCGACCATCGTGATGCCGGCGTCCTGACCTTGACATTGCAGTCGAAGCCAAATGGAAGGCGAAAGGCGTCGAGTTCATCCATCATAGCTGGCCTACACAACCTCCCTTCCCCTCCAAACAAGAAGCATTTGAAACTGTCAAGTCAATAGATAAGGAATATGGTCCCATCACTGGCTGCAGTATGGGCATACCTATTGCCCTAAGAGGTGTTTTGGAGTCTGATTAGACTATATACAGTCTCTCTGGGCGCTTTCCTACACCGCTACAAGCCTGTCGATAACGAGTTTTGTAACTGTCTGCCGGATCTTGGTTTTCTGACTGGCGGAGGAGCAGGCTATGATAGTAAGCTGAGAGTCTGCTCAATGTTAAGACGTACTGATACTGCTCGCAGACATCGACGATCAAGCGCTTTCAACGAAAGGCGTATACTATTGCAATACGCCGGAAGCTGTCTCGTACCCAACAGCAGACTCTGCATCTACACTCATACTTGCTACATTGAAGGAATTTATCACTTACGACAGAAGCGCCAGGCGGGGCGACTGGTCAAATGGTGTACCTTTCGGTAGGCAACATCTGGAAGGCCGATAGTTGAAGCTGATGAGCTGGCTTCGTTAATCAGGTATCAATCCAAAAGGCGCAACCCTCGGTATATTAGGAATGGGCAGCATCGGAAGGATTGTCTGCCGTCAAATGAAGGCTTTTGGCATGAAAGTCGTATATCACAACCGCAATAAGCTACCTGAGGACTGTGAGTTGCACGGTCCACTTCATTTCTCGACGATGATTTACGGTCTCATCTAGTGGAGGAAGGTGCTCGCTTCGTTTCGTCGCTATCCGACTTTCTCGGGATGTGCGATATCGTATCCGTACATATCCCTCTATCATCTGCGACACAACATTTTCTTTCGCATAACGAGTTCAAGATGTTCAAGCGTGGCAGCAGGCTAGTGAACACCGCTCGTGGGCCGGTAGTACACGAAGAAGCGCTTGTACAAGCGATGAAGGACGGACGGATCGCAGCAGTAGGGCTAGACGTCTTCGAGGAGGAGCCCAAGATACATCCGTACCTTCTCGAGAGTGAACGAGCCTTCCTAACACCCCACACAGGGGTGAGTAACTTCGAGGGGCCGAGCGCAATGCCCTACGCTGATGAGTCCTCATCGTACAGAGTCACACAATGGGCACACTTGCCGAAGTCGTTAGAGAGATGCTCCAAAACCTCGATAGCTATCTGTGGGCAAAACCAGGCCAACCTCCGCATAACGCTGTAAACAAGCTTACTGATGAGTCACAACAATCAAGTAGGCTGAACATCATATTGCGGTTGCGGAACACCACCTTGGCTTAAGCCTAGCATTCGCAGAGCATTAGTAGATTTCATTAGTTTGTCGTATTCGTCAGCGGCGCACTACAGTACTAGCAATCGCAAATTTTCTTCTTAGCTTGGAACTTGGGATGACTGTCCTGCTTGACGGCTTACATCTGGTAGCAACTTCGCAGCTGATCGAAGACGACTTCTAAATATACAGAGATTCTTTACGTTTCTGTTATCATCTTGCTTACTGAGCTCGTGCCTCTTATGACCGGCCCTCAGCCTTATCTCTGGCAGCTTTCGCCTTCTCGGTCGCTTCTTCCTTAGCTTTGTTTGCCTTCTCTTCTGCTTCCTGCTTGGCCTTCTCCTCCGCCTCTTGTCGCTCCTTCTCTTGCTTCTCCTTCTTCTTCTCCTCGTTTTCAAACATCACGTATGCGTCCTCTGCTGGCTTTGCGCTATACTCGCCGCCGACTTGTCCTTCGATCAAAGGGCTCGCAGCATCTTCTGTGTTCTTCACGTTGGTTGGTGCCCTGTTCTTCTTGGCGAGCTTGTCTGCGGCAGAGCCGAGTTGTCCATCGCGGCTATAGTAGTTTGAGGCGCCAAGGGTGACAACGATGCAGGAGCCTACGACTGCCGTCAAAGCGAACCGATAGGTAGAGTACCACGAAGGCGTCCATCCTCGTGCTGTAGCTCTGCTATCGAGGTACCAGACTCCAGTGAAGGCTGCCCATTGCGATGCCAAAGCAAGCTGTCCAGGCAACAGCAGGGAAGGCCAGCCCAGCAGAACAGGCGCTATACCCAGCAGGTAACGGGGCGTGCCTTTCCTTCCACCTCCATACCCTGCAAATTCGAAGCCCCAGTGAATAGCACCAAGGAAAGAAAGGATGACTGCACCGTATGAGACTTGGCTGTGACAAACACTGTCAGTGGTGACATTCTGACTGCTCAGACTTGCTTTGCATGACTCACATCATCTCAACGTGGTGTAGCAGCGCCAAGGCAGTATCTAGATCGATTGTGCTATTCTCTGTAGATGTCGTTCAGGTTCAGGTTAATACGTTAAAGATGGCGTTGATAACGTACTTCCAGCAACTTCAGCTAGATGCGCCTGTCTTGCTAGATATATGGTGGAGAGAGATGTTCCGAAGTATGGCAAGAAGCCAGCTGCTCCGAACTACAGCACCACAAAGCCGTCAGCTCATGCTTTGTCTATTGCTTTGTAGAAGCTACGCACCACCCATGCCTCTTTAGGGACATTCCCAGCAAGTCCCGTCAAGCTTGTCTGCGATAAGGGCCGATCAGTCACACCCTTAAGCGCAGGAGACCAACGCACCACGGAGCTTTCGAGCTCGCTCAGACTGCTACCACCGACTTGCCCTACAGGCTTGGGATCGTTGCCTCCGGTGATAGCGGATGCGATATCTGACGTCGCTTTCTTGATCTCCTCCTGCGGGGGAAGAACTCGGCTTTCAGGTCTGACTGTCAGCAGGGTATACACATAGTATGTACCTTTGCACTCTCTTTCATGCCTGCGAATGGATGGTCGTGTTAGCGCATTAATCTACAGAGGGTTCGGCAAGCCGAGTCTCACTTGAAGCATCCTTGTTAGCTGGCTGTCCAGAGACGCTGGACGCTGCTTTGAGTGCATGATAGCTACTGAAGAATCTTGTATGCTGCGGCTGCTGCTGGCGAGCAAAGGTCTGCCCAGCCAAAAGAAAGCCGATGTCATGTCAATAGGGGGCGCATCTTCGCCTGTTCTTCTATGAGTTCACTAACGAAAGCCGGACGTAGGGCAGTGCTGCGAGCTTGCAAGAGGTAGCCAGGGTTCGCCAGCCGAGTGCGAAGAGCCGCCATTGAAAAGCAAGCGGTACCAACTGAGGAGAAAGAGAGCTGTGATAGCCGATGTCCCAAGAGACAACTTGTTGCGCTATGACATACAGTTTGAAGCTACAATGATTCCAGGCTAGCTGTGTATCTGTCTATTGTCGGTGCCTGCGCATAGTCTCTTGAACAGGTGCACCTTTCTTCAGATCCACCATGATTTTATCATCTATCGCTTTATTCCGTTCACAGCCTTCGAGCACTCTCTGTAGGTCGCTTTCCTTGAAGACCACTACTCCGTCTTCGTCTGCAAGGACGATATCGCCTGTCGCGACCGTAATACCTGGAAATTCAGGGTCTTCTGCTGAGGCTGGTGTGGGCGTATGTGCTTTGATATGCACAGAGCCACCCAGAACAGATGGACGGGAGAATCCGCCTTGCCCTATAATACTATGCCCTCTCGCGAATATCTGCAGAGCCAAGGCCATTAGTTCGTGCATGTCCACAAGGCTACTGCTTCGACATACCGGAAAGCCGGCATCTCGATGCTCAGCAATGTCTCTGACTCTGCCATCGACTATGATACCTCGGACTCCCCTGGCTTGAGCTCCAGCAGTCATCAGGCCACCCCATACAGCGCTTTTCAGGGCTGTTGAAGGCCTCGAATTAGTACGGAGCAAAAGGCTGTACTCAGTAGGACTGTGGACATACTGGCAGGGGCAGAGATGACCATGACATCGCCTTCACTCGCAGCTTCGACCTGTCGAGGTGTTACAGTATCGTTATTGATGACCCTTATCTCATGCGCTGGGTAGCCTTACGAAGTGCTTATCAGGCTTTGGTGACTGTGTATCATTTCCGTGCACCATCTATGCATGAAGGGGTCTCAGCCGTGTCACCCCGAAGCCTGCTCACTTGCAAAGTGACTAGACAGACCTGGACAGTAAAGGCGCGTCCAACTAGCTTTACTTGAGATTTATCATGAGGGGAGTATATTTCGACATCCGGGATGTAGCCAGCTTGGGGGTATTCAGACTTGAGTTTCGAGAGGACATCAGCGACCTGGGATCAAAGAAGGATGAGGCAGGCGTCCGTGTTATTGCGCGTATATCCATATGGTGAAGGGCAGAGGATGTACATCGCAGGCTCCATATTGTGCCAGCTTGGTCAGATCTGGCGAAGTCATGATATGTCTTGGCTGGCTGAATTGGCGCAGAATACGATAGGGAGAAGGTCTCTGGTGTCCAAAGAGTGTGATGGTGCTACTCTGCGATAGCGTGCGAGACAGGAAATGCATCGAAGTCCAAGAAGCGCGAGTCCCGCAATCCGCCTAAATGCGCGATGTTGCCTTTTCCTTTCTCACGATAGGGATCTTGCAATGTTGGCAGATCTTCGCGACAGGAAAGAACCTTGAAGCGCTTCTGTACTGAATAATGCAAGATGCGCGAAGCAGCACCAAATTCTCGCATCGAAAGCCGGCACAGAGCCATCCCTTCATCTCGAGACTCCGTTTAATGAAAAGCAATCACACCTTCTTAGCAGGAGCAGCAGCGACGATGCATGATCGCTTCGTCTACAAGCATCCTACCCGCTCAAGAAGGCCCGTGCGGTACGAAGTTGGCTGAAAAGCACGAGATATCCCTCTCTCGTTTGCTCTCCCATACCCAGATATGCGATTACGATCTAAACGAAAGCTGGGGTAGGTAGGACTCGTAGAGCGAATACTGGCAGCGGCCTAACGCAACCTTGTGCAGCGATGCTCCTTCGCCTGAGCCAGAAGTGAAAGTCCGGAGAGTCGGCGCTTTGCCTAGCAGAGTACGCTTGTTGCATGCTCTTAATAATCAAGCTGAGTTGCTGCTTCTGGAGTTCGGGCTGCACTACACAGACTTCGCAAAGGAGCTCCGGACCTCCAAGTTTTGATTTCAGGCACATCCCTCAGCAGTGAAGGCCTTGAACATGCTGTGCCAGGCATTGTTCCGTTTCACTTGACCAAGATGAGGCTGGAAAAGGGATTCTATGGATGGTCTAGTGGGGAAGGTCAGAAAATGAACGTCGAAATCAAGATTCGCGAAGCAGTACAAAAAGCAGAAGCGGAGGTACGCCTGACACGCCCGTAACGACACAAGGAATGCCTAACTGATGCATATGACAGGCGAAATTGGAGGTCAAAGTCTTGGAAAATCCACCAAAGGAAGTGCGCCCATTGGACCTTGGGACTATACCAACTCGCGGACGGACTATACAGACTACTTTAGGCCTTCCCACTGTTTCAGCAGATGTGCGCCAACTGAAAGCGATACTACGCGAAGATCCGGACATCTATGCACATCTTTCTAAACACGTCGGCGGTGAGAACCCCTGTGCAAATATCACGCCCGCCTGCGCTCTTCTCAATGTTTGCAAGACTAGTACCATTCAGCAGCGAGTCCATCATCAGGCAAGCACACATGCTTCGACACCGCTCTGTAATCAGCGCAATAAGCCGGACGAGCCACTCATCCTCAAGATAGAGATGCATGTCAAGGGTGAGAGCAAGACAGTGGAACTGATAGTAAAGGTGCCTATGAGTCGATTTATAATAAAAGGGTATGAACAGGAATTGACGCTCTCGCAGGTGACCTTTTCTTTGACCTTCAAGCAGCCTCTGGCTCCAGCAGAGGACGGCGGGGATGGCATACATACACTCAAGCTACACGCAAAGATAGGGCCGAGGGGGGCAAATAGCTACATGCTGCACAATGCTCCTGGAGGAGTCCTACCACGAGAAGGTCAAAACCGCATCGAGGCAGGGCCCATGCCAATACCGCGCTGCGCGTACGGTATACACTCTGACGTCTAGCATGCCCAGAGATGTACCCTATGCTAGATTTAATGCCATCGGGCAGACTCGCGTACAGTGCGGGCGCCTGCGAAAAGCTCTGTCGAGACTCAGTTGCTCGTTGCAGCAAGTTATCAGACAATTGGCGTATGGTCGTCCACTCCGCCCGGTCACCGTCCTTCAGTTGCAGAATCAGTACACAATGGTGCTGCCGTGAGCCCTTTGCATCGCTTTTCAGACGCATACGGCAGGCACTGCGAGTCGGAGCACAAGAGCAAGTCCCAATGTCGTTGGACTGCGAACGGGAATGCTGCCCGGTGTCCGTTCCAAAATGAGCGCAAAGAAAGTTTGAGGTGCAAGAATGAAAGGTGTCGAATTTGTTGAATAGCTTCCTAGCGCCAAAACGATAAGCAAGAAGCCAGAGCAAGCTGGATTGACTTCTGGATGCGTCGCACGTTATTACGTATATCGTGGTAGTACACCAGCATGTAGGGCATCTAGAGCGAACTCTGGTACTGTACGCGCTGAGTGTGCCTTCCACGTCGGGACCCACATAGATCGCCATCAGATCCTCGAAAATGCGGCCGGCTAAAATCGCGTGCCTGTTCACCTTCTTCGTGCCTTGTTTACCTGGACGCGTAAATTTGACAGCTGCCCGCGACAAAGGCATTTCACGACGTGCAGACGCATGGTAGAAACAACACTTCAGATCTCTGCAGCATCACCCACAACTATCGTCGCTCGTTGGGAGTGTTCTCAATGGGCGCAATGAGACAGGTTCTGACTTCCCCTTCCGGACGTGCTCTCGAGATTTAGGAGGAATGCCTGCCAGATCTCTGAGCGATGGAGGTGCACAACATCGCAATGCTCGAGATAGAAGCGACTCGGACACCTGTGCTCGAGGTCCTCTTGCGAGATACGATGTGAACTGTACCATCCTCTTTGCGTATCTTGTCGCGTGCAACAAAGCCACCCGAGGATTTGCACAGCATCAGCGCTGCAGAAATTGCAACTTCCAAGTCTTTACATGTCCCAGAAGAGCAGAGCCAAAACCATGCTCATCAGAAGTCTAGGCCCCTTCGCTGTGTCGTCATCAGGAGCTCACGCATGTTGTGCAAAACACACACATGGAGGCCAATCAAAGGATTGTCGCAGATTGTTGTGTTCTGCTTGTGCGTGTGTTTTTGTGCCTCCCATATCCGGCTGACCCCTATCCGACAAGGCACCGCAAGAGGAAAGGCGTACAATTCTCTGCCATGTTTCGAGCGATGCCTCGGGTCAACAACAACACTCAAACGTACTTTACCGCTGTGTAGGCATAAGGCAAAGGCAAAAGCGCAGATACAGCGCCTGGAGCGTGCGGAAGAGACATCCTCGCATTGTTTGCATCGAAAGCGGACAGCTAATACGTCTACGGTCTTATTAACGAGCTTGACTCAATGAGGACTGCTCAAGAGGTCGACTATTGGGCTAGTCGAGGTGTTGCACTCTTGCTTTTCCAATCCTTCATCACCAGCGCCAGAGGAAAAGTAGTCTGCAAAGGAGACATTGCAGCTGAGGAAGCCATCACAGCAAGTCTCAGAGACTGTCAGGTGTGAAGACCAAGGTAAGCGAGGTTAAAGTGATGCAAGAGTAGTAGCTTACTTTCGTGTTACTTGTCCCATAGAAACACTAAAGCAGAACCCAGACTGCGAAAAGTCCACCTACCACTCTGATTTCTGGTCTCCCGTCTGAAGAAACACGCACGCGACTCAGTTCCGTAAAGTTACAACGGCAGCTGTCAATCCAGCTCAAACCCTAACCAAGGAGGCCAACGGCTGGCTTCATCTATCGAAAGACGAACGACGTCAAGGACAAGCCTTAATCCTCGCAATTTACGCGTGCCATCTTGTCGCATACCTCTTTCTATCGCGAACTTTTCCAAACTTCACGCCTCCCGTCTCTGAGAAATTTCACTCGACGCGCCTCCCGGCCTAAAATTCGCTTAGGGGGAGGAACTCGCAAAGAAGCGAGGACGAACCAGAAGGAGAGATAAGTTTGGTCACCTCGTGTAAGTAATATATCTACGTGCCTTGAGGTATCCGGTTGGGCTGCCCGTCCGTCGAGACCCCAAACGCCTCGATATCAGCAAAGCATGCCTGACACCTCATTTCATTTATTATTCTGCCCGCAGTCCTCGACAGCTACTCTTTCTTCTGCTTCTTCTCTCCTCTCTTGCTCTCTCTTCATCCATCATAATACTACATACTTCAAACCTTCTGCTTTCACAAAAGGCTGTCTTTGAAAGACGTCAAGCCACTTCTCAATTCTCCGGCCTCCTGACCCTAATACGCGTTTAGTGCCTTTTCAAGAAGCAGAAGACGTCTGCCATTTCCTCCAAGAAGCAAACACAAATCTAGGAGATTGTCAGCCTTTCCTCGCTCGCACACCTACAAGAACTGGACCTCGTCACCATCGCTCTCTTTCGTCTTCCATTCTTCCATCATCAGCAATACCTACTCCACCACAAGTATCATATCAAGCATCAACATGAGCTACTCTACCGATACTCAAACACCAGCGATGACCCGCCGGCATCCGGCTTCGCTCTTGCCCAAGTTCATGCACCACCCACAGCTCCTTGAGCTAGTGCGGTCACCAGTCACTGCAGAGATGATTGGTATGTCTACTTCTTCACGAAAGTTTCGCGAATGTCTTGCTGATTGCGCTTCTTTTTCGCTTCCAGCTCACATTGCTGCCAAAGCATGTGCTGTCATCCAGTGTGGACCTGCAACGCCCATTGCACTTCCATCTCCTCCATCTACACCAACGAAGCAATCCTTCTCCAACCCAACCCTTCCTTCCGACCCATCTCTGCCATCCCTGGAAGCATTCATCAGCATACTCGTCCAGAAGAGCAACGTACAAGTGCCTACCCTTCTTTGCACGCTCATCTACCTCGAGCGTCTAAAGACACGCCTGCCCAACGCAGCCAAGGGCATGTCTTGCACCAGACACCGCGTCTTCCTGGCCACACTCATCGTCGCTGCCAAGTACTTGAACGACTCTTCGCCAAAGAACAAGCACTGGACAAGATACGCAGCTCTATTCAGCCAAGCCGAAACCAACCTGATGGAGTGCCAGCTACTTTACCTCCTCGATTACGACCTTCGCATCGAAGAGTCCGAGCTCCTCGAGCACTTCGCTCCCTTCCTCAACTTCCGCAAAGCATCCAACGCTTCCCTCGTCCAGACACCCAACCGTCTCCGCGAGCGCAGGACACCATCACTCGAGTCCGTTGGCTCATCGTCATCCGGCTCCGACTCTTCCTCCTCTCCTCTTCCTCGCACTCCTTCGAGCGAGACACCGCCTCGTCCTACTGCCATGGTCAAGCAGCCGGCGTACTCCAGAGGTCTGCCTACACCAGAACCTTCTCCTCCTTCGTCCCGTCGCACCCGCCTGGGCAAGTACTTCAGCGGACGCACCGACAGGTCGCGGAGTGTGGATGCATCCATGATGCAAGTCGACGGAGTTACCATTGTGCAGTAAAGTCTGCCTGTGCCGTGGACGAGAGTTTAATTTCGAGAGGCCTGGTGTCATGCCCGCTCCATTCGGGGTGCGAGGATTAGGGGTTTGCAGTCTATTGGGGAGGTTTAGGGAGGTCGCATCAGTCAACTGTTGATGTTTCAATAGCCTAGAAGGATCAAGAAGCAGTACCGTCGACATCGTTAGCAGTGCGTTTAGAGTAGATTTAACCAATCAGTAGCATCTGCACAATGTATCCATAGACAGCCTTCTTCACTCGTATGAGATCTCAATGCATATCAATCATGAATGCTTCAATCTTTCGAGTGCTTCGTCTTGCGCTTTCTTCCTGCTTCGCATTGGCTTCGCTTGAGCCGCATGGAACCTGGTCGAGAGCCTACCAGTGCCTTCTTTCGGGACGAGCTTTCAAGAGCACTGGCAGAGTGCGGCTTTGGGATATCCAGCTGGGAGCTCGAGCAAGCGAGTGAAGGCCAAGGCAGCGTGAAGCCAACAGCCAACGGGAAGCTCTGGCTGCTATCTGACGAGGCAGAAGTAGGACCAGAGATAGGGATAGAGCTGTCTCTTCAGGGTTACCGGGTATTTTATCATCTCGGCCGGACCATGTCAAGCTACGCTGAGAGGCCCGTCTAGGTAGTCGATGGCCTGACGCCGCAGATGCGAACGAACCATTATGAGACGCTGGACGACCTTCTGTGCGCTGTCAGTCCAGTCTTTGCGCGTCGTCGCACCAAGCTCCTCTTCCAGAAGCTCGAAGATGTAGCAAGAGAAAGAAGCTGGAACGACGACGAGGAAGTACCTTCTGAACAAGCGTCTTAGCTAGTGTACACCTTCCATGGTATTCAAGCCGTCGGCCCTTCAATAGGTGGTCTGGCATGCTCTATTGTCGAGCAAGCGAAACGGCCTCAGCTAGTCGCAAAAGCGAATAGGGACCAAGGGACGTTCTAATGGTACAGAAAGCAGTGGGGATGGACTAGCTCGTAGCAATGGTACCTTCGGCCGCATCCTCTTCCACCTCTTCAGGGTTCACCGTCCGGCTCTTCAGCACTCGAATATCCTCTATCGGCCTGGTGTCGCGTTCGCACGCCATGAGCAAGAGTACGGATACGATGTGACACCCGCAACACTCACTTGTCACGCGCATCCGTCCGGACTGCGCCCAAACGCTCGACTACGCGCATCCCGCTCTGTATACGGCCGAATATCGTGTGTTTACCTGCGTGGGAATGGTTATTTAGAGAGAGGCGTAGGTGCATGAATGAGAAAGGTACATACCGTCTAGGTGCGGCGTCCTTCGGAAAAGGTCATGTCAGAATCGTGTAAACCTAGCAAAGGGCTCCTACTTACGGCGCCAGAGTAATGAAGAATTGGCTTCCATTCGTATTTGGTCCACTGTTTGCCATCGCTAGCACTCCTGCGCCCGTAAAGTGGAGTTCTGGATGCTGATGATTCAGATCAGATCAGTCCGATATGGCCTGCCGTAGGGATAGGGCTCTAGACATACCAGCTCATCTGCAAACTTGGAACCGAATACAGAGCTACCTCCTCTGCCTGTACCTGTAGGATCACCTCCCCTGCGAAATAACAGTTAGCCGGTCTCCCTCTTAGCTGGCCATGTTGCACACTGTATCATGAAGTCTGGAATTATGCGATGGAAGATTGTGTTTGTGTAGTATCCCCGCTTAGAGAGTTCATAAAAGTTCTGGCATGTCTAGCGAAGGTCTCGTTTTCAGCTTTCGCCAAAACCAGATGTGCGAGATCTGAAGGTACCCTTGGAGCATGATCCCAATAGAGCTCAAAGACGATTTGGCTGCAGAACAGAAGGCTGTCAGCTCCCAGAAGATTTGATGCGCGCAGTCTTCAGAAAGTACCCCATGGCCGTATCGAAGACAGCATTTCCTAGGATCTGAATCACTTTCTGAAGCTACATACATCTTGGGAAGCTCACTCACCTCGTTCTGACATCCTGAAAGAGTGAAGAATCGGCCAAAATCTAGGAGCTTATCCTGACCTCCTCGAACTCCCTTTGAGCTGCGACCTGTTCGCTCTTCTCCAACTTCAAGCTTGACATATAGTCTGGAGCCGCGACAACACAACAATGCACCTACATCGCTAGCCATAGCGCTCAGCACCGTGAACAGCGACAAGATGGACGCTGGCTCGACGAGCCAAGCACTGCACGTGCCGTCCGCCTCGAGCGATGAACACGATGTTCAGCGTCCTCTTATATCCCCTGCTACCATCGTCAACATCAAGCATAAGCTGGGAAGGTCGCGACATGTGCCTCAAGCCAGCGCCTCCGCTCTGGAAGAATGGAAATATGTTCGAGGGCCGAAGCGTAGTAGCGATGCTGGGCTGCACGAACTGGAAGGAACATCTTCAGGATTCTCTGTCAGGCCGCCCAGAGATCCGCGAACCTCTGTCGCAAGCAGTTCTTTCGGCGCTCACCTTGTGCAGGAACCCGATTCTTATGCTAATTCACCTGCGCCATCTCCTGGACTACACCAGAACGGCGATCTTGAATATGATTCAGACGATTCCCACTCCGGCGACGAGTATGCTCACTATACGAAGCGACGGGCAAATAAGCGGACATCCCAGATATTCCTGCCGCAGGAAATATCGGAACCCAAGCTATCGATCTATCAACGGTTCATGGACCTCTTCAGACTACCTGCGCTAACCGCAGTGCAGAGAGGCGTGATCAAATGCTGTATAGCGTACTTCGTGGCCACGCTCTTCACTTTCGTACCCTGGCTTTCGGATCTATTTGCAGCGCCGTTCGATCTAGAAGGACCTGTCAGCGGAGCTCACGTTATCGCCACTGTATCAACATACTACAACCCTGCAAAGACCCTCGGAGCCAGTGAGTCCCGCATATAGTCGCAATCGCTGTACTTCACTAATGCTCCTTTAGTGATCGAGGCGGACATCTTCATGATATGGGCGTCATTGTTCGCACTCGTCACCGCCCTTGGCTCGATGGCAACGGCTGTTGCCCTGGAGAATGCAGGCCTACATGAGCTAAGTCACTTCGTGATCGTCATCTTCTGGCTGGTCGGATCTATGGGATTGGTAGCCTGGATGAAGGTCAAAGTATCTAATTCACAGTTCGGATCGGTGCGTCAGTATACTCGCAAGGCGCAAAGATTCTGACAAGTTCGCTGTTGTTGTAGGCATGCTCCATGGTTGCTCTCATTATGTGAGCTGTAGAAATCCAAGGTTTCCTAAGACTATACTGACATATCGATACAGATCCTCGGTGTACGTGGTGTAAAAGGGAACCCCGCTGGCGGGCCTGACAGTCTGCGTCTGTACAGTATCTGCAAAGAAGGCAGCGTACATCAAGGCATCTTTCAGACCCAGACTATCTCCCAAACGTTCGCTACGGTAATCCTCGGTACGCTGATCTCGAATGCGGTCTGCTTCCTGGTCTGGCGGGGTTCTGCAACATCAAAGCTACAGTCAGTACAGACAGCCTCCTGAAAAGTTCCGACACTGAGTCTGCGACTGTCAGGGGCGACATCAACAAGAGCCTCGAATCTTTCGCTACGCTCCTTGATATGCTGTGCCATGCATTTCTGAGCGAAGAGAGGTACTGAATCGTGCCTGCAAGTTGATCGATACTGAAATAAGGATACTACAGCACGCTATCCGACGAAGCCCTGAAGAAAGCTGTAGATGGCCATCGAGCAGCTTTCACAGCGCTGAAGACCTCGCTCGAGGCGGCTAGACTAGAGCTTTGGGATTACCGCATACAACGTACTCAGATGTCATATGACAAGTATGCCTTTCTCCTTCCGCGTGTTCTATGTTCCGCTAAGATCGTCTGCAGAATCGTTGCTTCGATGAATCGGCTCGCTCAGCATATTAACGGGCTGCGCTCGGCTGTTACACTCGAGCGAGAGCTTGACCTGGCTACTAAGATGCAATCCAGCAAGACGGGCGACAAGAAGACCGCAGAAGCGGACGACGAGCTGATGACAGCCTTTCAGGACAGTGTTGGTCCAAGTTTGCGCGGCTTAGCCGGCACCCTGAAACAGGCACTGCGGGATGTGCGAGCTTCGTTTATGCATTCAAGAGCAGGCAGAGGCGATCTTAACGCTCTCCGATCCGGAGATATAGAAAATGGAACAGCTACCGGGTTGGACAGTCTCCATCGCTTGAAGAACGAGCTCGAAGAAGCTCTGAAAGCATACAAGACCTCACACAGCAAGTCGATCAAGCGGCTCTACCGGCATTATCCGAGCAGTGTTCAGGACGAGAAGGCTTTTTTTGAGGATCGACTTACCCCGCAGCTAGATACACAGCCGTAGGTGGCCAGACTCATATTTGACCAGTCGTTATACTCACCTCTCAACAGAAACGAGCGTATCTTCCTGATCTACTTCTTCTGTTTTAATCTCGAGCAGTTCGCCAAAGAGCAGGTGAGACACGATTTTCATAGTTATACGCGGTCAGGGTCCGATGGGTCCATACACTAGGCCGATCTCATAGATGCCTTCATGGCTGTTCGGAAAGGTAGAGATTCCAGCAGTATGATATTCTACTATGCTGACATGCATGCTGACCCAGAGGAAGAACTCATCGAGAAGGAACGTCAGTCCGAGGGCGCTCGCAGCGTGTCAATATCGATCATATCAACTCTCGACATATTCGGTTGGTTCTCAGATCGATCGAAGTCTCCTTCTACGACTCACAAATGGTCCACGCTGCGCAAGAAGATAGGTCGGTCCCTTTCGATACAATCCGACAGGCACGGACGTCGCTGTTGACATATGTACTTCGTTAGTCCATCTGATGCCATTCCACAACAACAAGCAGACCTCGCCCTTCCCGTCCACTGAAGGTACCGCTGTCACGAGCCATAGCGCCGCTCAAGAGCGTAGCAGCACACTCACAGGAAGAATGCGGAGACGGGCATGGGAGCTCCTAATCAAGATGCGCAAGCCCAATGTGATCTGTAAGTCATGTTCCACAATGACCGAGACTTGTCTAAACCAGCCTTAGATGCCGTCAAGACTGGTGTAGGCTGTGGTGTGCTCGGAGCATTCGCAGTAAGTTTAGCGCAAGCCCAATCTGATCGCTCGCTCACAAAGCTGCGCCATCATCAGTTCAATCACACAACACGGCCTATCTTCGTACGCTATTCGGGCAACTGGGCCATGCTAAGCTATATGTAAGCTTGCAACTGACTAAGCCAATGTCGTGTTTGATCTGATGTTCGGACAGGGTCGTTGTGTCTACAACCATCGGTGCAACCAACTTCAACGCGTTTTTCCGGATTGGCGGAACCATTCTTGGCGCAGTTTCTGCCGTCTCTGCATGGTTCCTTCTGCTAGGACATCCAGTCTTGCTGTGTAGTAAGCAAGTCATTGGCCTTGCACTTTACTATTCTGACGAAAGCGTCCAACAGTGGCTTCCGTGGCCATCTCTATGCCCTGCTTCTGGATCATTGTAACCAAGCCCAAATTTGCGACAAGTGGTCGATTCATCCTTCTCTCATACAACCTTACCGCTCTATATGCGTACAAGTAACCTTTGTCCCGGCTACAGAACATCATTTCAACGCTGATAATATCGCAGTGTCCGCTCTACTGGCTACGATGTAGAAGAAATTGCACTACATCGAACCATATCGGTCATAGTAGGCACGCTCTGGGGCTTAGTAGTAACGCAATACATATTCCCCTTCGAAGCGAGAAAGGAGCTACGGCAGGGCATCTCAGAGTCAGTTCAATATCTTCTCTGCCTGTCACCTCAGAAGGAGTTGACACCTTCCCAAGATTCTTGGTCCACTCGGCCTTCTTCTATCAGGAACTAGTCGAATACACAAGTGTTGGACCGCATGACTACTACCTCAAGCCAACCATGTCGTCGGCGTCAGTATCCTCTGAAGAGCGCTCTCCTCTTCTGACGCCTAATGTACACAAGCGGCCTAGTAAGGAGAAAGACTTCGTACAGATGGAAACGCATCTTCAAGTGTCCCTGATAAAGGTACAGCCACTCCGCAAAGGCACGCAAATCGCTGCTGACAATGAGACACAGCTGGGAGCTCTCATCGACCATGCCAAGCATGAACCTCGTCTTAAAGGGCCTTTCCCAACTGGACCGTACGCGTCTGTCCTGAAATCGTGTCAGAGGCTCTTAGACGCTCTACATGCTATGAGTATGGTAGCTACTCTTCCGGAGTTCCATCGAGTAAGCTTAAGTTTGACAAACATGAGCGCTGGTTGACCGACTTATCCTAATTTCAGACTATTCGGCGTGAGATTACACTCAAAACGAATCCTGAGCGTCGGGAAGTTGCGGGAAAGTAAGTCGCCTTACCTCCTAAGCGAGAACAATACCGATCTCTGTTCATCGCAGTATTCTGCTCTTCATGTCATTATTGGCCAGTGATCTCAGTCTCAAGGCGCCCCTTCCGCCATACTGTAAGCATTCGCTCGCGAAGGCGCGGACGCATAGGCTGAAGAATTGTTGCTAGTTCCTCCTGCTCTTGAAGGCTGGAAGCGTTTGACGAGCAAGATTGGTAACTTGTCTGTTATCCAGAAAAGGGCAATTCGCGGAGTCTCCCCTCTTATCCTGTTCTATAGCTATGCTATGATGGAGAAGGTAAGACGTTGTCTGCAGTTCATGACCATGCTAAGACCATACTCGATGATGCAGGATCTCATCGTTCAACTCGAGAACATCGGAAACGTCTTTCAATACCTTTTCGGTGTGCTTGGCGACACAGAGGGAACTGGAACAGGTGTAGAGGCGTTTGAGGCTCTTTTCAACCAGCAGCAGCTTGAACAGTCGCCAGACAACGAGGCTAAAAGCGTATCAAGCGACAGCGATACTGATTGATGGGATGCATCATGTTGCTAAGATCTGGACTGAGTAGATGAGTGTCCCGTAGTTGAGCATCCAATATTCGTAGTACTTCACAGTTGCATATACATCTGTTCTCGTAGGTCGATCTCAGGCTTCGCTCCCGCGAATATGATGAGCGCGACGAGTCATGCAGAAAGACCGCCCACACCATCAGCAGGCTCTCTGACTTTCCTTGACCAAAACGTCCTGCCGTCGAACGAGCCCATCGCTCTGCGAAGCCTCACGACCTGACCAGCATGACTCGCGCCCTTTCGTCCTCTTTGACTTCGCACCACTCCAGCAATGACAGATACAGGGAATCAAGCAGAGTCTAGCCAGACTAGCAAGTTCGCTGAGCTGCAGAAACTCCAGGCCTCGGGGGTATCAAAGAACGACTTGCCGGGGTATCTCTGCACCCAGATAGAGCTACTCATAGAGCTCAAAGGTCTACGAGACATCCTGGAAGAGCGTATCAAGAGGGATTCCTTCGGTGACCATGCTCAAAACCTGTCTGCTGTCTTGACAAGGGTAAGGCACCAGGTCCCCGCCTGTCCCGTCAACAAGTAGCTCACGCTTTCACTACAGAGTCAACGCTTGCAGGAGCTAAGCGTGATGGTGATTCGAGGTGTATTGGACGACAAGACCTGGATACCTCTGAGCAACATCGCGCGGGAGATCCTGTCCGGCGAAAGGCTGAAAGAAGGCATCGAGACTATTACTTCTTCGCTCTTCAACGACATCATGTGGGAGCATGCAGATGTCGGTATCGTCGACGAGGATCTGGAGAAATATCAGAAGTTGCTGGATCTGGACATCGCTTATCTGCGGAAACATCTAGAGGTGAGCGTCTATCTCGTATCGCAAGACAGATACTCAAGATCGTTATTGCAGTATGGGAGTTACTACAACACTCAGATGGAAGAAGCCAGGAAAGACAAAGAGGCTGCGCTCCAAGCTGCACAAGATGCGCCGGCTCCGCCTCCCTATGCGGACGCGCCCAGCACTGACCCAGCAGCTTTTGAGCCGAACGTCAGTACAAGTACATCCCAGTAGTACACTTCAAGTATGGCGGCGAGTAGTTTTGTTGTTATATCTGAGAGGCATCAGGCCGCTTAGTCGCGCAAGGAACCGAGGGTATGCAGTGTACATACCCTAATCTGATACGTGCCATTTGCACGGGAAAGGTACCTGACCCATTTGACAGACTGCATCTCCGGCTGATGACGTTCGAAAACCTTGAGGAAACGCACGAGCAGGCCGGACGCGGTGAACATTAGGACGTTGAAGTCGACTGAGATGGGCGGCCGAGACCAAGGTTTTTGAGAGGTAGATGACGACCGTGTAGCCTCGCCTGATAGCGTGATATCTGCTCCACCCTGTACGCGCGGAATCCTGTTATACAATGAATAAGCCCCCCCGATGACCAGGCCAAAGAAAAGCACTATATACTCACTTCCAGATTATGAGATTGTCACTAGGACTATATTTCGCCTTACCAAGCGACACTTTGACATCGACGTTTGCGGCATTCAACGGTGTCGGAATCTTGATGACAACGTTGCTTGCAGCGAGCTTCGGTGAGAAGTTGGTCTTAACTTGTATCGTATACTCGACGCGAGTCTTGCCGTGTTCCTCAACTATGGGCACCACCTTGAAAGGCAGGTTTATATTGGTAGTAGAGCGGTACCTGCATGCCGCCTTCAGCTTAGTTTTGTAAAGTAGGGGATGGAGCTCACCGCATCAGCTCAAACTCCCCGTCTGGCGGAATGAAGCTGATCGTCCTATCATTATCAAATTTGCCGAGCTTGACACATTGATGAAACTGGCAGTCGTCCAGCTCCACAGCCGAGCTCTCCGGTCCATCAACGGTAGAAGTATTTCTCTGTGCAGCCTTCCTGTCCAGGACGAGCTTATCGTTCAAGCCGAACTTGCATTCTGGCATGCCAGATAGGTAGGCCCGCATCAGGATCTGACCATCCACGTCCGCTCGCAGCACCGTGCCTTTGGAAGACATGAGAAGGTTCACGCTCTCAATCACATCGACGAAGGCTTCGTTCTTCCGGTATTTCACATCGGATCGCCGCCAAGATGTTGCGCCGGTAGCTTGTATGGTGATCTTCGACGAGTCTTCGCGCTGTACAAGAGCATGCAAGATGTGCTTATCAGCATGACGGAGCTAGCCAGGAGCAGAGCACGCACCACTGCCTGTTCCGACTTGACGCCCTCCGTCGTGATATACATCTTCAGGGTGTCAGTTTCAGAGTTTTGTGGGTAGCCTGCATCTAGTATCTCTGTAATAGCGACAGAGCTATCAGTATTAGTGAAGGTCGGATCGCCAGAGCGGTCCCGACTTGCCATCCAGCAGCTCATAAATCAAGACAAAGTTGTTCTTGACGCTCTCTTCATCTAGCTTGCCAAAGTATGACCGGCCTATCCCGATAACGCGGTAGCAGAACTCGAAGACGAGCGCTGCATTGACGTTCGTCTTTGTCACGCAGGCCAGGTAGAGGTTGAGGTGCCGGACGTGGAAGAAGGAAGTGCTTCCTAGAGTAATGATAGGTGCACGTACGTCGGGATTGGCGACGACCTGTTATCAAGCAGCCGTGCATGCATCGTCAGTTGCGACCGAGGTCATAGTGGACAGGCCAGCGGATGTACATGAATACGAAAGATCTCCGAGATGGAACGTCTGTTATTGAGATGTTAGTACTTTCCTGGCGTTGCAGCTTGCATCGCAAACCTACTTGACATCCGGCCTAAACACCCTCGCAATAAGCACTTCGCCCTGTTCGAAGCGACAGCACTACGGTCAATGCTTGACCATATATACGATGTAGACACGGCGACATGCCTTGAGGTTGAGGATGAAGAAGGCTGAGATCATGGTAGAAACAGCGCAGACGCAGGTGCTTTGGCCAGCGCGACCTCAGCTAGTCGCAAGGTATTCTTTCGCAGTCGCAGTGGTTGGACCAGATACTAGAAGGTGTTCTTAGATTGATTGGCGAAGATTCAGCAAGAGAATGGGATGTACAGTAGTGACAGCAATTCGGTAAGCATGAAAGGCCGGCAGCTGAGTCGTACTTCGATATATTGCATTCAACACCACAAATCGTTTATCCATCTAGACACTACATACTCCTTGTATTCATCGTGATTCCGACCCCGCTTTTCTAGTTGTCGCCTTCTTTGACTGCATCCGCATAGCTGTCATGCGGAGCTCTCTGGTCCGCTTTCGTCGTGTTTTGCTGTATTCCAGTTGTGCTAGCAATATCCTCTGACCCGTATATCTGTGAAAGGTTCATTTGGCTTTTGGTCCTGCTTGCCCTCCTTCTTAGTCTCTTGTTCTCGCCTTGTAGCTCATCTCCGTTGACAGAACCATTCTTCAAGCGCTCTTCCACTCCACGTACTACTTCATCATAGTCTGCAGGATCGTCTTCGCTCTCAGTCCTGTACCCTGGTGTCACGGGCTGAGAAGCGCTAGGCGTCTGCTCTCCGCTGCCATACTCATCCGATCCCCACATTCTCCTTGGTGTCTTTGCAGACCAGCCAAAAAGCTTCTCGTCGATCCATGTCATAGGATGCGATAAGATACTGCTTTCCGGACCGAAAGTGCTCTTTCGACGAGGTGTGGTACCAGTAGGCGTCCCGTATCCATCACCTTCAGCAGAATAGGAATGCGAGAACTCCGAATTAGGAATGATGCGTCGAGATTCGAAGTCTGCCCAGAGCTTCGGAGCAAACTCCTCGATAGTAGCGGTGAGCTCTTCGGTAACTTCGCGGCGTTGCGTGCGAAGCTGTTCGATAAGCTTATGTCGAGATGGGAATAGGGACATGAAGAGGGGCGGAAGCGATTTATAGATATCCATGCCTACTTCTCCGAATCTGAGAGCAGAGTATCCGAAACTTGGTACGGCAACCATCATGAAGAGGGGCGTCAGGAATAGATACTTCCTGCCCAGATCGTAGCGGAAGACGCAGTACATGGCGATGAGTGTGTAGAAGGCATAGAGGACGGGCGCCATTCCAAGTGAGACGAGTACCTTCCAAGTTGCCAGAACGTCTCGCCCTTGTAGTTTGACGGTAGATGCTGCAAGCGCTTCTTTGGCTTTCTTGCGACTGATGATGGAAGCAGCGATGAAGATTGGCCCGTTCATGACGATTCCAGGTAGGGCCATAACCGTCCAGGCGCTGATGAGGCCTGTCCGCCATAACAATAGCAGTAAAGATTTCCACTTTGGCTTGTTGGCGCCTTCGACCTGTAGAGAGCATCAGATATGCTTAGCGTCGTATTGAAATAGTTGACGAGATCAGCATACCTGGTGGTCTTTCAGGCCCAGCTGTCGCAGTCGCTTGTTATATGCTTGTACCTGCTTATACAGCTGTTGAACTCTCGGCTCATCCTTGTATGTATTGTAGCCGATGATGAAGCGCTTATTGAGTTCTACTACCTGCGACAGATTGAGTTGCTGGCCAGGCGGCTTGTACAGTCTCCTACTAGCTTGAATAACCTATTCTCCCTCTTCATCAGCGCCATCGATTAGAAGGAATGTCAAAACACTGACCATCAAAGTATCATAATCAGGTCCACGAACAGTGACTGATTTCAAGCCATCAAAGACCAAGTCCATAATCGATCCAATCGCATCTCTTTTCCCCTGTCCACCCTGCGCAAACGTCTCGACCAACTCTGGTCCGATCGAAATAGGTGCACCGAACTCGATGACTGCTCGCGAACGGAATCTGTGAGGATGGAAATAGTTCAGTCCGACTGGGACGATTCGGACTTTTAAGTTGGGATTGGCGGCCATGGCGCCTAGGGCCATGATTGCTAGACCGTGCTTGAGAGGGAGGAAGTCCGTACGGTCGTGCGAGCCGCCTGGGAGGACTGTCAGTACAGGTAAGAATGGTGAAGCGAGGTCGAACTCACCTTCTGGGAAGATACCGATACATCCACCTTCCGACAGCTTCTTATAGACGGAGGAGTACATCTGGGAGGTGCGAATACTCAGACGACGAGACTTCCCGCGCGGCAAGTAGCGAAAGCTCACCTTCGTCTGATCGATGTACGGCAAGCACTTGTACGCTAGGCCTCCTTCTGTATTTCCCTTCCCCACATTCTGTCCTTCCTCATACAGGTCCTGCACTACTTTCTCCTTACTGAACATCTTCTTGATCTTGACCGTCTCGTTATCTACGACTTCCACGACTTCGACAGTCGGGAACCCATATGCTTTTGACAGCTGGATCTGCGCTTTAGGTGTTAATTGCGTCTTGAAGGAGGTCTTGATGCCTTTGATCTCGGTTGCGTCTTTGGAGGAGATGTAGATTCGTCCTTTCCCGTTCACGGCACCGTCGGCAGCTCTGGCGACGGGTACTGGAAGAATATCGATGTACGTCAGAAGTTGTTCAGAGCCTTTGGTCATGCTCATCACTCACTGCTATGCGCAATCTTGGAGGCCAGGCCAATAAAGGTTCGCTCGTAACTCTTGGCTGCGATAAGGAAAGAGACTCTGCGGTTCGCAGATAGACGGACTTCGCTCATGAGGAGTAGAGGGTCAAGGAACTGAGGAGCACAAGATGTGAGTAAGGCTTGCTTTGGTAAAGTTGGGAAGGCGAATGTACGCACCTGGTTGTGATGCGGTCCGCACACGAAGAGGACAGGACCGTCCCGCGGTACCTTGTATGCGCCTCTGGGGCGAATCTCTCTGAAGAATAGGTTGATGACCCACTATGGTCGAGCACACGAGCAGATCAGCTATAAGTCGTTGAATTCAACAAGGACAGGCTTTGCATACACACCTTCCATAGCAGAATATGCAAGTCGTATGCGAGGTTGCTAGCTAGTCCGAAGTTCCACCTGTGCAGGACAGTCGCGACGACTCTGACGACAAAACGGACGAGCGGACCAATGAAGCGCTTAATGAAGCCATGGAGAGATTGAAAAGGGAGGATCTTGAGGAAAGGCATGAGGAAGTTGCGCAAGTCTGACAGTGTCTGCTGGAAAGTGGGTCGCTCATGATGTTGAGATCCGGTTGAGGAGGTCGAGGCTTTATCTGCTTTCTTGGAGGATGTCTCTGCGCTTGTTCCTTGCTTTACAGCGTCTGCGAACGAGACTCCGCGCTGCTGCTGCTGTAGATTGCTCGTTCCTACGTCTGACCTCTCAGGTTGAGCTAGCGGACCACCAGAAACCGGCGCTTGATCATTGACAGGTGTATGAGATGGAGGAGCAGCTCCAGTATCAGCCAGCAGCTGCTTGACAGAGGTCAAAGGTGATTTCAGGTCATTTGCGTCTTTTGCTGCGTCAGAAGTCGTGGGACGTCGAGCTGGATTTCGCGCAGATGGGTCATCTCGTTGTTGTTCTTGCGATTGCAAACCCTCGCTATTGCCGTCCATCTCGTCTGGAAGGTATCTTTGCCCCCCTAATCCATCGACGTGTTGGCCCTTTCGACTTGTCCGAATTCAAGAGACAATACTGATACAATGTTCGGCGAACTCAAGCAGATCAAAGCGTGTGTCTTATGAGGCTGCCATCATCATAACACTCTGTCTAATGCGCCTCAATGCGACCCTTTAAAGCCTAGGGTTCAGGGTGGCCTTGCTGCAGGTAGGGCGCCGAAACACGACAAGATAGACCTAAATATGAATCCTCTGTTATATGCAAAAGGCCCTCAACTTCGTCAGCGTCGTTGCGACCGCCCTCATGCTCTGGAAAGGAATCAGCATCATCACAAACACCGAATCCCCTATCGTTGTCGTCCTCTCAGGAAGCATGGAGCCTGCTTTGTGAGGTGCCTCCATATATTCTGGCGCACTTCTGTCCTGACTGGCCGTATTTCAGCCAACGAGGCGATCTCCTACTGCTCACTCTGCCCCCTCGTGAACCGCTCAAGGTTGGCGATATCACCGTCTATAACGTACCTGGAGCAGATATTCCAATAGTGCATCGCGTGATAGAGGTGCACGACGAGTGAGCCGCGCTCTTTGGTCTTATCTTGTTAAGCTAACCCAGCTAACGCGCGCTTCTTCCAGTATTGCAAAGCCAGTCAATACAAGCGACACCGGCTTGATGTACTCACAAGAAGGAGTGCAAGATCAATGGCTGAGTGCGTAGCGCTCGGCACTGTTCATAGACTCGATGGCCTGACCAATATTGGATGAAATAGTAACAAAAGGCGACAACAATCCTCAAGACGATATCTCCCTCTATAGAGGTCTCAAGTACTTGAGAAGGAGCAATATGTGCGATACGATGCGTCGAGTTCGCGAATCGCGCTGATGTGCTTTCCGCCAGTGTCGGCAAGGTGCAAGGCTATCTGCCATACGTGGGCTATGTGACGATACTGATGGTAAGTAGTAAAATTATCCGCTGCTCCATAACGTATTGCTGATATGTTTACGCTCAACTCGTCAAGAATGACTACCGTACGCTCCGGCCCACTCCTGCTTTGCAAAGATTGTCTTTAGCTGACTTAATACGCTTTAGCTAACATAAAATATGCGCTCATGCTCGTGATGGGCGGAGGAATACTGCTACATCGAGAATAGCGGAATTCCGGCCCACCTGAAGATCTCCTGTTGTATCGTCGTTGGAATCGGGCACAAGCACCTGGAGCTTATCGCAACCTCTACATAGGCAGATTACTGACTACACGGATCATCAACGTCAGACTCACTGGCTTGCGGGAGCAGCTCATACGCTGAACGCTGACGTTCTTCGATATCTCGCAAGATAGGCAGGCACGACCTCGTCGGGCTTGTCCAGCGATTGTGCTTTGATGGCGAGATCTTGGGCACTGGTTCCAGTGCGGAGCTGGCGTACCCAGGAAGCTCTACAGGTCTCCACCAGATGATGGAGCAGAGACGAGGAGCAGATGCACAGCCTCACAGAGGTAAGCAAAGCTTCGTTATCACCGACGGCGCCTTTGTCGGCGTAGATTATCGTCCGCTGCTCGGTTCTGTCACGTCCGAAGCATCATCATCACATCAATCCAGCGGATGTTTACCGATAGACCGAAAGAATTTGAAAGGTAAGCAAGTTGTGATGCTTGGCAAGGTCTTCCTTTGAGCTGAAAAGGTGCTAGATAATCGTACCTCGAACTCCGGGAGTCCAAAGAGTCGGGCCATGATACATCTCTTCTCCACGCTTCAAACGCAGCGCATATCCGGTAGACGGTAGTGTGAGTAAGCTACATCTTTGCTGCGGACAATTCCGACGGCCACAAAGTGACACTGTCAGCATCCCTAGCTGCACCCGTTTGATCTGCTGTCCCGGCTCTGGCATCACATTTCGCAAGTATACGTAGCTACACCCTTCTTGGCCTTCTGCATCGCTGCTACCTAAATCTCTAGCTGTGCATAATGACGAAACCGGCATCCCAAAGGACCAAGAGACGCTACTACGCACAGATCAGAGATAGCTGGAAATGGCTCGATGAGCAGACTGCCGAGTCATGGACACACATAGAGGACGCTATCGCTTCCAGAACACCATGGACGTACCAAGCCCACGACCAATATGAGAAACTGCTCGCATTTCTTGAGATGCTGCAACACGTGGCAGCCGGAAGGCAGTATGGTGAAGACTTGTGAGTGACAGCTGGGGACCTCCGAGGCTCGTGCAGACTGCAGGACGAGCTGGCCTTCTCATCGCCAGAGTCGACCGCGCGGATGTCCATCTGCGAGCCATGCAGGCAAAACTCGGAAACAGACTTTTCGCACAGGCCAAAGCCGATGTCGTGCAACAGATCGCGCAAAGGGCGTACGATCGAGAGCATGCTCGGAAAGTGGCTAAGGAGGTTAAGAACATGCCGGAATGGTGGGGCTGGATCTTCAAGAGAACACCAAAACTGTGGACTGAGACTTACGATCGCCTGAGGCTCGGACAGCAAAGCGATGCAGAATCAAAGCGATATCGGGAATTAGTCCATCACATGGTCAAGTTCAGAACAGTCTGTGACGAAAATAAGGACACGGCTACAAATTACCTAAACCATATCAAGACCCATATTGGCGATTCTCTATACGCATGGGCAGTCAACGACGCAAATAAGACGGCCTAGCCCATTTCATTGCTAGCCGGACAGCAAGCCTAAGACACTGCAGAATGGACGTTGACGGCCTTCCCTACAATGTTTACTCTATCTAAGACCCTGTAAACCCTCCAGTCTTTCCGTTCCTGTACTCCCCTACTTTACCCTCAATGAGCCTTTCGGTCTTTCTGCTTGAACTTCTCACACACCTCCTGCACGCCTTCCTGGCTTCATTGAAGAGTTCAGTACGTTTCTTGCTGATTTCGGCCGATGGTCGTGGATGAGCAGATGAGATCTTCGATGTCTTCACAAGACAGGGAGATAGGCATGACCTCAATAGGCTGCTCCAGCTGGAGCGTGAGCCAGCACATAGCTGATCCGCATGTCGTACGTCTTCAGCGGATGATGGAGCAGAGGCAAGGAGCATCTGCATAGCCCCACAGGTGCGGGCAAAGCGTGAGGAGCGTACAGTCGGAGCGAGCGGTAAACTTGCCGCTGCGGAACACAGTGATGATGAAAGGCAAGGTGTTGGCCTTTTCATCAAATTTCCCTTGAACAGTACAAGTGTTCTCACTGACTTTTGAGCGAGCCTTGAGGGTTCAAATAGTGGAGACTCTCGCGCATCTCTCCTCTCGTTTTTTCTTCAATTGAGGTAAACCAAGCGGACAAGTCATTGTAAGCCAACCCCATTCCAACTCGCTTCAATTCCCCAACGCTCACGGTGACTCGACAGCTTCAACCAGGAAACAAAGAAGTCGAACAACGAGTGAACACTCTAAGCTCGTAACATACTATCGGTAGCTCGTGCCTACCTTACCTGCATCCGGTCTCTCTCTGCCTGGTCATTCAGCCAACAGGTGCGTCGCTCTAGCTTTGCCTTCTATCCGGCGTACCGTTACTGATGGTTTTGTCTTCGCCAGCGAGCAGCATGTCCGCGGCCGGATGGATGGCTCGCTCACGGCAGCGCCGCGTCCTTGCGTCTGCAGATCAATCCAACACAATGCAGCAATATTACAATTGGATCACAGCTCAGGAGTGGTCAGCCATATGGACGAAGCTGCGTGATCAGGAGAGGCTGTCAGGAAGGCAGCTGGAACAGTACTTATGTCTGCACAGCTACCTCGTCTACATTTCATCCACAAACACTGGGGACGGTGCTCGATACCTAGAGCACATTCGACGACACATCGGAGATGAACTGTACAACTACATGAAGAGTCAACCTTCGTGAGATGTTTCCTGAGAGCACGACGATACTGCAAACGCTTCCGTTCAGGTGCTACCATTTCTGCTATCTCTTCTTCCTCTTCAGGCCTCTTACAATGCTCATTATCCGAAACCATCTGCAAATCGGCTCTATCTTGCGTTTATGTATGCGTGTCGCCTCTAACGCCGGACCCTGATGACTTCACTCCCCATCGCCACGGCGTCGTCTCTGGTGCACCTGAAGGCATCGTCTGCGCTCCTTTCTGCTAGCTGTGTTCGATATTATCTCCTTCCGACCCAGCTCTTTCTGTACTTCCAATGCCGGTGACACACATCCGACATAGGACCCGGTGACGGTATCATGGCATCTGCCGGCTCTATGTTCAAGTAAGCATGAGCGCATGTCCTCATTGGCTTGAACATCAACGATGGCAAGCCAGCGTGGGCGCTCTGCTTCGCTTATGTGCACTATGTCCGCCCACCCTGCGTATCTTGGCTCTTTAGCCGTTTAATAAGGCGGGCCGGCACGCCTAGATGCAAGTACCTCAGCTGCATAATGGTTGAGCGGCTGTCAACCCACCTCCATATACACAATACGGTTCCAGCTCGCCTTTCACGACCGATCCAGCAGCGACAGTAACGCCTTCTCCTATAGTGCACGGTCCGATAACCCTCGCACCCCCACCAATCCAGACTTCCAAGAACATAGCCGTTAGCCATACTTACCCACAATACGAGAGACGCCTCCTGCTCACCATCGTCACCTATTACAACCGGATAAGCACGTTCCAGACCTGCTCTTCTCTCGGCGACGTCGACAGAATGCGTCGCTGCGTATATGTGGACATCGGGTGCGAAAAGGACCCGCTTGCCGAGCGTGACCTGTGTTTGAGCCATAAGCTCTTGCTCCAGTATCAGTGTGAGAGCAACTATCGGACCTTTGCGCAATCCAGGATCATACAGCCGAAGTTCGCATAGAAGGGACCGGTGAATTCGATGTTAGTGCCCTGCTCTCAGTCAGTCAGCCATTCTGCTCGTAAAAAATGTGCGAGAGGGTGCAATCACGTAGTCGCACTGGAAAGGTGGCTCGATATGTATGCCCATTTCCTTGATTTTGCCTTCCGGCAGCCCAAAGAGCTCTTCATAGAGTTTCCTGTAAACTTGAAATCAGCTCGACTCTTTGGCAGAAGCCCTACAACACACCGGCGTTCAGGTCCAAGGAAGTCATCCACTTTAGTAGGGTCATCAGGCAGTTTAGGCCAAGGTGCATTGTTGATGGCTTGCAGGAGAGGTCTTGTGCGTAGTCTGCCTCGAATGAGATCTACGTCGTCTTCTGCGAGATACGGTAGGCCTGTTGCATGAGATGTGGAGATAGGGCGGAGAAGAGACAAATGGAAGAGATTGGAAGTAGAAGAATAGCAGGGAGTTTATGCATGTCAACAGAAAGTACGAGCTCCTAGCCTGCTTCTGATGTTACCCCGAGCCATCTTTTCGCGTTCGGAGAGAGCGTTCTCGGCTACTTCCGCTTGTTGTATAGCATCTTCAGCGGCTGTCTCGTCGCGCTTTTCAGCGAAGTTGGACATCTTTGAAGAACGCAGCTGATCTAGCGGATCTTCAAATAAGTCCGTTGTTAGAAGCAAAAGAAGGCGCGTCCAGCGCACAAGACTATGCGAACAATAGTATATGTTGTAGGGTTATTGCATGTCTGCTTACACAACAGGCCGCAAATTGGATATTGGCCCGCTTACGCGCCTATCCGTGATCGCATGGCAGCATAGCATATTTACCTTCTCACTTTCTACGACAGATGACCCATATCTGCTCTAAAAGCTTTCGCAGCCTTCATATTCTTGTCCATATTATCTCTCGAGATCATGTCTGCGATAATGACCATGTCCGATAACCTTGTTGGCCTTCCGGTGTGTAGCAATGTAGAGCCAGCAGAAATGATCATGCGCCTGTTGAATAGAGTGAAAGAACTCTTCTTGATCTTCATATATGCGAGAGGAACTCCTTTGGGGTTGTCCGAAGAATATAGCTGTGATAAGGTCGAGAAGCGCTGGTTAAAGAATGCCTGGCGCCTAGTCACAGGGATGGAGCGCACCTTCGTAGTGAACCTGAATGGATTGGCCTTGATATGATACTCTTTGCCATCGACTACGAATCGGTTGCGACTAGACCATTGAATCCTCAGCTACGAGAAATTGCGTGCTGGACTGAAAGTCGACAGGTATACCTTCTGAACATGCCTTTCTTGAAGAGGAAGTCCTTCTTCTTGATCTTTGTTTCCAGTCCTGTCTGAGAATCGAGCAGGTAGACGCTCTTGCCCTTGAACGTCGCATAAGGTCTCTGCTCTTGGGTGCCATCGGAAAGGCAGCGATAGATGTCTGTTATTGTCGCTCGACACATGCCCTTGTCGTTGAATATGCTGTACAGAGCTTGTGCCGTTGTCTGATTGACGATAGTCGCACTTTTCTTGCGCATCCCTCCCATGTCGAGGATGGTTTCAGCCATCGTATGCAGAGAATGTGGATGTAAGAGAATAAGTAAGAGTCAGTCGCATCGTGTCTCTGCTTGTCAGTATATTTCGGCCACCAGCGAGAGTTCATAGCGGCCGACGACCAAACAAACACACAGCAGTGGACATAAGTTAGTTGACAGAATGTCTGCAGCGTTCAGAGGTGGAATAGATCAGTCTCATAATATCCCGTGTGGTGACCAAGAGAAAAGCAAGGTGAACTTTCAGCTTGACGATGCCTGCTTTTCCACGGCCTACATGGCATCCAAGCATCAAAGGCAGGAATCTCAAGACCATGAGTGGTGAGGAGTTGACATTTGCTGCTGCTTCTGTGCTTTAGCGTTGTTGCTGCTTCCTTGCGGCGATAAGACCGCTAAGTGCGGCCAAACAAAACATGACAGGCCAGGGGCAGGAGAGGATCTGATGCACCAGCAAGAGCAGCGACTTTGTGCTGAGTTAGATGTGGATATGATTTGAGTATGCAACCTTTGCGAGTCCCAAGAAATGGGAAGCACAGCACCGATAACCAAGGCTGCTCCGATTCATCAGCCAAGAGAGAATTGCCTCTTGCTTCAAAGCTCAATCAAGTACTTGCAATTTTCCTTTGCTTTTCCTTCATCTTAATACTTCTGTATACATCGTAAGTTGAGCTATATGGCCGCTGTTATGCTGCTAGACTGACAAGTCGATGTTCGGCCTGCCCGCAGCCCTGGCCTGATCCGGCAGGACGAAGTAGAGATTTTCTCTGGATTCAAGTCTTTCTCTTAATACCACTCTTTATCGAATACTGCAACCAGTATGGTCCTGTCCCTTTCGAAGACGACTCTTGGCTGATCATCATCCACTTGTGGTGCGATCAGTGTTGTCGCTCGCCCTCGCCACTACGGCACTTTCTCTGGCAGCAGCACGCTCAGTAGCAGGACAAGCTCTCGCTGAACCTCCTACTGGAAAATGGGTGCTAGGGATGTGGCCTCGTACGCTTCCGATCTTTCTTGGATTTCTTGTTGTTCTCGTATTGATCCTTCGTTCGCAGAGCCCGATCCTGGGTACCAAGAAACACCAGCAAGCTTGAACGACCGTACTGGTATAAAATGGGGCGCTTTCCAGCTCTCCCAACCGATACCGGTTCCAGCGTACAACTATGTAAGGCGGAGTTGGATATCGTTTCTTGGCAAGTTATATAGCTGAAATCGCATCTAGGTTACTGGAGTTGGAGGACCTGTTCCTGAAGCATACATCGTTCGTTCTTCATCTTCTGCGCCTTGGCGAAGCTTTCTGACTGTCTTCCTCTGTTACAGGGAGCCACTGGTACCGATGCCGATATATTCCTCACAGTAGGCACAACTCATATACATCTTGAGGCCCTCATCTGATGTTGTTCTACAGGTCTACCCCAACCAAGGTCTGGCGGCAGTCCAAGACGCAGACATTCTTTCCCTAGCTCTACAGCTCCGAACATACCAAGCTTCAGGACGAACAGTCTGGCTTCGCTGGGCACCCGAGTTCGCCGGTAACTGGATGGTATACGGTTTACAGCCCAATGCATTCAAGCAAGTCTGGACGAGAATGTACAATATCATCAAGGCAGAAGCACCAGATACCGTGGTCGTATGGTCACCCAATGTCGGATATTCATACCCCTATGGAGCAACACTCTCGAGCGTAGCATCGGCTGCTGATCGAGCGACTCTCGATACGAACGGCGATGGACAGCTCACGCAGGCAGATGACCCTTATGCACCTTACTACCCCGGTGATGACCTCGTAGACTGGATCGGTCTTTCGCTCTACTACAAGGGGCCGGACTTCGTTAATCGTGAGTCTTTCCCCTTCCCATTGAACGTTCCTTCTTCTGATTATCCTTCGCGCCCGCAGAAAACACCGACCAGCCAGAAGGTTTCGTATACAACCTGATTCACGGCCAGAATCCCTTCCCATACAACAACATCCGGCCCACCGTCGACTGGTACCAGACGTACTGTGTACAAAAGCCTACGAAAGCATGCATCTTCTCAGAAGCTGGTGCAGCATGGCACTCGAATGCAAACTTGGTAGCTAGCGCAGATAATTCACAGACGGAGATGCAGCAGGCGTGGTGGAGAGATTCCTTCTTGAATGCTTCGTTCAGAGAACAACATCCGAGACTACGTGGTTACTTCCACTTCGAATACGTCAGTTCACCTCCATCTATACGCGATAGTGTTCGTAAACTGATACTGTACTTTATGGATCGCAGGACAAGTTCGAGAACGACGGAGGTATCGTTGATGAGCGCGACTACAGAATCACAAACGATTCAGCTGTGCTCGCTGCTTTCCAAGCAGACTATGCTCTCCAAGTAGATGCATTCGTCACTGCAAACATCACTACCGACGCTGCGCCCAACACTACTGCGTTTGAAATCACGCCATCCGGTCCTGTTCTCACAGGTGGGCTAGCTCACTTTATTAGAGCAATGTAGGACCAAAACTGATCGAGCGGTAATTTTCGCAGCCACTGTCACTGTTGGTGCGACTAGCCAAGTGACGGCGACATACACCCAGTTCTACAGGTGAGATTTCAAGCTCGAGTTCAGCCAGATGTGTTATTGACTTGCTATTCTCCCAGCGGTCCTTTCGTCGACATCTCTTTCGCTGGCACCAACAACCCTCTATCAGCTCCTACAGGCACATCCACCCTTCCAGGCGCAGCTGGCGGTATCCCCGGTCTAGCCGCTACGCAAGCGCCCAAGGACACTATCTTCGCTGGTGCAGCGAGCAGAGGTGTACAAGTTGGAAGTGCACTCACGACGGTCGCTGCTGCTGGCTTCCTAGGACTGGTGATGTGCTTGTTCGCTTAAACAAAGCCATAATGGACACTTTCCCCGCCTACTCTGAGATTTAGGAGAGGCGCCGTACCATAGACTGTACATACTTACTCTCTGCGCTTCTGCTCGGTTTAATAACCTAGTTCTTTCACTGTTCATACCCCTATTGTCCATAATCCCAATCAAGGACACTGTTACTTCTAGCATCCACTTTACATGTGTAAATGGCAATCACAGTCGCTTCTCTTACTCTCTATCCTTCTATCCTGCTAGCGACTTCAAACGGAACTCCGCCCATCTCCGAACGGTTGACAAATCTCAGCCAAAAAAGCTTGCTGCTTGCTTCTTTCGCCTGAGCAATTCGACCTTTGCATGCTTCAGCTTGTCCGTTCTGCTGCTCGCCTACAGCAGCCTTACCGTTCAATCACTTCAAGAGCTGTTCAGTCTTTCGCGACTTCTTCTTCTTCGACCGGCGCCAAAGCTAGCACTCTGCGCGCGCAAAGCTTAGCGAAAACAGCGATCTCAAGCAAGAAACAGCTTGGATCAGTGACAAGTTACAGAAATACAAGTAGTACGACAAGAGATCCAGAAGCAATGGCGTCCTCGATGGAAGTTGACCAGCAGCCTGGTACCGCAAAGATCATCGATGGAAATGCCATCGCAAAGTCAGCTTCGTTCACTCATTCAGTGCTAACAGTGCTCTTGCCAATCCTGGAAAGGGACTGACTCTGCTTGGTCTGGTTCTTCAGGTCTATGCGGGATGGCATCGCGAGCAGGATCGCTGAGATCCAGAAAAAGCACCCCCGCTTCAAGCCGCATCTAGCTATCATCCAGCAAGGCGCACGTCCCGACAGTTCGCTCTACGTGCGAATGAAGGCGAAAGCCGCTGCTGAAGCCAACATCGGCTTCACGCACCTCATCCTGCCCGAAGACGCTTCCGAGGAGCAAGTCATGAAAGCTGTTGAAGAGCTCAATGCCGATGAGAAGATCAACGGCTTGCTCGTCCAGCTGCCTTTGAGCAACTCTATCGGAAAAGCTGGAGAGAGAAGAATCACAGAGGCTGTCAGCCCAAAGAAGGACGTAGATGGCTTCCATGCATACAACATCGGTCTACTGTCTTCAAGAGCTTCAGACCCCCTCTTCCCGCCTTGCACGCCTGCAGGTGCGATGGTGCTCCTCGAATCAACGGGCATCGACATCGCCGGCAAACACGCTGTCGTGCTTGGACGAAGCGATATCGTAGGATCGCCAGTATGCGCAATGCTCAGACGCAAGGATGCGACCGTCACCCAGTGCCATAGCCGGACGGCCAATCTGCCAGAACTTGTAAGTGCAAGCACCATGCTGCGTCCGCACAAGATTCTGACCTTCCGCGCTAGGTCAAGCAAGCAGACATTGTCGTAGCTGCTATCGGCCAGCCCGAGTTTGTCAAAGCTGAGTGGCTCAAGCCTGGAGCTATCGTCATCGATGTAGGCACGAACTACATTCCAGGTACGCCTGCTTGCCCGCAAAACCTTATTGGAGCTTGAACTGACTGGATCGTGTATACAGACGCCAGCAAGAAGTCCGGTCAGCGATTGGTTGGAGACGTAGACTATGCTGCAGCATCGAAGGTCGCCTCTGCAATCACACCTGTCCCAGGCGGTGTTGGTCCAATGACCGTTGCCATGCTCATGCAGAACACGCTTGAAAGCGCCGAGGCATGGCAAGCGAAGACCTTGGAGAGACACATCAAGCCATTGAAGCTCGATCTGCTCGAGAAGGTGCCCAGCGATATTGAGATTGCCGCTGCACAAGCTCCCAAGCGAATCAATATCCTTGCTGAGGAGATCGGCGTGGCAGACGGCGAGCTAGACCTATACGGAAAATACAAGGCGAAAGTCGATCTTTCCCTCTTGAAGCGCCTCGAACACCGCAAGAACGGAAAGTACATCGTAGTAGCCGGTATTACCCCTACACCGCTTGGAGAAGGCAAATCGACCACGACGATCGGTCTTGCGCAAGCTCTTGGCGCACATCTTGATAAAGTCGCTTTCGCATGCGTCAGACAACCTTCCCAAGGACCTACTTTCGGTATCAAGGGAGGAGCTGCTGGAGGTGGATACTCACAGGTCATCCCGATGGACGAGTTCAACCTGCATTTGACCGGAGACATCCATGCTATCACAGCTGCCAACAACCAGCTCGGTAAGTTGGTATGGCTTATTGTTTGCAGTTTGAGACTGACGCTCTGGTGGTGCTATTCGTTAGCCGCTGCTATCGATGCCCGTTACTTCCACGAGTCTACGCAATCTAACAAGGCCCTCTTCAACCGACTGTGCCCGCCCAAGAAAGGTGTACGAACGTTCTCTCCCATCATGCTGCGAAGACTGGCCAAGCTCGGCATTAACAAGACCAATCCAGATGACCTGACTGAAGAAGAGCAAGGTCGCTTTGCGCGATTGGACATTGATCCTACAAAGGTCACATGGCAGCGTGTCCTCGATGTCAATGATCGATACCTGCGCAAGATCACTGTCGGACAAGCCGACACTGAGAAAGGTCTTACTCGAGATACTGGATTCGATATTGCCGTCGCTAGCGAGTGTATGGCTGTTCTCGCTCTCGCAACAGATCTAAAGGACATGAAGGAGAGATTGGGCAAGATGGTCGTAGCTACCTCCAAAGGCGGAGTACCCATCACTGCCGATGATATCGGTATCACCGGATCTCTGGCTATACTCATGAAGGACGCTATCAAGCCAAATCTGATGCAGACGCTTGAGGGTACACCAGTCTTCGTTCATGCTGGACCTTTCGCGAACATCGCACATGGAAACTCGTCTATCTTGGCAGACAAGATCGCCTTGAAGCTCGCTGGTGTAGACGATGGTCAGTCAGAGGATGACTACGGCTACGTTATCACTGAAGCTGGTTTCGGTGCCGATATTGGGTGAGTTGCGAACTATTAGCTATGAGACTTGGCTAACATCGGCTCTGCAGCATGGAGAAGTTCTGCAACATCAAATGCAGAGTCAGCGGCCTCAAGCCAAACGCGGTAGTGCTGGTAGCCACCGTTCGTGCACTCAAGATGCACGGTGGTGGTCCGGAAGTAACGCCCGGAAAGCCTTTGTCAGAAGTATACCTGAAGGAGAACCTCGAAATCCTCGAGAAAGGCTGCTCTAACCTGGTCAGACATATCGAGAACTCGAAGAAATTCGGTGTCAAGGTCATCGTCGCTGTCAATCGCTTCACGTAAGTACCTTATCTTGATCAAGAGTGTGGTCAGCGTTGATGAAGGTCATTACAGGAACGACACCGATGCCGAATTAGAGCTGGTTCGAAAGATCTCCTTAGAAGCGGGAGCAGATGCAGCTGTCCCTGCCAATCACTGGGCTGAGGGAGGAAAGGGCGCCGTTGATCTGGCGAAAGCAGTCATCGAAGTCTGCAAGGAGCCGAACGACTTCAAGTTCATCTACGAAGACAGCCTGTCAATCAAGGAGAAGATCTCGGCTATCGCAAAGGAGATCTACCATGCTGCCGATGTCTCCTATACCGAAGAGGCAGAACGACAGATCGAGGCATACACTCAGTCTGGCTTCTCCAATCTACCGATCTGTATGGCCAAGACACAATACTCCTTCTCTGATGATGCATCCAAGAAGGGTGCACCAAGCGGTAAGTACGGCTTGAAGCTTATCAAGAGCCTTACTGATGGCCTAACCTTTCATCAGGCTTCACTCTGCCCATCAGGGAAGTCCGTGCAGCTGTCGGTGCCGGCTTCATCTACCCGCTTGTCGGAACCATGCAGACTATGCCTGGTCTGAGTAAGTCGTCTGCTGGAAAGGTGTCCCGACGACATACTGACATATAGCCACAGGTACCAGACCTGGTTTCTTCGACCAAGACCTCACGGACGATGGCGTCATTGTCGGTCTATCATAGAGTATCCCATGATCCCAGCAATATTCATCGCAGCAAACATAATCATCGTTTTATTCCATTCAAGCATCAACTGGCTTGCGTATGTGCAGATACCACAGTAGTAAGGGTGAACAAGGTCTCAATCGGAGACACAAAAAGCGGCTTCGCCATGCAAGCCTGTAGAATCTTAGATATTTGAGCGATCCATGCAATTAAATCAACCTGAAAAGGTCTTTAACAGGCAATCACATTAACAAGGTAGTACGGAAATGGAGGTTGAGTGTTTCGTGATTTCATTGCTCATCTGCTATGCTACTTTCCGCGTGTCTAAAAAGTGGAGCTTCCAATACTTACAAGGAAAGAAGAGAATGGGTTGTGTGGAATTACTAGGCGATAGCGTGGGGAGCTGCAGAAGCAGTGCAGTGTTTTTCAGCGCCGTTTTGGCGAGTTGATGGTGTTGTGTGCTCGTTGAGAGTCTTCCTTTCTGGCCAGCAGAGGAAAATTCTCTCCTCAAATCCTGAAGGAAACTATACTGACAAAGAACTGAAACTATCCACAGACCGATGAACGAGAATTGATTCCACCATGATTAGAGACGAAAAGATGCGGAACTTAGATTTGGGGTTGAGAGTTTGGAGTTGACTATTCTATACTATAACTGCGAACGACGTGTTTATCTTTTGGGCAGTCTCGAGGAGACTTTGATGTGAGGCTGGAAATGCACAGATTCGGCCTACACCCCTGCAAGAAGGGTACTGGGGGAAATATAGTTGCTTTTGTTATCGTCTTCGTAATAGGGCTGCGGCGAGAATGTTGCTTCCTGATGAAGGACGGGTGTAGGTGGGAAGACCATGCGATGGCCTACTGCTGGCGATGAATACGATCGAACAAGCATAGGTGCAGCCAGGTAAGACTTGGCCGCTGCACCCGACTGCTGCTGCTGCTGTTGGTACTGTATCTGTTGACCTTGCTGACGTGTGTAGTATTGCGGATATCCCTGACCTTGTTGCGACACCTGGTAGTACTTGGGAGTAGCAGCTGACATCGACTGCGAGTGTGTGATCATGTTTTGCGAGATGCCACAGTCGTTCGCAGCGCGAGGCATAGGTGGAATAGCGGTGTAGGCCTTCATCTCCTCCTGAGCTGCATTGAGGAACGACGAGGGCGCAGGTGGAGTGGGCATGCCGAAGTGCACGCCGGGGTGAGATGCAGAGAGGTACATCGGCTTCGACGAAGCGCCGCTCATCATGTCCATGCTGACCGTATCTGGGTGATGTTGCTGTCCGAATTGCGTAACGAACTGTGATTGAGTGCTAGATGGCGGTGTAGGCTGGATAGTGATGGAGGGATAGACGACACCGCGAGCCACAGCTTCTTTCGGAGTGAAATCGCCCTCGAGTACGCTTGTTGGCGCGCTGCTACCGGGATGCGCCGATGCATGCGACGATGACGGAGAAAGATAGGGTGCCGATGCTGGTGTCTGAGGAGAGACATGCTCCATGCGAACAGAGCCTTGCGGGTGCTGTGGCGGAGTCGATGGATGCTGCTGACCCATAGGAACAAGAGGAACTGCATCTGTCTGATGAGGATAGACGAAGTCGTGCTGCATGATCGGCGGAGCTGAGAGTGCTGAGTGGTTCGAATTGGCTGGCGAAGCACCTCTCTCCATTGGGTGGTAGATGCCATCGGAATAGATGAAAGGACCGCCAGCACCACCGTGATACTGCTCGCTGGTCATGACGTGCTGATAGCCATCGATACCTAATCCTACTACGACTCCCTGATGATGACCGGGAGGAGCCATCAAGACGGTTCCCTGACCCTGAGGAGGTACGTAGCGAGGTCCATGGAAGTGCGCTTGGTGAACAAGATGATGGGAAGGAGGAGGTGTCATAGGGTTGCCGTGTGCATCGATGACGTAGCCATCATGCTCGTTTCCTATCTCGTAGTCCTCATCTGCAAGGCCCATTTCCTCAGCTGCGGCAGCCACGGCATCAGGATCCTCTGGATCGTACTCGCTGCTGATCATCTTGTGTTGAGCGCGGACTGCAGCAGCTCGCTGCGACCTTCGAGGTCTAGCGTCCATCTGCTGCATATGGTGGTGATGCTGCTCATCTGGGTGTACGATAGTATAGTGCTGGCCGTCTACGATGCTGTACTGGCTTCCGCGACGTGGCTGGGGGTGGTGCACGAGAAATGAACTGCTCTGCAAAGGCAGAGCATGGATGTTGTGGAAGCGGGAGCGGTCTGGGTAATGATGGTGGGTTTCGTCCTCTTCGGGCCAGCTGGTAGGACTTGTTTGCATGTTGTGCTCTCGTTGGATGTGCTTGGTCAAGGTGACCTTGCGACAGAACCTCTTGTCGCATTGATCGCAGCTGTACGGTCGCTCGCCTGGGTAAATACACCATTTAGCTGACATACGCAGACATCGAGTTGCAGTAAGAGCGTACCTGTATGGGTGCGACGGTGTCGAGCCAGACTTGAAGAGTCCGAGAAAGCCTTGTCGCAGTCATCGATGTTGCAGGCATGAGGACGCTCGCCGGTGCTGCAAAGGCAAGTCGTTAGCACGAGATAGATAAGAAAGCTTGTAGATATACTTACTGTGTTCTGAAATGCACCTTCAAGGCGCTTGCTTGAATGAAGCCTTTGCCACAGTTTTCGCACTCGAAAGGCCTGTAGAAAGCAGAACAGGCACAGGGGTCAGTACAGATTCTTGGAGTAGCTTGCGTGCATGTCGCGGGTGTCTAAGGATGTGTTGTCGCGCTGCCTTCTGTACGACGCGCTTCGCAGGATAGGGGGAAAACAAGGCCGGCAGACAACGAACTCACCTCTCGTTGGTATGGATCCTGTGATGTCTTATCAAGTCTGAACGTCTTGCGAAGCCTTTACCGCACTCTGGCTCAGAGCATACAAAGTCTTTGGCTTTCGGGTCGCGTGACGCTGCTTTCACGGCTCCTCCATGGCGACGAGCGGGCTTTGACGGCTCTGGCGAGGATGAAGGGCTTCTTCTTGCCATTATTGATGCTCAAGAACTGTGTATAGTAGATGTGTAAGGAGAAGTTGTAAAAAAGTTGCGCGACGAAAAAAAGAAGTGAAGGAAAAGAAGCAAGCGACGCCTTGAGAAGCTGCAAGAAGGGAGGCTGCTTTATGCGGTGCCGGGGAAAGAAGGGCAGTATACGGAATACGTTGACTGTTCCCTGATTTTGCACACGAGTATTGGTTAGATTGAAGTTCACCACTCAAAATTGGGTGGGTTTCCTGCTCTAGAATCGAGGATCTTCTCACTTACCAAGATTTCGGCAGGCAGATAAGCACCCTGTTCCGTTCAGTAATCTGATTAACGGAGGAGAGCTGTGAGCTTTCAGACAGGACTAGGATTCTTGCTTAAGCTTGCTTACACGAGGAGCGGTCAAGTCTTGAAGGAAGAAGTTGAAACGAAGGAAAGCACGGCCCTTCTGACTTGGGAAATGAGTTTGAATTGTACGGACGAAAGCGGCAACGTAGGGAGAGGCCTGCGCTTTGCTAAACCCTGCCGATTAAGCGCTGGATTTTCCTTCCAAGTGGAGCTTGACGACTTCGACCAGGACGGTTCCCCAGCCAGCGTACGATAACGTTTTCCTAGATTATTTGGATAGCGGGAGGGTCTTCTGGAAGTGAGCCGTAAGATCGAAGGTGACCTGTGCTACGAGATCGGTAATTCTGTTCGACACGGAACACACGGAATGACAAGACGAAATGAGATCAGCAACGGTTCACGTCAAGTCTTTGTCCTCTTCAGCTCACCTTGTGTACGAGGATGTTGATTGAGGACGGTAGTCGGACTTGGTAGCCTTCACTGAACCCTTTGCTTGCTATACTGTAGGGTGTATATAGACAGAGACCAGCTCTGATGTGTGACTGAAGTCGGCGGCTCTACGGAAATCATAAAGTGCAATTAGTGTCACGGAAGGTCTGTGCGAAAACACCCTGTCTCAGGATGTGGAATCGCCCTGTGCTCACTGGATAGGCTTGGGAAAGGTACTACGGCTAATCCGTGACTGAGTAGATGGAACTGCTAGACCAAGACGGAATACTAAGTCGGCGGTGGGTCGATTGGGGTGGTAGGAAGAGAAGTGTGGGTAGGCAGATGTATTCTTGCGAGAAAATTAGATGATAGACGGAATGCTTGGATGCTGAACTTCGGCTTGCAACAGACGACGATGACGATGGGAACGATACAGATGCTAATGCTTGATGATGGGGGGTAAGACGATGAGAATGCGAAAGAGTGCAAGAAGAAGAAGAAGAAGAGGTAGGAGCGCTGGAAATGCGAACGATGATGTGCTTCAATGATAGAATAGCACGCGTAAAGAGGTTGGTCCCGGAGCTGCTAGTCCTGAAAGCATGGCAGTAAGTAAGTTGGGTCCCTATTGTCTCTTCTTCAGTCCTTGACAACCGCTTGCTTTCTTTCTCTCTCTCTTGTCGACCGTCAACGACAGCCAGCGGTCTTGATGCCGTGTTCCTGATTCCTTTAGTTCAGATGCCTTTTGTTCAAACGGCTTCTGTACAACAGGCTAGTGGTGCCTTTTGTCAACAGAGATAGCGTAACACTACCACTTGGCAGACCCACTGCTGCTCTTCAGCTCACGAGCCCCTCGTCGGGATGATTGTTGCCTGTCAATCAGGCACGCTTTCTAGCTGCCAACATCAGTTGCTGAATAGCTTTTCAGACACTGCAGAAGACTTTGAATAAGAGCAGCTGCCTAGCAACCATGCTCCTATTGTTGGCTTTTGTTCGATCGCTCATTGAATAGAGCAGTCGGATGCAAATTTACAGTGCCAGACGACTTGGTCTTGCTAGGTTGCGTGTACAATACGCCAGATAGTGAGAGGTTCTACAGTTCGATAACTTGTAGGATGACGCCAGGAGAGACGTAGCTGGCCAAGATTAGGCCCTTCCTTACTCAGAAAGATAGAGCGAGAAACTCGAGAGTTGGCATCGGTGGTATTGTTTCTGATGCTTTCCAGCTGCACTGTATTCAGCTAAGAGGTGGTATGAAGTAAGGCATAGCGGGAGTAGTCGTTCAACTGGCTATGCTTGCTCAAAGCGGCGCGATCGAGAAATTCGTGAACAGTTTCGCACTGAGTATTATGTCTTCTTGAGCATTGCAGGCATACGGATTGAAGGCGATGAGACGATGTTGGCTGCTCAGATTCAATAGTCGGAAGACTCAAGGTCACGATACAGCGCACCGCTGTTGACGCTTTGAAGCTGCAGTGCGCTAGAATTGCGAATATATGGTATGATTGTGAGCTCGCGTTAACTAGCGGAAGCTCATTGACGTTTTATGGGCTGAAAAGCCAGAGCTGGTTCCAACTGTTAGGCATCGACTGAGACGTTGCAGTACATATTCTTCTGATTGTGTGCTAGACGTAATGATCTTCTTGTGATTTGAAGCTGGATCCTGATAAGATGGCCAGGCGGGCGGAGAAGGAGAAGAAGAAAATGAGAAGCTTCTTTGAGATCTGCCTCACGAACGCGAGAGGTTTGTCCAAATGGAAGGATGGTGTTCAGGCTGAAGAGCATCAGGTCTGCTCGCGGCTGAGCTGGTATCCTACGAATTGCGGAATTTTGGCTGAGCGGAGAATGTGAAAGAAGCTTCTTAGGATGGCTTCGCAGCACCCGTAAGCAGCTGTCTTGACGTCCATTGTTCGTTGTACTGCTCCCATCAATGAGCTGTGTTCCAGTTTGTACCCGCCTTTCTTTCTTGTCGCGACATGTCATCCCAAAGTCAACCGTTGAAACAGGTCTCAAGCACTGATTGGCCTTGACAGCCCTAGCTCATTGACCTTAAATGCACCATTGGAATGTACAAGAACGAGCTACCCTATCTGCGAATCTCTATTACCGGTCGCTGAAGTCGACCAACCTGATGCGGCTTACAAGACATCATAGAATGCTGATGGTCCTTCAAGCTACAATCCCGTCATCGAGACCAATGTGATGGTACTACGTCTCGTCCTATACAGCTCTATCCCTTAAGGCTTTCTCTACGGACCCTACCTTTCTTCGACCCAAACATACTCGAGCTCGGTCAGCCGGGTTGCACGCCATTGTCTCTACTCCCTAAGCATTTCTCGCCTACTCTCGCACTGTCACCGGTAACAGCGTTCTGCCTCCGACTCCTTACAAGGGACCCTGTCGCATTTCAAGCGATGCCTGCTCGCAAATACAATGAAAAGTCGCTGCGGCTATATCTGTGCAGTCATTCTTGTCTTTCAACCTATCGGTACTCGACAATCACCTCCAATCGCAAAAACAATGGTCCGCCTCCTTCGGTTCGCAGCCCTAGCTGGGGCTATAGGCTGTAGGCTGTCTTCAGCGTAGCTTTCGTTAGCCAGCTGACGCTGAGCACTGTAGTAACCTCCATCTCGGCACACCCATTCCACAACTCGAGCCTCGTCGAAAGAGATGGGGCAGATCCTATTAAGCTGAAGACCTTCGACTGTTTCCAGAATCAAGCTGCAGCCGGCAAGTATGACCCTTGCGTGCGTATTGCATGTGCCTTCTATGAAGAGATCGTGTAAGCTGAATGATGGTCTTTTTATGACAGCACAACTACTTCAATCAGCCTCCTGCTGTAAACGACTGCGCTTGGTCGTCAATCATACAGATGTTCGTCGATGCTATAGTGAATCCAGGTCAGAAGGACGTCACCCTCGCTGCTAATAGCCAAACAGTCGAGGCACACTACCAAACATGCGGTATTCAGATGTAAGGGGGTCCATCCATCTCAAAGACATCAGCAAGGACTGATATCTTTCTTCTGATAGGTTCAATCGAGCACCGAAAGCTATCTCGTTCAGTCAAATGCAGCTTCAAGCCTGGGCCTTGCAATGGTCGAATACATGCTTCGGGAACAAGATGAACGTATACGACTCGTTTCAATGCACCATTCCAGGACCAGAAGGCGCCGGCGGTAATGTGGTCGTTACGATGGGTGTCACTGGCAAGACAGCTCAATTGGCTGTAGGCCAAAGCTGATAAATAAGAGTATAAGTAAAAGACCCGCTATTTAGGCCATGCGCAGTGGCCTTGCTGTCTGTACATAGCGCTAAGTTGGCCGGATGTTCAGACTGATCCTCCTGTCTCTTATGCCATCGATTTTTTTATCGCTACACTTGCAGTATGCTACATGTGCGACTAGAAACACGATTCACGACGGCAGCTAACGCACAAGGTGTACAACCTCAAAATTGGGGACTACGCTACATGCTGCTACGTTCTCACCCACTGCAAGAAGGTCTCTGTGGGCATCCTCCATCCTGTGCTCGTCCGGTCTCTCGAGTTCCTCGCCATCTGGAGCGTCTGCCGATCTTGACGGCCCATCATGTGAGGTATACGAGGTGCGTCTGTAGCTCTGGACGGAGAAGGTGGCCGCGATAAAGAGTCGTCTCGCATATGACCAGCGGGATGAGCAGCTCGCGACCGTTGTAGCGTGCGCGCTAGCCGCAGGTCTGCGAGACTCGCTTCCAGTGAATCTGATGCTCCAGAAGCTGACGCGACCTCGTCGTCTTCTCCAGCATCATCGACATCGGCTCCCGATTCGATGTCTGAAGTTGATAACGCATTCCTCAGTCTTGAAGAGGGCACATGACCGGCGTGTATCTGCATAATCGTTTCATCGCCTTCTATCACGCTCCACGTTTCACTGTCGGTCTCATCATGTCCAAGCTCACTGCGAACCTCGCTCGCAGTGTCATCGTCTGTGGTAGTATCCAGAGCATCGGTGATCCCGCTATCCGATGTACTTCCCAGAGAAGCGATACTGCTAGCTTCCCACTCGGTTGTAGGCGGAGTCTCAAGCGATGACTTTGCAGCTATCGGTGCGACTTTCCTAACGCTTTGCATGTTGGGCCGAAGCAGGTATACGAGGTGCTTGTTTGTCGCCTGATCCACCTTCGTGAATGAGACTACCCGATAGTACCTCGCTACGGAATGTACGAGAAAGCGGACGAAGCCGTCCTCAACTTGCCAGATCAACGAATGAGGCTGCTTGGCGGTCTGCAGGATCGTTGCATCTTGGCTACCATCTGACGACGATGACTCGTGTCCGGAATCGTCTGCATGTAGCGAAAGGATAACCTTTTCGCTCCGGCTGCTGCTCTCTGGCTGAATGAACACCTCGGGTCTGTCGAGCCAGTCGCGAAGACAGCGGTCGACGGTGCTGGCGATCTCCTCTCCTGCACCACCAGAACTGACTATCCTCCGCGTAGACCGTTTCAAGCCTCTGATAGGTAGGGAGAAACGTCCATAGTCTGCTGCCTTCGTATCGTCAAAGACATTCGCGGAGGGATCGGCTGGGGAAGATGCTTTGATTGGATAGAATGCAGAAGGAGGGGGAGCTGGAAAAGCATTGTGCTGCCGCAATTCGACAGGGGCATAGTCTGACGATTTGGGCGTCACCATGCTAGATCCATGGAAATGAGCTGTCGAAGCCAATGATCAGGCGAGCCCTACGGTGCAGTATACTTCTTACACACCATTCTCCCATCGGCGTTGCTTCTTCTTGCTGAATCGCCTCTCTTCCTTGCCGCCGACAGCTCTCCTGTCTCGTGCGCTGGCACTTGGTTCTTTCTGACGCTGGACAGCTGTCCTTGATTTATAACCAGCTACATTCTGCCTGAGAATCGCTGGCATCGACATAGGAATGGTCGATGGGCCATCGTGCAGCGGTATCAAGTCGATGATGCGCCGCTGTGCTTGGCTGGAGTCAGTCGATACCGACATGCTGGAGGCTTCTAAGCTTTTCGATTGATGGATGTACCGGCGCTCGCTACCGTGCTTCAAGGTTGCTGCTTCAATAGGTCAAAGGCTTAAAGCAAGATGTCAAGCAGATGGAGGGTTTCTGGAGGGGACTAGGATAGATGCTTAACAAGACTGGCATTTCATCTGGTCGGGTGCGAGATACATTGTTCAAATGCTATGCTGTCTATGCCATGCTGTTGGTGCTGTGCTATCATGCTTTACGCCAGAGTTGACTGACCCGAATCGCTGGCTTATGCTTTGTTGAAAGTCTTTCCAGCCTTCCAGAGTGTTACAAAGCAAGTGAAGTTGCTCGCCCACCACAGAAGAGATCTCAAGAACGAAAGGTTCTCGCTTGTAATCTTGAGGTATGCATAGCCGTAGGCTAGCCTGATCACGGTGTAGATCAGGCAGATCTTGTTGATTGTTGCATTTGGAAGTCCAGCACACTGTGCAAACGCCTAAACCACGAGATAATATCAGTCTACGTTCAAGTCTCAAAAGCATGATAGTCTCCGATACACTCACGATGGAAGCTAGGAAGACCGGGTAATGGTTCATGGCATTCTGATGTGCTCCTTCTTGTCTGTACAGCTCGTCAAGCTGTGCTTGTGTCATTCGACCTTTGGCTACGGCAGCCGGGCCATACTTGTCGAGATCTGCTCGAGGACTGTTTCGGCGGTAAGGCAGTCAGTATCAACATCATATATATCTGCGAGTCCTGTATCGTAGCAGCATACGATACGTTGTGATCCAGCTTGTACGAGATCTTCTTGAATCTGGATTAGACGGCAAGTCGGTCAGCCCTTTCGCACATTGCCTCATGTCACAACAACGCCGACCTTGTGCTGAGGACAGCATGGGCATGTACGAAGAGTCCAATGGCAAAGTGCGGCAGCAGCGTGGGCGCAGAAGGCGACGTAAAGTAGCTCGTCCTTGAGGCCGGTCAATCATCCAGGATCAGCATGGTCGTCGTCGAGCTTTCATCGCAAGCATCCGCCAACATGATGGTCGTCGTCTTCACTGTTCCTTCGTCAAGATTGTTTCTTCAGGCTTTCCTGCTGCCGTCTGAGTCTTCTCAATAGGCCTTGATCGTTGGCAACAAAAGATGACAAAAGCGCACAATGAAAAGGCCAATATCCCAAGCTGGTAGCCGGCCAGCAGCTTCGCAAGCGTTTCCTAACACCATATACACATACTCTACATCTTCAGCTCTTCTGATCTACCAGCTTGAGAGCCAGCCAGACGTCGGCTGATTCCCTTTGTGGACATTTCATCCAACTTTCCTGCAAGCCCGAACGAAGTCAGGCTTTTTTTACTGGTCTTCGTGTTATCTACTTGCTGGCGTAGCGAAGCATGGTGACTTCTCCGGGCTACCATCTGCCTTCGCGGGTCATGCAATCGCCGCCGCAAAGATCTGGAAGCGCACCTTCTTCACCTTCTCCTGCTGCTGGCAATGGAGCTCCAGGTACACCCCGACGTGAGCCTCAAGCATTGGAAATGGCACAACTATATTCGCCAAGTGCATCTTATCGCGCTGCAGGGGGTTCTCCCAATATCTATCATACTCCCATGATGGAATCCGCTCCCAGCTCACAATCATTGAAGTCACCTCCTCGCAATATATCATCACCCAAACCTCTTCTTCTGACCTCCTCTCACCGCGAAAACCTGCAGCCTCACGTGCCTGTCCAAGGCAACGGAGCGCAACTGCTACCCTCTCTCATGCCTGGAGGACAAGAAGAAGATCCATTCAACGACGCGAAGGTGCCTCTGGAGTCGCCAGCCGCTATGAAGAGTGGCTTCGATGCGACTCCTCCAGTTTCACCTGCCGCTTCGGAGAAGCAGAAAGCCCCTCCTCCGCTCTTCAAGCCCACAATCAAGCTTCTATTCAGTCTATCGACAAAGAAAGACAAGCTCACGCTCATTCTTCCCGCACTCTTCTTCTCGCTCGCGGCTGGTCTCATTCCTCCAATCATGACTTTCGTGCTAGGAGAAGCATTCGATGTCTTTGCGGCGTATCAAGTCGCGATAGCAGAAGTCATGCTTGACTCTGACTTAGCTTCAGCCAACAACACGCTCAAAACCGATATGACGATGGTAGCTGTAAAGCTGGTCATATTGGGCGTGGCCGCAGTAGCAGCGAATACTGCAGCACTTGCCATCTGGCTCATCCATGGAGAGCGAGCTACTATGAGGCTGCGAAGACTGGTGTTTAAGGGAGTCGTGACGAAACCTATGGCGTGGTTCGACCTAGGAATGGGCAAGAGACATAGCGCGGAGGATGAGGATGGCAATGCAGAAGAAGAGAGCGAGTCGAGCGGAGGTCTCATGGGTCGCTTCGCAAGGTGAGCTGATATCCTCGCAATGTAGAGCACCACTGACAGTCTTTCTGCAGAGAAACGGACCTGGTCAGAAATGCCTTGATCGCCGAGATCGGACGCCTTGTGACGTGCATCTGCACAATCATAGCATGCCTCGTAGTCGCTTTCTGGCACTCCTACCTCCTAACCTTCGTGATTCTGGGAAGTGTGCCTCTTATCGTGATCATCACTGTCGCGGTCGAAGTCATGGTGACCCCCCTCATCATCGTCGAGCGCAATATCAGTGCAGCCGCCGCAGCTACAGTCGAGCGGTCCACCGGAGCAATCGCGACCATCAAAGCTTTCAATGCCGAAAAGACGGAAACAAAGTCATTTGTAGCTCTGGCTCAACGAAGTCGGATGGCTTATAACAGAATCACAATGTTATGGGGTTTCAGAGCTGGTTTCGTGCAGTTCTTACTCCTTACTATGTTCATTACTGGCTTCTGGTTCGGGAATTGGCAAGTCCTGACTGGCAAGAAGACGGCTGGAGATGTCACTATCGTCTTTTGGGCTTCCCTTCTGGCAAGCAGCAATATGCAGATGATCCTACCAATGCTCAATCTCATCGACAAAGGCAAGATCGCTATGGCTTCTCTACTAGAAACCGCTCACCATGAAGTACTACCTAATCCTTCGAGACCGACATCAGCTATAGAAGCGGCCAAATCACCATTTACGGATAAAGAATCGATGCACAAGCGGGATATCTCCGCTTCAGGCAGCATTACTCCCCCTATCACGCCAAATACGCCAACTTTCGTTGCAATCCAGCCTGAGAAGTCTCTCCGTCGACGAGTGACTACTCGTAAGAACAAGCCGCAGCAAGTGCGCGCTCTTCGCAAGATCCAGCCTGCAAAGTTCTCCGGCGAACTCAGTCTCAAAGACGTCACTTTCCATTATCCTTCGAGACCTGCTCCTGCACCCCCTGCGCTTGACAAAGTATCTCTTTTCCTTCCTGCTCGCGACACGACTTATATCGTCGGAGGAAGTGGTAGCGGGAAGTCAACAGTCGGCTCATTGCTTCTCAACCTATACAAGCCAGATTCAGGCACGATAGAGGCAGATGAGCAAGGCATAGAATGGATAGACGAGAAATGGCTTCGTGGGCACATCGGTATGGTCAGCCAAGGTGCTTCAGTCATCTTCGAAGGAACAGTTCACGAAAACGTTGCTCTGGGCGTTGTGGGTTCCTCCGGAGACAAACAGAGAAAGCCGGAGGATGTTACAAGGCAAGAAGTCATTGACGCATGTCGAGCTGCCCTATTCCATGATTTCGTGAGGGATCTTCCAGATGGATACGACACGATGCTTAGTGGCGAGAAAGGTGCAAGTTTGTCTGGAGGACAGAGGCAGAGGCTCGCCATTGCGCGAGCATACGTCCGTGACCCTACTGTGCTCGTACTAGGTAAGCCCGTCCAGTCTTGCCAGCTTCCTTACCTAACTGAGTCTTGCTTTCACAGACGAGGCAACTTCGGCTTTGGATATAGTATCTAGGTCGCTCGTCCACGAAGCCATCAAGAAATGGCGCAAGAATCGAACAACCATCATCATCACGCACGATCTCTCGCCTATCACCGCTGAAGACTTTGTCTACGTGATGCGAGACGGTAGAGTTGTCGAGCAAGGCTATCGCAAAGAGCTTGAGACGAAAGAAGAAGGATGGTTCCGCCAACTTGCGCATATTCAGGCCGAAGAGCCAGAAGCGATGGAAGCAAACGAAGAGCAGCCTTACTATGAGGCTATGGAGATCCTTAATGTACCTGAAGTTATGGTCACTCCCCCGAGAAACGCTGCGCATTCTAGTACACTCATGAATAGGCTTAGCGCTAGTCCCAGCCAGCTCGGAGACCATATTCGCGACTATCAACAGACAAAACGGAAGTCCCAAGTGTTCTTGGAAGAGCAACAGCTTCGCCGCCTTTCGGCTTCTTCGCCAGCCTCATTCAAGACAGCTGGCCCTTTACCTATACCCAGCACACCTCCTCGCATGGACTCGCTTCCATCTCGCCCTCAATCTTATTTCGGCACTCCACCTCTTCGTCCTCGATCGCAATTCCTGTCCACTCCCCCTCGCCCACAATTAGTAGGAACACCCTCCTCCGATTCCGTTAGACGCTCCTACAGGGACTCTACCATGTCTTTCGGCGCTCTAGAGCGTGTCGGGCTATCTGCTTCCACGAAGAGACCATCTCCAGGGGCAAGGCGACCTCCTGGACCCCGAGACAGCTGGCATCAGCTCCAAGAGCAGGTCAGCCGAATTGACCCGGATCCAGTCGCATTCGATAAAGCGGACAACTCCAAGATTGACATGAAGGACGATGGGCCTGCTCCGGTCTTGCCTTTATGGAAGATCGTGCGGATTATCATTCCTGAAATCCCTAACAAAGTAGGCCTGGTCATCGGTCTTCTGCTCTGTGTCGGTGCGGGTGTATGCACGCCCTTCTTCTCAAACCTCTTCGCTCAACTCCTTTCTGGTCTTGGCAATCCTGGAGCTGTTAATCTCACCCGAACTGCCCTTCTTCTGCTGCTAGTCGCGCTCGCCAACGGTCTAGCTGATTGGGGCAAATACTCAATCTTGCAAAGAGTAGCAATGGGCTGGATTGCAATGCTTCAGGAAAGATGCTTCAACGGTATCATCAACCAAGATAAAGCCTGGTTCGATCAGTCTGAGAACACACCTATTTCGCTTGTGACAAAGCTGGTCAAGGATGCCGAAGACGCAAGAAACCTCATCGGATACGTTATCGGAAACATGGTTGTCATCTTGTCAATGATGATCATGGGTATTGTCTGGGCGTTCATCCAGGGATGGCAACTTACTCTCGTCGGACTGTCAATGGGTCCGCTGTTCGCACTGTCGGCTGCGGCTGGATCTTCCATCCTTGGGAAATACGAGAGAATCAACAAGGTGCAGAGGGAAGACTGTGCAAAGAAGTTCTATCAGGTACGTTCGTTTGCTAAAGATGCAAGCATATAAGCTGAGCTGGGTTTTACATCGCAGTCTGTTACGAACGTCAAAGCCATTCGCTCAATGTCTCTTGAATCAGTCTTCCTGGAAAAGTTCGAAGCTTCTCTCGCCGTAGCGTACCAAGGAGGAAAGCGAAGTGCTTTCTTCACGGGTTTTGGAACAGGAATTGCATTCTTCACCATCTACGCTGCGCAGGGTGAGGGTTCACGTTCTTTGGGTACTACAACCATCGGCTGACTCGGTTGTTCTCCTGTATCCAGCCGTCATGTTTGCTGTCGGAGCTATCTTCATCACTCGTGGTTGGTATACCTTCCAACAGGTCATGGTTGTCTTCACGCTCCTAATCTTCACCATCACCTTCTCTATGCAAATCATCCAGAACATTCCGCAAGTGACGAAAGCGAAATACGCGGCATGCGATTTCTTCCGCTTGAAGGCACTCTCCCTCGAAACCGCCGAGTCGAAAGGCAAGATGACGTTCCCTGTCACTGGACATATCTCGTTCGAGAATGTCTCCTTCAATTATCCCGCTAGGCCGGATGCGAACGTACTGTCAGATGTGTCGTTCGAAGTCAGACCGGGCGAATGTGTGGGCATCGTAGGACCTTCAGGAAGTGGTAAATCTACTATAGCGGCTCTTCTGCAACGACTGTATGAGCCGACTCCTGATGGCGGAGTAGTGAGAATCGATGGACGACCCTTACAGCGGATCGACGTGAAGTACCTACGAGACCATGTAGCCGTCATCTCGCAGCATCCTGCTCTATTTGATATGTCCATCGAGGGTAACATCCGATATGGTTCTGCTCCTTCAGCTGCAGATGCCAGCCAAGACGATGGGAACAGCTACATTACTCACGAACAAGTAGTCTTAGCCGCAAAAGCAGCTCATCTACACGACTTTATAATGACGCTTCCAGACGGGTACAAAACGCACCTGGGCGAGAATGCAGGCTTGATCTCAGGAGGTCAGGCTCAGCGATTACAGATCGCTCGAGCGCTCGTCCGGCCTCGTGAGATCCTACTTGGAGATGAAATCACTTCTGCATTGGATGCGGAGAACCAGGATGCGGTCATGAAGACTATTCTGGACGTCAAAGTTGGAAGAACGACTCTATTGGTCACGCACAAAATGAGCGTCATGAAGACATGTGATAGACTGATAGTGGTCGAGAATGGAAGGATCGTGCAGCAAGGGCACTATGATCAGCTTGTTGCTCAGAAAGGAGTGAGTCGTGGCCTTCTTAGTGCATCCGGACATTACTGACATTTCGTGTGTTCCACAGAGCGCATTCGCGAAGTTAGCATCTGCAGGCGAGCTTGAGCATACCTAGGCTAGGTCGATGCTCGCCGGAGTAGTCTGAAATTAGTAGTTTCACCACTCAAATAGTAAAATAAGAAGTGCATAGCAACCCAGTATGAAGTCGTCATTCTTTATGTATCTATCGTTATAGCAAGCCTATTTGACATCTCAGCTCCTGTCCTATTGGAAGACCTTGTGTAGAATACCATCCCTTTTCTCCAATCTTGATTCTGGTTGCGGACCGATGCTCGAGGGCTGGGGTATCCTTGCAGGTCTCCGAGACATGGTCGATATGCCTGACTTTGCCGCTTCCTTGCGCCAGGAGAGAATTGTACTGGCTCGGCTTCGCCTACTGCCGTAATTGAGCCAAGTAGCTGATAGGAGAGCTTCCATAGGCTATAAGCGCCTCGAAGAATGGCTAGGAGGATTTGGCTACATCTGCGGATACTCCTGAAGCGCTCTTAAGTGAGTCCTATTCAAGTCTTAGCCAGCTCTTGATGTATTTCAAAGGATGTCGCAGAGTGCCTCCAACATGCTTTCAGATTTCTCTCTCGATGCTTGACTAAAGAGAATAAGCTGCTGCATGTCATCTGTTCCTAGCAATCTTCTCCCACGCCCTGATCCTCACATCCAATTTCTGCAGATTGTTCTTCGTGAATATATCTTCGTCTCTTCTCCCATCACCGCTTCTATGCCTTAAGTTAGCCAAGCTGTCTATCTTCCTGATGAAGTTTAGGACATCTTCTGGAGAAGCGAGCTCCGATGCGAAAGCTGAAGGCGCAGGAGGTAAGAAAGAGGATGGGGATGAGGGATGGCGGATGGTATTTGTGTGTGAATGTAGTTCTTGCATCAGAGCCTGGATTGAAGACACTTCTTGCTGCAAGCGGGCGATCTCGGACTTGGTCGAATCCAAAGAAGGCCGGCTCTGAGCTTGATCGGCCATGGCAGGTCTGGGAGAGTGATCTTCCAGCCCTTGAGAGCTTGGTTGACGGTCGCACGAAGTTGGCGTTGTTTGCCTTGCTTCCCTGCTTTCGAGACCTATTGGACTATCCTGTCTTCGAGGCTGCAACACTGACTGTGGAGTGCGGCGATCCGGACCGTCGATCCTTTCTGAAGAAGGGGAAAGCGCGAATGCAGACTGAAGACTCTCCCGTTGCCTGACCGAGCTGGAAGGAGGAGTCCGTAGGCTATCTTCCTCCGGTCGTTGCTCCTTCGCCGGCCCAGCATCATATCCGTCCAAGAATGCTATCAGACCTTCTACTCCCTTTGTATGTGCTGTATTCTGTGTCAAGTAGGTATTTATTCTGTGTTCCTGAGATGCGGATGTGATCTTGCTAGCTGAGGTAGAGGCTGAGCGGGCAGAGAGGCAAGGAGAGGATGAGGACATGGGAGCGCGATGGAAGGGAGAGGTCTATCGGAGCCAGAGTTGTGAAACGAGGAGAGGAGGGCGATGGGATCTCGAGGAGGACCAGCCTGGATTCTGATAGCCAAGTGGTGAAGCTATGCCGATAGCAGTAATACCAAGCAATATTCTGATGATAACCTGCTACTCCTTTAATCCAGTGCGAACGCTGCCAACGAGGATTGATCGGGTCAGGCACGGGTGAGCCTGGTCGCACAAAATGAGGAGATGAGATGTATAAGACCTGTGTATCTACAAAGTGTTACAGTTGATGTATAATGATAGCCTTACACTGTCCCTTTACACCCTTTTGAGTCCGGCTTAAGCTGACCTTTGATTCTCACTCTCTCTTCTCTTTTCTTTCTCCCCCCATCGCCCATCTTCAATCCTTCAACCACCATGCTCAAAGGCTGCCGCTCCCTCCCAGCTGCAGCTCGTCGCAGCAAAGTCGCAAAGCAAAATGCGCGATTCTTCAGCGTAAAGCCCGCCGTCAATGGCAGCGCAACAGCAGCTGCAAGAAGCCTCGCTGCTTCAGCCAGCAGAGCCGCTCCTTTGGCTGCTTCAAGAGTCGCAGGACAGGCAGGAGGTGCGATACAACATTGCTATATCGTTTAGATTGTGCTTGTGCTGATTGCTGTCTTGTTCTGCTGTGTTTTTGTGCCGTTCCCCGTTTCTTCCCTGGTCTGCCTTGGAAATCCGAAATCACCAACAATGCTACAATTACAGCCCGCTCGTACGCTACAGAGGCATCGTCAGGAAAGCAACAGACTGGTGAAATCTCAGCCGTCATCGGTGCTATCGTAGATGTAAAAGTGAGTAGCACCTTCCCGGCCAATCATCGAGATGCTCGCCACGGGCAGCGACTTGGGTCGTAATCATGCAAAAGAAGCAAAGCATTGGGAAAGCTATATACTAACTGTTATATGTGATTCACTACAGTTCCCCACCGAGGAAGTCCCTCCTATTCTCGATGCTCTCGTCTGCGAAAACCAGGGCAACAAGCTCGTCCTCGAGGTCGCCATGCATCTCGGTGAAAACACCGTCCGAACCATTGCTATGGATGGTGCGACTACTCTCATCCATCCTGTATACCTGGCGCACCTAGCTAACACCCCGTTCTTGTGTGAATTCCCAGGTACCGAGGGTCTCGTCAGAGGAACCAAGGTCACCGCTACCGGCAATCCCATCATGATTCCCGTTGGACCAGAGTGCTTGGGACGAATCGTCAACGTCATCGGCGAGCCCATTGACGAGCGTGGACCCGTCAACACCAAGACACGCATGCCCATCCACGCCGAGCCTCCTGCGTTCGTAGAACAGTCTACCTCCGCTGAGATCTTGGAGACCGGTATCAAGGTCGTAGATCTCCTAGCTCCTTATGCTAGAGGTGGAAAGATCGGTCTCTTCGGTGGTGCAGGTGTCGGAAAGACCGTACTCATTCGTGGGTTGCTCTCTCTCTCCTCTCTGCCTCGCTCTCTCATCAAGTCGCTAATGTATAAAATGTAATCACAGAGGAACTCATCAACAACGTCGCCAAGGCACACGGAGGTTACTCCGTCTTCACAGGCGTCGGCGAGCGAACCCGTGAAGGAAACGATCTCTACCACGAAATGATCGAGACTGGAGTTATTCAGCTCAAGAACGACAAGTCCAAAGTAGCACTCGTGTTCGGTCAGATGAACGAGCCCCCTGGTGCTAGAGCCCGTGTCGCCCTGACTGGTCTTACAATCGCTGAATACTTCAGAGACGTTGAGGGCCAGGATGTGCTTCTCTTCATTGATGTGCGGCATCATAGCAATTGCGTGAGGTAGGTCAGGAGTAAGCTGACTTGGCGATGTCTTCCGCAGAACATCTTCCGATTCACCCAGGCCGGTTCAGAGGTATCTGCTCTGCTTGGACGTATTCCCTCCGCCGTAGGATACCAGCCCACGTTGAGTGCGTTGAAACACATCCACTATTATTGGTTCCTTTCGCTAAAACTGCGTGCTCTTTCTCCCCAGGTACCGATATGGGAGGTATGCAAGAGCGAATTACAACCACCAAGAAGGGATCGATCACCTCCGTACAAGCCGTCTATGTACCCGCCGATGATTTGACCGACCCTGCGCCCGCCACGACATTTGCGCATCTGGACGCCACGACCGTACTTTCCCGCGGTATTGCAGAGTTGGGTATCTACCCCGCTGTCGATCCTCTCGATTCAAAATCCAGAATGTTGGACCCGAGAATCGTAGGACAGGAACACTACGATATCGCTACTGGTGTACAGAAGGTCCTACAGGATTACAAGGGTCTGCAGGATATCATTGCCATTCTCGGTATGGACGAGTTGTCAGAAGAGGATAAACTCACTGTAGAGCGTGCCAGAAAGATCCAGAGATTCATGTGGGTTTTCCATTGTTCGAGCGGCGGCAGCAGTTTTGGCGCGGAGGCTCTGCGAGATGTTCTCCAGAGCCCTGCGACGGAATGCTGCACGTTGTGTGAAAACGGCGCTGCTGGCGGCAATACTGACGCTGTGATACTCTTACTAGGTCCCAACCCTTTGCTGTAGCCGAAGTTTTCGTACGCGAAATATCAGCTCGCTGCGCTTTCTTCACTGCTAACGTTTGTTTTCTTCTACACAGACCGGATTCGAAGGAAAGCTCGTCGCCCTCAAGGACACCATCAAGTCTTTCAGAGAAATCCTAGCTGGTCAACACGACTCCCTCCCTGAATCATCCTTCTACATGGCTGGTGACATCGAGGACGTCAAGGCTAAGGCTGCTCAGCAGGCTAAGGAGATGGAGGCCGGCAACTAAGCTCATCGCGCGTAGGTCTCGCCGCCCCTTGGAGCAGGATGACAGATGGCAGTCTCTACTAGCATGTTAGGAAGACATCGCGCTCGTTGTCGTCCTACTTCACCCTCTCTTCCTGTCATAGTCTTTTTAGTCAATCCGCTTCTTCTCGTTAGAAGTATCTAGAAAAACAAACCCATCGTACAACACTGAGATAAAACGTAAAGCTGCTCTTCTCTGAACAAAGTTGCATTACTACAACCTGATTGCTTCGTCTTAATCGCATCTTGTCTTCCCATGCATCCAGCTTGTGCTTAGCTATACTTGCAGACACTGGAATCTGGTCTGTAACTTCAAAGACATAACCGTCGACATCCACCATTCAACTGTCATGCCCGAGCCTCCGTTGGCCTTATCTTGGGGTCGTCCAAACTTCTCGCGTCACTCGCCCAACCGTCCCCTTCACTGCACATGCGATGATGTCTGCCTTGTGTTTCCTCCTCTTCCTCTGTTCTGACCTTATACCATCATACCACTCACACTCTCTCGAATATCCCTGAATAATGGGGCAATTCAGCTCGCTCACGTCTCGCGAAAAGACATTGTTGGCAGCGAGTCGGACGCTTGACAATGAAGATATACCCAATAGACTCCTCGTTCTACGTGAAGACCTTGAAAATGGTATCGATACTTTCGGCGAAATGGAGCATGTTGAGCGGATATCCGCGGCTATAACAAATGTATGGAAGGCCCACTACCAGTTAAACTACCGATCTAATATGCAGTTGCAGGCAAGTCGCGTGCATACGTTATCAGTAGAAATGCTGCGATCGCTACTGGAAGAGAAGGTGGATGAGCCTGTCAAGAAAGCCACTTTACATATCCTTTCCGGCAGGACCCTCTCCCGGAATACAAATAGGATCGCTTCTCTACTCCAAGAAGACTCGTTCTGGGATCCGCAGGATGCTGCGCGGCATTCGGTCATTGCGCGCGAAGCAGGGCGGATCGTGGAAGAGCTGGAAGCTCAGGCCAAAGCAATACAGAAGACGTTTAGGGTGAGGTCTCTTAATGTCAATCTGCGATTAACGTTGACAAGTGGTTAGGCGAGCGATCTGAATAAGCTTAGAGTCGAGAGAGCCCGGCTGACGTTGCATGAGCTAGCTAAGGATGGGCAGACGAATGTATGAGGTGATAGAGAAGGACACACGGTGTATAACAGCCATATACAGCCCGATAGTGTATTCTAGCGAGTAATTTCAGTCCTGAATCGAAACAGTCTACAACCTCCAATCGCGTTCGCAAAGCCTGTTGCGATCCATGACCTATCATTCCAGTCGTACAGCACTCATATGTATGCCCTTAAGGCTTTCTCAAGGCTTTCTTGACCAATGGAAGTCACGATGAACTCCGCCAACGGTGGAAGGAATCAGCCCGGCCGTTCAGGCACGCCGGCTGCGTTGCACAACGACGAGAATGGTATACGTTTGCGTTCTGGCTTCAACGCGCGTTTGGCCGAGTGGTTATGGCGCCAGTTTCAGGCGAAGTTCTCACGAACTGGCATGACAATCTACTGGTTCGAAAGAGCACAGGTTCGATCCCTGTAGCGCGCAGATGAATGTTGCAACCTTTTTGTTTGGTTCCCGAAGCTTCTGTCGGGTCGGCGTTTTTTTTAGCGGGATGAAGAGAGGTGGAAAGATTGGCAGGCCTGCCAGAAACTCGAGGCTTCATCTAAGACGAGAACACCTGCCTAACATTGACATTGATCCTAGTCCCGACCAGGAAGTCCCTGATCTTTGGCCCGCCCTCCAACAGGCCCTGACCTTCCACTATTCTCGGCACGCCATGGAAGATTCGCCTACTCTGCCCACTCATGATGACTGCATCTCCGCTCCTCAACATCAGCGAAACAGGCGGTTCGTCTCTTGTCCTCCCACCCGCTAAGAAGATCGCCGATTCGCCTAGCGAGATGCTGACGAGCGGGCGCACAGAGTCCACTTCACTCTGATCGACATGCGCGGTCAACGAATCGCGGTATTGGTAGAAATTGACGACGCCTGCTTCGGCTTTGTAGTCGGACGCCCAGGAAGAATAGTCGATCGTGCTCGAGTCGGGGAAGACGGATGACCAGGGTATACGAGATATGCATCGCGAACATGCATCTTTGATCAGGTCAGGCATAGGCATCGCTGGCTTGTCCCATTTATACGATTTCGTTCCCCACTATCGCGACATCAGCAACTGCTATCAGTGAATGACTTAGGCTTACATGATACTCCAGACCAATGATAGTCCAACGAAGCTTGCGTATTAGGTCACTAAGCGGTGTGGGCTTTACAGTATCGCTCGGAACCGGATCCGCTTTCGCTTCTTTCGTTTCCACATTTTCCAAGAACGCCTTTTCGTTCATCTCTGGTAAGTCGACCTGTATGCGCTTCTCGCTCTTTGCTTCAGCAACAGGCTTCGGTTGAAGCTTGTCATATCGCGGCTGGACGATATATTCCGGATCTTCAATGTAGGTATGCCACCATCCGTTTGGAGGGACGACATAATGCGTATCTAGGTTGCTGCGACTCTTGTGCTTTGTAGTTTCGTGAAGACAGGCCTCGATCAGTCGATGCTGCTCAGATATAGCAATGTAGCCAGGCAGGAGGATCAGGCCTAAAGAGAACTGTCAGAGATGTGAGATACGCAACCGGAGTGTGAAGCTCACCCGGCATATCATCAAAGAGCAATCCGACCTTCTCATCCTGCATTGTAAACTTTCTTATCCTCCACTCTTTGCCCAATCTATCTGTCCATACACCGTGCATATTCTCACTCGTGTTCTCATCATCCCATTTGATCGTCTTGCTGTTCACACTGAACGCAGCGGACCAATCTGGTTCAGAAACTCGGTCTTTCCAGTACAATTCTTCGGTCCGGAACGCGTTGTGCTGTTTCGAGGCTTGTAGGATCTCTTTCTCTAAGGCTTGCTTGCGAAGGCGTTTCAATTGGGCATTGGAGATTGATGTGGTGGTCATGCTGACCCGCCCAGGCTGTTCTGCCGTGAAGCTGTACGTGCGCCTTTCAGGGCCGAATCAACGATGCGGGGTTGACAAAGTGTCAGGTATGTGCTCTCAAGTAAGATCGTGCAGTAGGCAAGGGGCCAAAAAACGGAGACTCGGAATGGCCTTTACACGTTACACGTAAGACAACAGATGCGTACTCAACATTCAAGCTACATCTTGATCTCTTCTAGGTGTGATCCATCTATCAATTTCTACCTATCGGCAGTGCATTACTGTAACAGCTCTGTAGCATTGTATCCTACTTGATCCGGAGTCTGTCCGTTCATGAAGCTTTCAGAAGTAAGATTATGCAACTGAGCGACCTTTCGAAAGGTCGAGCGCCATGTGAAGATATCGTCTAGAGCAAGATCGTCTCTTGACGGAAGAACGATGGCCTTCCCGTTTATATCTGTGTCCCGCCAGGGTTTCCGACCGCCTGACATTTGAGGTAATCAATACAGACAGAAGGAAAGAGGTTCGATGCCAAGAAAGCGTACCTGCGAAGTGGATGGCGCGCGCTTTCGGGCGGTATTTCTTCCAGTACTCAGGCATGAAGACCATTCCGGCGCTGTTTTTACTATATAAGTTGGGGTCCCTATCGTACGGTAGATGACAGAAGGCTCCTACAGCAAATTCCACGACATATCTAATCCTAGATAGTCTCCCAAAAAGTAGTTGTTGAGCAACGATTGATCCGCGTAATTCACGTCATAGTAAGTCGCATTGCTAGACAGTGTGGCCAGAGCATCATAGTCTTGCGTGCTAGGTTTTACAAACATGACTGCGCAGAGTTGTCTCAGCGTATGATTCGAGGGAAACGTAAACCAAGATGCTCACCCCCAGCGTTGAAGCGCCCTCGTACTGAATCACTACTTGCGCTCTTCTTCTTGACGGTGTCAGGTGCGACTGCGAGCATCGTATCTGACTGGCGCAACATGTCAAAGGCGTAGTCTAGACTGCCAACAATCATGATATCGGCGTCTATAGTGGCTATGCGGTCGTACTGCGTCTCGTTCTACAGAGCACAGCTACGTCAGCACTTGCCAGCCGAACCGTGAGATAAGCAGAGCGAACGCACCCACGCATTGAGCTTTATCAAGCCGGTTGCATAGCGCGCTGTTCCCGGTATTCCTGGCAGATCTAACACAGGTACACGTTTCACATGCCATCCAAGAGCGTCTAGCGTTGATTCTTCCTCTGGAGACATTGTCATATTCCATGGCGTGTATAGAAACCTCTTGCGCGTGGGACTGTGCTGGTCCAGATTGTATGCCAGAACAGCTAGCGCGGGTAGGAAGCCTGGTCCGCTGTACATTGAGAAGATGGCTTCATCGTATCTGTAGGTTGGGGAGGCACCCAAGATGCTGGATGAAGGTGTGGAAGAAAAGCCAAGGGATTCATGGCTTCTTGAGCCAGCAAGTATATAGCCCGTGAATACGATAAGAAAGAGAAATAGAATGAGGTGCAGTCTATCCCAGCTGGCCAGAAAACCCGACCGTGTACTAGACGCTGTGATCACCTTGTGCATCTCTCGTGCATGACAAGCAAGTCGGGGTATCAGACTGGACTGAGGTTATGGAAGATTGAGTTGTGGGACCAAAGTGTAAGTTGACATCATGTGAATTGTCCCATAACTATCCTGATCCCAATCATGGCATGCTGCGGCGAAGACGCGTTCGCGTGATGAATTTGACCTTTTCAAGCCTGAAGAAGCGATCATAGGAAAGAGGATGAGATGCTGCTGCTGGTGTTATGATCATGCGGCTGCTTCTTACGTGCCCATTAGTTGGGTGCAAGATGCCTTTCGGATAAGATGAGACCATGGTTTATGCGCCCGCTTGACTCTAGAGGCCACCCGGCCCGTCCAGCCTGACATGTATCTGCGCGACTGCCCTCCTTTCAAGCTATCTTGGCAGCCATCAACGCGATTGGTCTTCTTTCGCGCTTACTTCATCCCGATCGACAAGCGGAGAGACTAGCTACACATTCGTATAATACGTAACAACAGCATACTTCTCCCTTGCAGTAGTCATACTTTCAGCTCTTGCATCTTATCATCCAGGTCCTTCGACGCGGGCGCCGGTGCAGGTGAAGGTGAGTGAGAACTCCTCGCAACAGGCTTAAACTCCGTCGCAGCAGCACTTAGTGCCTTCTTAGGCTTTGACCTTCTAGCTGTATTGAATCCCTTCTCTCGCTGCAGGTCTTTGGCAGTCTTGTTCCCGCCTGCCGACTGAGCGGTTGCCGAGGGTGGGTTGACAGGTTCGCGCACTAGTGTCGTAGCACTCGTCGCTTTGTTGCTGTTCATCTGTCCTCGCGCAGCTGATGCAGGTCTCTTGATCGCAGCTTCGGATTCGCTGTTCTCAGCCGAGCTAGTCGCAGCAGAAGACGCAGCAGCCTTCTCTTCGCCGAATATCCTCGTCCTAGCTTCTTTATAAGCCTTCTCCCTATCTCGCATCGTCTTGGCAGCGGCTGCAGCTGCAGCTTCGGAGTTGGGAGAAGTGGAGCCTTTATTGCCTGTAGTACTGCTTGGCCGCTTAAGGATCTTTAAGGAGGGCATGAAGGCTTGTGGTGGTGGAATACCGCTGGGAGAAGAAGAGGAGGAGGACCCATTGTAGATGTAGCTCGAATGACCAGCTTGAATAGAGCCGGTCGCAGATGGGCCCAAAGACAGCGAGTTGTTGCTGGAATCGAGCATTAGCAATGTATTATTATACAATAGATGTCAGTATGCACGCTATCTGCCAGAGTCGAGCATTGCTAGCATTGCTGTCGGCGGGCGTTGCAGAGGGTCTAGAGAAGTCGTCCTAGAAGCACAGGAATCAGTCAAAAGCCAGATCAATACCTCCTCTATGCTTTCTTACCGTATCATCATCATCCCATGCATCGGCGATGGCGCGAGGCATTGGGCTCCATCCAGAGCAAACGAGGTGTCGAGCGAGAAGGCGAGAAGTCAAAAAAGCAAGCAGGTCTGACAGTCGCCAACAGTCGCGAAATACGTTAAAGCATCGCGAATAAACCTGTGAATATGAAACTAAGACTTGCAAGCTGCTGCGACCGTCTTCATCGCGCGTCTCGTGCAAGACTGGTCCTCGAGCGAGAAAACGCGAACAAAATCGCAATGGGAGAGCTGGCAGCGATAGTTCTCAACATACTGGATTGAGCTGGCCCTATATACATGCAAGAAAGAACATTCGCCGAATGCTGGCAGACTCGCTTCAAGGTGCAGCTTCAGAAGTCGACGCTCCTTCTGGCGATATACCGACACAATAGCAGCCCATATGCTATCATAGATCAATCTGATGCAGATCAACGTGGACTCTCAATTACAAACGGATCGTCGGTACACATGGAGCTCGGTGGACCTCCTTCCTCATTCGCAGATGCAGCTGACGGAGCTCCCATTTGGGCGAAAGACGAACAAGGAGTACATCCACCGACGATCTCTACAATACTGCACATTCGGTGCCGCTGTGTTGATAGTGTCCGCGCTTACCAGACCTGACGTATTCTATTTCTGACACTGCCCTTGCCTTTGTCGGCGACAGAGTCGTTCGACATATATGGACAGCCGCTGATCCATACAGTATCACGCGGTGCATTTACTTTGCAAGTATATAAGCAGCTGTCGTTCTCCTTTCCTTCTTCTCTTTCCTTTCCACATCTCCACTTCATCTAAGAAGAAAGAAAGAATATCATGCGCGTCTCCACTGTCATGTTCTTCTCAGCTCTCTCAGGTGTAGCTCTAGCAGCACCTTACTCTCCCTTCCCTCTGTCGGACGGTTTCCCCTCTCCCAATGCCAACCAGCTCGAGTCTATTGGCAAGGCAGCTGGAGGCTACCTTCCCAATGGTGCTCTGCCCACCAGTCTCTCAGACACAGCTACAGTCACTCTCCAGCTCATTGCTCTGAACGAGATCTTCGAAGTGGCGTACTTTACAGACTTGGTACAGAACATCACGAATGGAGTGTCTGGATATGATCAGGCCGGTAACTTCGCACTTAAGGCACTGACTGCGATCAAGAACGTATGTCACTATCGTTCAACAAGTCACTATATATCGTGCTAATACAGGCTCTCGTCTTCGCAGCAAGAAGAGCTCCATGCCATCGGCGCCAATGCTATCCTAGCAAGTGCCGGCAAGCCCACGATCAAGCCGTGCAAGTACAACTTCCCCGTATCTTCCTACAACAGTGCCATTGCGCTCGCCAACACATTCACCGATGTCGTTCTGGGAGTCCTGCCTCAAGCACAGACTGTGTTTGCCAAAGACGGCGGACAAGAGCTGGGACTTGTCAACCTCATCGGATCGATCATTGCTCAAGAGGCACAGCAGGATGGATGGTACAGAACAGTCCAGGGAAAGACCCCCTCGGCTGCTCCATTCCTGACCACCGAAGGTCCTTCATTCGCGGTGAGCCTGATCGAAACACGCACCTAGTAAGTTGGCCCAAGGCTGAGATCGGTCGATGTTACAGTTCACCTTCCTCCAGAGTGTTATCGTTCCAGGCTCATGCCCGAACATTGACCTGATCTCCAAGAACATCCCCACATTGAAGGCCCTCAACGTCGTCAGCGGCGCCAAGGCATACGACAGCACCGTCACCTACAGTGTTTCCGGCCAAATCGACTCTTCCAAGTACTCCATTGTCTACATTACAGGACAGAACCTGCCCCTTACTGTCCCCGTCTCGAACGTCTCGTACAAAAACGGAGTATCTACTTTCGAGGCATCGCTGCCTTTCGACAGCAAGAACTTCGCAAACGGCCTTACGATCGCTACTCTTGTAGACTGCACTGGCAAACAGTTCAGTAGCCTCAGTGAAGTAGCGGCAAAGGCAGTCTATGGACCTGGCATCATCGAGCTCAACTAGGGTAGTCAATGATGGCAGTAGAAGTCTACTCGAAGGACAGTCATAGTCTAACATATTCAATCTGTACTTCATTCTATCACAATCTATCACCTCGATGTATCAGTATCCTCACAGTCTGGATTCCATCAATCACTTGTTATCCGCCTCATTACGGCACTTAGCATTTGCCGAAGAAGAAGAAATAGATTGACGAGACCGACGCAACCTTCACACAGCTGTTGCTGCTCTATTTCAGAGACACAGCTGTCTCGACGCGTACTGTTTGGCGCGTCGCTTTCTCACACAGAACACACAAAGAGCATTTTATGGCTCACATATAGGATCGTAAATCAATGTAGCATTGCTTCGCTGTTGGCCAGTGCGCTCACAACTCCTGGAAAATGGCCTGGTCGCCAGCGTTTCGAGGGCTGTTCTGCGCAGCAAGAAGAGGCGCAGTGTGTACTTCTGAGTTGTTTTCAATACACATTCAATATCAATATCGATATCGTCAACCTGATCTTAACTGATTTCTGCGTCTCATCTTTGACCTCTTCGACGTTTCGCCTTGCCCGCTCAGTCCTCGAAGGTCACCTCTCACTCAAGGCGATTCCTTCAATTTCAAGTGCTGGGCCACGACAAGACCGTATAGAAAACACAACCCACACTCATTAGATACAACAACAACAAATCGTTGCGATTCAGCCTGGTCGTGGGCGTTTTCGGCCTGCGAAAAACGAGCGAAGTCCAGGCAAACAAGCACCCCATTCCTCGACCATATACCCAGAAATGCAGCAGAAGCGAAATGGACAAGCTACTAGAAGGAATATGCGGACGGGCGTGACGGCCTTACTCGTCGCTGTCGTCGCAGCTGGCTTCGCGGCTCCCGTATCAGCTCTCGATACCGGGCGCTTGAGCCCTTTCCAGAACGTGGAAAAGGGCCCAAATGTGCATGTAGGACTCGCACAAGGCTCTACGCACGTCAATCATCGCCGGACAAGGGCGTTTGGCTCGTTTCACAACCCAAGAAACGCCGGGCCCGCAGCAGATGGAGAAGTGACTAGGCGCCAGCAGAGGAGACAGCAGAACGACCTCGAGGCTATTCTGGATGATACGATACTTCAAGATGCGCTTGACTCGCTGATAGAGAGTGAAGATGGAGATTTGGACGGCGATGGGACCATAACCAGCGGGAGCGTGAGGCGCACATCAACCGTCACTGCGAGATATACCACAACAGTAGGAGGAGAAGCAAGTAAGTACACATCTTCTGCAGCTTCAGGCTCTCTTGTCGTCTGCCGGTCGAGAGATGCAGCCTGGGAATTCAGACTGAACATGCTGATACGTCGTTCGCAGGCACCGTTACACGCGTCAGCACCATCATAGTAGTTCCTACACCATCAGCCTCATCTTCTGCAAGCCCATCATCGCGCGCGACTGTCCAATTGGCAGCTTCCTCCCCATCTTCGTCTTCTCCGTCGCCCTCTTCAGCACCGGTCTCAAGAGCGCCTCTCACCGGCACCAACAACGGCGACAGCAGCATTAGCACTCGATCAACTCCTTCCAACACAGCTTCGCTATCAAGGGAGACAGTAGAGCCAGAAAGTACCTCGTCGTCAAGGACCTCCTCAGCCTCATCTTCCACAAGGAGCACTTCCGAAGATGCACCTCCGTCTTCGTCTGCGTCATCTTCGTCAAGATCATCCTCGTCATCATCGACAAGAGCGCAGGAAGAAGAAGAGACCAGCAGCACTTCACGATCCTCAAGCTCCGCCGCTTCTTCGATTCCGCAGACTGCCGAGGAGACCCGCGAACCCAGCTCATCTACTCGATCTTCGACTGCAATTCCCAGCTCGACCTCTGCTAGGGAAGTGGAGAGCTCTATTTCGCCAAGTAGCACGGAATCGTCTTCGACCGAGGAAAGAAGCAGTACCTCCACTTCAGCTTCCCGAACGAGCACAACTGAAGAGCAGGAGACCAGAACAACCGTCGTGAAGCCCGTAACTACTTCATCTACACCTTCCTCTTCACCTTCCACAGCAGCTGAGTCTACGGTCGCCTCGACGAGTGAGCCAGCGACTGTTTCCGGTACTTCAAGAGAAGAGATCAGTAGTAGCTCAACAGAAGCTAGCACTCAAGTCAGCTCCACAGACAGCGTGCCTTCTTCTTCAGCTTCTTCCGGCACCACGAGCACAAGGGAGAGCACTACCGCTGCTGAAGAGGCGCAGACGACCGGCACGTCCGCTGCGGAATCGACTACAGCAGCCTCTGAAGCCACAACAAGCAGTAACGCCCCTTCTAGTGCGACTTCTGCAGGCCCTTCGACTGTCGAGAGCGTTTCTCGCGCTCCTCTATCGCCATCTTCGGTCGCTTCGAGCGAGACTTCCCAAGCGTCCTCCCAACCATCTTCACCCTCTTCAGCAGCCGACACATCTGCTGCCACAAGCTCGACACCCGTCAACCCGATCGAGAGCCTGACCTCTTCGCTAGCATCGCAAGTCTCGTCTGCAATCAGCGAGATCGTGCCGACTGTTAGCAGATCCTCACTTGTCGAAGGTCCTTCTTCAGTAGCCTCGAGCGTCGAGTCGTCTGTAGCTTCAACTACTGTCGGCGAACCTGCACCTCCTTCATCGTCGCAAGTCAGCAGCGGCGCTTCTTCCAATGTCGAGAGCTCTTCGATCAGTCAAGGCAGCTCGACTATCACTTCTGGCGGATCAAGCTCTACACGAGTCTCCGACAGTGGCTCGTCGAGCTCTTCCTTCGTGCAACCAACCTCTCGACCCGATGAGACCGGTACCAACCAGACGAGCATCTCAACTGGCCCTGAGCCAACTTCGAACAATCCTACCTCAGGAGGAGATTCACCTACTTCTACCATTGTAACATCCGAGCCAAGCTCAAGTACCAGCGTCTCGGATGGCAATACTCGTCCGGCGACAAACGGAACAGAGACAAGCTCTTCGTTCATCTTGCAACCCACTGATGGCTCATCTAGCACTGCCTCCTTCTCATCTAGCAGAGAGGTAGAGTCCTCTTTCACTTCGACGTTCGTCAGCGATGGTAGCACCTTCACATCTGTCATTGTCGGCGCGAACGAAACAAGGACCTCTTCAGCTGGCGAGACCTTGATCACTTCGTCGCCGTCTGCCAACGCATCTGCAACGGTAACAGATGGCGAGTCTTCTACCGATACTCAAACAACTTCAACCTCCGAGTACGTGCTTCACCCTTCAAAGCAGGCTTATAGAGTACTAACGAACTACGTATCTTTCGCAGCTTCTATTCCTTCGTGCCGACTTCTTCGCTGCTTGCTGCACCAAGCCATAGCACGACCGACATTACGACTACCACCGAAGCTCCCGATGCTGAACAGACTTCTGCTCCTGGCGCAAGTGCGAGCACTACGCCCGCCAATGCTTTCCCATCAGAGTGGCCAAGTGTAATCGTGCCAGTCAACGCTGCGACTAGTTTACCCAAAGGCTACAGCTTAATCAGCCTCCTCTTTTCGGACGCCCTCTCCTGGGCATGGCTTTTGCAGAACTCTGATGCATCGGCTCAGGTGTTCGCATACATGCCTCCTCTCATCTCCGATACCGTAAACATCAGCAGCTCGCAAGTATACACCGACAGCTTGGAAGCCTACCAGCCTGAGAAGACCAGAAACTCTGCGGATATCCTGGCTGTCTACTTGGCGTATATCCCATCCACCCACGTCGATGCTCTTTCGGCTGCTGTCAAAGCGCCCAATAGTCCTTTCTACAAGCAGTCCTCCGGCATCGCAAGAGATTTGGCATTGGTCGTCAACCCTACCTTGCCAATCACTGCGTATGCGGCACAAGGTGTCTCGAACTCCGTTACACCGGATGCTGGAGCTGGCGGCAACACTGCCGACCAGACAGGCAGCTCGAACAGCGGGTCAGATGATAAGAAGCGCACAATCATCATCGCGGTCACGACCGTCTTCGGCGTGCTCATTGCTGCCGGTCTCGCGTATTTCGCATTCACCAAGGCTAGGAAGAGCAGCAAGAATAGCGGAAGTAAAGGCAGAGCGGTTGCTGGTGCCGGTTCTCCTGGTCTTCGACCTTTCAGGCTTACTCAAGGCGGTATGTCAGCCGCTGGTGGAAACACAATGCGTGAAAGACAAGGACCATCACCTACAACCGGCTGGTGGCAGACTCGTCCCACATCAGCTACTTCATCCTTCTCTTCAGGGTCTGACGACTCGCAGCTCTCTTCGGAGGGTTCTGTGAGCGAAGGATGGAGACGTGCACACACATCTGGTAGAAGCTCCAGCATCGACTTTGCCAGCGTCGGTGAGGGCGATGTCAGAAATTCATGGTGGAGGTTTTCAGACGGATATGGTCGAGCCTTCGGGGGACCTATCTCTGGAAGCGCATCGCCTACAAGCCCGAGATCTGCTGGCAGGCAGAGTACAAACAGAAGAATCAATATTCAGCGGACTGCAGGAGGCAATCTAGCTGGAATCAGTCGACCTACCATGCAAGAGAACTCGTTGATGCTTTAAGCGGATCGCGAGTCCAACAGAATACAACAAAGCATTCTAGATCCATACAAAAGGATGGAAATATCGGTATACCCCAAAATCAGGGTCGAGTTGCTGCAAAGTCGCTCTTCCTCTCCTACATTCGTTTCTCTTCGATTCAGTGATCTGTATTATCAATCTTCTTTGGGTCCAATCAAACAATCTGGAAAATGCTAGTCATCGCTCAACACCAGAACACCACACTCGTTTCACTTTCTTCCGGCACATCCTTTCGTAATTTCTGTACACCTACCACTTTTAACCGTATCACTTTACTTTGTATACAGTCTTAGCTATCCTCCTATGCTACTGAGCGACTTACTGCTAGGGGCAATGATGGAAGCTGTTTGAGGGCATACCAGGCGGGATTTATCAGCTTCTTCCTTTCTCTTCCTCCCTTCTCCATCTCTTCTTACCCTCCACCGAACCAACATGGACACTCACCATTCCTCATCGAGATCATTGCGAGCAACTCAATCAAGCCTGCCTGCACAGTCCGCTACCCAACCCTATCTTTCATCTACCGCGCCTGTTGTTGGCTAGTCTTTAGAACCACTGCGTCTTTGGTTTAAATTAACTCTTGCGGTAATACTGGTTTCCATCACTCAGGAGTCCTGCTTGATACGTCAATTTGGCAGAAATCTAGCTTCGTTCGTATGATACATTGCATCCGAGCAAACGACACTGACACACGACTAGTTACATTTATGTGATAGCTCGGCACACAAAGCTAGGGTGATTTGAACAGAATCTGCAGTTTATGAAACGATATGGTTCGGCTGATTCCTGAACGAACTTGCAACATATTGGCACCAAGAGAACTGATAACTGCAATTTGCGTATACGAGCTTGCTACCGACTTTACTTACGAGACGATTGCGGTGGATATTGAATAGATGAAGGGCCAGATGCGCCAGACGGTCCTGCCTCGGAGGGACCGCCGTATGATCGCGATGGAACAGCAGGGTAGCCAGGCGGGTAAGCTACACCGTACGGCTGTGCACGCATTCGTGCTTGACTTGGACCGCCTGGCAGACGATCGCCTGGTCCGCCAGGGATATAGCGTGTTCCTGGAGGATGGTAGACTTGCTTGCCCCGCCCGCCCGCAACTGAGACCGCGCCGAGTTGAGGGAGAATCCGACGCCGTCTGAAACCCATTGTGAGCGATTGCAGCAAATTGCCGAGGTGATCGACTTACGCATTGATGAACCAGTTGGAGACTTGGTTCATGGTAAGACCAGTCTGTGAACATAGATTTCGCTTCTCCTCCCTAGCATTGGTCTCTTAGCCAGGTATCCTGCAAAGCCGCCAATCAACTTACTCAGTAGGATAAGGATGTCCAGTATGCGCCATGAGCCATGCCTTCAATTTGTTCGTCACTGCATTAGCAAGGCTGACATCAGCTCGCGGTCTATGCCCCCGCTGGAGCGATGACCTACCTGAAGTCGGCAGCTTTCCAGTGCGGCGGAAGACGACAGGCTCGCCCGCTTCACCGCTCTTGTCACTGCGACGATCTGACGATCCAGGTCGTGGACTTGCTCGATCACCAGACGAGGGAGGTGATGAATGGAAGTCGTGATGAGAGGTAGGAGCCTCAATCTTCGGCGCAGGCATAGACTGCCCTGGAGCTGTCTCATGTGGATACAGCGCTGGCTGATATCCAGGCTGAAGCATTCCGGGCGGGCCGGCTACCATGCCCGGTACGTTGTAGTAAGGAGCATACTCTGGGGCGTACCCATGAGCAGGAGGTGCATAGTACGACGAGTGATAGGCAGCTGGAGGATCTCCTACAAACAGACGATCCATATATCAGTATACGGAAGACTGTTCAGGCAGTCTCAGCCTGCTGAAAGAGCTGCACGCACCGTCACCTGAAAAGACAGAAGCATAGGGAGGACCGGGCGGGATCCGATGGGAACCCTGTTCAGACCATGTTTATCAGTCCAACTCCCGGAGTTTCGGTGTCCTTAGACTAATTCGAAAGCTTACCATCTGCACGCTTCCTTGACCGTATGGGCCACTCATTGGCGGCTGATAGAGTGATTCTGCAACCGGGAGAGGGGGATCGTTAAGCAGCTCTTCCAGAGGAGAAGCATGTGCAGGGCTCTTTGGCAGGTACGAGTGCTTCTGGTGATCTGCGCTTGCTGATGACTTCTGTATATCCTCCAGAGTGAGGATGGGAGGTAAAGATATAGGTGGCACTGAAGTAGGATCGCTCTCGTCCTCTTCTGCTGGCACAGGTACATCTTCCTTATGTTCGCTCTCTTCTTGATGGAAAGCCTCGCCTGCATAGAACGGACTGAAGGCGGGAAACGCGACATCGAAGGGAGTACTGTAGATTTCCTTTGGGTGGTTGAAGATTTGACGAGTCTGAGGCAGCCTTGCCTTACGAATGCCAGCTTCGTCTTCGTGGAAGGTGAGGAGACCTGGTGACTTGATCTCGGGGAACTCGAAACCAGCGAAGGTGAACGAGACAACGTCCGTCATCTTTCGTCTGCGCTTCCTGGGACGACGAGCTTGCTTCTTAACCTATGCAGCACAAGTGGACGCATTAGCTACAGTCATCTCTGGTTAACCTTGTGCAGGTCGCACACGTACCTGTGAGCCAGCCGGTGCTACCGGGATGGGAGCAGCTGTTGGACCTGGTGAACCGTCTGTGGACGTAGGAGCTGTTGGGTTTTGCGTTCTTTGTGGAGACACAGAGCGAGAGGAGGTAGATGCTGAGCTGGAAGTCGCACCCGAAGAAGTGGTTGGTCGAGAGCCAAGAGAGAGTTGTCTTTGAAGGCTTCGGATGAAGTGGAAAGAGAAGAGAGAAGGATCGGTGGAGCATGATGTGAGGTTGCTGAGCATCTTGCGAGCAGCTTGGTCGTCGACATCTCCTGACATTCGCGGACTCGAGCTGCCTCTAGCTCCGCGACTGTCTGCGTGTACAAGCAATAATGATCCAGGCTGAGGGTCTTTAGGTTTCCGCGCCAGTGCGAGCGTTTTACGCCTTCTCCCCTTGTTCTGTCAGCCGAGAAGATGGCCGTTGACAGAAGTGACAAGATGGCGTTCGACAGGGCGATTGCTGTGCTGAATATCGAATACGATCGGCCTCGGATGAGAGATGGAGGATGTTGGCTTGCACTGTAGGGCTAGGTAGGCGAAGGCACGATCTGACCTGAAGGCCGAATAATGCCGCGTGAAGCCGAACGTGAAGGTACTGAGGCAGTCCATAGTGGACGTATCATGTCAGTCTAGATGACCCACGCTTGTAGGAAGTTTACAAACTCACCGAAGGGTAGTTCTGCACTATTTCTCGCCAGCTGTTGCGCTTTCTAGCCAACACTCAGGCCAGACGATGTCTCCTTTGGCTGTATCCTAGACGCTCCCGTGAGTGATTACGCGAATGGGGAAGCGACGAAGTGTCCAAGCTCTTATAGGTCGAGCGAGAGAAGCTGGACGGCGCACGAAAAACGTCGTTTTCGTTAAGGCGGGCGGTGCGGCGGCCGCAAGTAAGGTTTGTGTTTGGGCAGAGTGCGGCGTGACAGATGACAAGCGGTATTGACGCCTGCCTGAGATGCTCAGAAATGATGAGGCAATGAAGTAAGCTGTCTTGCTTACTGTGAGTACTCGCAGTTGGCTGAAAGACCAAGAGATTGAGCTTGAAGCACTCGGGCGCGACGAGAAAAAGCTGATGGTTTGCTTTGGTAGCGGATCGGACCAAGGCGAAAAAGGCTGCCAGCTCGGCTCGACTGAGGTGCTGCGCAATTGCCCTCCAAACTTTAGACCCACAGAGATTGAACGCTCTGTAAGTAGACAAGCAGTGGCAGCGCTTGATGAACTCTGCTGAGAAAGTCGCTTTATCAGCGCGACAGTGAGAGTTGCCAAGTTTAAGAGGCAGTAGCTTACCTGACACTCGCGTAAAGTGATGAAGCTGTAGATGTGCGTCCGTTGATTCGCGATGCAGACCAGCGAGAAAGGAATAGGTAGGTATCAGGCTGAGGAGGACTCTCGCTCAGACTGGTGTTTTGCTGCCTAGGTTGGAATGGCGACGGATCCCACTGACTGCGCTGACGGGTAAGCGCACGATTGTTTGACAGCTTGTCAAGTCTAAGATGGCCAGAGCGGCCGACGGAGCACGCTTTCCTTGTGGGTACGTGCTTTGCGCGAGTGGATCTGACGGGCTCTGAGGTTTGGTAATAGCTTGCGTAATGAGGCGGAGCAGTCGTCCAAAGTACGCTGTCGAAGCGAAACGACAGCTGTAATGCTCCGACGACAGGTCTGCTGAAAACGTCGCGGTAATAGACGAAGTGCCTGGAAGATCGTAAACAGCGTATGGAAGCTCGGAGCCTTGCTAGAACGATTGCATAGGACAGTAGCCTCCTTCGAGTGCCTTCTGAATGATGTAGGAGATGCTGTTGATTTTCCAGGTATCGCGTAACTACGTCGTTGGGGGCGCCAAGCAGAGTTGACGGTGTGGTGGATGCCGCCAAAGGTCACTGACGTGTGGTACAAACGATTCTTGCGTAGCCTTGGATTAGCTGAAGGCAGCGTAGCAGTGCGAAAGGCAGGCGTGACAATAGGCCTTCGACACTTGGAAACTTCTTGTCAGCTATGTAATAAGTGTCCATGACGGCCGGACGTCGAAAAAATTGGGCCTTTGAATGAATGAATAGGCCTTCAAAGTAGGTTTGCCGTCGATCTGGGGATCGGCCGACGACAGCGGAATCCGAAAAAGCCTGTACCACAAGGATAGCGTAGTGGGGCTTGGTATGGCACAATAAACGGCTTCGGAAGATATGCCTTTTGGCGCTGTTCGTTGCAGGCTCGCCCATACCGCCTATGCTTCAGCTGTATCAGCATGTCCCTTCTTTCGACAGCTTGGCACGTCGGAATAGCGGAATAGCCAATCATTGAGGCCAAAGCGGAGCAATTAGAGCGAGGTCTGACAGGTCGTGTCGGGCAAACATCGAGTCTCTGCCGGCTCTTCCACAGCAAAAGGACGTCAGGCGTTCGTTTTCCCTTTCAAAATCGAGTAGATATTGGCTTGCGACTCACAATATCGCGTCCTCAGACTTCTTGCAGCGCTAGTGCAAGCTGGATCTCCGGCCCGAGCTGCTTCGGATGACGCGAAAGGTTGGCGTTCAGCTACGACCGCTTGCTCTACACTGACATCGAGCGTACCGCTTTGCTCCTTGCGGTTGCGGTCCACGCTGACTTTTAACGTCTGCACGTCACTCGTAAATTACGCTGGGGTTTCATGCGGGGATGCACCTGTTCCTTCGATGCCTTCGCTTTGGCTTCACTATCGCGCGACTTGGACAGCTGGCGTGTCTTACCGGATTTGTGGATCCCATCTGATCCGCATTAGAGTTGTGTCATCGGTGTTGAGGAAATAGAGAACAGCCTAAGCGGTGGTGGTTTTCTACTCGCAAACCTCTACGGTCGAAATTTCGCTAGGCAGCAATAGTTCCATTGTTGCAAGCTTCAGCCTATCCTTACAGTAGTTAACAAGCTAGCTAGCTTTTTGTTGTGCTCGAACAGCTATCGATAAGATGCAGACTACTTTAGGGCGTGTTTATTGTCCTAATGACTTACGGACATTGTCAGCCCACGTTTCTAACTACTGCAAATCTGAAAGACAAGCCCCTAAACATAGCGAAGGATATGCCGTCACATCGGCATGTGCGGTGTGTAGGCCAGCGTAAGTTACGATGTTGGAAGTTTGTTTACGATTACAGCGATCCGATCTGGTCAGTCTTCGGCTTGGTTGATGTAGAATCCTAGCGAGACATCAGCTGATAAGGCGTTACTGCTTCATCCAACGACTGATCGTCGTGTCCGGGCATAAGTTATAGTTAAGTATAGTCTGTCTGACACCGGCGCAATCAAGCTTGGCGCTGCGAGAGGAAGGAGGAGAGGAAGATCCTGAGGAGGACCGGGGTGGGAAGGCCGGGTGGGGCATCAGTTCATTGGGAAAGGAAGGAATGCATGCGACCGGTGTATATGCTCTCTTATGGAGGATATAGCTGGACTCCCACTATGAACAGACGAGATCGTAGGCTGAAAACGTAAATAAACGAAAGCTAGCTATTTAAGAATCGCCAAGAAGAACGAAAGACGTGAATATGGTACAGACAGGACTGAGGATCGAAGCAGTGTCCATGCTGTAGCGATGCTGTTCAGCCAGCGAACTAGAAAACAGAGAATCCAGGGTCAGGTAGTCCATGATGGAGGTACGAACACTAGGCATAATGACTCACCAGTCGTACAAGAAGATAAGCCGTCGAGGCCGTCAATCTGAAAACAGCCAGTATGGCAACCAAGATGAGTATAATGAGCATGTCTGCCAATAGTCAAGCGGGCGGTCAGAAAGATGCCAGCATGTCTCGATGCGAGATAGGACACACAGGTGCTCTGCTTTGTACCGCCTTCCGCGAAACTCTTGGTCCCAGTGCCGTAAAGCACGATAGCTGCCAACACGCCCTGGCACCCACTGTGTCAGCTTGGTCCCAACGATTAACGACGAGGAACCCACATTCGATAATGCCCAAGTCAAAATAACGTTCGTCCTCATGCTCGCATAGTAATCGAACTTTTAAGAGCATTAGCAGGCAGTTCAGCGGAACCTAGCTGATCAAGTATACCTTCATCTTGTCCTTCTCAGCTTGCGACTTGGCACGTGGGACCAGCTTAGGTCTCGTCCGCAGATTGTGTAGTGCTTCATCGTATCCAGCATCTATAGAAGCGGACAACTCAGGTAACAATTCCTGGAGATGAGGAAGCGAGCTCACCGATATCCGCTTGATCCGTTGGCAGCTCCACCTCAACTGTACCATCCTTGTTTGCAGGTGCATTACCCAAATCCTCTTCCGATCTATCCTCCTTTGTGCCCCAACTGAAATCGTGCAGATTTGCGAATGCATAGATGTTCAATACATTTATCCAGATAGGGGAGCAGAGAAGATATTGCAGCATGCAAGTAAACATGTGCCATGGGTCGAGCGCGAGTAGAGAGCTGATCATGTAGACGCCATATGTCGAGATCATGCTGATGATGAGCTGTGCGTAGACGGCGCCTGTTTGGACATCCTTGAAGGACTTGACGAGGCAGAAAATGGTTGCGATCATCATGTAGGTCGTGAGAGCGGAGAAGATGAGCATGACGGCCATGTATTTCCACTTCGCGCCGACTGGTCGATTACCCATTGCAAGAAGGAAGGTCGCAGCTAGCGTTCCTGCATAGAGGTACTGCATGAACATGTTGATGACCTTGATGCCTTTGATGCCATAATTGGGCTGGGCAGACGAATACATCAGCCCAATTACGCGAGGCTTGGCAACGGTCGCAACTCACATCTTCCAGCGAGGTAGTAAGAATCTGGAAGAAGATGTAGTAATTGGCCAGACCAAACCAAGCAAAGACCAAATTGATGACATTGTACAGAGTCTCCACGTAAAGCGCGACTTTCCGGCCAAAGGAGTGCTCTGTCCGGTTGATCTGAAGGACGTGCGCTATAGCGTATACCGCTGCAAAGAAGGACCCGTTGAGCCAGCGACGTCTGAAATCGCAAACAAGCGGCAATCAGCCAAGACGAGATGCCTTTGCTCTGTTACGCACCTCTGCGAGATGAACTCTGTGATCTGATCCGGTACATCCGTCTCTCCTTGCGCACTTTTCACGAATTTCAAGATCCAGCTATCGCCTCTCTTCGCAACAAGCTCCCAACACAGGATTCTATCTTCGGCCAAATACATGTTGCTCGTGAAGATATCTGCATCGTGGCCTTGTAGTGTTTCTCCCTTAAAGTAGCTTGCTAAAGGACCTCTGCCCATTTCGTCGTTCTTAAGCGCGATGTAACGATAAGCTGAGAAAGCACCTGGAAGAACGGAGATGTAGCCGAAGACTGTGAACAGGTATTAGACTGTCCTGAAAAGCTAAGATACGTTCGCGACTTACGAGACTCGGTCGGCTTGTCAAGGATATTTGACATTTCTGCAGCAATATCTCAGCAAAGAGCATGATTGTGGATGCGTAACCTACTGTACTCGAAATTCTGGGCAGCTACCATCGGGTTGAGCAGACCACTCCAGAACTTGCCCTTCATGGTACAGATTTCACCGCACTATAGTTAACTATTTAGTCCCTGGGCTACGACTCCTTGAACTTCTGGACTTACAGCGCCTCCAACGTTACTATTCAGATCGAACTGCGCAAAATCAGTGTCAGTGCGGCTCTCTTTCCGTGCATCCAGTAGCCCAGCTCACAGTTTTCCACAGGTGGTATAGCGATTTTGGCCCAGGCTTCGTTCCTACATCGAGAAGGACGACCACATTCGGTCGTAGTAGCGGACAGAAAGCATTGAAGAGCCATCTATGCGAATTGATCTTCTTTGCGTCTGTGTGGCAGATAATCAGTAATTGGCGTCTGTGCTGCGTAGTGCATGTCAGGTACTTACTCTTTTCTTTCAAGCAGAAGATGATTTGCGTAGGCACGATTCCCTTCTCCAGTCCTTTGAACTTGAGCTGTGGATCTATCGATAGCTGCGCTGTATATTCATATAAATGACTTTGCACAGTCTTGTTGTCTACGCGATTCTTGCCGACATCTCGTTGATAGACTCCCAATGCACCGAGACTGCAGAGATCTGTATTAGCAAGAACTCGCGGTCTGAAAGGGAAGGAGAGACGCGCCAATCGAGAACTCGCGGATGGACAACTTTGCGACCGTCTGAAATGATACAGACTACTATCTTCTTCCAGCCGTCTTTGCCCCAAACGCGACTCTTCTGCCGGGAGCAAAGGTGCGAGATGTTCTCTGCGGATATGTACAGGTCAGCTTGTCTGTCCTAATTACGAAAATACTGGACGGGAGTTCACTCATTACGCCATGGAGCGTCCTTGTCAGCAGAACCTCATCTTCCTGTATGCACAGCGTATGGTCAGCATACTTGGCTACAAGCGGAAGCCTGACGTACGTTGTACATGGTAATACCGATGAGAAGCTCAGTCTCTCGATTGTATATGCACGGCCGTAACGTATACTGGTCTTTCGCAAAGTCATCGGGCTGTTTTGTTTATCGCTTTCAGTCGTGACTTCTAACCAGTTTGAGATGGAAACCTACATCCGAGGTACATGCGGTATATCGCATGGTCATAAACTCATCCGACTCTTTTCTCGGTAAGAAGCTTTCCAGTCTTGACGGGATAGGCGCATCAATGACCAGATTTCCATGCGTAAGGCCGATCCTCTTCCTATCTCTGTTTCTTCGCGTCTGTGTCTCCGGAACAGGTCCATAATGAGGATTACTCTCATCTGTACTGCTTGCGAGCGAAGCCAAGCTCTTTTCGCTGACTTCTTTCTCGCCGAGCTGATGCTTGTTGTTCTTTCGAGCCAGTCTCTCCAACCTTCTTCGCTCTCTCTCCTGAGCTGCATACTCGGTTGCAGATGCTTCTTGATGATGTTTGGCATGTCCTTGTGAGGATTGGTACTCGTCTGGCCCATCAAATGACCGTTCTTGCTCTCGTTCGCCCTGGTTTTCGAGCTCTGGTGTCGCATATCGATGTCGCATTGATCCTACATCGCCGTACTGTGCTTTCTCATCCCAGTAGTCGCCATATTGGAGGTAGCTGGGCGCGCGCTCGTCCAGCGTTGGGGCAGCAGCAGCAGCGGCTTCAAATTGATCTTGTTGCGCCAGATAGGCGCGATACTCTGCAGGCATATCCTCGAGGTCATGATCGATATCGGGCAGATTCGTATACCCTGCCATGTCGTAGGGATGGTCGAAAGCTGACCCTTCAAACATCTTCAATCTGCGGACGCGGTTAATTGTTTACTGGCACGTGAGAGGTCAGGACCAGGCTAGGAACGCAGTCGCACGCAGTCGTTCTGGTAAGTTCTCGTTGCAGGACATCACACTGTTAACACATCGTAGAGTTACAGAAGAAAAAGCAGAACTACAGAAAAAGGCCCAAGCTGATGAGCGATCAGCACCCTTTTGACTTGCTATTGCGAACGAGGTGAAAAAGGAGATAAGGAGGTCATATAAGGAGTACAGTATCCCATGTAAGGTGCTTTACCGGAGGCGAGGATGTACGATGCCCTCAGATAGGGACTTTCCGGCCGCGATCATAGGGTAGCTGGAGAGAAGCAAATCAGCACCGCGAACCCTACCAGACACGTAACAGCGACTTACACATGCTCATCGGTGTGCACTCTGCATTCCAGGAGGATTGGCTTCGAGTTGTCGTACTCCATGAACCTCTTCATGGCAGCAGGCAGGTCTTCAGCCTTCTCAACTCGGAAAGCCTCGACGCCCATGGCTTGTGCGAGTGCTACAAAGTTGGGGTTCTTCATTTGAGTATGCGCATATCGCTTCTCGTAGAACAGATCTTGCCATTGAAGAACCATTCCTTGGAATTCGTTGTTCTGCAGAATTCGGTCAGTCGTTGTGTCTGCAAGGAACTCTTAATGCAAGACTCACCAGGAGAAGGATCTTGGCTCCAATGCCGTGCGTGGACGCCGTTTGCAGCTCCATGGCGGTCCTGCGGGCGAGATGAATCAGTATACTTCCGTTTACTACGATGGTAAGGGTGATGCTCACATGGAGAAAGATGCATCACCGTCGATGTTGACGATGATCTTCTCAGGCGCAGCGACCTTGGCACCGATGGAAGCGGGTACTCCGTATCTGCAGCAGCGCTAAGTTAGTATATTGAGTAGAACAGCTAGTGCAGCAAGTTGCGCTCACCCCATGGTTCCCAGACCTCCCGATGATACCCATGATCTCGGCTTCTTCCACCTGTAGAACTGGCACGCCCACATCTGATGCTGGCCTACACCCGTAGAAATGATGATATCGTCCTTCTTCCCATTCTCCTCTGCCCAGTTATTTAGAGCCTCCACTACTTCCTGCGGTTTCGCGAACTGTCCATCTTTGCTCGGCTCATACGTGAATGGGAATCTTTCCTTCCACGAATCGAGTTTGTCGAACCATGCTTTCCGGTCTACGATAGGCTGCTCGGGGAGAAGAGGTAGGATGTGAGAGAGGTTATGTGTGACATCGCCTTCAATGGCACATGTAGCTTCGACGACTTTGTTGATGTTCTTGGGCGATATCTCGAAGTGGATGATACCGCCTCGGCCTTCTTCAGCTGCTTTCTTCGCTTCAGGTGCAAAGGCATCGATCTTGCCCGTTACTCGATCATCGAAGCGCGCTCCGAGAGCAATGATAAGATCTGCATCTTGCATCGCCAAATTCGCGTATGAAGAACCGTGCATGCCTAGCATGTGCAATGCTCGAGGATTGTCCTCGTCGAATACGCCGAGACCTTGCATAGTAGTCGTAACGGGAATGTTGCCCTTCTCGCTGAGCTCGGCTAGGAGCTTGTCGCCATTTTCGCCATTAAGGAGACCAGCTCCTGCATAGATGATGGGCCGCTTGGCATGGCTGATGAGGCGTGCTGCACGCTCGAGGAGCTGCATGTCTGGCTCCGGGTAAGCCGCAGGCTCAGCCATCGGAGCTGGTGCGCTCGAGGCGGTTGAGGGTGTCCGGCGGACTCCGATAGTTCGGAGATGCTCTTCTACTCGTCCAGGATGCGTGAAGCGCGCTGGAATAGCTTGTTTTAAAATACCGGCTGTGATGTCCTTCGGCAGATCCACAAGAACTGGACCAGGTCGACCTGATGTAGCGATCTTGAAAGCTTCGTTGATTCTCCTTGGTAATTCCGCAATATCTTTGACCATCACATTCCACTTTGTGCATGCCCTACTGATTCCTACTACGTCTGCTTCCTGGAACGCATCGGATCCAATAGCGCTCGTTGCTACTTGTCCACAGAAGACGACGAGGGGTGTTCCATCGGAGTATGCATCTTGCATAGGTGTGATGACGTTCGTTGCGCCTGGACCTGAAGTGACGAGAACGACACCGGGCTTCCCGCTTACTCGAGCATATCCTTCTGCCATGTGCCCTGCACCTTGTTCGTGACGCGGTAGAACAAATTCGAAGTGTTTCGAGTTGTAGATGGCGTCAAAAACGGGTAGAATAGCTCCTCCAGGGTAGCCGAACTGCAGAAGGACAAGAAGCGGAAAGTCAGCTCGCACAGCTCAAGAACTGAAGAGCCGGGAGTGAAGTACGCACAACATGCTTGACATTATGTCTCAGCATCATCTCGTGGAAGATCTGCCCTCCACTCATTCCTACAAAGCTGTAGTCGAGCTCTTCTTGCGGGGGCGGCTGCACGCCCTTCGAAATACCATGAGGATAGTGAGCATGCGCTGGGAAAGATGTGGAAGGAGGAGGTGTCTGGAAGCTTGCCGCTGGTACGGGCCGTCTACATTCGCGAGTTCCGGGAAATTTCGCATGGCATTGGAAGCATAGAATCAGCTCGGCTGACCATCACAGAGATAGATAGATTCAACGTACGCTGAATCTACTTGCGCTCTAGGTGCGCCCGTCCCCGCTAGACCTCTCTGAGCTTGACGGACTTCTGAGATTTTCGCGCGGTCAGCTTGGAGAGCTCTGATTCTCCTCTTGACATCTGCTGGGATGTTGGCTGCATTCGCTGAGGATGAGGTCGACTGGCCTCTCCGTTGTCCTGCTTGAAAGACGGCTCTTGTAGCGATAGTCGCATGACTTGTCGAGGTGATGAATGCTCGCTGAGAAGTCGAGCTCAAGGCGCGTGAGGCCATGTTGTTGAAGAATAGACTTGACAGTCTGCAAGTCAAGAAGGTTGAAGGAGAAGTCTGAAGCTGCAAATCACACCTCGCGAAAAGCAAGCTGAAAGCGAGTCTGGAGCTTCTCGAAGACCAGTGGCAAGCGGATCCTCCGCCCGCTCATCCGAGGCGAACCACCGGCTAACTCGATAACGCTTCTGTATTGCTCTCTACCCAATGCGACTACAGTATTGACGTAGGCGACGACAGAGGACGTTAGTCGCAGCTTGCCGAGCTGCCTTGGAGCGTAGCGAGCTTTCAACAAGGCTTGCAAGAAGTTCTTCCAGCTGCAGCAAGCAAAGCTATTGGAAGCTCGCCTGCAAACACCAATTGCCCTGCTCCCACACTTCTTCCTCGACCTTCAGATTCCCTGCACACCCAAGCTCTTCTGCCGCTTCAAGCAGTAACGCTCTCAACTCACCCATCGAAAACAGATGATAGTATCTCTGATACGTCGGCTGAGCCGCAATAGTACTTTGATCTTGCGTCTCTCCTGGTTTCGCCTGCAATTTCCACGGTACAAAGACGTCTTTGCCTTCTTTCGAGGGGCAAGGTGAGGAGAGTACAGCTGGCTCGAGCTTGTCCATCTTCCGAGGTTTCTTGACTGCTATCAAGTTGGCGGGCAGCTGGGCGTCGTGCGCTCTCGTGGGCTCCTGCTCGAGGGCCCAGACTTGTATGAAGAGCTTGCCGTGCCGCCGATTCAGTGCTTGTAGTATGGTCTGCGATCAATCCAGTCAGTGTCTGCCCAATAGAGCAAATAGTGAAGGCAGTCCCACCTTAATACCAGCTTTCCGCCTAGACGGCGTCGAGAAGTGGTGTATCGTCGCGATGGATATGGCAAAATCCTATATTATAGATATCAGCGCTGCAAATCTGGAGATATTCAAGCTTCTTTTACATACGAATGCGCCTTCGCGATAAGGCAGATCTATAGCATCGCCGACCAGAACTTCGTGACCGCGCTCACGAGCTATGTTGACCAATCCAGATGCTCTGCAGTACTCAATCAGCTCTATACATCTCAATGTATCGTATCGAGCGTTTACCTGTCTAAACCTATAGTCAAGATAGGTTTCTTCTCTTTCTGCATCTGGTCTTTCTGCGCATGTTCCACAGGCGTATCTTGTACTTTGGCTTTTCCTTTGCCTTTCAAGCTTGGAGGAGGTTCTGCCGCTTGTCCAGGGAGGACGCTTCGTATGCCTAGATATTTCCCATTTCCACACCCTGCGTCCAGACCTAGACTGCCAGGCGCTAGAGAGTCAAAGAAAGATGAGATACCAGGCCATGGCTACTCTAAAGCGAAGGAGGAAGAGACGGAACGACATGAGCTTTTGATGTTCGGGTTTAAGTGCGAATCTTGGTTTTGATAGTATCCACCTTGTAGCGCGTCCGGCTGAAGTCTTCTGCAATGCTTTCGTAGACGGAATGTACGTATTGCTGTTCGTCTGCGCGTGCGAGCACGTCTGGATCGGTCATGCTAGAAGACGGAGTCGTCAAGAGAAGCGACACGTCGTATCGATAACAGGCATGGAGGATACAGACGGTATTTGTATGGAAATGACTGCATGATACTACTTGCGTTATACTACAACAATCAATGCACTTCAGGAAGCTACGGCCCAGCAGGCACTTTTTCATCGTTGCTTGCAGGCGGAGCTGTTGCTACTTCTTCCTTGTCTGTGATACCCGCTTCTTTCGGTGTCTGTGCTTTGATTTGTAAGGCATGCAAACCTAGTCCAAACTCTTCTTTCAGGATCGAATTGATTATTCTATGCCGCCGTATCGCGGGCTGAACGTATCCCGGATCGCATTAGCTTATGCGAGTTTTGGCATCGGAATTTGAGAGTAGACTCACCATTCCATCGAACTCCTTACTCGTGACCTCAACGCTGAAATGCGTTTCTCCTCCTCCTCCGCCTAGCGTTCGCATTGCAGCATGGCCGCTATTCCCAGGGTCAGCTTCTGCCAACAGGATGCTCTTGACTAGCTTACGCGTGAAGGTGCGAATCATTGGAGATGAACAGCTCAGCCGATTGTAAGCCAAAGCATACGGTGAGCTGGTCAGAAGAGAGGGAGGGACACAGGAAGGTGAGAGTACATCAGGTTCATGTACGGTCATTTACATCTGTCAGTTGCGCCTGCCTTTTCGCGAATTCTCGTCTCGATAGGTCCGGCATCATCGTTTGTCGAAGAGGACATTGTTTGCGTAAAGTATCTTGAAGCAGTAAAGGCAGATTGGTAGCGTGAATACAGAATAATCTTGCTTGTTGAAGCGAGCAAAGAGCGCATTCGAGGCAGCTTGAAGAAAGACAAGTCGGGAACCAATTGACCCTTTGCAGGTTGGCTCCGCACCATATGCTCCTCGCTTTCGCCAGGTCTGGATCTGAAGACATGGAGCTTGCATTGAAGCTAATTAGGACACACTGCTATGCCTCCCCCCGAACAACTGCTGCAATCCGCACGGCACCTGCTTGATCTGAAGTCACGACAAAGCGGCCCTCCGCCAGACGTCTACAACCAGCAGGGCAAGCATGATTCTCCCGAGAAAGTCTATGTGGTCTTCACAAGGATGCAAGCTTGCAGCAGTTAGGCGCCGATCCACGCAGTCCCGGCGGGGCGACCAACGAGGCTGGTCAGCTCATAGAGCTCTTATAGACCGCTAGATCGACACAAACTTCTAGAAAACGTAACATGTAGCAGTATGGCTCGCTGCCGATCGAGGCAGCACGGCTAGGGCACGCTGAGGGCGGTCATCCTGCAACGTAACTCCTTTGTGCAGCTTTTGATCAGTCAGCTGGTGCATAAAGGAGACTCTCGGCCAAACGACAAGGGCAACTAATCTAGGGCAGCCAGTGGACATAGCCGCCCTGCAATAGAAAAGCCCGCTGGGTCTGTCTGCTCCATCTCTCCTCCGCTCAGAACAGTACTCTCTGGAACAGAAGAGCTTTATCTTACGAGTACTACCAACGCTAAAGCTCCTTGCTACAAAACGCCAAGACCCCATGGAGACCAACAACTCCAAACGCATAATTACGGCTGGTGGCCACACGTGCAACAAATCAGCTCCAGTTACTGCATCCGTCAAGTGCTCCCTCTGCAAAAAGGTCAAAGACTGCTGCCTTTACACTCGGCTGTCGAATTCAGTCTACGTGCCGCTCTACGTGTAAGCAATCTAATACACTTCTGCACGTGCTGGCGCTCATACAGTCGCCTCATCGCATGGTTCTAGGTGCGTTTCATGCGCTACTGTCAATGGCTATCTCAACCAGTCTGGCGCTAGCACCGATGAAGACCATGAAAACTGGAAAAGGCAGAACCCGAATACTAAACGCGATTACGTCGCATACGTTCCGTCTAGGGGCGGACGCTTCTAGTATTCAAGCCAGCAGCAATGGGTGACTGGGGGCGGACTCACAGGATTGTCATCCAGTTTAAGGTCTCTCGCCCATACAGTGGTTGCCTTGTCCTCCTCTCGTATCCTCAGCAGTTCAACTCCAGCAATGTGTCCACCACCTGCATTCCTCTGCTTCCAAAACACTACACAGCTTCAATCTTGGCTGTATCCCTTACCTCCTCCTTTTTTGAATCTCGTGTTTCGAGTGCATTGGCCAGATTACCGTTCCTGCTGATGTCGCCTCCTCGAGAAGGCAGTACCTACTCAGACTCGCTTGCCTTGTCTCGCATTACACCGTCCCATGCTATGCTAATTCGACGCGTGGTCGCCTGTGGCGGCTTTGCCGCTTAGGTTCGGCCGATGGTATGTATCTGCATACAGATGTCTCAACGCTGACGTTGACGCAGTTGTCTGTGGACTGACTCAATGCCCCTTCATGATCTCCTTTTCTTCCTTGTCAGCTTGTATGGCGGACAAGCTAGGGGTCCCGCTGGCAGGTGCGTCGATCACATAGCCTCATTGACATTCGCTAATCTATAGCAACATGCTCCAGCAATGCTCTGCTCGACCTCGGACAAGCGGAGTGCACGGGAGGGCTCATGGAGAGAGCGATCGACAAGGTCGAGAGGGATTTGCAGTACGATCAGAAGGCGATTCGCTGCAAGCGCAGCTCTGCCTGCATTTACACACGCGGATGGGCCAGTCCTGCAATCTACACCACACATAAGTCGACCTCGCAGCACATCCCCCACATTCTTAGCGCGATCTGTGTGGGTATAAAGTGCGCTGCATGTGCCGCAACAACACAAGAAGACGGCCGTACTGGAGCTCATTTGTGCTACGTTATCATGCTGTCGCTCCTGCCCGTAATTTCGGCGCTCCCGTTCAGACATCCACTCTCAACCTCCATTCTATTCTCCCAAGGGATAGGCTTCCTTCCGCTTTCGTCAGCTTATAAGACAACCCCTTCAAAGCATGAACAGACGCCAGACCTTTTACGCAAAGCTAGACTGGCCAGATCTTTTGATGCGCTGACCGACGGCTAGCCACAAGCTTTTGGACTGCGCTGCATCAATGCGGATGCTGTACGAAGCCATAGCTACAAAAGCCAGGCCCTCTTCGTTATTCGTCTCTCATCTCTTCAGACTCGATATCAAGCGCTCAAAAGACCAACAGTTAAGGAGGATCAAACCATGCCTAGAGATAACAACACCTTGATGGCCCCTGCATGGCTCAAGACAGTCATGATACAGGGCCAATTCTGGAACGCGCCGGCACGCAGATCTCAGATGGAGACCCGCAAAGTACTAGCGCAATGCTCGTACTGTCCTCGATACGAAGGCTGCATGCCTTACGAATGTCGAGGCCAGTTGATCCATGTGTGAGCTACTGCCCTCAGACTTCCAGCCTTTTCTCGTGGACTTGACCGCCTGCTGATGCATACATGCTAGCTGCGAGACGTGCGGAAGTCTGAGCGGCTTCAAAGAGATGGTCAAGAGGTCCTTCTGATCGTCCTCCAGATTGTCCTCCAGACAGATCACCGTCTACCTGCCCTCAAAAAGATGCTATCAAACGAGCGACGTTCTCCGTCTCTTTCTTCAGTGTACTCTGTAGCTATCGTATTTCACGTTAGCCTGATCTGACAACCCTGTCTCCTCCGAAAAGCCAAGAAGACCCTTAAATCGTATGCGGTTGGAATTGGCCCGCCTATCCTTCCAAGATCTTCCGTTGTTCCTGTGTACTTCTCTTCAAAGGGAATTCTGCCATAGTGAGTGTGATTCTGCCGCATTGGAGTCACGCTGAACGACCTTACAGTAAGATCAGACAACCTATGCGCGTCTGGGCGAGGTGCACACAACCTACACTCTGTGGCTCGAGGGAGGCGATCTCTCATTGGAAACCTAGCAGATACCAATATGAGCAAGAATGAAATCGCTGCCGCAGATCTGGCTCTTTGCATGCGCCAGTATTTGCACGCACTCCTGCCATTGTGGTCACGGTGGATCGTTGTTGGTGCTGGTTCATTGCTGGCTGTTCCTTGTACTTGGCAAGGCTCCTTCCCCGTAACTCCGAAACACTTTCTACGAATTGACCTTTCTATCGCAGCCAGGATAGGCTTTCAGCCGCACTCTGAACGGCAAGTTCGAAGGCCTTTGTCAGCTGGCTCGAGTCCACCTTCAGCGGGGATTTATCGATGGCTCCCTTGGAACGAAGTACCTTTATGCCGGCTCGAAGGATGCTGTCAGCGCTGCTGCCTCCGGCATCGCTACAAAGACGGCAGAAAAGCATCATGATTCTGCTCCTCTCTCTTCTCTTTCCATCATAATATGCAGCGCTCGTCGGAAAAGCACCTGGCCTTCAACCATACAAACAATACGTTCGGAAACCATGCCTTCCCAAAGCCGTACGCCGTCTCCTGTCTATGCCTGAAAGGGCAGTGTCCGATACGATGGACATGATTATCGTAAGACCAATGACCCAAAGGACGAGCAAAAATGCTCTATCTGCAAAAACCACCCGCGAATGCGTCTTTTACAGCTACCGGGGCCAGTTGGCATTGGCTGTGTAAGCGCTAATCCTTTACAGGCTCGTAGTACTGTACTGGACGCCTGCTAATTGTGCTCTGTTCGCTTTGGACACTACAGCTGCAAGACTTGCGGGAACCTATACGGTTTCCGATACGTAGTGAGCGCTTAGTAGATCGCTAGCTCTCCCAAGTCTGCTACTATCATCCGAACCAAAATGCTCTTGACTGAGTGACCTTTCTGTCCTGCTGTTCTTGATGACGCTTTGTACCCAGCGCCTTCTTCCGTAATCTGACTTGACAATCCTCCATCCGCCTTATGGAACAGAGCGAGACAGACTGTCTCTAGAAGGACAGAAAAGGGATCCGTCCGAGTCCCTTCTACATTCCCTTGTTCCACTCTGACTTTTTGCAGCTGCGACACCAGCACCTCTGCCATGCTGCTCGCTCCTCGCCTATCATAGTTCTGCCCAACCACACTCATTCACTCACACATATACTCGCTGAGCGAGCTCGACAAGTCAATTACACACGATGCTGGTCCGATCACGACGCCTCAGCGTAATCAGCAGACCTTCAAGTCGTTCCTCGTCAAGACGCTCCTCTTCAGCTTCCGTATCAGTCATCGACGATCTCTTTGGTCACGAATGGACACCTCTGCGCAGCTACGATCCCACTCGCGAGACCTTGAAGATGCAGAAAGTAAGTTCCCCTTGTACACGATCCGGTCGAATAGCGGTTTGATGTAAAGGCGTAGTGCGACACTATCCATAACGAAGCTGTGGAGAGATGCGATATGGTGACGAGCTCTTCGATAAATCTGCAAGGCGCTGAGCGCTTAATGAAAAAAATTAATCTGGACTCGAGATGGGAGGGGTTCGCTGTCTGGCTCCTGTTCGGGGAAGATAGCGGGCTAGTGTATGCGTACATCATAGATTGAATGCAACGCATACCGGACTCTCCAGCCTGCGCACTAAGCCGCGACACTAAACACGCATACCGATAGTCTTGCGACGCTATCCGGTAACAGAGTGCTGCATGTTTGTATGATGGCGTGCAGGGCAGACTTGCTATGAAGCAAGCGTCAGCGTCAGCTTGGTTCCAGGTTGTCTCACTCCCATCTCGGTGCCCATAAGCTTCAAAAGTCAAATAGAGCTGATCAGCACCTATATTGATGGATACCAGCAAGCGCAAATGCCTGCATGGCTGTCCGAGTGCACCTCATGAAGTGATCTCTCGAAAACGCCGCGTTCCACCTCGACGTCTCGATGGCTGCAGCTGTTACACGCTACGAAGATGCCCTGTCTGGGATTGCTTTGAGTCTGCATCCGACGCCTGCGGCCGTTCGGATGCGGACGACTTCAGCACCTTATCCAGATTCTTTCGGATCTATCCTCCAATGCGGCTCATTCGCCGTTCCAGCCTCTCTAGGTCGTTGCAGCGACGTGCACGTCTCTGTATGATGGTCGGAAGGAGAGCCCAATCAGTACACACTCAGTCTCGCGGCACTTTTGCAGTCACCTCATCAAACAGCTGCAAACAACGTTAGTACTGCAGCAATTTAGCACAACTTACGTTCAATGTCTGAACTTCCCACATTCGCTCACTCCTTTCAGTGACACTACTCTGATTTACACAAGCTCACACCCTGAGGTTCCCATATTCTCTGGCTCTGTCAAACGACGACCCTTTGTGCCCATGAGTAAATGCGGGTTGCGCTGCTCCGGAGCGGGGGCTACAAAGTCGAGCGCCTCCGTTAGCGGCGTCTCTCTCTTTCTTTCTATCTTTAAGCCACTCTGCTGCAAGACTTCAACTCAGAGCCCGGACCAATCAATAAACGAGTACATCAGCAAAAATGCCTAGCAACTTGGTAGAAAAGTGGCTAGATTACATCACATACCAAGATCAGGAGTACGAGTCCCAGGGTACTGGCACGGTCAGGCGAAAGTGTTCAATCTGCTGCAACACTAGAGACTGCCACTGGATTTCCCATGGATCTCGCTCAATATACCTGTAGGTTTTTGGCTTGTACCAGCACTATGGCTTGCTGCTGGCTGAGGACGTTGACCACTTTGGCGATTTAGCTGCAGGCCTTGTGGTATAACGAGAGGCGCCATAGGTACCTATTACGCGTAGCCGCTCTTCGGCCTTCAAACGTAGCTGCAGCCGTCTTCAACATCAAAATGCTCTCCATCGAGTTGCGCCTCCATACATATCCACTTGCTGATTGATGCGCTATGTACATAGCGCAATCATCTTGCTCGTTTCAATTCGTTCTACGCTCCAGCCAGTTGACCAACTCCCTTGTATGCTCGCCTTTGTTGAAGGGGCATTACGGATCTGCACCTGTCTGCAATGACGTGATGCCTCCTGTCGATGCGTTCAGTCTGGCTCTACAAGGCAGCCTCTGCCTATTCAACATCTTTCCTCAACGACAGAACTGCGGAGGGATACCTATGCCGCAGCAGCCCACATCTAGCTCAAGCCGACTACACCGCCTGAAGTACATTAGGCGACCCCGGCGCACTCTGTATGAAGCGACTAGAGAAGCCCGTAATCCACTTCACCTTGTCAAAAGTCCGAGTATCCAGAGGGATAGGTTGATTCGCTACGTACCAAGTCACGACTTCTGAACATGGGGGAGTAGTGAGGGATCCGCCATATGTATAGAAGTCGAACGCTTGGATCTTCTTGATGAAGGACGTGAAGTCAAGCCTCGGTATCTGTAGATAGTACTTAGCTTGTTGTGTACCTTCCGGTGATGAGACGCGCACAATGGTCGAATCGCCGCCGCTTGGTATGTCATCAAGGTATTGCAGAGTCTTCTCAAGAAAACGAGTACTTATCGTGGAAGACGCTTCCATAGGAAAGCCGACGACCTTCAAGTTCGTGCTATCTGATTGTGATGTCGTCTTTTCAGCATCTTAGGCAGCTACAGGCCAAAGTCGGCCACTCACCGGTATTGATTTGCTGGAAGACAAAGTGGACCTCTGCATCGAAGTGCTTGCCGCTATGGAACTTTCGGGTGAGCAATCCGCTTAAGCGATGTTGTATCGACTTACTTGATATGGTGCTCGGACGGAGTGTGCAAGTGGAACTGCCTGAGTCTGAACACTCCAGCATCGCCAGCAGTGTACAGACTACCGTCCATGGTGACCTCGACTGTCAGGCCTGTACTCCTTTCTCAGCCTGAGTTGGTCTTGCCGCGAGTCCTCAGCTTACCTTGATTATGGAGGACCAGGTCAGACTGTGGTGCTATGTCTAATACGACCTCGCCCCATGCTACTGTCTTCGTTGATCCAGACTGTAGGGCGATCGGGCTTTGTCTCGTTCCCTGTCGTGCAGCAGAGCTCCTCATCAATGTCAACTCCTGATGCCAGCAAAGAGATGCTCACAGATCCACAAGCTGTGTTGTTCGCATTCAGCTTATGCCAGAGGACAGGTCCGCTACTCCCATCGTAGCCGAAAGAAGGTGGTGTATAAGGCTGGCCAGCAGCTCTTTTACCAACGTGATGAGCTTCAAGTCCGTGTACGTGGTTTCCGCAGAGCATCGACGGAGATGCAGCTTGCCAGAAGCTGGATCGTAAGTAGGAGGAAAAGTGAACGCATAACGGGCGGGAGGGGGTGAGAAAAGCTTAGTATGGTGTACGCCAAGAGCCAAGATTCGCTGTCATGGAGCGTAATAGTGGTGCTGAGCTGGAGAGGGCAAGCGTTTTTGCATGAATGGGACTGTATCGGTAATGAGCCTGCGAAAATGGGAGACGGTTGCTTAGCGGTCAGACATCTGCAGACCTGTCATCCATACTGCGCAGAATGTGCATCGGACCTGTAATCATCAGTGTCTTCAGTGTGATGCGATTGCCTTCGTCCGGAAATCTCGTATAACTTGCAAAAGTGCATAATGCGGCTGCGGAAGCATAATCTTGATGGAACAACAATGAGTGAATAAGAGCATTGTAAAAGCATTAAGCAGATTGGCTGCATGTCCTTTCGCCAGTCCTGAGCAGCAAGAGATCAGCCGTTGACGATGACGTCGGGATGTGGGTAGCTTACGCCTCTTTACGCCTAGGCAACTTCGTTGCAGTCACAGCATCACTGTATTGCGTTTTTTAAGTGAACTTGATGGAGTCTGCCATCGAAAAGTACAATTTTTGGTCAGCGGATCCTCCTAAGCATTCGTAAACGCAAGGAAACGACTCACGGCTCTCCATAGAGATCTCTCCACCTTTGTACGAACCGCGCTTAAATTTGTTTTTTCCCTTGCGAAAAGAATCTCCACGGGTGACGATAAGGTCTTGTGCGGCTTTATAACCATAGTCCCGCCCATGTGCACCCTGTTTTCCGAGGAAAGAGTTATCCTTCAGCCTCTCGTCCACTTGATGTTCCTCTATCTTGACTCTCCTGAATGGCACATTCTGCCCTCCTCCTCCTAGGCGTTTACTTCTAGCAGGATTCATGTTACTCATCGTATTGGGCGTCGAGGTTCCCGAAGCCGACGCCGAAGTAGATGTAGAAGCAGATGGTTGGATAGTCATTTCTGAATGCGAGACTTGGACAGAAGCAGCTTCTGATGCTGGGATCTGGACGGTCGTAGTTGCTTTAGTGAGCGTGTGCGAGAGATCCAACTTCGCCTTCTTCGATGGAGGAGCGGATGGGACGATGGGTTTCTTCTCTTCTTCCTCCTCACTGTCCGAGGAGGAGGAGGAGGAGGAAGAACTGCTTGAGGAGGAATCGGAAGATGAAGATTCGGGCTGTTTTCGTTTAGCGCCATTGATGGAAGATGTGCTGTTCTCGACTTTGGCGACTCCATTACTGAGTGCAGTTCCGACTTTGTTGGCAGTAGCTGATAGACCGGCAGGAAGAATCGCTTTGTTATCCTCTTCATCATCCGAGCTGGAACTATCTGATGATGAAGAATCGCTTGATGAGTCTTCTCTCTTGCTCACTGATGTTGGTGGGAGCGCCTTCGTGACAGCTGATGCAGCTTTGGCAGCAGCTTGCTTGACAGGCGCTTTCTTGTCATCCTCCTCCTCATCACTGCTGTCCTCCTCGCTGCTGGATGAATCACTCGATGACTCCTCTTTCGCTTTCTTCGTCTCCTTCTTCACCTCCTTCTTATTTTCATCCTCGTCCTCATCGCTCGACGACTCGTCTTCTGAAGAGTCCGAGGAGCCCCCAGTAGCTTGCACGACAGCATGTGCAATACTATTTATTCCTGCTCCTACTGCCGAAGCGGCGCTCTCCGCTAGACCCGCAAGGACGCCTTTCTTTTCCTCCTTCTTCTCTTCTTCTCCTTCATCATCATCACTACTATCGTCTGATGAGTCTGAAGATGACGATGATTCGGAAGCCTTCTTCACCTCCTTCACGGCTTTACCAGCAACTTCTTTTGTAGTTTTCACTGCCTTCTTCGTAGAGTCTACAGCTGCTTCTTTGCTAGGTGCGTTCTTCTTTGCCTTCTCCACTGCTTTCTTCGCTGTCTCCTTCACTTGTGCAGCTGGTTTTGTAGCTTCTTCCTCGGAGGAACTGCTATCGTCGCTACTGCTGCTATCGCTGTCCGAGCTGGAGGATTCTTGCGCTTTCGCAGCGATTGCTTTAGCGGCGTCCTTAACCGCAGACGTAGCTGAAGTAGCTTTTGCCGCAATATCTTTCGTTCCCTTCTTCACAGCAGGAACAGCCTCCTCTTCTTCGGAAGACGACGAGTCTGAGTCATCCGAACTTGAAGCAGCTGTGCCGTTCGTTTGTACTGCTGTGGACTTAGTGTCCTCTTGCGCAGTATCGGAAGATGAGTCGGAGTCGGAATCTGACGAGCTTTCTTCAGTGGGTTTGGAAGTGCTAGCAGCGGGCGCAGTAGGTGGAGGAACAGCAGAGTACTTCTTGGCTGCAACACAAATTAGTGAATGTATCCTTGATACAGCTGCGAACGCGTTCTACCTGGTGCAGCTTTTTTGTCATCTTCGTCAGAGTCGCTGGAATTACTCGACTCGTCATGTGCTTCTTCATCATCCGAGCTTGATTCCATTTCTACATCTTGTTTCGCATCAGCGCCCTTTGTCGAGGCACTGCGAACGCTCATCAGTGAAATCTTGATTTGACGAAAGATGATGGTTCGCACTCTGCTTGTACGATCTCCAACAGTTTGTGACTGCCTTTACTGTTCTTTCTTGATGCTAGATTGTATTCTGCTGGAGCTTCTTTGAGTAGTGCAGCTGCTGTCTTTTTGCATGATTCTGCAATGAGGAAATCGTGGATGTGGATAAAGGTGTCTGATGACATAAGCATCAGTACTGGTGTACTCTATCTTGAATGTTGATCCTCCCACCCCTCAGCGCTTCCTGCCTGTTCATCTTGAATTAACTGATTGATGGACAAAGGCAAGGGGAAAGCGAAGGACGACGACGAAGCAGAATACGCTTATAGACTGGCAAGAGGAGACACTTTGTAGGGACATAGGAATCAACAATCAGCACACGCTAATCCAATGTTATTAGAAGCTCCCTCGTCGCATGGTCATCCGCGACTGGCCTGGTTGCAGCTCCATCTCTGAACGCATCTGCCACAGTCCAACAGATCAGGATATCCCTACCTTCCTCATCACCTTCTCTCACTATAAACCTGCCCTTGCCCGTCCATGAACCACCGTTACAAGTCAGCAGGCTATCCTTCTCACCCGATGGATCCCTCCTAGTCGCAATAGCAGCTTCATCCAACAGTCTACAAGGCATACATGTGATCCTGTATCAGATGCAGGATGCCCTGGATCTATGGAGCCCGATCCTGGATTGGAATTCAGATAATGCGAGATATGCAGGACCTACCATACACAATGTATGTGATATGCGGTGGATGGGTGATGGAGATCACGAGCATAGAGGAAAGCCGGACTACCTATCGCAGTTCTCAGGCGCGGGCTTTCTGGCAGTCCTGGACACGCAGGAGGTAAAGTGGCCTTATACTGTTCCAGATACATCTATTGAATGATGTTTGCAGTGCCTCTTCTTCCACCTGCCAGAGACGGGCGCAGCGCCTTTCATCGGCATCACGGCCTTATCAAAAGCCTTCACTTCAGCAGACGACCTCTTTCTACCCGGCATAAACCCCTCCTCTTCATCAGCTCCAGCAGATGTCATTGATCCACAATCTGGCCTCCTTACCGGCGCAAGTACCACTGCGTCTTCGAGTCGGACGTTTCAGCCTAGTAGGATAATCGAGCATGCCTCCATATCGAGCTTCGACACCGGAAGCGCAGGTATCCCAAATACGTTCCGCGCACTCATAGCGTACAAAAGTCGGAAAGTGCTCCAGCACACTGTGCATACCTTCTCTGGCACAGCAGCCGGCACGACGGATCTAGGACTACCACCTCAAGCAGTATCGACGTTGAACGATGTAGCGCCAACAACGACGCAGCAAGTATTGGAGAATGCAAGTATTGCAATTCAGGAACAACAGGCCCCACTTGCGAGTAGAATGTTTGAAGACCCTTATGGAGAAGTCGCCATTTCTGCACTGGACGATTTGTTCGACTTCGACAACGACAACCACAATAACGATTCTTCCAATGCATTCGACGATAACTTCGGTGGAAGTGCTTTCAATGGCGATATAATGCAGGAAGATGGCAATAACTCGAAAGCCAATGAAAGTGGGAACAGCCCGACCAAATCGGGATCAGCGACCAGTAGTCCGAAAAAAGCGCACTCTATCTTACCGGGTGGAAATAATCAGATGGGAGAGACTATTCCTGAATTATTGCCGCAGCAATTACTAGAAGAAGATGAAGAGAGGGAAGCATTGCAGATATGGGAGATCTCGGCGTGCTGGTCTCCGCTCAGTACGTTTCTACTTCCCTTCCTTAACTATGTCTGTTCAGACTCCGATGTAGTCTGACTATTACTTGCATTATGCAGGCCTCGCGAGTCAACCACATCAATATCTACCCCTCTTCGACCCTCTAAACCCTACTCCGTTCTCCACCTCTTCCCCCATCACATCCCTCCATTTCCTCCGCTCCTCCTCCTCCACTTCCCAGAGTAATCATAGTCACACATTATGCGCATGTACAGCCGACGGCGTTCTCCGCAGCTGGGCACTCGAAAGAACATCTTTTATCCTCTCAGACGCATTTGCGAACCTAGAGGGGAGGAAAGCTGATCCGGCGAACGTGAACATGCATGAGAATGAGGAGGTGTCCGTCAGACAGGAGGTCGTTAAGGCTTTGTTCGAGCAGCGAGAGGAGAATGGGATGGATGCAGATGGGGAGAAGGAGAAGGAAGGAGAGCTTGTGGTGCGCGTAATGCAAGTTGCGGATACACTCGTTCTGGCTGTCAAGTCTTTCGGAAACAAGGATGGGAACATCACACTGAGATGTATCGATAGGTGAGCATCGATCATTGCGCGTGGACATCAAGCGGATCCTGACATTATTGTGCTAGTCGCACATTCGAAGATATCCCTGGCCTCTCTTCAAGGTCCATCCCAGGCTCGCGTACGCTTCTTCTAGCCTGTCCTGCCCTATAGTATAGCTGACGTCTCTCGTATTCACGATAGATCACCTCTCTCTCGCTCCCTCACCGAATGGAACGCTCGTACTCGCATTGCCAGTATCAGCTGAAGACTTACGAACTCCACTTTCAAAACCCGCGATATTTCCATTGCCTGCACCCGTCGAGGAGTCTTCGGTAACTGAGACTCTGGGACGGAAGCTAGCCAGCGCACTGGCTGCTAGGCATTCTTACGGCGATATTCGTATATTGGCGCTCACGAAGCCTCTCGGTGAGGATGCTATAAATTAGGCTTTCCTAATCAAGGCTGATATGATTCGCGGTGCAGATTTCAGACTCAACATCCTATCAGCGGCGTGGAAGACCGCTTCTGAGTCTATGCGGGGCGCTATGCACCTCGGTCAGTCGAGGATGCTGCTTCCCTTCCTGGCGGTCCAGGAGCAGTTCTTCCAGTATGTCAACCCGCTTATCCTCCACCTGCTTATGCTAAAACCCCTTCTTGCAGGGACGACTCCCCCTCTCAAGCCAAGCTAGCAGACGACCTTCTCCAACTAATAGCGTGCCAGCGGATTCTCCAAGAAAGTAAAAGCACAATCCGATCCTCTGTCCAGAATGTGCAGAATCCACAGCGGCAAGTCCTGGATGTCTTCGAGCCGTCGAGCGTATGGCCTATCATTGGGTACGTTAGCTGGCTCTTCCGCCTCTGGGATCGCATTATTGGGGATATTCTAGGTGATGCCTACGAACAAGGTGGGAGCTTCCTGTCTATGCAAGGAGGTAGTGGGCTGATGCTGTATGCGAAGACTGGTCATCAGCCACCTTCCTGCTCATACACCCGCTTCCGCGGCTTATACAGCAACGTCTTATCAGACTAGTAGCTCGGTTCGCAAACTACGTGATGGGCGTCAAAGAGCTGCCACCGCAGTCTGCATTTGCAGGGACTGTTCCAGGCGGACAAGATCTCGAGATCGTCCGAGCGCTCTTGAGCGATCTCATATATACACATCGCGCAAAGACACAAGAATGGAGTGCTCTGCTACATGGGTTGCAAGCTAAGATGGAGGGCAGACTGTCGTCGGATATCGCGGGCGAAGATCCAGCTGCGCAGGCACTAGCAACCCTGCGACTGCCTGAAGATCTGGAGGATGTGGCTAAGGAGACGCAGGATCTTGTCAGGCATAAGCTGGCTGCGACGGTAGTCGTCCAGAGCAAGAAGCGTAAGCGGGAATACGATATAATTACGAAAGGCGAGGTCATGCCCCACGCACCGAACGGGAGGAGATGTACAGGGTGCAGAGGACAATGGAGAGGCATTCATCTGAACGAGGTGAACGTATCGGACTGGGAGGCGTCGAAGTCGAGAAGCTGTATATGCGGGCATCATTGGGTCACCGATTCTGGCTAGCTTTGAATGTAGCTGTTATATAGCGTAGTGACTAGAGAGAAGGTTCTTCTACTGCTGAGAGGAATCAGTTGATAGACCCAATGCATGCGGTTGTCTGGCTTGCCTTTGCACTCTCAAGCGTCATCCCGCTTGCTTACGGCGCCATGTCCACTGTCTCTCCCTTGCTTTCAGTACCGCGCAAGACGACAGGCGACGTCGACTATGCTCCCGCAATCCGACAGATCATCACCCAGACGTACGGCGAGAGCGCAGAGCGGTACAGCGAGGAGATCGCAAGCTTGAATCGAGCACGGCAGGACGCCGTCCGAGGAAGTGCTGGCTCAGATGCGACGGCTAGAGACCTGCTCTATCGGTACTTTGGCCAGCTCGAGCTGCTCGAGCTCCGGTTCCCTGACATCAGGGTACCTTTTCCCTGGAACGACGCATTCGCACCTTCAAAGAGCATATCCCAACTATCTCTCGCATACGAGAAAGCATCTGTCATCTTCAATATAGCGGCGACGTTGTCGGCATTGGCGGCTGCGCAGAACAGGTCATCGCCTGAAGGTCTCAAGAGATCATTCAATTTCTACCGCCAAGCAGCGGGAATGTTCACTTATATCAATGATAACTTCCTACATGCCCCATCGACCGATCTTGGCAGGGATCTAGTCAAGGTCCTCATTACACTCATGACGGGTCAAGCGACAGAAGTGTTCTTGGAAAGAATGAATGAGGAGAAGAGAAGTCCGGGACTCAAGAGCAAGATATGCGCTCAAGTAGCTGCCGTCTATGCGGGAGTACAGGAAGAGGTGAAGGAGCAAGTTGGAAAAGGTATCTTTGACAGGTCTTGGCTTGTTCTGGTGCAGGTCAGCAGACATCCCTTTACACTTGAGGGCGCAGCTGAATGTCGGGTGTCCAGGTCAAAGCAAAGTTCTTCGCTTCACTCGCACAATATAACAAATCGCTTGCCGATACTACATCCTCGAAACATGGAGACGCGCTGGGCCGCCTGAACTTAGCGGAGAATATTGCAAAAGAAGCTCGACAACTATCATTCACCTATGCGCCTTCTTACTATGGTCCGTCAACCGCTAGCCAAACCTTACCTGCGGATGCTGGAAACATGCTTCAAGAGCTATGCAACAATCACCTTACGCTAGTCACGGAAGCTCGGACAGCAGCTATAAAAGACAACGACTTGGTCTACCATGCCTTGGTCCCATCAGAAGCCGCTCTGCCCCAAATCGAGAAGTCAGCCAACGTAGCAGAACCTATTCCGATACAAGAGATCTACGCTTCGCCAGACGTTCAAAAGCTAGTAGGACAAGATATCTTCATCAAGCTCGTGCCGCTTTCAGTCATCGAGAGCTCTTCAATGTATTCCGAAGAGAAAGCCAAGATCCTGAGAACGGAGGGCGAGAGATGCGATATTGCAGATGGAGAATTGACGGCGGGCCTGGATCATCTTTCTCTGCCGGGCAGCTTGGCGAAGTTCCGCTCGGGCGCAGAACAGGATACGTCTATCATGGCTGATCCCGGCAGCCAAGTGCTGAGCTGGGCCTCTGAGATTCAGAGTAGTGAGACAGATAAGAGAGTGGAGAGTGCTATTGGCGAGCTGTCGCAATTACGGGATAGGGCGAGTGCAGATCTGGAATGGGCAAGCAATGCGCTTGATAGCGAACAAAGAGAATGCGAACAAGCGCGAGTCCGCTTCGACTACCATTTCGAACAGTCTCCCTCTGGCTCCCATACACGGAATTGGAGGCACGACATCAAGAATGATAGAGAAGCACTGACTCAGGCAAGAGCTTCGGATGATCAGGTGCTCTCGCTTTGGGGCGTCGTGCGAGAGGATGTGGGACTCTTGGCTGCTGGAAGAGATGTGATTGAAGGTGTCTTCGCCGATGCTATCGCTCGCGCATCGCAGGGCGAAGGTAGCAATGGGCAGAACCTGCTGGACTTCGATCTTCCAAATGACGAGGGACAGGAGCTGGCACAAAGGATAAGCAGCATACAAGAGTCGTTAAGCAAGCTTCAGAAGCTGAAGAAAGAGCGGGCGGACGTGCTTGCGGATCTGAAGGAACGGATTCACAATGACGATATATCGCAACTCCTGATCCTCAACAGAAAGTCTCAGAATGTAGAACCTACCTTGTTCGCTGCCGAGCTCGAGAAGTTCAGACCGCATCAGGCCCGTCTTCAAGCTACGATACAAGCACAAGAACATACGATGGCTTCTATCAATGCTGAATATACCAAGCTTGTCTCGGGAAAAAAGGGAAAGGAGATCCAGAACAAATACGCAAAGTCGGAAAGAGTGAAGAAGGACCTCACAGCAAGGTTCAAGCGGGCATACGAAGCCTACAGGGAAAGCCGATCAGGTGTCACGTAAGCTACATGCGCTTCTCTCGCAGTTCAAGATACATATTGACCATGCTTATATATGCAGTAAAGGCATTGCGTTCTACCAGGAGCTTTCTGGACTTCTTATAACTTTGCGCCAAGAAGTATCGCAATTTGTGTCAAGCCGCGCATCGGAGCGTTCTTCAATGATATCGTCTGCTGAGATGAAACAAAGGCTGGCGGGAGGAGGGCAGAAAGGAGGCTCAGCTTCAGCTTATTCGGGTGACGGGCTAGACAAAGCGTTCGATTCGATGAGCTTCTCTTCCTCCGCCAGATCATCCACAACACCAATCTCACCCACAAGGCCGCCAGGTCAATCTGCTTCGAGTGCATATTCTGGTTACTCCGGCCAACAACCATCATATACGTCTCCGCCTCCGCGGCCTCAATCTACCTACTCTTCCTACTCGAACACTTCTTCCGCCTATCTACCTCCCTCAAATCCATCTCTACCTCCGAAACCATCTCCTCAAGGCTCGTACGGTGGTCAGCCATCTGGCTCTTATCGCCAGGCATTAGGTTCTGGCCTCCCACCACCTCCGTCTCAACCTCAATATGCACAATATAACAGCCAAGGGCCATCTATCCCTCCGCCTCCTACCGCAATGAGCTATTCCTCTACATCATCGTACAACACAGCTCCTCCTGCTCCATCTTCGTATCCTAGCCCAGCACCTTCACAACAAAGTTATAGTACTGCACCACCTCCTTCTTCCTATAGCTCACCTCCACCTGCACCACATCCTCAGTACAATTCGCATCCCTCCTACCAGCAGCAACCGGGCGTTCCTCCTCGACCACAAGCGCAAGCACAGGGTTCGTACTCTTCATATTCGTCACAGCCGTCCTATGGTCAACCTTCTCAGCCGCCATATGGTCAACCTTCTCAGCCGCCATATGGTCAGCCTGCTTCTCAGCAGTATGGGCAGCACCAGCCTTACAGGCAGGATAGTGGGTATGGACAGCATGTACCGCCTCCGCCACAGCATCCGGCGCACCAATATCAACAGCAGCCATCGTACTCTTCGCAGCAGCAGCCGAGTCAGTATCAACGGCAATATTAGTAACTCATTCGCAAAGTGTAGCTAGAAGTGTTATGCTATATGTTATGACGAATTGGACAGGTATGGATCTGTGCAGCGTCTATATACAAGAGTCTATAGTGCCCCTTTGCTGTGCAAGTCTGCTATCTGGTCGTCGCTCAGACCCAGGTCTTCGCGCAGCACTTCTAGCGTATGCTGCCCAAGCACAGGCGGTGGGCGAGTGACCTTCATCTTCTCCCCATCATACATCATAGCTGGCGCTGCAAGCTTGATCTTACCAGCTCGAGGGTGATCGACTTCGACTGTCACGCCTCTCGCTATAGCTTGTGGATGCTCAAACGTCTTCTGGATATTGTTGATAGGTGCAAAGGGTAAGCCTTTGCCCGTCAATGCTTCCAACCATTCATCGGTCGTCCGTGTTCGCAGGACATCCGAGATCTCGCGTATAAGTCGGGCCCGATTGGCTACTCGGGCAGAATTGGTCGAAAAGAGAGGATCTGTCGCCCAGGACTGTCCTAGGATTGCGGAAAACTTGACGAATTGGCCATCGTTGCCTGCTCCGACCATGATATAGCCATCCTTCGTAGGCAGAGTCTGATACGGCACTATCGAAGGGTGAGCAGTGCCTTGCCGAACTGCTTCTTGGCCAGCTATGAGCCAATTCGATCTGTAAATATGGCATCTTCAGAGCGGATTCTTGGGTGATAAAGAACGTATTCTCACCCTATATTTGCCAGCGATGCTATCTGGGAATCGAAAAGCGATGCATCGATATGAACACCCTTTCCTGTCTTCTCGCGCCCAAAGAGAGCTGCCAGGATAGCTGAATGCGCATACATGCCTGTTGTGAGATCGGTGATAGCGACTCCAACTTTGACGGGTGTGCCATCCTTCTCGCCTGTGATATGCATAAGACCGGCTTCGGCTTCGATCATAACATCGTAACCAGGATTCTTGCTATATGGACCAGTCTGACCGTACCCAGTGATACTTGCATAGACTAGGCGTGGATTTAGTTTCTTGCAGTCCTCATAGCCCAGTCGCATTTCGTCTAGCTTGCCCGGCACATAGTTCTCGATCTGTACATGTCTATCAGCTGCCCATAAGTACTTACGATGATAACGAGACAGCATACCAAAACATCCGCATTCTTGACCAGCTCCCTCACCAAATCTTGCCCTTCTTCAGTCTTCAGGTTGACGCCCAGACTACGTTTGCCTCTATTCACGCTTAGGAAGTAAGCAGATTCCGGTGGAAGCTTACTCCAGTCTTGAATTGGGACGGCTTTGAGGTTCGGGTTCTCGGAAGAAGGTGTTGAAGGTGGAGTTTCAGGCTGTTCTATCAGAGGAGCTGCTGGAGGGTACCTTCTAGACACAGTGAGCCTGTGAATATAGCATGGATAACGTGCGGACACGCCTACCATTGCCGAGTATCGTCACCACGCGTTGGATGCTCGACTTTGATGACATCCGCGCCCAGATCGGAAAGTAGCATACTTGTGTATGGACCAGCAAGGACGCGCGTGAGATCCACTACTTTGATGCCTTTCAACGGCGGCTCGAAGTGTAAACATCTTGAAGAAGACGAGAAGCTTCGCAGAGACTTCTGCAACTTCGCGAGTCGCGCTTTCGCAAGCATTGTAGCAGTCCGATAGAGAAGAGGTGAGAGAGCTACAGGATTAGGGGGCTAAGTAATAGCGTAAGAGCGAGTGCAGACTGAAGATGTCCGGCAGTCCGGTCCGACAGCTAGATAGTTGGGAGACGCAGTAGGAAGGCTCAAAGGTCTTGATGATCAGTAGATATATCTTGCGAACAGCCGGATAGAAATCTCAAGGTATTGCTACAAAGATGAAGTCCGTTTCTCTAACTTTCGCCAATACTTCTGAAAACGATGCCTTTCCAACTGTGACTTCCGACGAGCTTCTATTCATGCAACGCTGACTGACATGTACCTCGTCTAGACCGTGGCTACTGTACGAAATTCCTAGATCGCTACCACTGGCTGTCGGCCTCCCTATGTGAACCCTACCCCTAAACATGTTAAAGACGTCAGCTCATGCGATGATGCGCAGTCTCTTTGGTAGTCTGAATGGTCGGATAACAGCGACAAGCGTGAAGACCTGGTATCCTACTCTCAAACAGCCTCCGCCTGGTCCACCTCCTAGGTAGGAGCAAGCGTCTAGCTTACGTATCGTACGTCCTCCAAATGAGCATATTCTGTTTCTGCAGATGGGTCTTCCCGGCCGTCTGGACAAGCTTGTATGCAGGCATGGGCTGGGCAGCTAATATTGCAGTGCATGCTCTCGACAAGTCTCCTTCAGCGGTAGTCAGAGCAGCTGCGGCTTCAGGTCTAAATCTGTGGTACGCTCAATTTGTGTGAGTCGATCGAGCTTTCTCAGCATCGATGGAAACTAACGCTGCTTGTCATGAAGACTGAACATGCTGTGGACGCCGCTGTTCTTCGGCGCGAAGCAGGTGAGCCCACTCTTTGCATGGAAGAGCCTGTAAGCTGACAGACAGTATTAGACTGGACCAGCTCTAGTCGATATTACCGCTCTTACGGGGACGGTCGCAGCCTTAGCTGTCAAGATGGCTAAAGTCGACAGGCGGACATTACTCGTCTTTATCCCATACCTTACGTGGCTCTCCTACGCATCCTACCTGAACGCTGGTGTTTGGTGGTTGAACGGTGGAAAAGCCAAGCTAGACGATGCAACAACAAAAGGCAAAGGCCGCCTAGAATAGGGACATAGACCCCTCCTGGCCATAGATGCAGTAGATATGTCGTAGTATAATGGCTAGTTCACCAGGGAATAGATTCTATCCAGGTCCTCTCCCTCAAGCGAATCTACTTTCTCTCTTGCGATCCTTTCTATCTCTGATCTGACATCCCCTTCTCCATTTAGCAGATCAATATAGCCTCTAACGTGCTCCCGGCCGAGAAGTTCTACAGCGACATCCGCAACATCCGCTCTTGTGACTTTGCCTGAAGAACGCGTATGACCGAGCGAGACCCTGCCCGTGGCAGCATCGTCGGTGAGCGTACCAGGACGGAGATTGATAGCTTGGAAAGCCGTATCTCCAGACTTTCGTCGCTTCTCTGCCCACGCGACGGAGTATTCGTCTGCATCGACCTTTGCCTTGTGGTAGTCGGGCAATGTCTGGGGCGGATAGATCATTAGCCGTGTACATAGCCTTTGGGTGTACGCGTACCTCATTGTTGACCTTTTGGGCAGCAGCCCAGTCTTCGTCTGTCCACCATGGCGCTCGCGTTCTTCGGGACGCGATCTAGCAGGAAATACTCAGTATCAATCTAAGAAGACGGTGCATGGTCTTACATAAGAGATCAGGAGGAACTTCTTGATGCTCGAGGTAATTCCAACAGCCTCGATGAACGCCTTTGCTGCATCCCGATCGACTGCAAATGTTCGTTCTGCGCCGCCTTTGCCTCCAGCGCCTATATGAACAGTATATCAGAGAAGAGCACTGACTGGTAGCTATAATACATCGATACCTGCTGCCCAGATTACGTAATCTGGATTCGTCTTCTCCAACAACGCCTTTGCCTCCTTTGCTTCTTTGTGCTTTTCCACGCTATCCACGAGGACATCGAGCTTGCCAGGATACTCTCTGCCTAGCTTCATCACCTCCTCTCGGTGGTCGGGGTTTCGGATTATGCTTGTGACGTGCCAGTTTCTTGACAGCATGATAGGTGTCATCAACATCGATATTTTGCCATGCCCGCCCAGAAGCAGTACGCGAGGTTGTGGCATGTTGAAGAAGGAAGAAGTGTGTGGGGATGGTCAGGAGGAAAGAGGAAAGTCATTCAGATGTCAAAAGTACCCGAATTGCTTTGCGCGAGGCAAGCATTATTCTGCAAGCGTATGATTGCAAGCTAGAACGCAGAATCAACACATAGATACGACAACATGTTCAAAGCTTTACATTGGAACCACATCTGTACGGTAACTCAAGGCCGAGCCCAATTTGCTCTTCCTCACTGCAGCCTCCTACTCAAGACCGATTTCCGTTATTACTATGCAGATCATTGCATCTCCTGGAACCTCGTTCGCTTGGTGTTGCCGTCTGGTGCATCGCCGTCCAGGCTTCGCTTGGCGGTATGGGACGTAAAAGCTTGTCCGAGACTCGCGGTCGCTCCAGCTGCACCCGGTGATTGGGAAGGCGTACGCACGCCAAACATCGAGCCTGACATGAGCGCAGCATAGTCTTCATTCGTCAAGCCGATGCTTTGGAATGGGTTGACGCTCGGATCGAAGTTCTCGAGGTCCATATTGTCCAGTAATGGCGCAGTCTTCGGATTCTGGTGTATCTGCTTCAGGTGAAGGAGGTGTTTCTGTAGACTCTTGAGTCAGTTTATGCGTACAGAAGGGGAGGTAGACAGTACGCACCTCCAGCATGCTCAACATGCCTTCTTTGGTAAACGGCTTGGGCAGCACATCGTTCATACCGTGTGAGAAGTATGTGAGAACCTCATCTGGTCTTGAGTTGCCTGTCATCGAGATGATTGGGGTCATTGCATCAAATTGTCGGATAAGGGAAGTAGCCGAGACGCCTGGAACAGATAGCTCGGTCAGCATACGGATCAGACTGATACTATCGTAGTCTACCTACCATCCAAGTTTGGCATCGTGATATCCATCATGCAGATATCGTACACACCCGTCTGCATCTTGTTGACCGCTTCCACTCCATCCGCAGCAACTTCGATTGTGCAGCCAAAGATTTGCAAGAACTTGGTAGTCAGGTTCCTACAGACAGGATCGTCTTCCACCAGCAAGACTCTTGGCGGAACCGACCATTCCGGTATATATGTAGCCCTTCGGACAATTAGAGGCTGGCTTGTCAGGGCACTTCTGACTTGATCCTTCGACTGTCCACCTTTCAGAGCAGCTGCAAACATTGCTATATCTTCGTTCTCAGCAGAGAAGAGGGGAACTCCGGAAGACGTATTCTGCTGATTTAGCGAAGTATTCGCCGCCGTCAAGCCATTATCTAGATCTTCCGAGTCTTCTCTGGTATCTTCGAAGGGGAGCATGTTCCCATTCATCTTGGAGATCATGACTGCTCCTGGAGTAATGGCCATGCTAGGTCGTATCGGTGCAGCTCCTGGTGCAGGGAAGTAGCTACCACCACCGCCCATACCAGTATCTGAAGGTTTGTTCAGTAGGATCGAGGCATTACTGGGCCCGCTCAGGCCACTGGAAAGCGTTGAATTGGCATCGTGATTCCCGCTCTGGAGGTTTCTGCTGCCTAATCTCAATTCACCAAGACTAGCGAAGCGAGAGTCTCGGGGAGAATCTGAAGGACCGGAAGAAGAAGGTGATCCTGTTGAAGAATGCTGTTGTTTGAGAGATTGCGTCGTGAAGTAGGCATGTTGAGGTTGCTGATGGGGATGTTGAGATTGCGAAGGAGGAAAGTACGGATGCTGCGCTGATTGGGGTTGTTGCTGCTGCTGATACGAGAGTGGATGAGACAGCGCTGGAGGTAAGGTTATCCCGTACGGCGCTTGTTGCTGTTGATGTTGGTGGAGATTACGAGAATACTCGGGACTGCTGTCATCTGTTCCTGTCGTATTTGATGGCTGATCGAAAGGAGAGCTTGGACGCCGGAGTCCTGACCCGTTGACGAATAGCCCTAATGCCTCTGCACGTCGGGTGGTCTCCGTCATCTTGTCATATCTCATTCTTGACAGTTCAGAATATGTGATCATCAGATGATGCGCTTCATTGGAAGGCGGGAAGTTGGGAGGATCGCCTGGATTTGACATGCTCAAGAGCCGGCTTTCGAGGTTAATGATATATTGCAGCGTCGTCGCCGTGAAGGCATCCTGAGCTGCAATAGCTCGGTGCTGACCTAGTAGGTCCGCCATAAGAGCCTTCGATAGCGTTACATCAGCTTTTGGGCCACACGTTAGGGGGACCAAACCCACTTGATACTGCGCGGTGAACTTCTCCATATTTCCCTCGATTTGCTGCTGATTCTGAGTAAGAATGTTGACCTGCCTACTCAGGTACTCAATTTGGTCCTTGTGCTGCTGTTGCTGTTGACTGCTGATTCCTGCTGCAGCTGCGTTGGCGCTTGAAGACGGGTTCAGATTGCTGAGTTGCGAAGGCACATAAGCTCCAGGAGTCTCTGGCTTCTTTGCCGTAGTTATCTTTCGCTTGATATTCTCGAGGGAATGCTTCATATCGATGGAGAAGCTCGGATGCTTGAACTCCCAGTACTGCGGGCAATCCGAGAGCATAAGCACATGGAAGAGATGCAGTCTAATATGTTTTGTACGCACATTCTCGCCAGTACCGTCATTGTTCGCTTCCGGATTCTTGATCTTATGGAAATCGTATTTGTTGAGCTGCCTTACGAAAGAAGCGAAGTTGGAGTGCTTGAAGTGTTGTGGAAGGACTGTCTTCGTAAACTCATTCATGTCCTGTTTGTGAAAGAAGCAAAGCTGGATGTCAATAACCTTTGCCTTTCCTCCAGAAGGCGCGTTTGTCGACCATTTCTTGCGGTTTTCCACTTACTTTGACTACGAAGCTATCATTCTTGGCTCCCCATGTGACTATATTCTTGAATTGGTCCTCTTCAAGCATTCTGTATAACTTCTTGACGAAATCGCTTGCACCACCTTGTTTCCCTCCTTTCCCGCTTCCAGTACCTCCACCTGGTGTGATAGTACCTCCATCATCGTTTGCGCTCGCTTCTACCTTTATGCTGGGAGTTCGTCCAGCTCCTGCCTTGATATTCGCAGGTGCGTTCGGATTGGCGTTGATGGGTTGTATTGGCCCGGAACTAGATGAAGAAGTAGATCCAGCTTGTCCAGTAGCTATAGTACTCGTTCTTTGCTGTCTTCCCAAGCTGAATGACCCAGGACTCCTCGCGCCTGGCAATGCGGTAAAGCTGAACGGCCTGCTTGTAATTGTGTTTTCCAAGGCTTCACGGTCATCTGGACTCATTGATTGCTGTGAATATAGCTGTCCGCTCGTCGCTGGACCGATGCGCGAGTTGCTCTGCATCCCTCCAGAGTACCCTCCTGCCGATACCGCACCGCGATACTCCATTGTTGAGGGCTATCAGACAGCAGAGTAGGTCGTGTATCTTGTACCAGCAGCTACAGACTCGTTTCTTGACTACTTTTGCTCGATTTCGATATCTTTACGGAGTTGCCGTTTTCAGACGTTGACCTGCGCTGGTTAGATGCTGCAGAATTGCTGCACGACCATAGATGAGAGAGAAAGCTATCGCGTATTGAGCAGATTCTGAGTCATGAAATAGCCTCTGATTGAAGACTGACAGCTTTGACAGGTGTGTCTAAGGCAAGCAGGCGAAGAAGCCCTGATGATCGGGATACGCGAAGCCAAACTCTATACGAATACATCTACTTCTTACACTTCCTTCGTCGTTTCACCAAGTACTAAGTGGCAGCATTCATGATCTCCTGCTCCTCACAGTCTTCACGATCTCCTCACAATCTCGAGGCATCTAGAAAGGAGCATGGCCGGACGGCAATGTCTAGCTTCTTGCACACATCGTCTAATACGCTTGCTCTTTCCCTAAGTCGTCTTACTTGACGAAAGCAATCCTGTGGGCACGCCCTTCGTTCTGTCACGTGGAACATGCACCTAGTCTCAGAGGAAGGGAGAGCACGATCCAAGATGATAGTGATGCTCTGCAAGCGCGATGTCTTCGAGATCCAGTTCCTGCGGACATGAAACATATCCCCCAAGCCAGAAATTGCAGCGACCGAAAAAGCGATATGCAGCTTGGTGAGCTGATCTGGCAGATTCTGTAAAAGTCGCGTGATTACGCCTGCGACCAGTCCATTTGTCCCTTTGCTTGCCACTATTTTGAGGCTTTCCAGCAGCACGAAATGTCGAAGATTGACGAGTGGGGTATCCGAAAATGTCCGACCTTCGGATTCAGAATCGTGTATGTCCAGCTGTAACTCCTTCACGTAGGAGCTAAATTGATTGAGAGCGGCGATAAGATGTTACTCAATAGCAAGTAGCGATAAAGAAAGGCGCTTGCACGTAAAGATGGACTGCACGGCCATAATGGACCTCGTCGCTTTAGCGTCGGGAAGCCCTAGACTGAGGCTCTTTTCGAATAGAGGGGAGGCCAATTGAAGAGCGGCAGCGGTTGACACGTAATCGTCGCCATATACCATGCCCAGGTCAATGTCCCCTAGAGCAGTATTGTGAGGGTTGCTTGTCTTATCGCTGCCATGTGGTAGAATCGTCATCAATTGCGTCAACGTCTTGATGGGAGCGCTGTTAACTCCTCCGTAGGATATCGTTTGCAGCTTCTGCAGAGATAGTACAGCGTCGCGCAGCGCGAGTGTCTGCTCTGACCAGTTCTTCTCACGTCTAGGATAGCCAACGACGAACTTCACTGTTCGTATACCTTTACATGCCAGTATGATTTCGGAGACCATAGCCAGGTTCTCTTCCGGGCCGAGACGATGCGAGAACCAAGGAATAGTGAGGCTCTGTAGAGAATTGTACCAGATGGGAGAACGAGAGATGATGTATGTGAGGGTGTTGCAAGCCGGATGTGGTATGTATCGTGTGGAGACTAGCCTATCGACATCGACTGCAGCAAATAGATGTCTGCGTGTTGCGGAGTAGATCTTGCGTGAGATGAGACACATAGCAGAGAGAGTTGCTTTGTCATCGGTCAGACAAGCAGCTATAGCTGACCAGGCCTCTTCGCGTAGGCTTGAAGCGATGGACTTCCGCTGGTAAGGATCCGGCGCGTCAGACGAGACACTCCACTTTCATCAGCCTCAGAACAGTCTGTCTCACCTCCTCGATACTTGGAATGCTCTGCGCATGGGCCATTGCGTACGTGCAGATCCGGGTTGAGGACAGATGGAGATAGGGAAGCAGGAAAGAGGAAAGCAGAGGGGACAAGAGGAACATAAGCGAGGTGTAAATTCTGTGTTAGACGGCGGGCTATCGAGGATTGCCGAAAGACCGTTAGTCGTGTTCGTCCCACGGCTTGACCGCCGCCGCCCACGGGTTGTTTTCCAAGTGTAATACAAAGAGGCTTCCGTTTCCACCTAGACGCAGTACATCTACGAGCTCAACGCATGTACAAACGAACATGGACGAACCGCGATACTCAGAGCCAGACAAGAGTCGTCCAATTTCTGTGCTTTTGCCTTCAATTGTGCTATCTTGTCGATGCACTTCGAGCTACATGGCTGTGCTTGCGTCTCCGATGATCTGTTTATCTCGTGCATCTCATGTCGGGTCAGACAAGCTTGAGTGGGAATATGGATTATATGCAGCAGCGACTGTTGGTCGGCTACTTTGGTGCGAAGAAGATGGCCATCCAGCGCATCAAGAATTCCAGATGAAAGATAGGGAATATCCAAGATTTCCAGCTGGTTGGGCAGACTGCTGATGAGCTGCTCGCTCGCTGATAGATCGCCATTCGGCGGGGTTTCAAGCTCTTCAAGGCCTGTAATTCGCTGATGTCGATTGTGCCAACATCATCCTCGATGCGGATGTTGAGCTCCAGCGTCTCCATCCTGTTGCCCAAGAGTTGAAGGGCGGATGTGATACGACCTGCCGTAGATTTGGCAGTAATAGACATATTCTGACATGTAAAAGGAGCCCTCACGATTAACATGCCATGGATGGGTAGTGGCCTTGGGAGCGTCAGAACTAGTTTTTGCGGAGAGAGTTGTAGAGGATCGAGTAGATCCCAGTGATTTGGAGCTGGCGGCGGTGGCGTGCCAACATCCTCAACGGCGAAGTCCACTTCTCCCAGCTAAACCTCTATGTGTATAGCCGTTTCGTTGCTGCCACGCGGGAGTGCCTTGATCGTTCGAACGAATAGCCACATAGGACATGAGCTTGTCCTAGTATATGACATCTTACGAATATGTAGAAGAGACAACAAGGTGTTCCGTAGCACCGATGTGTGACTGCGCCAGTCTTCTGTGTATTCATGTCCAATGACTAGCTCGACTTCCGTAATACTAGGGCCAGCAAGCAAGATTTGGATAATAAGGTCGAAGTGTCTGTCGCGTCCAAGGGAAGCAGACAGCCATGGTATAGTCGCGGAGCGTAGATGCTCAGACCACGTTGACTGGCGGTGCGAAAAGGAGTAGATCAGAGCCTTGAATTTGAGATCTCTCTGATACGATAGCGCTTGAACCACGTCTATGGATGCTAACAGGAAGCTATGCGTTGCTGCATAGATCTTGCGAGAGAGGAGACATGTGCTGTATAGACTGGATTTGTTCTCGGCGAGGTGAGCGGCAACCATCTGTCAGACTTCAGGAGGCAGTCGCTCAGCTGCAGACATTGTCTGGAATGCCAGAGCTTGTCAGAAAGCCATGTCGCTTGGGCTGCAGACCAGGGATAGACCTACCGTCTCTGCAGATCAATTCACCTGCAGGTCAGCTGAAGATACAACAGCGACATGCTTGAGGAACATCACTTTCTGCAGACAGTTCGCCTTCAATCTAGCTATAACGCGCTCATACACCCAGCGCATCCTGGAAAGAGTTCGGCCGTAGTGCAATTCCAAGCAACTCGCATAGATCGTCTAAGCCTTGTACTCTATCTCTCACCACTTCCTTCTCCGCAGAACAAGTCAAATCGCATGGAATTCTCTGATACCCAAGCGCTTCGGCCTGAGCGTGTCTGCAGTGCTCCGCAAGACCAGCCCGAGCTGGAATGTAGAGCGTCTTCAAACACGTCTTCTCAGTCAGCCAATGATGCCGAGACAGCATCGACTCGAGCGAGCTAAGCATCCGAGCTATGAGATGGGGAGTTTCCAGTTAGTCTCGATCTGCCTTAAAACTACTAGCCAGTCTGTGTTGGGCTTTTTTTTTTTTTTTTAATTTTAATTTTTTTTTTTTTTTTTTTTTTTTTTTTTTTTTTTTTTTTTTTTTTTTTTTTTTTTTTTTTTTTTTTTTTTTTTTTTTTTTTTTTTTTTTTTTTTCAAATTCTTGAGAGTCTTGCATGCGCTTATGTCTTCCTTTCTTCCTCCTCGCTAACAGACCCGCAACAGCCCGTCAAGCTCGCCGCCGATCCCTCACGCAGCTAGCGCATCGCGGAAGGAGTACGAACGTACCGCAATACCGACCTCCTCGCACATGCTGTCCAACATACTAGCCTTTCCCTGCACCACCAAGATCACCTGTGCGCATCGAGCCCCAAAGTCTGGCTCAGACAGCTCTCCTCGATCTGACTTCTTCACCGAGAAGACACTGTTTGTTAATGACATGAGAGATTGAGGAGGAATTCGAATTGTACGTATTTTAGTGGTCTGTACGCCTGTCTGGACACGAAACAGGTAATCCTCAAGGAAGTCGGCCAGCTCAGCCGAGAAGTATGGAAGATCAAGGGTCTCCAGACTTTCCGGCAGTGAATATAGGAGCTGCGCGATTGCATGCCATTCCAAACTTGGCGAGATCTTCAGTGATTGTAATCTTTTGAATTGCCTGGTGTTTAGGCGCTCCTGTGTTGCGCTGGAGACGATAGCCAGATCTAGCTGAAGATGCACTACCTTGTCGACAAGCTGGTCTAACACAGCATTTGCTCTGTCTGGTAGGCAAGCCATAGAAAGCGATAGGCTCTCGCACGTGAAGAGAGCCGCAACGGCGAGGATCGTAGCAACTGCAGGAAATGGAGGGACTCCTACGATAACTTGGTCTGCCGAGTAGAGGTACGTCCGCGGTTCCAGCTCGATCAATGATTGATGAACATCCTCGTGCGATCTCAGCAGGCCCAGGTCTACTTTGCCTAGCCTGCTGCCCTTATTGCCGTCTATACAGAAGTCTCTACCGCACGACAGCGTATCCATTGTCCGAATGAACGTCAGGAAAGGGCATTCTTTCGACCGCGTGTACGAGAGTTTCGCCAAACTTGGCATTGCAGTCAAAGTATCGCGGAGCGTAGCTGTAGCAGATGTCCAGTCGTGCTTGGGGGGATAGTCCATCAACAGCTCCACGCTAGAAAGCCTATGACAAGCAGCGCTGATCTTCAGAAAGACATCCGATGCTGTTTGAGGAGCCAGATGAGATGTCAACCACGGTAAGGTGACTGATCTGAGGTTGTCTGCCCAAAGCGAGTGATGCAGCATGGTAAATGCTAGCTTCGAGACCGCTTGAGATTTCCGCTTTTGCAGTACTTTGCGGATGTCGACTGAGGCGTAGAGGTGGGACTGTGTAGCTGCATGGATCTTGTGAGAGAGAAGGCTCATGTTGTAGAGACTGTCCTTGTCATCGCTTAAGCAAGCAACAACGTCCGACCATGTCCCAAAGGGAAGCCGGTCTGCCGCGCTCTTCGTCTGCGATCATGGGCATCAGCGACCATCGTCAATGAATCAGGAAGCGGCTCACTAGGACAGGCACTTCCATAGTCCTAAAGCTCGGCATAATCGTGGGATTGCAGCAAGTGGTAGGAGGACAAGGGGAGGAATGCGAGGTAGAGCGGGCGTGTGGGAGAGGAGAGAAAGAGAGGAAGTGAAGAACGAGGCGAAGCAGACTGTGCCGAGGTGCTCATCGTTGGCGTGACAAGCCGTCGAACGCGAAAATCTTCTGCGTTCGACTGCTCGACCGTCGGGATCTTCGATCAGCTTTGGCTCCGATAGACATGTGAACAACGACTAGCTCTCGTATCTGACGTGCTATTATACTCCGGCAGCATCCTGGAAGGAACACGGGCGTACCGTGATGCCTAGCTCCCTGCACATCTTGTCTAGCCCCTGAGTCAGCTCCCTCACTCCCGGTCTCCAGCCCCAAGTGGGATGTGTGCATGACCCTGTCGATCTCTGTACAAGTCGGCAACAGCTTCGACAGATGACTCCTAGTGAAGGACCAGACAGAGGAGGTATGTGAATGGTATGTAGTGACGACTTCTCTTGTTTCGATGTGATCTTCCGCAGTACTTCCTCTAGGATTTCGATCATTGCAGTGTCGAGATAAGGTATATGTACGGTCTCCAGTTTGCGCGGTAAGTCACGCAAGATCTGCGTTTGTAGCTCCTGGGACACCCTCTCCATCATCTTCAGACTCTTCAAGCCTGATAAACATTGCATGTCTACTTGCGAAAGCGAGTCCTCCTCTGATGGCTCGTTTGATGAGGAATTTGTTGCTCCAAAGGTCAGGACACGATCCTCAGCTGTAGCTAGCTCCAGATGCACGACGTGCTCAGCTAGGTGTTGGAACACGGCATTGAATGAATCGATACTACCCAGTAAGCGCAGGCTTATGCTCTCGCATGTGAACAGAGAGGTAAGCAATTGTATGTGCCGCAGTGTGCAGCGCGCGGAGGAGATGAGTTGCTGGGGCTGGCGGTGGGGTTTTCCAGAGCACAGGTACACTAGAGCCTGCATATGGTGCTCTTCCGTGTTCAGGTTGTGCAATTGGACCTTGCGCATTCTGATTCCACTTCACAGACCCTGTCCGTCTTCTCCCTGACATACAGCATCAATCGCCTGGATGAATATGTCAGGTCGAAAGCCCTTTTGCACGAATGATATTCAGTCTAAGTGGGGCATAGATAACAGAGCGCTTCGCAGCGCCGAAGTCTTGGCATCCCACGACTCCCAAGCATCTGCATGTCCTATCATTAATCCCACTTCCGAAACGAATCTGCAAGTATCCGCAATCTTCTGAAAGAGTGCCAGTGCCGCCTGGGGCTCGAAGCCGTGATACAGCCACGGAAATGTGATTGCTGCCAAATTGTGTGACCAGAGAGTGGTAGCGGAGATGACCTTCACCACGTCAACAATGCTTGGACGCGTGGGGCCGAGGGCTCTCCGTTGGCCGGCGCAGAGGAGCGTTTTCTCGAAGTCGTAAGAGGCATAAAGATGAACGAGACTTGACAGATACAGCGTTCGAGATGTCAGACACATCTGGCACAAGGCGCGTTTGTCTCTGCTTAAGTGAGCAGCGATGATTGACCAGATCTCAGGCGGTAAGATATGAACAGCGGACTTCTTGGCCTGCAGCATGAATGAACGTCAGTACTCACGCTCTCCGGTATTGGCCGATACAGTCAAACGCACCTCAACCTCCCTTGGGACCGGGTGTCTCTTTGTCATCATGCTTGTCGTGACTGCAATCTTTGCTTTTTCTTAAGTCTGTTTCTCTTGTTCTGAGACTGTAAATGATGAGTTGAAAGAGAGGAAATGAGCGAAAGACTTGTCCGTCAAATCACCACGTGCGAGAGATGGCGAGTGAACCAGTTGAGCGGAGCGACGAAGGAAACGACCGCTGAGATTTCGTCATGGAACTTGTTTCAGAGAGAAACGGAGCTGCTCCAGATTTCCGCAGCCTTCCTTCTCTTCCTTCGAAGGTCGATTTCGCAGCTGACGAAGCGGGAAGCAGCGGGAGTCGGCGGAACTGCCGCTAAAGTAGTCGAATTCATATCAATCCTCCGAAAGTTCTGCGCGAGTCTCAAAACCCCAGCTAGGAAGAGCCAGACCACGGCACCGCGACGACGGCTCTAATCGTGATCTAAAAGCTGACGCCCACTTGTTTCGAACATCCCTTCAAGCTACCCTGACTGCCGTACCATGCCGTTCAGCCGTTTCTCAATTTCTCCACTGCATTCTATATGGGTGCTCAAGAGGTAGTGGAGGGTGAGATGATATGGGAAGGAAAGGGAGTACATCGAAAAGGAAGAGAAGTAGAGGTAGTGGGAAGGGAGGCAAAGTAGGATGCGCCAACTTTTGTTGTGAGGAGCCTTGTTGGCGTGAAGACTCGTTGAATGAGGAAGTCTTCTGCCCTTGACTCGTTCGGAGGCGAGATGCCCGACTCAATATGCGAGACTACTAGACGTACACTATTTCTTCATATCTGGTTAAGCATATTAAACCGCTTCCTCCCTCACCGCATTGTCGAAAGAACCGGGCGGACCGAGATCCCCAGCTCTTCGCACATAACATCTAGTTTCCTTGCTATTGTCCCTGCACTTGGTTGCTTGCTCATACAGCTATCCTCACAGGGCTGCAGAGAGCGCAACGGCTGCGAAGGGTAGAAAGTCTGAATGGCTTGCCAGTGACGAGTCTTCTTACAGCTTTGGCATCTTCCGCTTATCGCCGCATGGTACTGCCCAGGGATGGTGACTGAGCAAAGACTTGAGATATGTGCGCCTAGCTTGATGCCCTTTAGAAGTGCTTCGAGATTGACCCATATCTTCAGGCTCAAATATGATATATAGACGACTTCCAGATTGATTGGCAGTTCCTGCATAAGCTGTTCGATAATCAGGATATCCTGCGACGCGTACGGTTCCGGAAGACGAAGGATTTTGAGAGCTGTCAAACAGCTCATTCCAAGAGCGCCGGATACGCGTTTCGAAGTGTATAGATCCACAATATCGAGGTCGTCCAGCTCTAAGTGAACGAGCGACGATGAAAGGGCCATGAAGATTTGCGTCGTCTCGTGGGAAGTGGCTTCGATTGAAAGCGATAAATTGTCGCAGGTGAACATAATTGTAAGGAATTGCACATCGAATGGTCGAGGAAAGTCGTCACCGCCAATGCACACTACGAGAGGCTGAGCGGAAAGACGATAGTCGCGGCGCAGTGACTGTGGGTGATAGTGCCGAAGACTATCCTGAACTCCTGAAATATGATACTCCCCCAGGACTACCCTTCCTAGCCTGACTTTACCTCCGCCCGCATTGTCATTTTCACGGTGCGGCAGAGCGTCGAAAAACACCAATGAATGTTGATAAGGAGCAGTATGGACCTCGGACATAGGAGATCGTCGTTGAGCTGCTCATGGACAAGAGCGCTCGTCGAAGTGCCAGGGTCTCCGCTTCCAACCCATGGTAAAGGGTTCCTCCGACAGATATCTCAATGTCTGATATAGTGCTACATGCGTCCTTGATCTTGAGGAGATTTTCGACTTCGAAGCCCGTGTGCATTTCAGACAACCATGGCAGGGTGAGTGACTTTAGATATTGCGGCCAGTAAGTGGATCGAAAGACAGTCTGCAGTATTCTGTCGAATCGATCATAGGCACCCTTGGGTTGTGAAGATTGTGTTATTCTGGATACAGGACTTGAAGCCGCTCTTGTGATTTGCTGTAGATGAGCCGTAGCGTATAGATGGACCCGGGCCGTTTGGTTGAGTTCTTTGCATGTCCGAGCTAGACTTGATAAGGTAACCTTGTCCTCGGTCAAGTAGGCTGCAATGTAACACCAGATTTCGGGTGGCAGTTTCGGTATGTTCAGCACCTTTCGCTGCGGGATCGAGGGTAATCAGCACTCGTTCCCATACGACCGAGAGGCGGATTGACTTCACCTGTATAAGCTGTCTTGTATACCTGCCGACTGGCCATCTTGTAGTAGCTGCAGGCTTGACCATCGCCTGGTAATGTTTCCTCTGCTCACGTGTTTGCCGATGAGGTGGTAGGAAAGCAAGAAGCGATGCAGAATTCTTTGCATCTCACTTCTGCACAATAGATGGCGAGTAGACCAGTTGAGCGGAGCGGGGAGAGAGCCGCCGTTGAGGTTTCGTCATCGAACTTGTTCCAGCGACAAGCGGAGCTGTCGAGCAATCCTCCCTTCCTTCCAAAGGTAGCTTCAGATACAGTTGCGGTAGCGGGAAGCAGCGGTAGTGCGCCCAGCGGTCCCTTCAAACTTGCCCAGCTTGACCCATCGAGCGTTTCTACGCAACCCTCATCAACCCAAACATGAAGAACCATGCCAGGGTGACCGCGACTACCGCTCCTATCGTGAACCAAAAGCTCACTCCTGCTTTTTTGCTGTATCCCTTCAATCTACTCTGCTGTCCCATCATCCCGTTTAAGTTCTTCTCCAGCTTCTCTTCTGCGTTCTCCATGAGTGCTTTATCTGTTTGTAAAAGGTTGGAGAATTGTAGAGAGTTCTCTTTCAGACGAGAAGCCATGGATGCGAGCTCTTCGGTTAAAGTCTCTTGCTCGGAACGATGGTGAGATAGAAGAGTGGTGATGTTCTTGGTGGATGCGGTGGGAGTGTCTTTCGGTGTGAAGGTGCTATAGTCATTCTTTGAGTGTGGTGTTGAGGGTGATAATGTAGGGACGGTGTCTCGTGTCATTCGTGCAAAAGCTGCTGGAGGTGAAAGAGCTTCTTCGTACTCAAGAGGGAGCAGATTGTCTTCTATTGCGGGAGATAGCGCTTCTGTAGGCTCTGGTACAGCGACAGCCTTGGGTCGCAAGGCTTCGAGGTCGCGATGTACGCGGGCTGTAGAGGCTGGCGTGGGAATGCTCTGTTGGCAGACATCTATGAGCGTCTTTGTGCGGTAAGCTTATGCGCCAGCTGACCTCGTGCATTGCCTTGTACTTGGCTTGCAAGGCGTCAAGTCGGGCATTGAGGTCATTCCTGGAAGTCGCAGTCAGCTTGAAATGCCAGTGTAGTGTGTACTTCTGCCCACCTCGTACTGCTTGATCCATCTGCATGCTGCATCATCTCTTTCGCATATCGGATGTTCTGATGGGATGACGGGCAATTCACGTCAGAGACAGTAGTCTACAGCTTGTGAATATATAGACTGACCGATAGTACTGCGAGTGTTGCATAGTAATCCTTCTCATCCTCACCATTGACAGTGGTGTATGCTGCCCCCTCCAATCTTGCTACTAGTCGCTGGACGTTGATGAGATCCCGTCGAGCTTGCTGAGCAGTGCGGGCCATATTACACTCCTCTTTAGGAGCTTAAACAATGCTTAAACACTTCTTAGGATTTACTCCAACAATTCAAGCCGGAGTCAAGATAAGGCTCTCTCCCGGTCAACCATTCAAGATTTCGACAAATTTCAGACATTAACACGACAGTTGGAGAACGATACATCTTGGAAGCTGCGACGCAAAATACTACAGGCTTGACGCAAGCTTCTCTCCGCGTTCTGCCTGCTTTCATCTGGTCTAAATTGGCAGAAGTCGGCCGCCTATCGTTGAAGGACTGCTAGTAAAACTCTGCATTTGATCAGCCATGGTGGACCGTATGCATGCCTAGCAATCTCCTGTCTATCCTATCTAAACCCATCTTACCAGGAATCCGCCTGGGCTTGATGTCAGGCTGGCTGAGGTGCGAAAGCCGTAACAAGACACGACGAAAGCTAACCCAAAGAACACGATACAGCTGTGCATTTTGGCTAGTTGTATTCACCCCGCAACTGTGGGAATGCTACGTCTTGCAATCTGGCGAAGGATTATCGGTCGTCTTCCTCATTATCTGGCTCGTCGGTGACTTGACAGGAGTGATTGGTGCTCTTGTGCAGAAGCTGGTGCGCTATACTACCCTACGTTGCAGAGCGCGAAGTGTAGAGCTAACAAGTTCCGATTGATTTAGGTCATCACCGTATCCCTACTTGGGATCTACTATATGCTCTGCGACATTATGCTACTCTCTATGCTCTTCTACTATCGCTACAAGCGTAGAAACTATCCCGAGCTCTTCCCCAAGAGCGGGCAATCTGGGATCCAGAAGCGCGTATTCGTCGATGATACCGAACGGACGCCTCTGCTGAATAATGGACACTCTCCCGTTGACGACGACGACGACTACGACCCCGAGACCGCTACCTTCTTTTCCAAGGTCCAGCGCTGGGCACGCACGCACACCGAGTCCTTGATCGCCTATGCCCTTGCAACGGGCTTCATAATAACAGTAGGCATCATAGCGTGGTTCTCTACTGCTAAACATAGTAATGTCCCACAAGCGGACGAAGAGTGGTCGACCCCGGGTCAGATCGTAGGCTGGATATCGGCATTCTTATATTTGAGCAGCAGGATCCCGCAGATCAATAAGAATAGAAGCACAAAGTGCCAAGGGCTGAGCTTGATGATGTTCTGCTTTAGGTGGGTTGGCTGTTCATTATGGAGATAGAGGAATGTTGGCTGACCAGACGGCCGTGTGATAGCGTCTGTGGAAACATCACATACTGCGGATCTATCCTCTTTCCATCGACATCTCCTCAGCACGTATGGATCAATACATCTTGGCTAGTAGGCGCAGCAGGGACCGTAAGCCCATCCACCCTCTCTTATATTACCCCGTTCTCTGATTGACTCTTGGCCTTGACAGATCTTCCTCGACTTTATCGTCCTTGGCCAATTCATCTACTATCGCAAAGACAGAGAGCAGGGCGTCTATATCGAAGGTGGAGAATCGCAGATCAGCGGCATATAGCCTCCCATTTGTGCTAGATTTGGTAGCTAGATCTCGCTAGAAGATAGAAGAAGATCTGTAATGCGAATCTGGCGCGGTCTTCTCTGTGTATAGTATAGTATAGATTGTACTCTAGGTGTTGCGCAAGCATCCTGTACTGTCATCTTTTCCTGTAGGAGTATAATCAGCACGAAAGGTTTGGCGTCGTGCATGCAAGAAGATGTGATGAGCGTGATGAATCACTCTGCAACAACAACAATTATCCTTCGCCGACCACTCTTAGTGCCCATCATCTACACCCAACAAGCGCGCCAAGGTGAACTGCTTGACCTCCTCCTCTCCAGCAAAGTCGCTATCCCGGAACGCCAAAGCAGTATACATTTCTCTGAAGGCTTTCCTCCACAAGACAGATTCTTCCGGCAAACCCTCCTTGCATATGAGCGCGTTATGTTCGCAGTCGTGCCATGGCTTATCGTCGCCGGCCCAGTGGATGACAGCTGCGTCCGCCCGGTGCTTCTTCCATTAAGTATCGCGAGAGTGGTATTTATAGACTAGATTGTAGTGCGCCGTCAGACCCAGCCAGTCCCCTCCGAAGTATCTGTTCAGCAGAGCCTTTTCGCGGAAAACATGTTAGATCAAAGCAATCAATGCAGTGATGCTGGCCGCACCTGCTCCACCATACTGATATCATAGTATGACGCGTTTGTAGAGAGCGCAACTAGCTCATTATAGCTGTCCAAATTTGGTTTCAAAACCAAGAATCCACCATTGAAGTGACCAGCATATTCATCCGCCGCGATGGATTCAGACTTGCCAGCTGCAGACTCTATACATCAGAGCTCGCCTGCCCCAGGGTTGAGATCGGTAACTTACGATTAGGGCATGCAGCAAAAGGCACCCTTGAGACACTCAGCAATCGGAAGGGCTCCTCTAGCGATCCCACGACATATGCATCTGCGTCAATGATTGCGACTTGTCGGTATTGCAGCATGTTCTGCGCATAGAGTCTCAATCTTCGTGTACTGTTCCATTGGGATTGCGGCTCACAAACGCATAGAGCTTGACGAGCATGTCCTGAAAGCGTGCATTGACCGTCCGTGTCTGTGGTAGGGGTATGGACGGTACTACATTGACCTGCCAGCCTGCGCGAACAAGCATGTTTATTTGATTTTCGGACAGCCTCTCCTCGGGAACAAGAGCGATGAGGTCTCTCCCTCTGCTGAATGTCCTCAATGACCATGCAAGGACGAGGGCACCTATCAGCGAGATTCCATATCAGTGTTACCTATGTCCAGAGCGCGCGCGACATAAATATTCGGTGAGCTACCTGGCATATAGACGCCCGAGCTGACGACTGTGAGTATGGCTTCATTGCTTGCAGCCTGGCGGTAGAAGGTATTCCAGAGAAGCAGCGAGCAGATGACGAGGAAGGGCCCGAGCCAGTATCGAAGTCTCGTTCGCGTCCCATCTGCAGCAGGGCTAAGCAGCATCGTGTTTGTCGGTAGTGTTCATGTGTAGGCATAGAATGAGGATGCGGAGGGCGATGTGTCAAGGCAAGAATACCCCTCTGTTAGCCTAATACGAAGGTGAGTAGACGCAAGTAAGTAGTAAATGATCGTGAGATTTGCTTTGCATAACAACAATATCCTTATAATGAGAAAGACATGCCAACTACTTCCACTGCTCGTCATTATTCAAGAATAAAAAAGCCCAATACTGAATTTGCTCTGCAAAAGAAAAGAAGAACGATCTAGCACATCACGCCGCACAGCTAGAACAGATATTAATCCTCTCTGTGCGACGTCAATGCGAGTGTCTAAGAGAAAAGTGGGTATAAAAGGATGGTGAAGGATGGAACGTGGGTGGGAGTGCGAAGGGAACGACGGTAGTCTGGTGCTTCGTATACGTATGTATGTATGAGGTAGAGGAAATTGACAGTTGGAAGCTTGATGTGGTTGTCCCGCTCCAGCTCCAGCTCTAAGCTTTCAATCTCCTCCTGCTCAATCTATGCTCAATACTGCATGATTCGGTACTCAATTATGATTGTCCATCGATTTTGTTGGAGTATGTATGTATGCGAACGAAGTGATGCGTGCTACGTAGGTGCGCTACCGCACATTATCGATTTTGACTGAATGCAGCGACAGGTTGTCGGAGAAGTATCTCGGCAGTTCTTCCTGCGGCACCCAGATGAGGATAGAAGCGCCATTGCCACTCGCGCCTGGAGCAGCTGAGTTCGGAGGAGTAGGGTACGGCGAGCCAGAGCCAGAAGCTGCAGAGCGCGAGGCGTTCCTCGAGTGCGGGCGGGAGGAAGGTAGACTGTCTTGCTCGGGCAGAGCGATAGGCCCAGCGCGAGGTGTCCAGATCTTCGAGAGAAGCGTTGCGCGGTATGACCAGATCAGACGCAAGGCGCCGAGTGCGACTACGATCCCGCCTATTTGGAGAAGTTTCCACCCGAATAAGCCCAAGAACGTGAAGATCTGACTGTCGTTGGCATGCCATGCTACAATGTCATGTCGTTGTCAGCTTAATGCGCGTTGCTGAAACGGAGCGGCGACTTACAGCTGCCATAGTAATGCCAGAAGAAGCTGTCTGGGACCAAGCTTGGGTCAATGTTCTTGCCGTAGAGCGTCTGAGGCAGTAGACGGACGCCTCTATGCAGGGACAGCATGGCTGAGAGGAACATGGGCCCGGTACTGAACATGACGGTAGGATACGCCGAGAGGTATTGGTGGTCAAACGCCATAAGGTTGTGGATGACAGCGTCCATGAATGGGCTTGCTGGCTCTGAGAACATGAGATCGTTGCTGACTCCTACTGGCTTTGTGACAGGCAGCAGAGCAGGGAAATTCAAGAGTGGATCGACAGGTTTCCGGCATCCGATGTCCAGGTCGAGGTAGACTCCTCCATACTTGTGAAGAACGAAGTAACGTATCACATCTGCTCGTTGAATGTTGTATGGATAGCCTTCGTAGGTGGACAAGAACCATGGATAGTGCTCCGCAATGAATGACCGTGCGCTCGCATCTGTCCAGAGCATATACTGGTAGTCTGGATGCATCTCCCTGCAGTGGGCAGAGCTGCGAACATGATAGAGATGCAGTCAGTCAGCTAGGCCTAGCTCGCCGGACCAGACGCGACCATCAACGCACAAGCTTGCCCATTTCTCAGGGAGGTTGTCTGTTTTCCACGTCTGGTGCAGGATCCTGGGCACTCTCTCGTAGATGTACGACTGGCCGTCGATGTCTACTTCCGAGTCTATCGCTGAAGCGTTGTAAGGGAGGATGTTGCTCGCTCGTGCCGCGTAGTATTCGACGTCCGCCTGCTCAATCTGGTCTGCCCAGTCGACGCCGAAGAAGGACTGCCAATCCACAGCATTAGCATTGAATAGATTGTATATGTCGAGGTGAACGCAGCCCACCTTCACCGTCGACAGCACGAGGACCGTCCCCAAGATTATCAGACCCAGCAGAGCCAGGAGCCAGGTGTAGACCTTTCGAGCAGCCGCCATCCTTGTATCGATGTGAGATATGTGTAGTGTTGATCTGTCTCTTCACTTCAGGTTTTCCCTGCTGTTTCTACTGCTCCCAGCTCGCCCCTTCAAAATCGCCTGAAGCCAAAGGGCAAGGTCCGGCAGCCTACGGACTTAGGCGAAAAACAAGCAAGCTTGCGTGCGTTGCTTGGTCCAGTTGGAAATCCGCAAAACAGTAAACAGAAAGTCTTCAAGTAGGAAGAGAAAGACAGTTCTACAGCGGGGCTTCGTGGAAAGTCTGAGAAGGAGGCTGCGGTGCCGGGAAAATTGCATTTGAGGAAAGTTACAAAAATTGACATCAGGTCCAATCGACCGAAAGTTACAGAGTGTCACTGTCTCTGGAATAGGAAGAACAACAAGATGGTCGCCTTCAAGCACTGAATTGAAGGGTGAGAGAAGATTCAGAGAGCTCCAGCGCTCAGAACGGAGCATCCGTCCGCATCCAGTCGTCGCCGCTCCCGAAAGTAGGAAGACTTTGGGTTCTGTCGAGACCAGCTCCACGACGAGGTGTAGAAGACATAGTAGTGGTAGAAGATCCAGTCGGTGAAGCTGCTTGGCCAAACAAGGGTTTCCGCCGAAGAGGTCGCATAGGACGAGATGCCGCACTCTTGCTCGCACTGGGAGAAGGTGGATCCAAACACATCGCTGTATCATCTCCTGCGTTCTCCTCTTCCTCAGCCGTTCCGATCCTCCCCTCCTGCTGTTCTTCCTCGAATTGCGATAGCTCTCGCTTGCTGGACCTGCCAGAAGGAGCGGGCTGCTCAAACAATCGTGTTTGGGTATTCCAGTCTGCAGAGTATGACGTGGAGTCCGTCATATTGGAGGAGCACGCCGAAGAAGACGATGATGCCGAAGACGCAGAGCCATGTCTAGCCGGCGAAACCCAAGGATCCGAAGTGCTGAAAGTGTCGCACATTGGCTGCAGACCTCGTTGTGGAGAAAGATTCTGTAGCGCAGCAGCATACATATCTTGCGAAGTCGCGAAAAGAGGAGGTGCTGTGATGGAGGATGAGTATGGCGATATGCAGGGCTCGGAACGCGTAGCGGATCTATAGAGTGTATCAGCGCTATTCGTGTATCTCTAGCAGTCGAGGGCAAGACGTACAGAGGCGCTCGTGGAATAGGGGAACTGCGATTTTTATACCCTTGCGAGACAGCTAGAGACACCAGTACATCAGCTGCTGCACGCATCTTACGCGAAATCAAGCTACGCACCTGCTCTCTTATCTTTCGGCGAGCAAGCCAGCGTGTTTCTCAATTCTTGGCTGGTGAGACGTGCCAGTTGACCGAGATTCCCATCTGCGTCTTCAGGCGTATGTACAGGCCGAGGCTCTGCATGATGCCGCTTCGTAGGCGTCGTGAACATTGCCATAGGTTGTTCTCTTGCCAAGCTGCAGCAGTAGCTTGAATAAAGACGCTTCTTCAAAAGGCGCTTTGATCGCAGTTTCTTGTTGACTTTTTGCGCGGTCTTCGCGTCAGGCCTCTAGCGAATGGCTTGGGTGTGTAGAAGGTCGAAGATGATGGATGATGAGGATGACGAGCAGCGCTCTGCGCAAAGAGCTTGCACCGCCGGAACAGACGGCGTGAGGACAAGGAATGCAATAAAGTCACGCGACAATGTATCTATCGCGTTGAAAGAAAGATCTATCCAGACTGGGCACGAATCATCTATGTACATGTGAGATCTTCGTTCATAGCTGGCCAAACGTTGTGCTGAGACCTATGAAGAAACTTCGACTTCGGAAGGGGTATTGAATGGAAGATGACTATATGCAGATTACTGAATGCTATTGAAGTGAATGAAAAACTAAGGCGTGACCAGTTATTCGTCTGCCAAGAGAGCCAGCGCAAGCCGAACCTTCTCTTGTAGATATTCAGGCCGAGCAACGCATTTCGCCCACTGTTCGTTGGAGAGCAGGTAAACAACGCTCTTGACAGACATCTCGTGCTGGGCAATGGCGGGCTCTGCTGCTGCCAAAGCACGAAGAGCAGCCAAGAACTCGACTTCCAGTTTCGAAGGCTTCTTCGTTGCGAGGTTGGGGCTCGACGCGACAGGCTTGGAAGCACTGACTTTGCTGGTACCAGACGATGCTCCCTCGCCCCTTTTACCAGGCAGAGGAATTGTCTTTTGCTGCTTCGTCACGGAGATTGGCTTGAGTCGCCCGTCTGAATCCTTCGTGGGCAGCTTTTTGACAGGGCGGATCGCAGACCCTCCAGTTTCACAGGCAGGTGACGCGCTCGCTGCCTCCTTAACTAGAACAAGGATTGACGGCTGAATTTCTGGCTCTAGAAGTCTCTTCACCGCAACGCTGTGACTCGAGGATACAGTCTCAAGGAGCTCGACTTCGCTCACGTCAGACACTACTGTGGCATCGTTTCTGACGATACAAGCTGTAGCTTTCGGCTGCTTCGCGATCGCGACAGGCTTGACTCGCCCATCCGGACCGGTTTTCGGCAGCTTCTTGACGGGACGTTGCTCGGGAGATGCAGGTGTGAACTTTGATATGGATGGGATACCTGAAGCACTCGCGCTAGCGGCGCTGTAGGGCTGAGCAGCGATTTGGGGCTCTTGCCCAGTTATCGCTGCTTCCGAGCGGAGCGCCAACGTCTCATCGTTTGCCATCGGATGTGTCGACGTTGCGTCTCTTGATCTTCCTACGGCCGTATCTGCTTTGCTCTGCGAAAGCGATGGCAAAAGCTGTCCTTCCGGCGGAGTCGATGAGATGGGAGACACGGTGAGCTTGCGATTTCTGTAAGTCTGCTTGTTATTTTAGTATGGGAAGCGAATCCTGCCATCAGGTTGCTAGCTTACCAGACCCTGGAATTCAGCTCGGCACGCCTGCGCATCCGGAAGGTGTTCGAATGCGAAATACAATGGCTGGATCAGCTGATTCTGCGAAGGAAGTGAGTGTAGCCTCGGCGCAATCACACAATGCGCCAGTGACTCGGCTCACACACCTTCTTAGCTTCGCGAGATCGAATGCTGTATGGCTGCTGACAGATCGGCACCAGAGACTCGACGTATAGCCTTCGTAGGTACTGAGGAAAGCCTGCAACCGTGAAAGAGTGTTCTGGCACGGCTTGCGGGCTGTCCATGATTTCCGCCTTGTTTACATCGCGCGACAAGTCTGCTTCGTCGGACGCCAGACTGAGTTCGTGCAGGGCTGCATCAAAGTCTTCAAGCTAGCTTCCTTCGTCTGTAGGTGCCCTGTCCTTGTGAAGTGTAGAAGCGGGCGGAGGGGTGCACGAATTGGACGCTGTGGAAGGGAATGACAGAGCGAAGGTGAACGGAAGAGGCGCAGGTACAGCATCTGGGACATTGCTAGTAGACATTTCCAAGCTTGAAAACGCGCTTGAAACGAAGGCAAGCGGACATTTGTCGAAAAGCAAGCGCTTCGTACCGTTCAGCACTCAAGCGGATGTGAGAACGTCGACTTGTGTATTGCGAGTACTATGTTGCGAGCTACAAAGTGGAAAGTAACAGGATCTGCCTGTGTTTTGGGGTATTAAATGAAAGATAACTATGGATAGACCGCCAACAAGTACGGCTGAAAAGATTCCTGTAGCGTAGAGAGATAGTGTAGTAGATGGATAGTAGAGCTATTGCCTACTCCTGCTGTAGTATAGCTAGAGCGAGGCGAACTTTCTCCTGCAAATATTCAGAGTTGAAGATGCAGAGTAGTCGCTGCTTCTTGGGTAGCTGAGATAGGATGTTGACGATGCTGTCTTGCTGTTTCATAGTCGCTCGATCTACATCGTCGAGCTCAGCGAGAGCGCGTGATAGGCGAGGTTTATCGCTAGATGTAGAAATAGGCGGAACAGACGAGATAGTTGTCTGGAAAGACTGGTCCGACGGGCTCTGCATTGAGCTAGATAACATAGGGGATGATGATTCGCCAGCAGTCGAAGCGTGTAATGTGTCATGGAGCGTAGATGGGATCATAGGCTCGTGATTGAGCAGCTCCTCGCTATGACCTTCGAGACCTCCGTTTGGGCTTCGCATATCGCTCAGTCCACTACTTGTAGCTGGATTTCTAGTGCTTTCTTCCAGATCGAAGTCGATGAGGGAATACTCAGGAGCGGGAGTGTAGGTACTGCTGTCTTTAGGCAAGTCCACCTGCACACCGAGCTCTTTGACAGGCGGACGTGTTATTGCAACCTCTATCTGAGAGAGGGGAACGTGTTCGGTCGTGATAGGAGAGAAAGAGCCGCTGGCTAGCGCGCTTCCGAACTATAAAGATTAGTGAATTCAGTCTCAAATAGCTCGATGTGCGGACAGTCGGGCTTACAAGCTTCTTCAGCGAGGTCTGAGACTCGGTTGCGGCGGATAGCTCGTCAAAGCTCATGCGGAACTTGCAGACCTGCTGCGTGCGTATGCGTTGTTAGTCTGCGGTAACTGCGATTTCGCCGAGGACGTACGTACGTTCTTGCCATTCGAAACGTGTACTTCGTAGGCATAGGAAGCCGAGGTTCGCAAAATGCCGTATCGCATCAATTCAATTAGGACATCTTGAGACATGCTCGTGATAGTGAAGCTATACTGCTTTCGCGATGGTACGTCGTCGACGACTGGAGGAGACGAAGAGAAGCGGACCAGCTTCTCTGGCACCACGTTATTCATCGAAGTATCATCGTGCAAGGCAGCATCGAAATTGTCCATCCACTTGTCGCATGGGCTAATAGCTTGCGACGCCTTTATGTGTGAAGGTCTCGAGACTTGCATATGCGGTGGTATTGTTGCCTGTACGAGGTTCTGGATCGGCTTCATCGGCAAAGATAGGTTACGACGCATCAGCGTATTTGCCTTTTGTGTTGTGTGCAGCGATATACGGCGATCTTGAAAGACCTTGTGTAATATCATGTATCAGCAGCGGTACAGACAGTAGCTGTCCCGCTAACCCGATTGCTAAGTTCTTCAACAGCAGCAGACGCGCTGGCAGGGCTAGCCATTCGTACGCGTGCGTTGCCCGTGCATTTGCCGTCCTTTAAGAAAGCCAAAAGACAAGAGCGTTAGCATTTCGCAAACAGGCAGCTGGTACCCAATTGACTCTGCGATGTATGACGATCTCGCGGACGTCTCCAAAGCGCGAGAAGAGCTCTCCTAGACTCCTCTCATCCACAGCAACGTTGAGACCATTGATGGCGAGACAATGTGAATTCTGCCGGGCAAGGAAGTAGAGACCGTCAGACGCGACTGTGGATGATGATCTGGTAGGCCAGAACTAAGCTTGCGGTCATAGTGGTTGCCGCGATTCCAGAGAGTTCCTCCTAAGGCTGCATCACTGGTATAGAAAGCAAGCCTAGATTGGGCAGGCAAACGTTGGCAAGAGATTGAACGACGTCTTACGGCTTTCGCAGAGACCGAATCAACATAAATTCTGGAAAGTAACAAAGGCCTTGCAAGAGCAATTAAATCTGCGTACAGGAATCTACATCACATCACTATCTCGTATCGAAACCTCCGCTCAAAAGACCCACCTTCGATGACCGCCTAGAACATTTCCTGGTCAAAGACCTCTCAAGCCTTTCTGGATATCCGTGGAACGAGTCTTAGCAGTACTGCGCATCATAGTAGCTATTCGGATCTTATTCTCTTCCTGCCTTCTGCCCATCGGTCCTATCTTCGAAAACCGCCCAACTCGCATGATCACCTCAGACCTGACAACATCAAGAAGCCTTCTACGATCCTTATAGCCATCTATACAAGCTCCTGTCCATCTACTCTACTCCCGAAAATCCGCCAAAATGAAGTTCATGATCGATGAGCTGCCTGGTGAATCTGGCTACCGGCTTCTACGATGCAGCTACGCAATAGCTAATGCAATCGTACAGTGCTCTTCCCCTACCCGACTATCTACCCGGAGCAATACCAATACATGTGTTAGTGCTGCTTAGATCGTTCTCTAGAAGATTGCTGATGTCGAGATCGAAACAGGCGACCTGAAGCGGACGCTCGATGTCGGAGTAAGAGATCATACTTTGATAGATAGTTGATGCTTACAACAGACGCAGGGCCACTGTATTCTTGAAATGCCATCTGGAACCGGCAAGACCGTCAGTCTGCTATCTCTGATTGTCTCCTACCAGCAGGTGAGTGCTACTGTCAGTAGCCTACTACACAGTCTGATATGACGTACAGTTCCACACAGAGAAGCGCAAGCTAATCTACTGCTCGCGTACTGTTCCGGAGATCGAGAAAGCGCTAGCAGAGTTACAGCGTCTTATGGAGTATCGGGCAAGCGAAGGGATGGTCGAAGATGATTTCCTTGGTATAGGCCTGACATCACGCAAGAACCTCTGCGTGCATCCCCAGATCAGCCGCGAGAAGAAGGGCAAAGTCGTCGATGCACGGTGTAGAGACATCACGAATGCCGCAGTCTGTGAGAGGGGAAGGAACGATCCTGGAAGTGTGGAGCTGTGTGATTGGCATGAGAAGCTAGGAGAAAGAGAGCCGGGACAACTGTTTCCGTCTGGAATATGGACGCTCGACGCGATCAAGGCATACGGGATAAGAGAAGGAATATGCCCGTACTTTGCGGTGCGAAGAATGGTTAGTCTTTACTCTCCGCCCGCTGAAGGTCTACTAAGCCTTGTCGCGACAGCTTCCCTACGTCAACGTAGTCATCTATTCCTTCCACTATCTCCTCGATCCAAAAGTCGCAGAACAAGTATCTCGCGAGATGGACAAGAACTCAATCGTCGTATTTGACGAAGCGCACAACATCGACAACGTGTGTATAGAGTCGCTAAGCATAGACTTGACGAGACCTATGCTTGATTCGGCGGCAAGAAGCGTGACTGCATTGACGGAGAAGATCGAAGAGTAAGCTCTGCACATGCTGAAAGTCGAGATGGAGCTGACAGGTCGTTGCAGGATCAAGCGGACGGATGCTAGCAAGTTGCAAGACGAGTATCAGAAGCTAGTGCAAGGTTTGCAAGACCAGGACGAAGCACGAGATGAGGATCAATGGATGACGAATCTCGGCGAGTCTCTCGCTCGAATACTGTTGCGAGTCTTTTTGACATACGTTCCACAGTCCTGCCCGAAGATATCCTTAAAGAAGCTATTCCTGGCAATATTCGACGAGCAGAACATTTCACAGCCTTCTTAGCGAGATTTGTCGAGTACCTAAAAACGAGAATGCGAGTCCTGCATGTCGTAGCGGAGACACCTGCGTCGTTTTTGCAGCATTTGAAAGAACTGACTTTCATCGAAAAGAAGCCGCTCAAGTTAGTCCATCTGCATAGGACTTGCTGAAGCAAGCTGAAATGCTGTCGGTAGATTCTGCGCAGAACGGCTTTCATCACTAGTCCGGACGCTAGAGATACCTCGGCTCGACGAATTGTCCTCGCTGCAGAAAGTGGCTTCTTTCGCTACACTGGTCGCTACTTACGACAAAGGCTTCCTGCTCATCCTCGAACCTTTCGAGTCCGACATGGCAACGGTGCCGAATCCCATCTTCCACCTGACGTAGGCAGCATCCTCGATTTCAGCTTCTACAATTAAGTGACTGACAGAGCTTGGTCGTTATCAGATGCCTAGACGCCTCGTTGGCTATACAGCCCGTCTTTGAACGCTTCAGCAGCGTCGTCATTACATCCGGGACGATTTCTCCCTTGGACATGTATCCGAAGATGCTAGGATTCCAAGCAACAGTCATGGAGTCGTACGCCATGACGCTCACGCGCAACTGTTTCCTACCCCTCGTAATCACACGTGGCTCAGATCAAGTACCCATCTCGTCGAGGTTCGAAGTCAGAAACGAGCCGGCTGTAGTGAGGAATTTCGGAACGATCTTGATTGAATACTGTAAGACGGTCCCGGATGGTATCGTAGCGTTCTTCCCGAGCTACCTCTACATGGAAAGTATAGTAGCGGCATGGAATGAGATGGTGCGTTCGCGCTTACGAAAAGAGACATCTAAATGACATACCTCTTGCACACAGGGCATCTTGAATGACGTCTGGAAGCACAAGCTCATCTTCGTCGAAACACCCGATGCTGCAGAAACGAGTGTAGCTCTAGAAAACTACCGCAGGGTGCGCTTCCTCTCCATCCACTTGCCCTATGCAATACTGTCTGACTCGAGCAATTCTCTCAGGCATGCAACAATGGACGAGGAGCAGTTCTGCTTTCTGTAGCTCGAGGAAAAGTGTCTGAAGGAATCGATTTCGACCACAATTACGGCAGAGCGGTGAGTAATCACGCTTGATCTAGCCATGCCGCGTCGCTGAGACGGTCCTCAGGTAATCATGTTTGGCATCCCGTACCAATATACCGAGTCTCGAATCCTGAAGGTACCTCGTCTCTACCACCGCCCGTTTCCTTATCGTGCTGAGCAATCCATTTCTTGTCGTATGCAGGCCCGCCTTGAGTTTATGCGCGATAACTATCGGATCCGCGAGAATGACTACCTCACATTCGACGCCATGCGGCACGCTGCCCAATGTGTTGGACGAGTACTCCGAGGAAAGAGCGACTATGGTCTGATGTGCTTCGCGGACAGAGTGAGCATGCACTATGAATATGTCAACGGTATGATATGCTGATTGCAGTGTGTTCTTGCAGCGCTTTGCAAGAGCAGACAAGCGTGCCAAATTGCCCAAGTGGATCAATCAGTATATCGCTGAGACGGCTACAAATCTCTCTACCGACATGGCGATAGGTGGGTCCGCATCAATTCGAAACAATGCTGGCTTTCAGCTGAATCATGATTCTCCAGTCATGTCTAAGCGCTTTCTCCGGTCCATGGCTCAACCCTTCGAGTTTGACCAAACAGGCGTCTCCTTATGGTCCCTCGAACACATTGAAGCCCGTCAACAAGCTGTTCGCGAAGCAGCAGAGGGTGGTCGTCTACTAGATGGAGCAGATGAGACGCGTGATCCTGCTGCACAAGCTGAAGCTGAAGAATGGTTTGACGACGTGTTTGATGATGCGGACATCATGGCTATTGAAGAAGCTGAGAGGCAGGATAGTCTACGGCTGGCTAAGAAAGGACAAAGAGCGCCGTCTCCCTTGCAGCCTCCGGATGATATCGATATGGGAGAGGATTAGCAGTAATATGAATATGAGTCTGTTGTTGTATTGGAAAGATGAGATGTGTAATGTGAAGCTTTAATTTGCCTGCCATGCATCTTCATATCGCAGGAAGCAGCCGGGTGTGCCTCGCCCCCCTATTTTCGCAGTTTCGGGTCTTGACGGAGGACACGGCTTTCTCACTCCAAGTCCAGGGCCGGTTAGCTGAGACACTCTCTCCCTCAATCAACCCTCATCCCTCCCCTCTACTCTCTCCACTCACTCTCACCATGGACACTACACCAGTCACCGGCAAGATAGTCACACTGACAAGGTATACACTGCATAGAGAGTAGAGGAGAGGAGAGACATCCGGCTAATCGAGGGATCATCACTGTCCACAGCCATACTCTGCAGGAGCAGGCAGCACTGGGCAAGAAGGCAACAGGAGACTTGACACTGCTACTCACAGCACTACAGACAACATGCAAGACGATAGCAATGAACGTGAGAAGGGCAAGACTGCTCAACTTGTGGGTACACCCTTCCAGCATAAATTGAGAAGCTGGCAGGCTGAAAGACGTGTTGTGTTGCAGGGTCGGCGTAGCTGGAACAGCAAACAGCAGCGGAGAAGACCAGAAGAAGCTCGACATCCGTCAGTAGATCACATCTGCTAATTTACCCGGAGCAGCCAGATATCATCTGACCTGTCACGTCAAAGCCTATACTGATGTGCTATGTGTGTATGTTGACAGTATCCAACGAGATCATGGTCAATACTCTGCGACTGTCTGGAAAGACCTGCGTCATGGTGTCTGAGGTGGGCCATCTCCGTCTCACCTCGCATACTCTTTTTAACTAACGTATGTCTACAGGAAGACGAGGAGGCCATCATTGTTGAAGAAGGCCTGCAAGGACGATACGCAGTCGTCTTTGACCCTCTAGACGGTTCATCCAATATCGATGCAGGAGTCAATGTGTGAGCTATCATCTATACACCGTCACATACATTCACTAAGGATGAGTCTACAGCGGCACCATCTTCGGAGTCTACGCCGTCGAAGGCTCCAGCCCATCCGTAAAAGATGTCCTTCAACCGGGTCGCAAGATGGTAGCAGCGGGATACTGCATGTACGGTTCCTCGTCCAACATCGTCATCAGCACAGGAAACGGTGTCAATGGATACACGCTCGACAATGGCATCGGAGAGTTCATTCTCACTCATCCAGATATCAAGATCCCGAGCAGGGGAAAGATCTATTCTGTCAATGAAGGAAACTCGCTCTTCTTCCATGAACCCATGAAGAAATACCTAGAGAGCATCAAGAGTGGGTCCGCACTCCTACACCTATGTCATTCAAGCAAGCTGACCTTACGTGTCCCAGGCCCAAGCAACGGCAAGCCTTACTCTGCGAGATACATCGGATCCATGGTAGCAGATGTGCACAGGACATTGCTGTACGGAGGTATCTTCTTGTAGGTCGCATTTCGCATTGTCTTCGTTCCATCCTTGACTTTAGAGTTACGCGCAGGTACCCCGCTGACAAGAAGAGCAAGAGCGGCAAGCTTCGTCTTCTATACGAAGGCTACCCCATGGCCTACCTGACTGAGCAGGTGCGTCCACTTTCTTTCCCTTCTCGCTTATGCCAACTCGTTCTCAGCTGACATTACGTGTAATCGCAGGCCGGCGGTCTCGCGACAGACGGAAAGATCAACGTGCTGGACATTGTACCTGAGAAGATCCACCAGCGTACGGGTATCTTCCTGGGAAGCAAAGAGGACGTAGAGGATGTAATGAGATTCTACAAGGAGAACCCGGTAGACGCGTAGCCCCGTCCACAAGGTCGTTTAGTGCATTGTGCGAGTATAGTAGTCTTTATATGCATGCTTGGAAGGGGAAAATACAACATCAATTCACTTTCGTATCTTGAAGTCGGCTTGCCTTTGCTTCATCCGATGAAACTGCAATGTAAGTCGCCTCTGCTCACGTCTACCTCACCTATACTCTCCCTACACGACATGATGGCACAGTAAAAGGGTCGATGCACTTCCTTTCCTCTATCTTGACCGTTCTCGATACCGTCGTCCAAGCCCGGCGCAAATGCACGCAGTCGTTTCCTCTATTCTTCTTAGTTTGGACAAGTCCCAGCTTCTTCTTCTTCACTCTGGAGATGAGGGAAATGGAAACCATCCTCTTTGGCTATCAATCGCTACGACTCAATTCTCGCCTGTCTCTCTTTCGTCCTTCGATCCTCGCTCTCAATGGTGTGCTGGAGGAGTCTGTCATCAAGAAAAGCTACTCTTCTCTGCGTGCTCGCTCGCTCTCTTCCATACTCGTAAAAACACCAGTGCTCGAAACTCGCCCTCTATCCCATTCACGATGAACGGGTCAATGCAAAGATACAGCAATAGAACAAGGGTGTAAGGCCGTGCATACATTCAACAAGTTCACACTAAGGATATCCTACAATAGACTGGCGTAGCTCAAGCCTCATGCTCTACGTACTCAGTAAAGGCGGATCCATCCACATTCTCCAATCACACAAAAACATCGTCATGATAGGCCGAGCCGCTCGCATTGCTCAAGAATCAATGTGCGAAGTCGGTGGATTCAGACAAGGATAAAACATGTCATAAACGACGAGATATCAATACCGTGTTCAAATGCGGCTCCTCTCGCGACCAGGGTCAGGCAGACAAAGCTCAGTGTCTTGCATACAAGACCAGGATGCAGAGGAGACATTCCCCAACGAGTGTTAGATGGCAAGACGAGCGGGCCGCAGAGATGGGTAGTTGCAGACTTTCTGGCACATCGAAGAGGGCGAGGAGAAGCGGATAGGAAGAGAAGATAGGCGAGAATTGATGAGCGATTGGGGAAGGGAGGATTGGTTTTCATTCCTCTTTCTCTGGGCTGAGGGAAAGGAGGCTGGGATCTGTTCGGCGAGGGAAGCGGAGGAGATGCTGCTTTGCAGATGCGCCGTCAAGAAAGGCTGCGATCGGGAAGGGGAATGAGCAGGCTAGATGGAGGAACAAAGCTATGAGATCAGAATCATGAGAAACTATCCTCCCTTTTGGGAAGATGGAGCACTGATCTGCCACTCTTTCGTTTCCACTTCAGACCGCAAAAGAACGAGAGCAACAGGCTAATGCCTGCTTCCGTCCCTCTGTTACAGTGCTCCTTTCTCCTCTGTATGAAGCGATCTCACTCATCCAAGAAGGTTGAGGAGCTGGACATGCTTTGATCAATCGCCTGGAGATCGCTAGCCCCTCCACGTTAGCAAGCAACGCTCCGCAGGCAGACCGCAAGGCTTCGACAATACGCATTGAAATGGACTATATAGCTTTTCTTGATCTTCATGTCTAGACTGCACAGCTAGCTATCTTACAAAAGACTATCATGACGTTCGTCAAACTCTTTCGTCAAGCTATACATAATTATCAAGCACTTCCTCTTCTTCTGTTTCTTCCCTTATAACCGCATCATCTGCCCAGCGCACACGCTGTCTCGCTGCTGCAACCCGAATTGCCTGCCGTCTTCGCTTGAGCAGATTAGAAGGCGGCGCCGCTGAAAGCGACATGAGCGGTTCCACAGGCGAGTCGTCCAGCTTTATCATAGCCTGCGATGATGAAGCGCTGGTCGTACTAGCTCTGCTGGCTGTAACGATCTCCCGCTTCTCCACGACAGGCTCGTCCAGCTCTTCTATCCGTCTATCAACCTCTCTGAGCGCTCTGGCCTTGCTGAAGATGTTGTTGATCGTCATCCGGATAGCTGCCCAGCTTGTGCCCAATTCCATTATGATCGCGCTATCGATCTTGTCCTGCATAGCTCGCAACAGAACACCTTCGCCATGCGACTCAAGGCCAGGCTGCTCGTACTCGGGCTCCTCCATCAAGAAGCGGATGACCAGACTCTGCGCAGCGAAGAGCATGTTCTGTGCCCTAAGCTCTGTCGCAGACAGCGAGACAGGGTTCTTCGGCCGGAAATCCAAAGTAGCCACTAGATCCCGGAGCTCCGCCTTGCTAATGACTTGTGCGAAGTTGATCCCTCTGGCTTTGCCCTTGTTGTCGATCTTGACAGAATAGTCGGTCAATGTGATAGTCGGCGTTGACGCCGGATGCGATGCAACGGGCATCAGCTGCAGGTCTGAGGGACTTGAATACGATGATGGCTTTACGAGGACCTGGACGTTTGTAGATTGCGGAAGAAGAGGGAGTGGTCTTGCGGGCCGTAAAGGAGTCACTGGACTCGCCGGAGGGGTCTGCCCATAAGCATTGATCGGTGATAAAGGTGGTCTGCTTGAGGTACTGGTAGGGCTAGCTGGTCCAGACTGTTGCCTCGAGCTGGCAGATGCCTGACTACCCCACCTCGTATCATGAGACCGCCTCGCTATGCCCTTGTCCCCTTGCAGAACAGGTAGGCGTGGACCGTGACAGATGGCTACAGAAGGAAACTTGACCTTGTGCCTCCTAAAGTGATGGAAAAGAGATCGTATCTTCGAGCCTTTCTCTTCCAACCGTGCGCTGACAGTAATGCTAGCCGTCAAGACCGGGGGAGGCTGCTCCTGGAAGTCTAGCAACATACAAACAGGAATCGTGCAGGGTAGACCAGGTGGAGTTCCGAGCGTTCCCTCTGATGCTAGAGTGAGTGTGGAGGCATCGCTGCTCAAGATGCCCCAAGCTGGGTTAATCAGACCATCTGAAGTGCCTTTGGCGGTGAAGAGTTCCTGATAGCCAGCAGTATACCAATTCTTGTTAAGCAAACTCGGTATGCTGCGAACATGCTGAGAAAAAGTGTCCAGAAAGGATGTATCGTACTCGAGCGACAAGAACTGGTAGCCTAGGACGGTTGGGCCGCACAAGCTGTATTGGCGGAACTTGATCTTGATAGATGCATCGTAGATATTGACCTTTGATCCAGGACAGAAAATCAATGACAGAGAGAGAAGGCACCGCCGTTCATCGGGAATACGGAAAGTCGCGCTCGCTGATGGCGGAGGTGGGATGGAGAAGTACGTTGCAGAGTGTATGATTGCTTTTATAGAGCAGCCATGAGGAAAAGACGCGATGAAGAGGTCGTTGTTGATCGGCAGGTGATTTGAGAGTGCTTTGTACGTGTTCGTCATGACTGCAACACGATTCAGCCGTGTCCTTAAGCTTTGTAGAAGCCGAGCTTACTTCAATCTCCAGGGATGCGTACTATCTTATCTTATAACAAAGCGAAAGCAGCTTGCGAAGAACCAGCTTCACTGAAGGAGCCGCATATATCAGCACTACGTATACGCTTGACGTGAAGGCAACTTACCAGTTACCAATAATAACAGAACCGCTATGTACACAGCGCAACCTGTCTATCGAAGACGAGCGGGTGCCTGCGGCTTATGTACTTTTCTTGGGAGAAGACGGATTAGAAACCGATTTATCGATATATATATGTCGAGTGGGACTTGTGTTTTGTAGTTTGTGCTCTACAAGCTAGACGCCTTCAAACAGACAGGCGCCTCTTGTCAGGCAAAGCTTCGACGCCAAGTTTGCCAGTCTTCAGGCGCGTCCTAGACTTTGTTGACTTTCGTTGTGTGTGATAAGCTGTCTGCGACAAAGCTGACGGGTTTCGGCGGACGACTCTTGTGTGGCTGAAGACTGCTGTCGAGACTGCTGTCGAGCAAAGCCTGCCAGCGGCAGACTCCCTGACGGCGCTGGTCGCACTAGGTGAGGCTGTCGAAGTTGTAACCAGAGACAGCTCCACCAAATGCCCTGAGGTGCGTCGACAAGCGAGGTGAGAAGGCGAAAGGCAGAGCGGACAGTCGCTTTCGCCAGCGCTTGCGCCCAACAAAGAAGAAAAGGCGTTGACATCTTCTTGATGTTCGCGTGCTAGCGCGACTGATATGCGCGTGTAGTTCGACCGTCTGACTCGTTTGACTTTGGTCGCTGAAAGGGCCTTCGGCTGGAGTCCGAAAAGCAATTGCATCGAGTAAGCTCACTTTCGATAGCTACCACCGCTAGTAACCTTTAATCAGGGTCTGATGTTCCTGTTCCCGTCGCATAGGCTTCTCTGCTATCGCTCCGATAATTTGGCCTGCGCGGCACGCCTGTCGATCCTGCTAAGAATGAGGTTCTGACTGATCGAAAAGACATTGCTCGTTATCCAATAGAGGTTGACCGCCTGTAGTGACAATCTGCTAAGCACTGACGTTGACAATAGGGAATATCGCTTACGACAGGCGCAAAGGCAGCAAAGGGCACAAAGACTACGCTCATAACACGAAGCATATTTGTGAGAACTTTGGAAGTGAGTGCTGAACGAGATAGTACAGCGGGTGCAGGGTTGGTAGCAGGAGTAACCGAGTCTGATGCTGCGCCAGAGGTTGCCGTGGACGTAGAAGCTGGAGTGGTGGAGGCGTACGTACGTCTGGTCTTTAGTGCAGGGTGTACAACCGCAGCTGGCCGAGGCTTCGGAACAGGTCTCGCTTGCTGAACGATTCGAGGAGTTGCAGAGAAAGTGGAAATGACGCCTTTCTCCCCTTTCGCACCTTCTTGAAGGTTAGCGAGGACTTCTCTCTTCTTGAACTGTATTTCAACGTTTGTGAGAGCAGACAGACCCACTGCGAGCGGAAGAATGTTGTAAGGATCCATATCTGCTAGAGACGGACACCAGGCAAAGCTTTCCATTGCGAGGGCAGCCTTTGATTGGATGAGAACGTTTGTGACATCCTGTAGTTCAGGTGTTACTTCTCTGAGGGTTTCTAAGGCTTGATACGATCGTATACATGCATCTCTGAGAATGAGCGTCATCGTGATGAAGATGGGAAGGTGGATCATGGGCGGCACAAGCATCGTAGGAAGTGTGCGGCACTTGTATTTGGCAGTAAGCGTCTTGAAGTGGGCTTTCGTCTGTAGCTATAAATTCAGCCTGCTGGCGCATATTCAGATCGCAATCAAGCTGACCCGGCTGTTCAATTCTTTCACGTAGGCATCATAGCCTTTGTCTGCTCTCCTGAACTCTGCACGCAGCTTGAGCTTCGCCTTTTCTCCCCATGCCTTAACTTCTGGGACCACAAATTCGGCGACTCTCTTGATGCGTCGTCTCTGCCATAACGTGACAGGCAACGTCACACCAAGCCGAAGCGATAGAGTGAGCAGCACGATAGCTGCAGAGTACGAGAGGGAGGAAGAAGAGATAGGAACCGAAAGAAGCGACTCTGAGCATGTCTGGATGAAGCCTGGAGATATCGACGCTGCGTCGGCAGCGCTGGCTACAAGCACTTCCCCGGTATTGCTGCTGTTGATAGCATCTGCGCCGAGTCCTGAAGATGTCGACAATGGCGCGCTGTTCGAAAATGCGCGACGACTTGGCAATTTTGTTGTAGTCGACGTTACGAGCTGGAAACGGAGAATTGTAGGCTTGACGCGATGGGTAGCATACATAGCTATCTCGAAGGTCGGACGCCTGTTGGAGGCCTACTTGTAGCAAGGAGAGCAATCCAAGTATTCGCGACAGCTAATTAAATCTATACATTCGACGTCTACGGGCTACTAGAATTAGAGTGATTGTCCTTAGAAGAAGCATACAGCATACTGCTGCCTCAGCGAACCGATATTTCGCGACGCAACGCGTCTGCAACCTGAAACATCCTTCTACGATCATGCCACTATGGCTGCTGGCCCAGACGAAAGACAGGGCTGGATCAGAGTGAAGAAGGCACTGATCGTGCTGTATGCGTGTATCATCAATGAAGCTTCTGCTTGAATCTGGAAAGAGCGCCACGGGCTATGCTACAGGAGAGAGGAACTGTGACGGTATGATACAGAGTGATTAGGAAGTATGATGGAGGTGCGATTATGCCGAACAAGTCTTCGAGTGCTTGAGATGCGTTAGCAACGAGGCCTGATCCGCGAATTGAAGAGGGCATTTAGGGCAGAGCATAGACATCGGCGCAACGCAAGGCTGGAACAATGTACAGTCAGCCATTTGTATTCACCAAGTTGGCTGCTGCGAACACTCACATCATCTTCCCAAGGCTCGAGCTTTGGTCCCGTCACTCTGTGGACTTCACCATCGCTCCCTGTCATACCAGACGAGCTGCTCGTTGAAGGCGTCATGCTTGACGAGCTCGCTTGCGTGTAGTGGGGGTTCAAGCCAAAATCCTGCGGCGCTTTCGAGAGGATGTCGATGAGCGCGAGAATGTCGCTACGGATGGTCGAAATAGATGACATAGAGTGGTAGTGATGGTAGACAGGTGGTGAAAGTGTTGTAAATGGTAGGATGCAACAAGGATGGATTGTAGATGGTGTCGACTTCGAGAGATAGCCTCCGAGAGGTGCACGCCGACAAGCGCCTCGCGAAGCAGGGAGAAGAAAGACCACTCGTTTCAAGTCAGATGGGTGCGAGCATGTGCTGACGCTGCAAATATTATTATCGATTTTGGACGATGTGTTCGGAGCTGGATCAACCAAGCTCGCGTCTATGCTAACGCTAAAAATGATTGCTACGAGTTGAGCTAGTGTACAGCTACTGTATCATTATAACACTCCCTGTGAGTGTCTTTGAAAAGTGTCGTAAAGCCTCGTGAAAGCGGAACCGGCAGAAGATATAACCAGCTTATCCATGTACTCGTCCGCCTGACTGGCACTGAGACCTAGTTGGAACCTATCTCTGAGATTCTGTGATGTCTGTTCTCCGCTCAAGAAGCATGGTAGCTTGCTATCCTTCTGCATGAGCTCCACCATCGTAATAATGCGCTCGGCGTGCTGACGGACGTCTCGGAATTGTCGCTTGAGCAGTGTCCGATACTCCAAGAACTTTGGACTCTCCATACCACCCAGAATATCGATATAGTCTTGCGTGAGCTTAAAGGGTGCCATTTCGAAGCCGATGGCGCCCGGCGAGTTTGACAGCATGAAGCCGAAGTCGATGTCTGCGCAGTAGACACGATTAGCAGAGCACCAAATATGTGAAGCACATCAACTAACGCATGAGATGGCCCTGTTTGTCGAGGAGGATATTGCCGTTATGCCTGTCCTTAATCTGAAGTAGATATGATATAATGGAATAGCTTGCCAAGCTTTTCAAGAATGCATCCTGCCCTTTCCGGTACTTTGTACTGTCCGGAGAGCCATAAACTTGCAAGAAGTGGTCATATAAAGTGAAGCTGGGTAGATAGCCGGTATTGTTGGCGCCATTTGCGGTCGATGTGCTTGCTGCCAGCTTGGCGTAAGCTTCCTTCTTGATCGAGTGAACAGAGATAGCATCGGTGATCGTTTCCATCAGGCCAGTAGATTCGCTAGTGACGAGGATGCGGAAGTAGCGAACCCAATGCGGGCATTTGGTTTCGCTCCAGATTCTGCCAAACTCTTTGATGATCTGCACTGCCAACTGCTCCTGCCGCAAGTCTGCTCCCGTCTTGACTATGAGACTAAAGACATCCCAGCTCGCCAAGTGACCGTATGGCGAAGCAGCTCGAATACGCGCTTTCTTTTCTGACCAGGACTCTGCAAACATAGCACCAGAGGGATCTTCCTTGTTGACAGCTCGCATGACAACTGATTCTTCCTCAGTAGTTTCCGGATGCGCAGCCTTGTCACTGCCAGACCAGCTTGTCTTGGAGGATTTTGAGGATGCTCGCATACGTGCCATACGTTCCTCCTCTAGCGACATCATCTCGCTCATAATGCGTTCACGTATAGCTGATGCTTCGACCGGACTGAGGACGCGTTGCCGCGGGTGCTGAAGGACATTGTTTGGCACAGGGTTGCCATTGACAGGCGATAGTTGTTGAGCTGGATAGACTGGCGTGGCTCCAGTTTCTGGAAGAGTAGCTGGATCGAGCGTTCCAGCTACAGCGGAAAGCCCGCTTGCAGCATGGGTTGGATCGATGGGAGCAGCTACACCCGAGCTTGCTTGTCCTGAGGGCACAGCGTTCGCATCCGGCAGGGCAGAGACAGGAGTCGAAGTCCCCATACTGCCTAGCCCGGCGCGCACCGCTCCCACACCCACCCCAACTACGCTTCCGACAACGCTACCCACTCCATACGTGAGATTGACGCCTAAGCCGACTCCTGCACCCACTACGCCAGTAACAGCATCGGTGCCAGAACGAGGTAGTTGTTGAGATGCATTGAGCTGTGAGAGCATGATAGCCGCCATCCGCATCCTTTCTGCATACTCATCGATAGTAAGCGCTTTTCGCACAGGCTTATCAATCTTCGAGCTGGTGCGCTTGTGTGCAGGGCGAGCACTTCCGTTCGGCGCTTGAAGCATAGGCGGCGAGGTGAGCTGCAAAGACCGCCTTGCTTCAGCTCGCTGCCAAGCGGCTTCGTCTACTGATCGATTGTGGATCTTCGGCTCATATTCCGGTAACGAAATGTCCTGTGTGTCGTGAACGGACATGGAGCCATATAGCTGCTCAACCATGTCGACTTCCTCTTCTTGATTGTGCAACGCATCGTTGTTATTGTCTTGCGGAAGAGCTATTTCGTCGTCGCATTCCGAGATACCATGGAACGTAACTCTGTCAAGCCCTTTCATCGTGCTGGAGGACCGAGACAAGGAGATCTGTGGACTCGTCCGACCTTCATTGCTAGACCGAGCTGACGTCCGTGAAGAGTCTGCTCCAGCGGCATTCGCGAAATCGCGGTCGACGGAGGTCGTCCTGCTTTTGTAGCTGCCTTCCCTTTCGGTCATGACTGACCGAATATCCTCTGCATTCTGCCGCCGCGTCGGGTCGAAGTCAAGATCATTCTCCAGCACTTCTGCGTGTATCAGAAAAGGAGCACGGTCTGCCGAATTCAGCACTACCGATTCAGAGGGAGAGATACGGACAATGCGATGATGTGAAGTGGCTTTGTGAAGAGTCGAGTCTGATGAGAAAATGGAGAGAAAGGAGGGTGTTTTGTTTGGCTTCTGCGAGGACGATGTGCCACCACCTTTACCGGGACAGCCTAAGCATAAACAACAGCCTCTCGGCAGTCCATGGTTGAGGACAGTGAGTTCCGCGCGCAGAGATGATATGCGCGCTTTCTTGGGCACCACGATGAGGCGAGTTGCTATGTCTTGAAGGCTGGTGATGAGATCGAGCTGAGAACGACATGCGTATGATCTGAGCATCGCAGTCAAGGTTTCCGGAGGTATCGCATAGCTGGGAAGGGATGAAGTAGAGCGCGAGAGTTGGTAGCTCGAGGCAGAAGCTGATTGGTGAAGAGAAGGAACAGAGCGAGCGTTCCGGTGCACATCGCTGACGCTCAGCGCCAGGCGCCCGGGGTCAAGCGCCGGGTTACGAAGTGGTGTGTCCGGAGGCGAGTAAGGACCAGAAAGGTGTCCATTGCTATTGCTTCTGCTCGGAGGTTGAAATGTGACTTTTGGACTGGTAGCTCTCGATCCGCTGCTATTTTCGCGCCTGTTGTGCGCTATATAGCTGTTTGGGCTTTGTGAGTGTATGTCAGACTCCGAGAACTGCGACGCTGAAGGTGATGGTAGACTGGAGGTACTCTGTGAGTGACCCAGCTTGCGCGAGTCGTATCCCAAGAGAGGTCGCCGCCTGGAGGTAGATGCTGAAAGCGGAGTTCTTGGAGCATGAATGAAAGGTTCTGATTGAAGAGGTAAGGGTGCACCAGGCAGGTATGAAGGAGTAGATGAATCAGCAGGCCGCTTTGCACCCGACTTGGCAGATCTTGCACTTCTGAATGAGGACGATGTCGGAAGCTGAGACGGTGTGCTAGAGGTCTCTGATAGTCCCATCGCTCTGCGATTCTGCCCATCCAGGCTAGAGGGCTCCTTTCTGCTTGCGCCTGCTGTTGTAGACATCCGGCCTGCCGCTGCCGAAGTGCGGACTGCAGGCTTCTCCTCTTCACTTTCACTATTGGCTCCTTCGTATTCCTGCGCATTCGACACGCTGCCCCAGAAACCTGAACCTTCGGCAATGGAATTGCGCTTGCTGCTTTTCGCCTGTTCGATAGCTATCTGCCCATTGAATGGCGCTATGTGAGGCAAGCCCACAGCAGCAAGAAGTACGCTGATGCCAGCGACCGCAGGGTGTAATGCATGCGAGGTGATGCGTTCCTTGGCCGATTGCACAGACGCGCTGCTTTCGATAAGCGGGTCGGCGAATATGATGTGTTGGATCCTGTTGTATACTCTGCGACATGTTGCGAACTGAGGCGTGTTGGGATTGCTCGACAGGTCGTAAAGAGATGCTTGCAGTTGCCAGAGAGTCTGCCCAATACATCAAATCTCAGCAAGGCCAGTATGTTTCCAAGATCTATAACATACCAGCATGGCGAGATGTATGCTTTCCTCGCACTTGTTGATCACAAACCCTTCGAGCGCACCGCTCTCGCTTGGGAGGGTAATTAGCAGGTGGCTGCAAGAAGCGCGTGTCGCGTTAGTAGATCATTGAACTATCATCTTCCAGATGACTGACCATAGCTGAGGCCAGTAGAATTCGACCTCTTCTTCTGGGAATTGCGCGAGCCTGTTGACCAGATAATAGGTGATCCCGATAGAGTGCGCCTGAGTTCGCAGGCTGTGGGCTTATCCAGTAAGTGGTTGCTTGGACAGAGAAAGCTCGTACTGCACGCACTACGACACCGCGAGGTGCACATTGAACTGATCGCTCTCGAACAGCTTGAGAAGGAGCTGCGACGATGATGACGGGCCAGCCGACTGTGATGCTGTGACCATGCTGCGTGTCCTGTATGCTATTGCGGATGCCGTTTCAAATCTGTCATGTAGCCTTTATTCGGATTCGAGAGTTGTCGTGAGCAAGAGGCACAAGCAAAGCGCGTACCGCTGCAAGCTACTATCAACATCTCGGCTTTGCTACATTGACTGATTCCAAGCTTGTTATAGCTTGTTATCGTAAACAACATATCAAACCATAAATCGGAGACTCTCTCTTCATGTATAAATCCAAGCTGTTAAATAGAGGACAGTGCAGGAACGCTAAAGTCCGTAGGATGCGCTGCGCCCATCTTGGGAGAAGCATTACGCGATGGTGCAGCTGAGTTTGGCATGCTGAAAGGCCATGGGTCGCCTTGCACAAGGTGCCCGGCAGACAACCCCAATGTGGGAGGAGAGCCAAGACCGGCTGTATAAGTAAGTCAGTATGGGAAGCTTTGTATGAAAGGCCCAAACATACGCATAGATAGATTCTCCCAGAAACCAGACTGCCCTAGCTGATCCAGATTCCAATTGGTGCCGAAAAGTGAGTTGGCTGGATCGTTCGTGTCTAAACCTCCCGCTGTACCATCAGCAAACGTAACGTGATGCTGATGCGAGCTTGACTGGTTCGGCAGGCCGGCAAAGCTGTTCTCGTGGAACATAGATTCGCTTTGAGGCTGCTGAACCGGGAAAGTGAAGCCAGATCCGACCCCGATAGACTGCACTGCCCCGCTTCCAGGATTCTGCTGCATGAGCTTATTCGCCAGTGCTGGGTCCAGACTGACTTCCCCATTGCGACTGGCACTTCTGGATGGATCTGCCTCCTTGCCCTGTTTGCTCTGTAATAGCACACGTAGAAAGCCAGCGTAGAGCGTGGGTGTGTGGACAGAGTCTACTGCACACTCCTCGAAGACTTTCACTACGTTTTCGACTTGCTTTAGGATGGCTTCGGTGTCTGTAAATTCTGCTAGCTCTGGCCGCAAGAGCTTGAGCAGGAAGACAGCTGCATAGGAGACATTGATGAAGACGTGATCTGGTGCATATTTAAGATGTCCAAGCGGGTTGTGCAGCTTTTTCGTGATCTCCAACACTCGGCTTGCACTCTGGTAGCATGGGAGGAAGTAAGGCAAGATCTCCAGGCTTCCCGGGTTGACCTTGAGTATTTGCTGAAGCGCAAAAGAAAAGGCGAGGAGACGATGAACGTTCCAATAGTATTCTTTGAGAGCTGCAGACCACTGAGCGTATCGCGTGGAGAGTTCGATGGCGGGATGAGCTAAGAAAGGGAAGCGACCGTTAGAGGCAGATGCCGTGCTAGGAACATGTATGACTTACGGATCCATTCTGCATTCCAGGCTTCTAGCGAATTTTCAACTCCCTTGAAGACGATAGCATAGTCTTGTATACTTTGCTCCGCTTTATCGCCCGTGACAGTATTGTCCGCGAAACAGGATAGCTTGAGTATCTCTTGGAAGCCAGAAGTGATATTGTATAGCTCGACAATCGCTGCTTGCCCGGCGTCGGTGAAACGGGACTCTGGTTGATTGGCCCAGCGCTTGACACCTCTTTCGAAGGGAGTTACTCTGAGTGAGTTTGGCCGACCAGTCTGCAAGGCTTGAGAGCGCTGAATACAATGTCTTGTTAGCTGAGAAACGAATTGCGTGTATCTTCTGCACTTACATCTAGCATGTATACTTGCAGCCAGGTGCGTTCTCTGTTCAGCCTTTCTTGATGAAAGGTAGCCAAGCTCTCCGCATCCATATTAGGCACTGCTTTCGGGGTCCGCCATAGATTGAGCTCGACAGCCATGCGTAGAGCAATGCCAGAGTATGTATAGGTGCGATCGTCCTCGAAGCGTTCGGTGGGTGCGTTATAGTATGCCAAGAGGATGTACGCTTGCACTATCTCCACAGACTTGAAGCCGCGCTCAATCATTTCGCTAGCAAGCTTGCGAGCGTGGGGCATGCATAGGCTATACAATTCCGGGCGAGTTGGATGGAATTTGGAAGCGACAGCACAGACTATAGTACTGTATTCAGCTACTGGTAAGATGTATTGCGCTGTATGCTCGCTTACTTGTCGTAAATAGGAAGGTCGATCGGACGCTACAGTTTGTCGGTGTGTGTAGCTCTTCATTGATCATATGGGCTAGATAGAAGGTGCACTCTTGATGAAAGCTGTTTGAACTCCGACGTTAGCGCCTACTAAAGGCTTGTCGCGAATTGCAGCGCTTACATGTTGAAGAGCATGACTGCTTCTTCCACATTGATGATATTGTCACTAAGGAGTGGCGATGGCAGGCTTCGTTGTAGCATTAGCTGCCGAAGAGGATAGACTGAATAGTGGGGTAGGTCAGCCGCGGTGAAGAGCGACAAGCTCGGGAGCACCATGATGCATACTGTGAAAAGGTCCAGGCTGGAAATAGGCATCATTCGCAACACCAAGCTTCCCATTACCGCCTTGACCAGGTTCCAGATCCGGATTACGTGCACCGGGTTCTTCGTGAAGAAGCGATAGAGACGCAAAGTCAGGCTTGCCGTTTTCGTTTGTACCGCGCCGTTCCTTGCGTTGATTATTCTCGAGAGAAGCTCTGTAAAGGGAAGTCACAGCGGTTTTAGTGTCGAGCTTCTTCGTGAAAGCAAGGGAGTCTACGCACTCGGCTAATAGACCCAGCGGTGCCCAGGTGTTTTCAGGCTCTGGCAGACTGGGCAAGCGGACTGCAGGTGACGCATCTTCCGCCTTGAGCATAGCGCGTCTACTATGTTCGCTCGAGGAGGATGCTGGGGTATCTTGCTGATAGTTAGTAAAAGCCGTGAACGGGGATGCAGTGGCGGGATGCTGCATGAGAGGCAGAGGCTGCGTGTTCGATGGATTTGAAGGATTGTTGGGCGAACGACCTGAAGGCGATATAGTTTTGGCTGGCTGAGGAAGTGAAGTGGAAGACTGCCTTTGCGGCATAGGAGGAAGTGCTTGCGTAATAGCTTGTGACTGGACATTGGATGCGCTTCTGACGTGCTGAGCGACCGGATTGGAGTTGCTAGGAGCTTGGCCGTCCGCAGTTGAAGGGATCAGAAGACCATCTTCTCCGACCTTCATGCCTGCCAGGTTGGCTGTATTGCCAGAGGCTACCGATTTTAGTACCATCTCGAGAGTGCTTTCCATGTTCTTGATACTTTTTGCCATAGCATCGGCCTTGAGATGTTTCCGCCGTCCGCGTTGGCTTTCCTCGAAGACGCACTACATAGGAGATGGTTATGCGCAATTTGCAACAGATCTGTCGCTTTAACCTACTTCGTGACCGCCATTTCTGCATCGCTTGCATTTTGTATCGTTGCGATTGTCGGTGGGCTCGCAACGCATCTTCAGACGGCGGCAGACGGTACAGGCTTTGCTGCCTCGCGTGCTCTTCGATTTCGAATCATCTCCGTTCGCACTTGCGTTGGATGCTGCATTGCCTTTCCCTTTGCCCTTGCGTGCTGCTGCGGCCCCGCCTGATGAGCCATCCTGCTTGGCCTTCTTGTTGCCGTTCGTCGCTGCAGATCCTGCACCACTACTAGCTTTCAAAGCATTTCCACCGTATGGTCGTCTCCGTTTCTTGGTGTTCCCAGCCGAGTACTCTGACGAATCGCCGTCTCCTTCGACTTCCGCTTCTGGATCTGCTACATCGTCGTCTTCGTCATCATCGTCCTCCATAGCATCATCACCATCCTCGTCTTCATCATCCTCGTCTTCGAGATCTCCGAGTGTTGCGAAGTCTCCAGGAGCCTTAACCCCATTACTCGCGCTCGGCAGCGAAGACATCGATGGATCCATGTAGAGCCCAGCAGTCCCAGGACTAAAGCTTGTGTGATTCGATGGAGCGGACCCTGGTTGCTGTTGCTGTTGTGCTGCAAAGTAGGCTGCGTTGAAGCCCCTCGAAAGCCCGGACATCGAGTATGGAGAGCCGGGTTGATGCTGGGTGTAAGGAGAGCGCATTCTGCCACTACCAGCACCGTTTGAACCGTTTGAAGATCCCAAGCCAGTGCCTACGTTGATTTGCTTCTGCTGGAGGAAGGTACTGAAGTCCGGGAAAGGGCTGAGGCCGGCAAAAGCTGAAGTAGTGTCTTGCGGCTGCAGCTGGCCGCTGGATCGGTTGCTACTGTCGTCCTCTTGCGATATAGGAAGCTCTGGACTTCCTCCCCTCGATGCAGAGACTGGGACTTTCGAAGCAAAGCTGTACCGCGAGTCTGCATAGAGAGAGTTTGCGCCGTCCTGCATGGCGCAGTCTGAAGTCGTGGTTCTGCTGGCAGATGTAGGTTTCGTATTCTTTCTTGCTGAATTTCCTGAGTTCTCTCCACCGACAAATCGTCCCAAAAGAGCGAAAGCACCATCATTTCGACCTTCTCCCTGCATGCCATCAAGGGATGGCTACAGAAACAGTGTTGGAGTGTTTCGTAGTGATGTACAATACATTCTCGCAAACAACGACCACAGGCTATCTCCCTTACCTACTTTCCGGGTACGTCTATAGGCCGTACCCGACCGTCCCGGCGTTCAAGAATGTCCTCGAAGTGGATTCTTTGTATGTGCTCTCAAAGACATCTACATCGTACTGGATCTCTGTGACGAGAAACATCGCTGCCGGGAAAAGCCTTTACTGTCTAGAAAACTTTGCCTCCAGGGAAGATGCCGAATCACGCCTCGCTGGCATGTTTGTGGCTCCGTTTACATTGGCTTCTTCGTGCTTAAGTATGTTGATAATACTGGTCCAGGTCTTCCACAGGCTTTGCTTAATCAGAATCAGGTAGGAGCATTCTGGACTACCGAACCTCTTCGTTATATGCTCTGGGCCATCAGGAAGATTGCTTGATATACTCTCTGACAGCGTCTCCGTCAACTTTAGAGCATTCAGCAAGCAGGAGAACTGCCTTTCCGACAATCTGGATTCAGAATGTTTGCAATTCCTGATGGCTAATTCGATTTCCTTGATCCCTTTGGAGCTGAACCGCTCAAGGAACATCTTGTGCTGTCCTTGTGGGTCCTGGCGGCACAGCCGTAAGCTCGTAATCGCTTCACTTGATGCAGGCTGGACGGCACTCACATACTCCAGTCTGTCCCATTGGTTGAAAGCTTTGATATCTGACAAGTTCAATTTGCTCTTCGAAGATAGCTGTCCCTTCGCAGGGGCTGGAAGTTGAAGTTTGTAGGCGTCCTCTATCCTGTTAAGTGCATGTTTCACTGCTTGCAAGATCGCCATCATGGCGTCCAGTATGTCCATGGTCTGATGACAGAGCAATTCTCAGCCGGTGCCAGCCAGCATGCAGACAACGAACATAATCGCTTTGGGTAGGTGGCCGGCCAGTTGACGCACTGGAGTGAACCGAGGCTCTTGATAATCCAGATGAAGATTCTGAGGAACTAGACATGCTGCGCTTGTCGTGCATGTGCGATGCCTTGCCTCCTGAATGCAGTCTGAGTCGACGCTCTCGATTCAGGCGAGCGATCTCGTTGGTAGTTGATTGCCGTCTAGCGGTGGCCGATATGCATGTTTGTAGTGACATCGTGTGATGAGTGGGGACAAGAGAGCATACCGAGTCTGTCAGGTCGGGTGGGCACCTTTGTGATTTCTTCCTTTCACCGAATTACTCTTATAAAGGCACTGGCCCATCTCGTAAGCTCATCACGTAGTTTACGCAGCCTATACGATCAGAGGAGAAGGTATACGGACTGTATAGCTCAAACAATCCTGCATGTCTGCGAGTGATAAGCGAATTGAAAGCTGCAGCTGAATACAGATATGACATCATGATGTACACATATTCTCCTCCGTAGTAGTAGAAGAGGGTCCTTATAGTGAGGAAGGCGAATGTCTGTCACGAGCGCCTGCGACGCGTGGGGGATGATACGGAGGGTAAGCCTGTCGAGAGTTACTGTAGATCGGTCTGTCAGAACGTTGGCAGCTTGCATACAAGATTCTGGTGCATTTTGATGTGTTGTGAGGCTTGCGAGCATGTACGTATTTTGATATTGTTGTCGGAAACCTCGGAGAAATAAGAGTAGTAAACAACAACAAGCGTTGTTGTCCAGCCGAAGAATGTGGCATTAGATAGGTATACTGCATTGTTGAGCCAGGGACTTAGGCCAAAGAATTCAGTTGCAGCCGAAAGGTCCACATTCCTGGCCTAATCAACAAGCGAGACGTCAGCTTGGAACCATCACAACATGGTTCAGTGCAATTGGAGAAGGTTCAAATAGAAGATAAGCGCTCTGCTTAGCTGTTTCTTTCCATCGCACTCCAGCAACATCCAGCTAGTCCCTCGTCCACCTCGCATACTCAGCATACTCAACACAGCCAACATGCACTGCTTCCGTCTCTCAGCGCTCATCTCCATCCTCTTCTTCCAGGCTATTCCAGCTTTGGCGCTTCTACCTGGTCTGAGCGGTCTCCCAATCGACACCTCTGCAGTATCAGGTCTGACCAACGGTGCTTCATCTCCTCTTTCCGGTGCTTCATCTCCTCTTGCTGGCGGTGCTTCACCTCTGCAAAAGCTCAACTCGCTACCTCTATCAATGCCAAATCTTCCTGACGGCGCCGGTCCCCTTAACAGCGTCACTGGCGCAACATCGAAGCTTGGAAGCTTGACTGGAAGCCGCAAAGTCGCTCGAGCATTTGGATCGGCTGGAACAGGAGCATACGGTGCCAGCAACAGAAAGGCAGTTCGAGCTTTGGCCAAGCGCAGAATCACCGAGACTGCCAGCCAGCAGAGCCCTAGACGTGAGCGCACCTTATTGCTTGACTTGAAAATGTTGTGCTGACTGTTCTTGTTAAGACAACAGCCGAAAGATCCGCAGACCTCACTTCGACAATTGAGCAGCCCTCTCGCCAGCCATGGTTGGTCGATTTCGTTGGGAGTATGTGGCTTCTTGCTGACGAGCATCTCCTCTAGGTCCTGATTACAGTCTTAGATCGTCTTCTCCGCTTCCATCCCTCAGATATAGATGCATTGATACCCAGCAGCGATGTATACCCAGCTTCGATACCCAGGCATACAGCCGCTTAATAGAATGTTACAGTCCGAACTTCTTCAATTTGATCTGAATAATGAAGAGTGATGTTGCTGCATTGACATTTGCGAGTCAGGCTGCCTCTTGGCTTCAGCTAATCCACCCATATTGGCTTCATGGGCAAACGACGGAAGCAGTATATCTCAGACGATGGTCTTGATTCTTCAGATGGCGCTTCAGATGCCGGCAGCGACGCTGGACGTTTCGAGGATTTCGATGATGAGGATCCAGACGAGCGGGCTGAACGACTTCGAGCCAGCGGGCACAAGCGCAGACGGAAAGGCGACGGTAAAGAGGAAGCTCTTTATGGCGTGTGGGCGCAGCGTGACGAAGACGACGACAATCGACGGAATGGTGCAAAGTCGAAGAAGAGTTCAGACTTGAGACGGTGAGTACGGAACAGCAAATTGCGAATCCTTTCGCTGACTGAGATTCACAGACCACAAGGTTTCGTACCCTCTACTACTGCCAATCCTGCTCACGAAACTGACGGATCACCGACAAGTCTTGAAAAGGCTGTTCCTCTGCCGCAAGCTATGGAAGATACAGCAAATGGACTCCCTGAAGAACAAGAGAACGGCAATGAGGATGCTAGCGAGGAGCAGGAATCAGATGCCTCGTCTGACTCAGACTCTTCAGACGAGGACAAGCTGAAAGTCAGGATACCTCGCAACCGCGAAGCTGAGGAGGAAGTGGAGCAGAAGGATCTGCTAGAGGCAGCAATGTCGAGCAATAACCAGCCTGGTGCTCAGCGAGGCGGCATTGGAGCAAGATCTCGCGCCGGAATAGGCAGCTCGAGTCGGACAGCAGCAGCATCGGAAGCAGCAACCGATCCATCTACGGTTCAATCTGCTGCTGCATCTTTCAACACCCCTCAAGCACCAACTTCAGGGATGGGTGCAGCTGCACGAGAAAGACGGTCTTTCCTGACTGGCGGAGCTTCCAATCAATCGTCCCGCGCTGGCACTCCGAACGCTCAGCCGAAAGCTGCAGCTCCTATTAGCAAGAGCGAGCAAGTCCACTTTAACAAGATAGCATCTCAAGGCGGCTTCGGGTACAAGCTTTTGGCAAAGATGGGATGGAACGCTGGAGCTGGTCTCGGTGCCTCTGGAGAGGGTATAGTCACACCGATCGAGTCAAAGCTCCGGCCCAAAGCAATGGGTCTGGCCTATGAAGGCTTCAAAGAGCGGACAAAGCAGAGTAAGGAGGAAGAGAAGCGCAGAAAGGTAGCAGCAGGAGAAGTGGTGTCGGAGGATGACGACGAAGGAAGTAAGAAGCGTGGCAGGAAAGGGAAGGGCAAAGAGCGGGAAGACAGCTCCAACAAGGAGAATCAGAGGCCGCCCGCCTGGAAACAGCCCAAAGCCAGAAAGGCTAGGGTGCAGCACATGACATACGAAGAGATTGTTGCAGCCTCTGCGGGCACGTCGGAGTCCTACTCTGCCGCGGACACGTCTGGTGTCGGTGCGATCTACGACTTGACGGGAAATCAGCTGTCGACAGCAGCCTTATCGAGTGGGCAAGCTCATTCCTCGGACGTGCCGACCAGCGATGCAACTCGTCTACCGGAACTACGACACAATCTGGCGATTATCAGCGATGTAACCAAAGGAGATCTGGACAATCTGGCACGAGAAGCTAAGAACGTCAAGGATCGGCGAGCTCAGCTAGGACAGGAGGAAGCGCGGGTTGCTCGGCTGGTGGAAGACGACAGAATGCGGATAGCAAGACTGGAAAGCATTCTGCAAGCGAGCCAGAAGGTGCAAAAGATAGTTTCAGCAGCGGGAGGCAATGATCAAAGGACAGTAGAGCAGAAGCTGGAGAGCTACGATATTGTCTTTAACAAGCTGCTGGACACTGCGACTCAGGAAGAATACGAGCAGTATCGGCTGGACGAAGTCGTCATCGGCGCCATAGCACCGGCTGTAAGTTGTGCTTCCACTTTCTTAAGTCTGTGCTAAGTGTGCTTGGCTATGCAGATGAAACGCGCCTGGCTGGAGTGGGACCCACTTCAAGAGCCTCTCGCTTACCTCGATCTTCTCAAAGATAGGCGGAAACTGTTTAGACTTCAGAAGCGGGATATTGAAGCCGAACGAGCCGTCGACCTCTTTGACGATAGTGTCTATCCTACCCGATCTACTCTGCCTCCACGCCGCGCGAAGAAGGCTCAAACGGCAATGACAGCTTTCGAGTCGCTTCTCTGGTCTCACTGGATGCCAAGGATCCGGTCAGCGATTAACAACGACTGGGATCCATCCTTGCCAGACCCAGTCATTCAGCTGTACGCGGGCTGGAAGCAGTCTGGTCTGCTACCCAAGTTCATCACCGACAATATCCTCGACCAACTCGTTTTGCCAAAAGTACGGAAAGCAATCAGCGATTGGACACCACCTAAAAGAGGCAATAAGGGACCCAGCCTACATCACATCGTCTTCCCATGGCTCGAGCATGCCGGAGACCGAATGGAAGATATGCTGGATGAAGCTAAGCGTCGCGTCCGAGGTTGGCTCAAATCCTGGCGAGTCAGAGATGGTGTACCGGAGGGACTGTCAGCGTGGAAGGGTGTCATGCCTCAGAAGGACTGGGATAACCTGGTCTTACAGAATGTAGTGCCGCAATTGGCATCGCACCTGCGAGACAAGTTCACTGTCAATCCACGACAACAAGACCTGGCACCGCTTACTTTGGTTCTGTCCTGGCGGAACCTGCTGCGGCAGTCCATCTTTACGCAACTTCTCGACACCCACTTCTTCAGCAAATTCCTAGACGCACTGTACATTTGGCTTGTCTCGCCCGGGGTCAATTACGATCAGGTCGCTCAATGGTATTCGTACTGGAAGAAGGATGTCTTTGCCGGGATCCCGGGAGTAGAGGCGGGCTTCGCGAAGGCACTAGACCTTATGAACCAGGCGATGGCGTTGGGCGAAGATGCTCAATACCGACTCAAGAAGCCTGAAACGAAGGCAGATCAACCTGTTCGCAAAGAAGCTGTCAAGGCGCTCCCGATCACGAAGAAAGCGATAGAAGCCGATGTTACCTTCCGATCAGTGGTGGAAGAGGTGGCTGCGGACAACAACCTCGTCTTCATGCCTACTGGACGGTCACATGAGAAATCAGGCATGCCTCTCTACCGCGTTTCAAGCTCTATCGACGGCAGAAGTGGAGTCACTGTATATTTGCAAGGCGATATAGTGTATTTAGTCGATGGAACAGACGCAAGTAAGCCCATCAGTGTGCAAAGTATGGTAGAGCGGGCCAGAAGCTAGTTGTTGTAGCAATCATAGAGTGAATCTTGGAAACTATGCAATTACGACAGAAGCCCACGTAATATTACAGCATTACCCTGCTAGACTGAGCAGAACAACAGGACGGAAATAGCGAGTGTATGTAAGCTGAAAGGACGCACAAAAAGAAGTAACGAAAGTATGGTGTGTGTCGAACGAATGGTATGCTACTGCCAGAGTCTGCCGGTCCTATCTACGAAAACGATCATTAAGGGTGTATCCGTTTCTCTTGATTACGGGAGCCATAGCTTGACGGTCTGCATCAGAAGAACGAGGTGAGCTCCGTAGACAGAAACATTCAGGCTGTCATAGCTCACTTGATCCACGCTTCCAGTTGCAAGCACGTTGACTAGCCTGCGCTCAGCCTCTTTGCCTGGCCCTCCAGGCAAGTCGCCATTCGAAGCTGGTCCCGCTACCGTTGTTCTTCCCCAGCTCATACACGTCACGAAGTGTGAGTGCGCATCTATAGTCTTTGTACATCGGCCTGTCGACAAGTCCCATATCCGTATCGTCTTGTCGTCTGATGCTGATAGCAGAAACTTTCCAGTTGGATGGAAGACCAGAGCGCGGACCCAGTTGTCGTGCCCTTGAAGCGTCTTCAGACATTGTCCAGTTTGAGCGTCCCATATCCGTATACTCTTGTCTCGAGATCCGGTAGCAATGAATGCGCTTGTACTGCGGTCTTTGACGTCTCTAGGAGTAGAGGCCTAATCACGAAGAACTGTATAAGTATTGCGCTTGAAATAGTCGTGCGATGTATACCCACGATCCCTGCCAACTCTCGGATCGGTCCAGCCGCATTGGGCGGTGCGAAGATAGCTACTTCGACAACATGGTCATGCCCTCTGAACTCCATCCGCGTCTCGCCTGTTGTCAGATCCCACATCCGGGCGGTCTATAGAAAACAGAGTCAGCTAAAGTAACGAGCGTTTAGTACTAGCTTCACTAACCTGATCACTGGAGCAGCTGACAAGGTAGCGACCGTCAGAGGCAGGAATAACACTCCGCACCCATTCAGAGTGACCGGAGAGGGCCTTGATGCAGTGTCTAGATGAGTGATGTAAGCAGAAGCGGCTAGCCGTGTAAGCTGAAGCCATACACACCCTGTCGCTACTTCCCAGATCTTGAGCGTCTGATCTCTGCTCGCTGATACGAATTGCGCGTCTCCAGGTAGGAAGCGCACGCTTGATATTGAGTGATCGTGTCCGTGGAAAGTCTTGCTTGCATTGTAGTCATTCGAGACATCCCACAGCTTGAGCGTGAGATCCGACGAACACGAGATAAGGTATAGCCCTTTGCTGTCGTAGTCGCAGTCTTGAACAGCTTTTGTATGGCCTTTTAATGTCCTCTCAAACTCCCCCGTCTCCCAATCCCACACCTTGATGGACGCATCTTCACTCGCACTGGCAATGACGCTGTATAGAGGATGAAACGCGACTTTGGTGATGGGGGATCTGTGTCCAGTCAGAGTATGCTTTGCTGGTGCTCTTGGTAGCCAGTCTATCGAGTTCTTGGTTGATGCAGGGTTGGCCCTAGCTGATGACACTTCTTCGAGTAGTTGAGCATTGCGCGACTCTAGGTCCATGATCTGGCAGTTTCCTCAGCACGATTCACTTACATGCTGCGCATACAGTAGCAGCCCACCTTCTTCTGCAATCTGATCACGCTAGTCCACTTCTTCTCGAGTAGCCCAGCATGTTTGGCCTTTGAGTCTACCACGAAGTCGTGCTGCAGCGATAGCTCTTGTATTAGATATATCTGGTTGGCTCCATCGCTGAGATATAACGTGCCTGTTCTGCCTCGCTCTTGAAGGCATCAAACGTCTCGCTGAATCCATTGTTGCGCAGATAGTCGAGTATTGACTTGTGTCTGGTACACCGACAGCATTAGAACTGTCCACCTATCGCTGACTCCATGCCCACAGCTCATCCTTCTGGCGCTCAGAGAGCCCGCTCGACATCTGCGCGTCCTTGAGCTTGGAGTATTGCGCTCTTCAGGCCAGCTGAGAGCGACTTTGTAATATTATCTAAATAGCAGTATGGTGAATAGATGAGAGGGTGTTGATGGTGTTTTCCAGTGCTGATAGCTACCCAAACAGGGCCTAACGTGATTCACGGCTTTCACGGAGCCTGACTGTGACTTTTATCCTGCATCATAGACTCTGTCTGTACATCAAGAACACCATCTGCAACTTACAAGATCATTATCAAGCAAAATCTGTACCTTGCAGTCTTTCCTACAATCCTGCGCAAAAAGCTAGCCGGTTGATGCGCAATCGATGCTCGACTCGCTCGCAATAGTCCTATTCTGGTACAGAAGACTAGTTCTGGCTCCATTAGGCTTCACATGTCCAGTCAAGCTTGTTCACGATGCAAAAAACTGCAAGATTGGCGACCAAACGCTCTATGACATCTTAGAAAGCGGTTGTCCCAGCTTGCTAGGCTACCGCGCATGGTATTCTCCTTCATTCTGGTTATGTCAAAGTGGTCACTTTCAGGTAAATCATTCGGATATCGATATTAGATCTTATGGCTAAAGCACACGTCAGACAGCTTTTGGTGCTTTGGGCAACTTTACGCGCGTGTTCAAGATAGAATACGAGCGCAAGGTATAATCTGCCTTTATATCGCTTGCATGTATGCTGACCCGTCTGTCAATCCAGTTTTTAAACGTGCCGGATGGCGGACAAATCTGTATCGATATTGCGCCTCCGTTGTACGATCAGCCTCCAGACAAGCGTCCTATCCTAGTTTGCGCTCATGGGTTGACAGGCGGGTCCCATGAATCCGTCAGTATATCGTAAAAGTGGTATCCCGCGCATCAAGCTGATTGGATTTTACAGTATATCCGCACAGTACTAGCTGTGCTTTGTAAACCTGTAGAGAAAGGAGGACATGGATGGAGAGGGATAGTAGTCAATTCAAGGGGATGTGCCAACGGCCCGCTGAAGACGCCCAAATTATACCAGTGAGTTGCTATCCTCACTTCACAATCGAGATATCCAGAGCCACTGACCGCCGCCACTAGCGCCGGTGCGACATACGATCTCAAGAATGCAATGCTCTACATTTCTAACCTCTTTCCCGATGCCCCTATATACGGCATCGGCTTCTCCTTGGGAGCTGGTATGATGACCAAGTATATTGGGACAGAAGGAAAGACATCGCCGATAAAGGCTGGAGTTGTTCTAGGCAATCCTTGGGATCTGATGCAGTGCGTGGACTCTATGCGAAGGGGTGCCTAAAGCTGATCCATAATTTGCAGAGGCCACATTGACCTACAACGGTCTTTACGTGGCTGTGAGTGCTGACGTAGAATGCTATCGTGCAGCTGCTGCTGAGTCTTCCCGTCGCAGTATACTATAGCAAAGCCATGGCGGGCAACCTGCAGTACGGAGCAAATCAACACAAATCTTCTACGATGCTAACGTCGCTTCCTCAGATCTGTCTTTCGGCGGCACCTTTCAGTGCTACGCCAGCATCCCAAAGTAGACACGGATGCCGTTCTCGCCAATCCAAATATGACCCTCTACGAGTTTGACACACTTGTTACTAGCGTCTGCGGTGGATTCGTAAGCTTGCGTGTTGCTACATACATGCATTAGCCAGACTAATCGTTCTATACAGAGTTCTGCCGAGAACTACTACAGGACGCAATCGTCTCGCAATTATGTCGATGGCATCAAAGTACCCTTTCTCTCATTGAACGCTCTAGACGACCCAATTGCAACTAAGACAGGCATACCCTTGGGTGCTGTTGAACGCAATTCGAACTTGGTCTTCGGCTTGACGAAGTATGGTGGGCATCTAGGCTGGTTCTCTGGCCCCTTCAGTTTTATAACGAAGAAGCGGTGGGTAGTAAAACCAATTGTCGAATTCCTAACAGCCGTGCATGCAGCCGATCCTGCTCCGAGACAGCATAAGGGAGTTCAGGATCTCAGGACGCCAAAGATCGGCGATCCAATGGTGCTGGACATCAACGACCCTGAGACTGGCTTTCAGGAAGTCGGAGAGGATACAATTGTTGGAGGTGATGATCTGTCTGAGGCAACTGGTATGGTTGGCGGACTATAGACTTGCATATAGATTCGTTGTAGAGATGCCTAGATTGAATGCACAGCAAGTAAGCCCCTCCTCTTGCACTGCATTGTCTGTTGCATACTGTCTTGCACTCATTGGGCGTCAGGCAGGACATGTTCGCGGCCGATTTCTGGCTGGCTCGACGCAGGACTCGTAGCAGGATTGGTACGGCATGCGTCAATGAGTCGATTATCTTGGTTTGGGTTGCTTAGTGTAGTGGTTAGCACGTCAGATTTTGACGACCAAGAACAACTTCTGGAGTCTTGGGTTCGAGGTAAGATAGTCATCGGCTATTCCATCGAGAACTCTGCTCACACCCGCCCTCAGTCCCAGAGCGACCTGAAGTTTCATATCGGTTCTTTTTCGTGGTCGTGACTCCATCTGGCCGTTCGATTATCTTTTTTGACTGAAAGTGCCGGCTGTTCTAGCTTTTTTGGACGAGCAGCTCGATACACCGAGAGACGGTCGTAGCCTCCCTCGCGCACTCAAGTCGCATACCGAGGGGTGAGGAAGTCAGTACTGACGTGGACAAAGAGCTGTCTAGGTTGTTCGGCCGGTTGGGTTCATTCCCACTTTTGCTGGCTGGAGTAAGTCGCCTGATGCAGCACGGCTCCAGTTTTCCCGTGCTAGCCTACACGCTTGGAAGCCACAGAGCCGTCGTCAGAGAGGGAAGATAGTGTCCCGGGGCAGAATTACAGGCCTTGACGCGGTGAGGGTAAACGACCGCGTAAATCGCGTTGTCGAAACCGCAGTCAACTGCAGTGAAGTAGCTTGTCCACAGGTCAATGATCACTTATCACGCTGCTTTGTAATGATGTCCATAGTCTCGTTGAACAATTATTGAGCACCTTGACCTGATGTCGACAGGCCCTCCAAGAATTGATGCAGCGGCAGGTCATCCGAAGCCCGCTCGCAGAGCTCTCCGACGATGAAGACGAAAGTATAGCAATACCATCAGCCAAAGTCTTTCGAACAGCTCCTCCAAAAGTCGACAATGCGCCCAACAAGCCCAAGTCGCGTTTCGCGCAGCAGAGGGAGCATGATAGGAGGACGCAGGCATCTTCATTCAGTCCAGGCGAACGCTTCGAGCTGGATCTGGACGAGCCAGAACCGCGAGTGCCGCTTGCAAGGCCAGACCCATCCAAGATGCTGAAAGAAGTGCAGGAGCGCCAGTCCAAGGATACCGTAGCACCTCCAAAGCCTTCGCAAGCAACCGGCTTTCCCCAAGCCAAACGACGAGATGTCTCAAGTCAGGGAAAACCTGCGTCACGGTTCAAGAAAGACCAGGCAAAGAAAACGGATGGACTGCACTCCGAGATTGACAACGAGAATCACGCAGTTCTAGCTGGTATGAGTGAAGAAGAGATACGAGAAGAGCGAGAGAAGCTCATGTCCATGCTTGGGGGAGACATGGTGGATTTTCTGCTGAAACGGCAAGGCGGTCCATCGCCTTTATTACGAGGCGACAAGAGTGTTCGCTTCAATGAGCAAATCGACTTCAGTAATCCTCCATCACAATCGCCATCCCCTCCTCCGGCTCGTCAGCCCATCCTTCTCCCTTCTTCAGAAAGCAATACAATGGGCGACTGGCTACAGGACAACTCGAGCAGAGTACCTCCTGATCCTCTGTACGAGGAAGGCACGCCAGAAGATATCCGAAATCGCTACTTTCCTAGCGAACCCATGTCAGCTAGCCTTAACTGGATGAACGGTTCCGAAGCAAAGGGAGGAGAATCGTCCAGTGCTAGAACCGTCACTTTCGACATACAAGGCAGAGGAATCTATTCTCAGGAGCAGGCAGATCACTCAGGCAGCTCGCATCGACATGCGGACAGCAAGCGTGCCTTCTCGGTTGTCGAACTGCTTCAGCTATCACGTTCAGCTGTAGCTGGTCAGCGTTCCATGGCTTTGGAGGTCATACGTAAAGCATTCAATGCTTTACAAGATCAGCCAGAAGAAGCACAAAAGGCCCTCATCAAAGCCGATACAGTCAACCAAGTTTTTGCGGCATGTACGCTAGTACTCGGCGAGAAACACCTCAGCGTCGTCATACCAGCCTTGTCTATCCTCCAAATATACTCCAATGATCCGACGACACGTTTGAACAGTGTCGCAGCAGCACTGACTACCGACCCTCCCTTACTTCCAGCTTTGAATCGGCTTCTTTCTCCCTCTACATCTGCCGTCGAGCTTCCTGAGACATCTTTGCAAGACATACTCTCCACCATCGCTTCTCTAATCACGACCGAAGAAGACTTTGTTTCGACCGAGGTTCTCGAGGTGCCCGATCTATTGGAGAATCTGTGCAAGCTTTTCCTCGAGCTACCCTGGCCTCCATCGAAAGATGCGCGTCTCCCTCAGTCTATATTGATCGATGTCTTATCCTCCATTGCCTCTCGGACACGTATCAATGCGGAAACAGTCATCCTGCGCGGACTAGAGCAGTCCACCTTGCGGTACCTGGCAGTCTCTCCTTGGACCGTTCCTGGCTACGAGGAGCAGGCTTTACAGCTAGCCGCGAGCACTCTTGGCCTATTATACGAGTATGCAGGATATGGATTAGGATGTTCTCGATTAAGTAGCTCCAGGAGCATCTTCCGAACTATCGAAGCATGGATAAGCACAAATGCGCATGTCAATATTCCGTTCTCCACGGCGTGGTTCCAGCTACTTGGAGCATGGAGCAGATGTGCGATCGATCCACATTCGACCACTCCGGAGCACGATATCTTATGGGCAGAGACAGCCGACTGGGGAGATCATGCTACCGATGTCCTAGCACAGACAGCCGGGGACGCCTCGATGGCTCTCACCTCCGCCATCGTGCACATGCTTACGGACTGGGTTGACGGGGCGAAGAAGCACGATACTTCTGCATTTGACGGTCTGAAAGACCGCTTGGTCTGCGAGCATCCCGCACTCCTGCCTCAACTTTTGGAACAAGCGCTAGCCGAACCCATGACGCCCGAAAAGGGACACCTTTTACTGAGGATGAAGGATTTTTTTAGCGAAGCTGGGCTTGAGGACATGATGGGAAGCAACTCTGCTCTCTTAGCTAGAATCGAGGTAGAACAGCAGGACGATTCTGCAAAGCCAGACAAGCCAACATTGGACACCGAGGGCTGGATCTAGCTAGGTAAGAATGGACTTTATATGCTTCTGGTATAGTGACTAATATCCGGTACCTTGACAGCTTCTCCGTGTAATTGTCTGCGGGCCCTTGTATTGGAACAAGAATATGTCGCATCTCAGGCAGAAGTTTGCGACGTCCTGGCGTGAGCCGCTCCTCTGTAGGTGATAGACAGGCTAGATCTCGAGAAGTATCATCTAGTCAAATTATCATTCTGCTCCTGTCGTTGTACTGGCCTCGTTTCCCGGTCATCCTCAAAGTAGTAACGTCTATCCTGACGCGCAGAGGAAGCAACTCGAGCTCGGGAAAGAACTGTTGCTGGACATGTCGACAGACCGATCATGACGGGTCGATGGCTTGAGAGCATCGCCTAGGCTTGTCTTTCTACAAATCAGCCTCTCCTTTAACAGCCTATTCAGCAAGAGTGTCGCGCTGTATGCTCATCTTCTTGCTCATTCCAGTAGCTAGTCAGGGTAAGTATAGGTGACTCCGTCTTTTGTCTGACATGCTCTCTCCAGCTGGAAAGTCGCTGGTGCATCAAGCTGACGATGGCTTTCCTCTCTTCATGACGACTCTTCAACAGATGGCACCTCATCCAGCACTCGCGCAGATGAAGACTTTCCCTAAGAGCGATGACTTTGCCGTTCTTCTCGGTGGGGGCTCGCCCTTCCAGCCAGCCAACGCGGCCCATCTGACTGTGGATCATCTCAGGCATCATCGAAAGCAAGATTGGCACCTCTCCACCGCGCTCTGAGCAGCACAAGGTCGACATCATGAACCTTCTCTACGTGAGTGTGATGGGCCGGTCACGTGAAGCTAGACCGTGTATGCTGATGCTTCTACGCGTTCTCTAGATTCCCCGCCTACATATGGAGCAAAGGCTGCAGCAGGATGTGGTTCTATCGCGCTTCGGCGCCCTCTATTTGCCGGCTTTAGTGCAGAGCTACCTACATCCGCCAGCTCCTTCGAAGAATCCAGCATGGCAAAAATCTATAGCGTTAGATGATATGCCTCTGGCGAATGCTTATGGCTTCATGGTGGGTCAAGTATCAAGCGAGAAGCGCCGGTCATAGCTGAATGAAAGCGTGCAACCAGCTCGTACACCTGAACGGAACACCCTACTTCAACAAGTTCTTTCGGCTACCAGCACACTATGAACTACGCAAAAGCCTCGTAAATGCACTGCTGCAGCGACTGGATGAACGGACCGAAGCATGGGAAGCGCGTTATCACGATCCAAAGAAGAGCGCTGCGGACGGCGGAATTGCTATCGAGTCTATGATCTACGACTTCTGTCAGCTTACAACAAGCCTGCTTCTATTTCATTCCGAAGAGGACGTACAGGAACTATCCAAACTTCCGATGATCAAGCATCTGCAATACTTTCTTGGAATGTGGAATGATCGCTATGCCGGTGTCAGCAGCGAGGTGATAGCGGAGAATGGGATGTCATCGCGCGAAAAGCAGAAGACTCCGACACCGGCAAGCGTTGCAGAAGATAGGCGTCAATGGCCAGCATACCAGCTATCGATGATTCTCATGAATGGCAGAGATAATGCAGAGCTGGCAGCGATTACTGCAGCAAGGCTGTCGAAAGGTGGAATGAGTCGATGCGCTCTGCCAGGCTGCAACAGAACAGCAGCAATTGATGGAGGCGCACTCCTGCAATGCTCGCAGTGCGGGACAGTACGTTATGTGGGTAAAGTTGCTTTCTACAAGCATGCGTAACTCAAAGCTGACGACATATGCTAGTGTTCCGAACAACATCAAAGACAAGCATGGCGCGATGCCAAGATAATGCACAAGGAGATGTGCTATGCAACGTCCTATTAGTGCGCCTCTATGTACTCTCTGCAGCCAATTGATCACCTGCATTTATAGCGTCGATAGCCTTCCAAGCGTCTTGAACGGACATACCGTGCGAAAACGCTCTGAAATGCATCTGCATACACTGTGCATGATGGAACAGAAGGAGCTGCCTGTTGGGCCACTTCTCTTCCCCTCCGCGGAAGAAGCTCCAGGGGACGACCTTGCCATGATACGATTTTTGTACTCGGCGTGAAGGTGTGAAGTAATGTACGACCATACCATCGTCCTGCAATGAAAAAGTTGGCATTCTTGCTTCTTGCCCATGACTATCTTCGCTCACACGAGGAAAGAAAGCCCATTCACCGTTATCATGCGCTTTGTGAAGCACGGGCGCAAGAGTCAGACCCATCCATGGATAATAGAGGAAGGGAGAATAGTCAACACCAAGCACCTGTTTGTAGAGCTAACGCATTGCGTCAATAAAAACATGTAAGGTCAGGCGAGTAAGTAGGTCTGACATCAGGGCGACTGAGATCAAGTATATGTGCTGCTACGCAATCCTCGGCAGGGTCAGCAGTGACCAGGCATTCTCCATCGCGAATACCGACTAGGAAATGAAATCGATTCTGTAGCTGAGTTAGGGAGGAAAGCCGAAGACGTGCATGTGGACGATGACACACCTGCCTGGGCGTGCTGCGCGAAGAGTTGCTGACTGTGCTCGCATCGAAGTCGACGGAGGGCGGTCTGAATCTGGTCTTTGACTCTGGTCCGCGGGTAAAGTCGCAGGGCTTGTCCTCATGAGGAGCTGTCCGTAGCAGATGACTTAGTCCTTTTGGCCATGCTGGTCGCTCGCTCACACCTGTCAACTCACAAGTCCGAAGATACACATAAATGCCTGCGACTACCGGCTCAGTCGCCTGCACAGTCAGCCCTGTCTGATGACGAAGAAGGCCATCCTGGACTATGCAAGCTCGTATGGCCATGTGAACGAATTGCCAAGTGTCGTCTCCACTTTCACGCAGGAAAGCCAAAGGAATAGTGAGCAGACGAGATCCAGTGATATCTTGAATCAGTACGTCATTAAATCTGCCGCCATCTAGCCAGTAATGTGATGCTGGGTCGTACGTTTCGCGATCCGCTGTCATCGCGTAAAGTGGAAAAATGATGGAACCGGGCAGCTGGAGTGGATGAAGGTAGTTCCCTGTAGTATTGGAGCAAGACGTTTACTGCTTGCGAGCATGCTATGGGAGGGGATCCGATCGTCAGGAAGACAAGCCGGGGGAAAGTCTCATCAGCGCAGAATCAAGTGTGATGCAATATTTGAAGTTGTTTATTCATAGTCCATGTTCTTTGGCTGGTAGCTAAACAGTATACAACGTGACTGCATCAGGTCTTGTTATGATATGGTACATATCCTACTACGTGTATCATTGTCCCGACAGAAGCTAATTATCTAGCGCTAAGCGCAGCTTGAGCTCTTTGCGTCTGAGCACTTGGTGACTGCTTCTGTGCTTTGATCATCTGGACCCTTTGAGCCGTTTCGAGAGACGGTCTTAGCATCTCCGTAAATACTGACACAAGCTTTGGAATGTGGACCAGCTCAGGCTCTTGTATTGCCGTTGGCTTGATACGCTTTCCTCCCTTCTTCTGTCCTTTTCCGCTGCTTGCACCTTGATTCGGTGGTAAGTTTACGACAAGCGTAGTCTGCGTTGTCGGCGCCATGTAAGAGGAGAAAGGATTGTTGGTGGTTTGCCGAGGTGGTGCAGGAGCTTGAGCAGGCTGCTGGAAGGCTGCATAGGGATTATTCTTGCCTGCCGGCGTTGTGCGAGCAGAAGCAGGGGGTGTGGATTCTGTGTCGCTCACAGCATCGACAAACTCGTCGGAGTGGCCATCGAGATCATCGTCACTGTCGTCATCCTCTTCTGCATTGAGGTCGTCGATATCGTCTGCCACTCCGGAAAGCGACAGGTTCTGCAGAACATTGCCGACAAAGGCAGCATCTTCATCCTTGGTCGCCGTTCCAAAGCCAACTTGATTCGGCGATCCAACTACTCCAGAGCCAGTCACATACGATGCGGCTCCGGATATCTCGCCTTTGACCAGTCTGCGCCGCAGTCGCTCGTGATGGGCTATCTTGAGCGTGCGGTGATAGTCTATCAGGCTATCTATCTCCTTCATCACATCTTCTCTTTCCTTGCCAGCGTGTGGAAGGATGAAATCAAGCATGACTCCTTGCGGATTCAGGCCGTCGCGGATGAAAGTAAGGAAGAGCTCTATCCAGTGCATAAGGCCATCGAAGAGATCTTCTCCCTTGCTGTGCACTTGATGGACGAAGTTGTAGAATGCATGCTCATGTCGCGCAACAAGATCCATGAAGACCGCAACCGTCTTTTGCGGGTCGGTGTTCGTAGCGGTGACGTTGACTTCTGCCAGTTCGACAGTCTTGATGAGATCGTTCAAGAACATTTGCAGATCGTAAAGCGAGTCACCGATGTTGGCGGCCTTGTACACCTTGGCGAGCGGTTCGTAGAAGATGGTGATTATGTCTTTGAGAAGATCCGAGGTGGAGCCCTGTAGGTGGAGCAGAATCAGCTCATGAATTCTGTCCTAGGGAGGAATGCAACTCACTTCGAAGATCATCTCTAGCATCTGCTCCTTGTCACGCAACCGCATGGCCATGCGCATGTAGACATGCAAGTCTTCGAACAGCCAAGCGTCATCGTTGTCCGGACCCTCGTCCTCCTCTTCCGGATCTTCGAGCGTAGCTACCCAGTCCAAGTATTCCTTATGCCTAATGCTAGCTCTGTGTACCCTTTGCAAGCTTGCCGGGGAGAGCGGGACCTGTTCATCTCGCGCTCTCAGGATGACTGTGAGAATGTCCAGATCTTCCTTCTCTGCCTCGTCTCGATATCTGACTTGGATGCTTCGAGGTGCAGCCATAAACCGCTTCACCCGCTCACACAGCGAGTCATCCTCGACCTTCGCTTGCACCTTGGCCATATCATCTTTGAGCTCTTTGATTTCTCCTTCGATGCCTGAGCTGAAGATGCGCTGAAGTAAGGAAGTGGACCCGAACGGTCTTGCCAAGAAGAGATCCAGAACAGCTCGAATCATAGCTACGGGATTGGAGATCTTGAGGATCTGACGCATCATAAAGTATGGCATGAGGCCGTGGACCCTCTTGAACTGAGTAAACATGGCAGAGCCATTGTCTGACCCAATGAAGAGTTGGTAGATGGTAGATGCTAGGGATATTCTTGCCCACTCGAACACCTTCTGATACTCGATAGGCAGCTTCTTGTAGTCTTTCGTCTCCCGAATAGTAGCAAACACCCTGGATAGCCCGTCTTTCTTGACGAGATCCTCCTTGAAGCTACGCAGATGCTTCTCCAGATCCTTCACCCTCGTTTCTACTTCTGATCTAAACTTGTCCGTCTCGGCTTCCCTCATCTTGTCCATCTCTTCGCGCTTTGCTGCATCTGCTTCCTCGGCTGGACTGAGCGTCGTCGTGTCTGCCATAAGGAAACCGCGGAGAGAACTAGAGTTTGCTATCTCCTGCGTCTGTAGAAGCGTCCTCAGGAATGCTCGAAGAGTGAGTCTGTTTCGCTCCCGGGTAAGGACGGTTGTCGGTGCCGAGTCGCTGAGCGAGATGTTGTCCGCGTCTGCGTAAGTCGATGGAGCTGCAGCCTGAGCTGTAGCAGCTGCAGCCTCTACTCCTCTACGGTCTTTTGGAGGTGGAGCACGGATGTCGAGCTCTGGAAACTCGGCTCGCAGCAGGTCCGATAGCTTTGTGAAATCGCCATATCTCCTGCTGACGTAGATATCTGGAAGTCCAGTTCTGGACGTCTTGACTATGAACTCTTCGTGCTTGCTCTTTCTTCCAATCTTATTGCGATATACTATCGACCGGATTCCGATCACGTTGACCCGGAAATCTATCTCGTTTGGTTTGGAATGATGCATGGTAGCTGATGTTCCTGGAACAGCTTGTGAACTAGTCGATGCTGCTGATGTCGGTGTAGGCGGAATAGGTGCTGACTTCACGTCAACAATTCGAACCACCTCTTCTCGCCCTCCATTATCAGATAGCTTGATCGCACTCGAGATCAACAATCCCACATGCTTCTCTGCTTTTCCTGCTAGCTTGTGTCTCTTTGAGCTTACGCCCGTCTCCTCTTCCCGCTCTTCGTTCATGGATATGTTTCTAGCCATAAAACTCTCGATAAAAGGCTGCAGCTTCTTCGAGTAAAAGACCTTTGTGTCTACTTGTGATAGGAATGGAAAAGTCATGACAAAATGATGCAGGAAGAAGCGTAGAAAGGGTAAATCTACGTCATCATCACCGGCTGGTTTGTGCTTGCGGTGGTCCTCGAATGGCCATCCTACTATACTGAGGGCTTCTGGATCAGCCAGTGCATGTAGTTCCTTTGCGAGTTGTCCATTGACGAGTTCCCGTTTGAGGTAGTGCGCTCTAAGCGGTGTGAGCTGAGTGTGTGATGGAGGAGCATACTCCTTAGGGCTCTTGATGTTGGCGAAGGGATCATCTGCTGGATTGTCCAAGGGTGTAGCAGCAGGGACTACTGCGACGAAGGATGATGACCGCCGAGGTGGATGAGGGAGATACCCCGAGGTCGAGCCGGTGCCAGCGCCTAGACTGCCGCTCATGACAGTACACTACGAGCTGGTGTAGATGTCTGTGTATGGATGGACAGCTGGTCTACTCTTGATTGCTCTTCGACTTTGATTAGGTGTCGCTTTCCTCCAACCCTTGCCTCTCGCTAACTGCGACTTTCAGCTGGGCGGGCTGAAGATGAGCAAGCTCAAACGAGCGCGAGACGATGACAGTGAAGATCATTACGATAACAACAGCAGTAGAGTCAAAGCAAGCACCAGCAATGTCGGGCGACCTCGCAAGGTCCAGCCAGATCCCATGTGCGCCTACTGTGCTCAGCAAGTCCAGTACAATCCACGCATACAAGGCAACCCACCAGATGGAGTATCATGTAGCGAGTGTGGGAGCTCGGGTCACTACGACTGCCTCAAGTTCTTGTCTAAGCGACTTCAGAAGAACGTCCACACCTACCCATGGCACTGCGAACCACACAAGAAGTGCATGGCTTGCGCACATACTCACGACACACAGACAGATCCAATGATCCTGTGTGACTCGTGTGACCGAGCATACCACGGACTCTGCCTGAATCCTCCACTCAGCGAAGTTCCAGACGGTGCGTGCCGTCTATCGAATTGGAAGCATTCATTGACTCGATTCCGCTGACTATCTTTCGATATCCAGCACAATTCATGTGCCCAATATGCAGGCAGAAAGCAGACGAACGCAAAAGTAGGAAAGCCTCTCGATCAGCCTCAGCTTCGGCTTCTAGAGGGCCTGTCATCAAGGGAGAGGATGGAGTGGAAAGTAGTAATCACAATCATCCTGATGCAGGTCAGGAGCAAGAGCAATATCATCAGCGACTGGCGGACGGCTCCGTCATCTACGCACCGCAGATGAACGACGCAGAGGTACAAGAAGCTCTAGAGGCGCCTACCTCTCCACTAGAACTCAACACAGACAAGAGTGAGCATACTTCACATCCTCCTGGCGGTGGAGATGAGGACAATGTTGAGCGTTCTCATCATTCTCGTTCATTCCAAGGTGGCTTCTTCACGCTGATAGAAGCTGCTCAGATCGAATTTACAAGCAACACCTCAACGTCGGGAACGGCACGTCAACCTACGAACACTCACCCTTCCCAAATGGCAAGCAGGAATATTGAGCAGCAGAGGTTCACCTCCAAGCCTATGGTCAAGCTGCCACAAGGCATACTCGGCCGCATAGGAGGTGCAAGCAGTAGTAGCAGCAGTCAACATGTATTAGTACCCGGAAAATCAAAATCAGGATCACCGCAGCGCCAGCAGAATCACGCCGACGTGTCAATTCAGTCTAGCAGTCGAGGAAACAACAGAGAAAAAGATGAGGAAGAGCAGGATGCAGAGTTTGAGCCGGAATTTGAAGAGGAACTGGATGAAGAAGCAGAGTACGATGAGGATGGCAGTATGAGACGAGTGGTCGGAGAGAGGCGCTCGAATCGTAGACAGCGAAGTGCAGATATACTGAGGGGAAGTACCCGCAATCGAAAGCCGCCCGAATCCATCTATACTCCGCATCTACCGCAAAGAAACCCAGTCAGCAGACCTAGACAGAAATCACCGAAGAAGCACAACAACAACCATTCCTTCCGCATTATTGAGTCTCCTCCTGAAGATGGCGAGACTAGTGTTCTTGCACCCTCGTTGGCTATCGTGCCGCAACAGCAGCAGCAGGTGGAAATCGAGGAGGAAGAGCCCAGAGAACCATATGGCGGGTATCTGAAGGGTCCAGATGCAGACCAAGGAGACAGGAAACCGGATGCGTCAGACAAGGCTCGCTTTGAAGCAGCCAAGAAGGCAGCAGAAGCTCGTCTCCTGGCTAATCTGGAGTACAGCCCTCCCGAAGACGGAGTATATCTCTCTGGTCAACCATCGTCACCCAAGAAGAAGGGATCGCACGCATCCAAGGGAGATCTGCCTTCTACCCTTCCGCCATCCTATCCTCCAAGTCCTGGCCCAAGCGGTGTTCATCCCATGGTGCGGAGCCTGAAAGACAGCCTTTCCTCTATCTCTGAGCCGGTCGCAAGACTACGAGCGCATGAGATGCAGCCGCCAACACCCTCTACAGCTTCTTTGCAGAATGGGCCTCTTCCTCCTCTTCCCATCGGACTGCCTAGCGGTCATAGCAGTCTGAACAGTCCTCGCAAAGATAAGTTTCAGGATAGGGACACGTCAAGAGCATCATCTACTTCGGCTGTCTTCAATCTTCCTGAGGGATCGTACTCGAATATCCAGGCCATTCGATTTGGTCAATCTTTCGAGATCAAGACGTGGTATCAAGCTCCTCTTCCCGAAGAATTCTCGAATGTTCCCAACGGTAGACTCTGGATCTGCGAGTTCTGTCTGAAGTATTTCCGAACGGGCTTCCAGGCTGGTCGTCATAGAGTAAGTTTAGAAGGACTATATCTCTATTGCTTACTGATTACGACGCTTCTCTCGTAGCTGAAATGCAAAACGCGCCATCCACCTGGACACGAGATCTATCGCGACGGAAATGTGTCCGTCTGGGAAGTCGATGGTAGGAAGAGCAAGGTGCGTTTCCTTCCATCGCTACAGCACTTGTCAGCGCGCTCAATAACCATCATAGATATACTGCCAAAACCTATGCTTGCTAGCAAAGATGTTCCTCGACCATAAAACACTCTACTACGATGTCGAGCCTTTCCTCTTTTACGTCATGACCGAAGGAGACGAAGAAGGTGCACAATTTGTTGGCTATTTCAGCAAAGAGAAGCGCAGTCCCACCAATAACGTCAGCTGTATCGTTACGCTGCCCGTCAGACAGCGTCGCGGCTGGGGCAACCTTCTCATCGACTTCAGTGAGTGTCCCTTTCAGCTTCGCCGGACTGAGCTGATCTTGTCGCATTGTAGGCTATGCCTTGAGCAAGAAGGAGAAGCGCTTGGGCACTCCAGAGAAGCCGTTATCAGACCTCGGCCTCGTTACGTACCGCACATACTGGACTATCACTATCTTCCGATACCTTCTCACGGTAGCTCGCAGTCAGCTCATATCGTTGACAATCGACGAGATATCGACGGCCACCTCGATAGTGCCGGACGAAGTATACTATATTTTGGTGGTACACAAGCTCATTCAGACAATATGGGAGACAGACTATAACGGTCAGCATGCTGGCAACGGAGCCGAAAGTATGGATAGCTGGCAGGACAATCAGCATACGAGACGGAAACAGATGTCGGCAGTAGCAAAGCATGCAACAGAAGCGAGTGTAGTCATTCCAGCGGCATACCGCATTTTAGTGGATGAGAGACGTGAGGAAATGGTAGACTACCTGGCAAAATATGACCAGAAGGGGTATCTTAAGTACAACCCGGAAGCACTGCACTGGAGTGCATATGTAGGAGGAGCAGGACTTGCTGAAGCAGAAGCGGGAATGAATGGGATTGTCAGTGATGAGCAGGTGATCAAGCATGAAGCAGAAGGGATGGAGTGAGATGCATACATAGGGGATGTTGTTGTGAAATCAATACAATGCAATGCTGTTGCAGACGTCGACCCACTCGCGGCCCTACTTTCCGACAGGACTGTCAGACACTCGGCGGATACGTCCGGCAAAGCCAGATTTCTCAGGTTTGCAAAAAGCCGACTCCTCTTCTGCCCACCCACTGTCACTACTACAATGCTTGCACGCTCCTTCAGACTACGACCGCCATGCACATGCTCCTGTTCGACGTTTCGCTCGGCTTCGACGTCAAGCTCCACGAGCAAGCGCAACCCATATCGCGCAGAGATCAAGCTGCCAGCGCCTGAACCACGCAAAGTCATTATGAAGAAGATGAAGTTTGGGAGACTTGAAGAGGCAGTCGCAGAAGTACCGCCTGGAGCCGTCCCTGGATCAGGCTCTCACGTCAATCTTCGAGAAGCAACGCCTAGCGGAGGCAGGAACAATGCAAGGCTCTTTGCTACTACGGCGAGGGTGCAGTCGTCGCCATCCGACGAAGGCAGCGCGAAAAGCAGTGGCACGGCTATCGCAACTGCCTTGGTCGCTGCTGCAATAGGCGCCGCAAGCTATCTATACCAGTCTGGTGCTAAGGACAATAGCTTGCAAGAGGAGGCAAGGAGAAACGCCGTTTCGGATAATGTAAGGGCATACCTCTTGCTAAGCTATTCGCGGCTGACGACGATGCAGCCATACAGTTCGGAAGACCTACGAAGACATCTATCTACATTGGCGACACCTCCTCCTGATGATCCCTCACTCCCAATGTCGCAAAGAATGGAAGCATGGGTGAAGTCGCTGCAATCGCGTATAGTCGAAGCGCTGGAGGAGACGGAAGCTTCAGCATGTTATGCGACAACGTCAAAGGAGGCAAAGACGTTCTTGAGAGACACTTGGTTGCGGAAAGAAGGTGGAGAAGGTATCAGTTGTGTGCTGCAAGATGGGAGGATATTCGAGAAGGCTGGAGTCAATGTCAGCGTCGTTCATGGTACTCTACCACCTGCTGCTGTACGATCGATGACGGCAGATCATGAGGGGAAATTCAAGGTGGGTCTACTTCAGAATCAGCGGTCAATGCTGACAGAATGATAGGGCTGGTACGATGGCACCACATCACTTCCATTCAAGGCATTGGGTATCAGTTGTGTCATCCATCCTCACAATCCCTCCGCGCCGACCGTCCATTTCAATTATCGATACTTCGAGGTTGAGGACCCTGCAAATCCAGGCGTTCCCAAAGCATGGTGGTTTGGCGGTGGTGCCGACCTGACGCCTTCGTATCTGTATGAAAGCGATGCAGAGCATTTCCATCAGACCCTAGCCGCTTCGAGCGGTGATCGATACCGGAAATATAAGCAGTGGTGCGACAAGTACTTTTACATCAAGCATCGCGGCGAGACAAGAGGCGTTGGCGGTATCTTTTTCGACGATCTGGCGGATGATGCCGAAGAGAACTTCGCTTTCGTTAAGCGGTGTGGGGAAAGCTTTTTGGGCAGCTACGTGCCCATTGTCAGGAGAAGACTGCATGCAGATTGGGATCAGCGGATGAAGCAGTGGCAGCAATTGCGGAGAGGTCGCTATGTGGAATTCAATCTGGTCTACGATCGCGGGACACAGTTTGGTCTTCGCACTCCTGGAGCGCGAATAGAGAGTATTCTCATGTCTCTTCCCTTGAACGCGAGGTGGGAATATTATGCGAAGTTAGGAACGGAGGAAGGGAGTCGGGAGGCGGAGTTGTTGGAGGTGCTAAGTGGGTGCTTGGTTTTTCATCGAGTGCTTAGCTGACTTTCGGATGCAGAGAATCCAAGGTCATGGGTTGATGTTAACGAAGAAGTCAAGATCTGAAAATGCGATGCAGTATATAGTCCCTCATTCTATACCCTGTAGATCTCAGTCCCCTACTCAGTATCAGTGAAGTCATACAGTCAACGCACCTGCTTCGCGCTAACGACAATCACTTGGACGAGTCGGCTTACCTTTCCTCGCGCGGCATTCGTCAGATGTGTTGCAAACCCACCGGGAGACTCGTTGGCTGCCAGACACTGAGTCTCGTGTCGCGGGCGTAGTCGACACTGAGTCTGTTGTCGCGGGCGTAGTCGTAAGTCACTTAGAAGTCGGTCAGAAGGCAAGACAGACTCGATTCGTAAACTGTCAAAAGCGTACGCTAAGCTCTCGCAATCTCGTCAAGCGCTCTGCTAACGGCACAGTCTCGATCTGGCTGACAGTTGACTTACAACAAAGGAGTTGAGATACGCGTCTCAAGCTTCTGACGGCTTGATCTTTGATAGTAGATCATCTGCTGCTCTTCTCATCATGGCTGTACCCTCTCACATCTTCTCCAACGTACCTCACCTCAATTCCGAGGGCTTTCGCAAATGATCACCCGAAGATCAACAGCGCTGCAAGAATCAGTTTGCAGAGTGGGCTGCGCTCATTAAAACAGCTCTTCGTAAGCTGTGGAAATCTCGAAGCTGCAGAACAGCTCGCAGCGCAGTCGCCGGAGAAAAGTGAGGCCCAAGCCAAGCTCGAGGCTGAACGTCTGGAACGATTGGCAATATCGGACGATCCTTGTGCCGCTATGCGAATGCATATTGAGCGATGAGCTGTCCGAAGGAGCGCTCTTCGCTGATCTCGCTGGTAGGTTACGATCAGGATGCACAACGAAGCCGGCGACTTCTGAGCAATGACATCGTCCGATGCAGCTTATGCCCAATGGAGGATCAAGGGACTTATGCAGTCGGATACGTTTGTGCCAGAGAAGGAGCGAAAAGGTGTTCGCGAGAGAAGGTGGGAAAACGTTAGTCGCTCTTCAGCTCTTCAGCGTTAGCATCGATCGTTCTGGCAGTACTATCTAAGATGCAGAAAATGCATCTGAACAATTTTGACTTGACGGTTTTGCATATGAAAAAGGCAAGGAATGGACTTCGGGGCCTTGTACCTTTGTCGCGCCGAAAGAAACTGACGATGTAATTTGATGAAGAGACTTTACTGCATCAAGATTACATCTATCAGTATACTTCATCGCTGCGACACAACCTCTGGGCAGCGTTCACATCAGAAATGCCTATCTCCCTCAATATCGATGCTACAGCCATGAAACCCGGATCGTTATGATGCGCAAGACTTCTGGATCATTTCTATGCTGCTCGTTTGCTATTAAGCCTTTTTACGGCCCGGTTACAAGGCGACCACTTTTCTCGAGCTTTCGAGGGGCCTACTACGGCTGCTACAGACGTCGCGCTACCAAGCGGCACAACTTTCCTGGTAACTGAAGACGTCTTCAACTGGAGCGACTTCTCCTCTACTGGTAAAGCGTTGGTCGAAGTTTCCGCTGGCTACTGACGGCTTTTTTTACGCCTTTCCCGCTGGCTGCTGACGCTGTCACTTCGTTCACACGCTAACAGACTCTCTTTGACGCTGTGCTGACGTTCTTTTGGCTGGAAGAGCGACTTGAGCAGGGACTTCAAGCAGACGGCTCCTTCTGTCTTGGACGGGCTGCACTAGTCAGACTGGCTTGTGAGCCAGCTTTCTGAGCTCCAACACTCCTTCTTGACTGACTCTTGAGGCTTTCAGCTCAGCTAACTTAACTACCTTTGCTGTGCGAGGGGGGTTGACAGAGGGTTACAGAGGGTTTAGAGGGTTTACAGAGGGTT